>OX276380.1:34524207-35205457 GCA_946251855.1 Alsophila aescularia
GTGTATGGAGGCGGCACAAGACCTTTCGTCGTGGCGCTCTTTGGGGGAGGCCTATGTGCAGCAGTGGACTTCTAAAGGCTGAAATGATGATATGTAATGTAAGCTTCTTTTTTTTCAGCTCACTATGCAGATGGCAGACCCGTTAGTGAAACATTAAAGAATACTGCAGAAATGGTCCTGTTTTTCGATAAACTGTTTGACAGCGTGAATGGGGCTTCAACATATTCGAAAAAAAGTAAGGGGAAGGTGCTCAGTACAGCAGTGGTGGAAAAATCACCTCACCACATGTTTTGGAGGGAAGCCATTATAAAGTTAGAGAAAATGAAGTATGTGGATTCAAAAGGAAAAGAAAAGTCTGTGCCCTCTATAGACAATTTTGTTGTTACATTGAAAAGTTATATGAGGCTGTGGCAGACTTTCAAAAACCAAGGTATCAAAATAATGAGGCCCAGGTATTTCAACTCGGACCCTATTGAAAACTTCTTTGGTCAAGTGAGGGCATATAATTACAGAAATAATGACCCAAACTGCCACAGCTTCAACTGCACATTCAAATCATTATTGTTAACCAGAATAATCAAATTCCATAATGAAACATTTAATTGCGAGGATGACCCGGCCGATCAAGTAATAAATTTGCAGATATTATTTAATGAAAATGAAAATGTAGAGCCAGGTCATTCCAGAACAGAACAAGGCATTGAAATGATTGTTGAGCAGGCCCGACGAGAACGGTTAAATGTTCATTCGCGGGCCTAAACTGCTGGATGGGTAGTGCGGAAAATTTGTAGTAAATTAAAGTTAAATTGTGATTCCTGCAAAAACAGCCTCACAAGTAGTGGTGAGAGCAATATTCACAACTGGATAAGTCATAGGGAATACACTACGGCAAAAAACCGCCTAAGCTACCCATCTGAAGGAGCAGTAAGGTGTTTTGGTACAGTCATTACTGCAACAAATGAATACTTGGAACACAATGCCCATCAAAATGGGGTTTCGTCAAATATAATAAATATAATTTTGTCCAAGTATTCATTTGATTTCATCAACTGTACCGAACACAGGACAATTCTTCTCAGTCATTTCATTGCATTAACTGTGAGGTTCACAATAATGAACTGGTGCAATATCATTAATAAAATATTAAAGGGCACGGACGTATTCCGACTACGAAATCGTGTTTTGCCTGCGATGCAAAAAATGGCCTTGGAAAAATACAATAAGAAATTAAAAAATAAATCTTTCAATAAGTAATAATATATGGTTTTATTTCATCTGTCTCTACATGTCATAAATTAGTAGATTAAGTACTACGAGATAGGTACAATATATATAAGTAAATGCAGTATGTATGGGTATAGTTAAATCAAAGATTTTGAATTACGCTTACGTCATGCGCGTCACTGGCTGTATGCGTCTCATTCCCTTGCCATTTAACATCATACAGAAAAAAAAAAAAAAACAAAATGTCATGCAACATTAAAACTCACCACAGAGAATTTTTGTTCTGATTCTTCTTTTTTTGGGCGGAGCGTCATTGTTGACAATAGGTGAAAAATTGTAACAATTTTGGTTTTTGATATTAATCGCGTAAATATCTAGACCTGTTTAATATTTTCTGTAGTTTTTCACCCAAGGAATTATTGGTTAGTGTATTTTATCTATTAAGTAGCTTTCTTTTCCAAGGAAAATATGAATGAGCCTCCTGACCCTGGGGGCGGTATGGATGTAACTAGGCCACCGTCTCCGGCTGCCTATACAATGGTGATGACTACTGAGCAGGTTGAGTCCTCATGTGCTCGAAAGCGCAGAGCGTTAAATAGAGAATGTATTAATCGTTCTCGTTCGGTATCACAATCTACGCTGACAGGTGATGAAGTTGATCTCCAAGCAGGGCAGCGTACTCCTCCAACCTCCTTCTCTGATGCCTCAACGAATATAACAGCTGCTTCTCCTCCCCTGCTTCACCAAGTCCCGGCTTCCTTGTCCTCTACACCTGCAATAAAATCGCAAGATCTAGGTCAAGCTTTTACACCTGTAGGTCGCCACTTGTATATTCATACAGATCGCGGGCCTTTTACGGTTCATGTCCAAAGATCTCAAAGTTCTGCATCAGACGGTACAACATTACACCCAGTCACCTTCGGCCGTTTTTTGTTTAGCCGATACAGAGAGTTTCAAGGGATTATTGATGGTTCAATAAAAAGTATCGGGCGAAACAGAATATCCTTAGATTTTCATTCCGGAATCGACGCCAACAAATTCATAGAATCTCCGACTCTGTCTGCAAATAACTATAATGCCCTAATTCCTTCATACAATGTAACACGAATGGGATTAATACGAGGTATCCCAGCTGACATGTCCCCAGAGATGATAAAAGAAGAGATGAAGGTCCCTCCGAATTGTGGCTCGATTATAAAAGTCCGTCGACTAAATTATAAAGTTATAATCGATGGATCCGTGGCTTGGAAGCCGTCCCAAACGGTGGTTCTAACATTTGATGGCCAAATACTTCCAAATAGAGTGTTTCTTTGTTATAATTCGTTCCCAGTGGCATTGTATAACTTCCCAACTATTCAATGTTTCCAGTGCTGTCGGTATGGTCACACGAAAACTCAATGCCGTTCTAATCCAACATGCTATAAATGTGCGTCCACTCACCTTGGCGAGTCTTGCCGAGTAGAGGAGGACAATGCAATATGTATTTCATGTAAGGGTAACCATTTTGCCACGAATAACTCTTGCCCGGAGATGCAACGTCAAAAAAATATAAAAGTAGCTATGGCGCAAAAAGCAATTTCTTACTCGGAAGCTTCTAAATTGTTTTCTGTGTCAAAAGTGTCCTACGCCAACGTCGCTTCTTCTACGTCTCCTTCTCCGCCTTTTCCCTCCTTTCATATGATCAAAAATAATACTGTGGAACCTCAAAGAGTCGTATACAAAAAGAAGGTAATTCAGAAGCATCATGCCCCTACTTCGGCCGTCGCTAACGGTAACGGTTACGACAGAGTCGCTCATAATAATATAATTAGAGACGATTTATCAGAAGCAGCTCCTAATGGCTGCGCTCTTCAAGCTCAGGACAGAGTAAATATAGATAATCCCCCTCTTCAGTCATTCGTTGTTGATCTTCTTATGAAACTTATAAACTCTCTTCTTCCTTTATTAAACAGTGCTCCGTCTCTCTCTAACTTACCGTCCAACGTTGCCCCCACCTTAAGTTGCCTCTTATCTTTCTTACAAAATGGATCAAGTTTACAGGATTCTCCAATGGAACCCTAGAAGTATTATTAACAAAAAGTCCGATCTTATTTATCTAGTTAACCATCACAGTCCGGATATCTTGTCGGTCTCAGAAACTTGGCTTAGACCCGATTCCAAATTTAGGTTATCGGGTTTTGTTGATGTTAGAAGAGACCGTCAAGATGGTTTTGGTGGTGTTGCCCTTTTTATTAAAAATAATATTACCTACTCAATTATTTCTTTGCCTTATTATGGTGAAGGTTTCGAGGTGGTTGCTGTTCAACTTAAGAATTCAACAGTTATTTCTCTATACATTCCTTTGCCTTCCAAATCTATAATTCGTAAACTTATTAATTTTTTAAATTCTCTTCCTAAGCCTCTTCTAGTTTTGGGTGATCTGAATTGTCATCACTCTGTATGGGGTTGTGGTTTGTCGGATTCACCTGGGATCTTTTTATTGGACTCCTTAGATCATCTTAACCTCTGTATTTTAAATGACGGTTCCCGGACTAGAAGATCTCGGCCAGATGAACACCCTAGTGCAGTGGACCTGTCCTTATGTTCTCCAGAACTTGCTTCACTTATGTCTTGGTGTGTCCTTCCTTCTACTTATGGCAGTGACCATTTTCCTATTCTTATAAATATTTCACAAAAATGTCCGCGTACTGCTTCTAGAAATCCTCCTCTTCTTAAATATGCCATAGACAGGGTTCAGGGTGGGCCAAATTTAATGAACTCACTGATATAAATTCTCCTAAATTACCTGTCATAAATTCTTACAATATAAGATCTTGTTCTGATGCGCTTGTGCACAGTTTGTTAGAGTGTGCTAATGGGTCTTTCCCTATTAAAAAACCTCATTCGAATAAAATTCCATCTCCTCCGTGGTGGGATAAAGACTGTACTGAAGCAATTAAATCTCGTAAGGTTGCTGAAGTCACCTTTTGTATGGCTATGACTAGTGAAAATTTCTCTGAATTAAATAAAGTAATCGCAAAATCTAAACGCCTCTTTCATAAAAAGAAACGTGATAGCTGGAAAGTTTTTTGCACTAGTATTGGCCCCGACACTCCTACCTCTTTGATATGGAAGAAGATCCATAGGTATCGTCGTTCGTGGTGTCCTCCTTATCGAAGTTGTTGCCCATCCCAGGCTTGGGCTGACTCCTTCATGGACAAATTAGCCCCTCAATATTGCCCTCTTCCCTCAGAACTACCATCTCTTTCTAATCCTTCATCTATTGAAACTTTAGACCAACCGTTTTCTTTAAAAGAATTAGAAATAGTTTTGAAATCAGTCAGAGACTCAGCCCCCGGTATGGATGGCATTCCATATTCTTTTCTTTCGAAAGCTAACGTCCGCCTTCATATCTATTATTTATCTCTTGTTAATATTATTTTTGATTCTGGATATGTTCCAGTTACTTGGAAATCTCAATTCATAATCCCTATTCTTAAACCTGATAAAGATCCGGTAGATCCTAATTCTTACCGCCCTATTGCTCTCTCTTCAGTCTTGGCTAAACTTGCTGAACACTTAATAAAGAACCGCCTTGAGTGGTTCCTGGAAAGTCATGAGCTTCTTGCAAAGTCTCAGTATGGCTTTAGAAAGGGCAAAAGCACTATGGATAGCCTGGGTATATTTACTACCGATATAAGACTTGCCTTTACTCGCAATGAATCTGTTGTTGGTGCTTTCCTAGATATTTCTGCAGCCTATGATAATGTTCAGCTTCCCCTTCTCAAGAATAAGCTTAGTCGGTTGAAAATTCCAGTAAAAATAAGTAATTTTGTAATGAACCTTCTTTCAGAGAGATACATATTCCTCCACTGTAGTGACCCCTCGATTTCTTCAACTAGAACCATATGGCGGGGATTACCTCAAGGCTCTGTCCTCAGTCCTCTCCTTTATAACGTCTATACATATGATCTAGAATCCTCAATTGGTCTCTGCCGCATTCTTCAATATGCGGATGACATTCTTTTATATAGTACTCATCATAAAATTAATGATGCTAGTAACTGTATTTCCCTTTCCCTTAATTATTTAAATGTTTGGCTTCATAAAAATGGCTTGGATCTCTCGCCTTCTAAGAGTAATATCGTTATCTTTTCTCGTAAAAGAAATCTTCCTGATATAAACATTACTGTTAATGAGAGCAGAATTCCAGTTAAAGAGTCCGTAAAATTCCTCGGTCTCTTGTTGGACAATAAGTTGTCTGGACGTTTGCATTGTGAATATATTGCAAATGAGTGTGAGAGGAATCTGAACATTTTAAGGTGTCTGTCGGGAGTATGGTGGGGTGCTCATCCTTTTAATCTTAAACTTTTATATAACGCTATAATTCGTAGCGTTTTAGATTATGGTACTTTTCTGCTTGATCCTGCTTGCAGGGTTGGCTTAAGAAAACTTGATTTAATTCAGTCAAAGTCACTTCGGATTATCGCAGGTGCGATGAAGTCCTCTCCAATCAATGCACTCCAGGTGGAGTGTGTTGATCCTCCTCTCCATCTTCGCCGACAATTTCTTTCCAACAGATTCTTCTTTCGTTTTATTCAATTTTCTAATCATCCTCTTATACCCAAGCTTCAACTTTTCTATCAATACGTTTATACCTCCCGTTATTGGAGATGTAAACATCATCCTCTGTTGCTCAAAAGTTTCATAGTTTATAAATCCCTTAAAGACCCTACATACCGGTCTCCAAAACTCCCAATTTTTAATTTTGATTACGACATTGTTTGACCTTTCATCCGCAAATAATTTTAGAGTTTGATATCTGCAAAGGTGACCTTTATGCTGATGAGCATTTTCGAGAGATCTTGCACAGGGATTGGCTTGGTTGGCATACAATATTCACAGATGCCTCAAAATTATCGCCAGTTGGATGTGTTGGTTGTGGTGTTTTCCATTCTCAATTCGACATTGTCCAAAAAGTTAAGTGTCCTCCTGAGTCGTCAGTGTTCACCGGTGAATGTTTGGCTATACTTGAAGCGGTTAAATATGTCCTTCTCTTTAAACTTCGTCGTACTATTATCTTCTCAGATTCACGTAGTTCCCTCCAATCTTTGCTTTCTAATCCATTTCATTCTAAATTTCATCCAATCTTACTTCATATCAAAAAGTCTATTTCTGAATGTCTCCTTAAAGGCTTAGACGTAGTTCTTGCCTGGGTGCCTGGGCATGTTGGTCTCTCTGGTAATGAGCGTGTCGATAGAGTGGCCAAGGAAGCAGTTTCTTGTGGCGATAAGATTCCTTTTATAAATTATAGCCAGGACCTTATTTGCCTACCAAAAAAATATTTATTAAATTCTTGGTGTATAAACTGGAGATCTTCTAGCAAATACAAAGGTTCTGATTTTGCTAGAATTCAGCCTGACATCCCTAGTAAACCATGGTTTGCACGGTGGCACTTCAGCAAGCTTTTTACATCTTCAATCATTCGTATGAGGCTGGGTCACTGTTGTATCCCTACTCATTTGCAAAAGATTCATGTTAAAGATTCTTCAATATGTGAATGTGGTCTTGATGATGGAGATCTCAATCATATTTTCTTTTCATGTCCACTACTGAATCATTTCTCATTCTTTCAGTCTCTTATTTCACTAGAAGTTTCATTGCCAACTCATATAACAGAACTTTTATCATCCAATAGTCGTAATATTTATATGTCTTTAGTTCAATTCCTTTCATTAAATAATCTGAAACTTTAAGTATTTGTGTATATTGTAGTTTTATAAATTATAGTTCATATGTATATATATATATTTAATTCATTTATGTATGTAGTTCTCCTATGTTTGTAAAATTCATCATATTAATCTGGTCTTGTTAACGTTTCTAAATTTCCTGTACTAGTAAATTATTTATAAACTTTTTGACGCGAAGCTACATGACTCTGGCAGAAATGTCAAAAAGACAATTGCCACAAAAAAAAAAAAAAAAAAAAAAATTTGTTCTACAGTCGGCGGTCTGATACGTAGTATCTCTACCTATTCTGTGGTTTGACGCTTTGACGTGTCTCGTCTTGTCCACGGGCTGGAAATTCAATTGTCGCGAGCTTTAAAATGTTTTCTGAGATGATTTCGTGTTATTGATAACAACGGGTATTATCATTAGTGTCTAGGCAGTTGTGAAAAATGGATTTCTTGAAAAGCGGCCTGAAGACCGTGCTCGGTGCGCCGGAGCCCGGCCACCAGCCTTCTGGAGCAGAAACGGTGA
This sequence comes from Alsophila aescularia, assembly GCA_946251855.1. Lineage (NCBI taxonomy): Eukaryota > Metazoa > Arthropoda > Insecta > Lepidoptera > Geometridae > Alsophila > Alsophila aescularia. The sequence goes on from OX276380.1 coordinate 34,531,675, forward strand.
CTTACACAAATTCTAGAATTACTATCTCTTCTTGACCTATTTATAGTAAATAGTGGACTGCAGTTGCTATAAATCTGTTAATTGTGCGTGGGCGGAGCATTACACACACCACATGCGACTGGAATTGTTTGAATGATTTTATAATATTTTGCACTTTTGATTTCCTGACTGCAATCATACCGGTATGAATGAAACAACGTAGCTGAAAAACTTGTGGTCTTCGTTCTGTCAAGTTTCCCACCACTACAAGAAAATTTGGTTTTTGATTAAACATGGATAAGTCAAGTGGGTAGTTAATATGTTACTTTCCTGAAATCTACATGTCCACTCTATTGACTCAATGTCTAGGTCGTAATAATTATGAACCATCCAATAACTGAAAATCTCTTCCATCATGTTTGGTTAACATACTCGCCAATTTTATTCTAAATAGGCATTCTATTTGGACTAGGCTTTCCATAATCAAGCAAAGAAAAAAAAAATTCAGAAAAGATAGATGAACTGATTAATGAAAAAATTATAAGTATAATAACACCACATATAAGTTAAAAGGGCTAAACTATAGCCGCTAAGGGCTAAGTATAACTAACTTAGGTACCGGCGTTGAGGATGGGAAGAGGGAAGAAGTCCCCTTCGACCACGCTGTCCAGGAAATGTATAGTTTTTGAGTTATGTTTTTTTTGTAAAATAGTAGTATATAAAAAAAACAGTTTTAGTGGACCAAACAGCCTTAACAGTTATTAACGCCTTTGGCGCCACACTGACAACATGTAAATAGAAACAACATAAGTTCAAAATCAAAAACTCAAAGACAGTTGGGGTAAAAAGTACCCTATGACACTCTTGCAATGAAGATGAATCAATTGATACCTCACTTATCAAAATAGGACCAAGTTTTTAGTTTGAACACATAACCCTTAATTTTCTCCGCATTGACTGATACCTCGCTCGTCAAAATCAGACCAATAGGGGCGGCGCTATGGTGGAACATCCACATGTATAGACTGTTAAGCTCATTACCCTTCCCTTTGTTTGCTGTACTCGGGTAAAAACAAAAGAGTGTAGATACACATAAAATATATATGGCCACTGCAATATCTACCTGAGCAGGGGGTTAAAGGATGCTTTGTTTGAAATTCAAGAATAAACAAAAGCGGTCTAACTGTTGTGCTTCTCTCCTTTAGCAGGTGGGCCTTGTATAGCATGACACTGATAATAAAAAAAAAATAGGAATATTCATACTTTTCATCATCACCATCCAAACGGGTGACATTGTGAGGTGCAGCTTGTATAAAATATAAGTTTGAAGCCTTTCTCTTTATGTGTCATGATAGCTCCAAAACTGATTTCATTGTATAATTTTTTGGAAGGGAAGTTGTTGTTCCCTATATATTGAGCACTAATTATTCTTTGTGAAGACATCTCAGGTACTATTGCAGATTAAAACTTTGACTTTGTGCTGAAATGGTCAGTTTTGATGGTGTTTATTGTCATACCTACATATATGAGGGTCTGATGACGAGATGAAGCCCTGAATCGAAAGGATCTGTGGCATTTAGAAAATAAACTTTGAAATGAAGTATCACAAAACTTTAAACTATGTTTGTGTTTTTGAATTTTGACTAAAATTAACTTGTTTGCTCAATAATTTCAGGTGGAGCGTCTAGTAGACAGAGTGCAAAGTTCAACTTTGCTAGAGGACCGCAGAGATGCATGCAGAGCTTTGAAGGCAATGTCCAGGACGTACCGCATTGAGGTTGGAGCTCAGGGCATGAGTGCATTAAAACAGGTGAGCTGGAAACATGTCTCAATAAAAAACAAATAGACCTCAAAACAATTTTAATTTTCAATTCCAGACTCAATCGGTTTAAATAAGTAATATAGAAGAAGTACATAAAGAAAGAGTGTTCTGTGAAATTAATGTTCACATAGAAAGCAAAAAAAGGTACCTAGAAACCAAGGTTGTTCACCAAACAAGGTACCTAGAAACTATACTCCAACATTTAATTTGATTCAGCAAACTGGTAGTTTGTAGTGTAGTCTGGTTTGTTTGTATAATTTACACCTATAAAACAGTACTTTGACATACCTACTTACTGAATGAAAGACAAAGCACAGCCTAAATCGGTGGACCTACAGCGGGGAGCTGCAACTTTGATATAATTATTTTACAAGTCTTTCAACCTATTTTACCCTCTACCATAAACTGTATGGAATTACAATTAATTCAACAGATGTTTTACAGATAAACAGTGTGACCTTGCTCATTGATTGATGAAAGTAAACATATACCATGTAAATAGGAGTCATTGACAGTTTCAAAAGTATACACCAATCAGTCACACAAACATCAGCGGAGAAAATACTTAACTTATTTAACTTATTTTGCACATGAAACATGTGATTAAAACTGATACATATTTTTCATGCTATTTAAGAAACTGCTTCCCTGCATTATTAATAATTATTTTACAAGTCTTTCAACCTATTTTACCCTCTACCATAAACTGTATGGAATTACAATTAATTCAACAGATGTTTTACAGATAAACAGTGTGACCTTGCTCATTGATTGATGAAAGTAAACATATACCATGTAAATAGGAGTCATTGACAGTTTCAAAAGTATACACCAATCAGTCACACAAACATCAGCGGAGAAAATACTTAACTTATTTAACTTATTTTGCACATGAAACATGTGATTAAAACTGATACATATTTTTCATGCTATTTAAGAAACTGCTTCCCTGCATTATTAATAAGTAGCTTTGCCCGCGGCTTTCCCCGTGCGGCAGTTTTTCTGGAATATAAGGATCCTTTGAAATCTTCCAAAACCAAAAGTACCCATATACCAAATTTCATAAATCTATGTTCAGAAGTCAAATAGTATCTTATCAATTGCTCGGCTTTTGCTCATCAGATTGAGATACCAAGTACACCAATTTTTAAGTCAAAACCTAAGTTATTTAATAGAGAAAACCGCATCACAATTGGTTGTGTAGTTTTAATGTGATGGGCAAACAGATAATCAGACAACCACAATTTAATAAAATGCTTATTCTTGTTCATTCGCTTTTTTTTAGTACAATAAACCCTATAAATAAAAATGTTTTCTTTGTATACTTACTATTATATTTTAAGTACTAGCTGTGCTCGCGGCTTTGGTCGCGTGGTCATTTCATTTAAAAGTAGCCCGTACGCATTATTCCAGGACCAAGTAAAATATACTATGTTTCTTCAAAATTCGATCAGCCGTCAAACAGTTTTTTATCAATTGCTCTGCATCTAATCATCGGATTAAGATACCAAGTACCCCAGTTTTTAAGTCAAACCCTAAGCTATCCAACAGTGAAAACCGCATCGCAATCGGTCCATTAGTTTTTACGTGATGTGCGAACAGTCATGCATACAAACAGATAAGCAGATAAACAGAAAAAATATATAAAAAAATAATGTTCAGTGGCCTATGTTATGTACCCTATAATTTTTAAATTTACTTCTTTGTACAGATTTTATGGTACTTACTGCTTTATTATAAGTATAGATAAATAGATCAAAATGCTAATAAAGTTGATGAAAGTAAATCCAGACTGGTTACACTATGATGAAGGTGGCTATGTAACTTGCTTACCTAGAAGATACCTGTTCATTCTACATTTGAAGACTAACAAAAGACACTCCTAAATAAATATTATTAAAGATCTATTTACAACAATGATGAGTTGGTTTATTCCCCCAGTTTATAGAGTAGTCTCTCTATTTCAACTTTATGAGGTTATTATGCTTATTTAACTTTACTTTATTACAGTGGACAGAAAAACACTCAATATTTGTTAAAATCATGCTTATTTTGTTTGAAATGTACCAGAGCATCATGTTTGTAGGAGTTCGATACTACTTTGATATTTGTAGTTGTGTCTTAATGGAAGAAGTTTAGTTTTGCTTTCTCTTCGGTCTTGTAAAGTGGAGGCAAAAAGATAGATGGATGAGGCTAACACCTGATTGAAAGGTGTGAAGGATGCCTATACCTATTGTTTAATGTTTATTGTTTAATGTGCCTTTACCTAGCCCTTACCTGGTGGGTGTTTGATTGAAAGATTTAAATGAGTATCATTTGATAATCATTTAAATCTTTACTTATAATTAAGCAGTGAGTAACAAAAACTCTGGACAATGAAGATAATTTCAATTCAAATATGCCTCGAGGACTTAAAATGAGCTCAGAACAAGTTGTTAAAACTCGTGTCTGTATGTCCGTCTGGATTTTTGCTCGCGCATCACTTAAAAAGTACTGGACCGATTGAAATGCAGCTATATGAAATATATGGTATATGAAAGCTTAGGTTTTGACTTAAATCTGGTGTACTTCATTTCTCAATCCGATATGTAGAAACCGAGTAATCATTAAAAATCGTCTCGATGTTTGTTTGCGCATCACGTAAATACTATACCGGTTGAAATGTGGTTTTCACTGTTGGATAGCTTAAGTTTTGACTTAAATACTTCATATCTCAATCCGATGAGATATGAAGTATATAAGAAAGAAATTGTTAAAAATGATTTTGATGGCTGAAGGAATTTTGATCTAATGTTGTAGTGGTATATATTGGTATTTTAGGCCCTGGAATAGCACATAGAGTACTTTTTACCAAGAAAAATTACCACTCGTGTAAAGCTTCTGACTGCAGCTAGTGTATAATATATTGTTTTTGTTTAATCTATACTTATAATAAAACTGTAACGGGTCCAATTCTGTACATTGAAGATATTTAGATATTTTTTTAGACTTTACTCTAGATTCGATACTGAAGCCAAAACAGTAATTATTTTAATTTTTGTCTGTCTGTCTGTATCTTGGCTAGGCATCACGCCGAAACTACTGAATGAATTTAAATGAAACTTGGTATGATTTGAGTTCATACTTCGAGGTAGGACATAGGCTACTTTTCATCCCGAAAAATGAAAGGGTTCCCGCAGGATTGAGGTTGAAAGTTATTTAAAAAAACACTTACTACCGGACGGATTTTGATGCAACTTAGCACAGGCATAGTTTATATGATGGGTTAAAAATGAGAATACTTTTTATCCCGAAAAAATAAAGTGTTCCTGCGGGATAATGTCCCAAATTCTGTAAATTAAAGATATTTTGTAATTATTTTTGGGGGCCGTTCTGTATAACGTACTAAAGCCAAAACTGTATTTTTTTAATTTTTGTCTTTCTGTCCGTCTGTCTGTCTGTACCTTGGAATTGCATCACGCCGAAAATACTCAATGAATTCAAATGAAATTTGGTTTGATTTGAGTTCATACTTCGAGGTAGGACATTGGATACTTTTCATCCCGAAAAATTAAAGGGTTCCTGCAGGATAGACGTTGAAAGTTATTTAAAAGAACAGGTATAACGCTGAAACTACTTAACGTATTTTGTTGAAACTTGGCGCAGTCATAGTTTATATAATGGATTAAAATTGAGGACACTTTTTATCCCGAAAAATAAAGTGTTCCTTCGGGATAATTACCAAAATTCTGTTAATTGAAAATATTATGTAATTTTTTTGGAGGCCATTCTATATTCAATACTAAAGCCAACACTGTATTTTTTTGATTTTTGTCTTTCTGTTTGTCTATCCGTCTGTCTGTCTGTACCTTGGCAGCGCACCACGCCGAAAATACTTAATGAATTCAAATGAAATTTGGTATGATTTGAGTTCACACTTCGAGGTAGGATATCGGATACTTTTCATCCCGAAAAAAATAAGTGTTCCTGCAGGATAGAAGTGGAAAATTATTTAAAAGAACATTTAGCACGCTTAAACTATTGGACGGATGTTGATGCAACTTGGCACAGACATAGTTTATAAGATAGGTGAAAATTATGGATTCATTTAGTTCCGAAAAACTAAAGGGTTCCTGTGGGATATGGGTCCAAATTCGGTAAATTAAAGATATTTTGTAAAAATTTTTTGGGGGCCTTTCTGTATTCCATACCAAAGCCAAAACTGTATTTTTAAATTTTTGTCCTTTTGTCTGTCTGTCTGTACCTTGGAATTGCATCACGCCGAAAATACTCAATGAATTCAAATGAAATTTGGTATGATTTGAGTTCATACTTCGAGGGTAAAAAACACTTACTACCGGACGGATTTTGATGCAACTTAGCACAGGCATAGTTTATATGATTGACATTGGATACTTTTCATTCCGAAAAATTAAAGGGTTCCTGCAGGATAGGCGTTGAAAGTTATTTAAAGAACACGTATCACGCTGAAACTTCTTGACGGATTTTGTTGAAACTTGGCACAGTCATAGTTTATATAATGGGTTAAAATTGAGGATACTTTTTATCCCGAAAAATAAAGTGTTCCTTCGGGATAATGTCCAAAATTCTATATGCAAATATTATCTAATTTTTTTGGTGGCCGTTCTATATTCAATACTAAAGCCAACACTGTGTTTTTAAAAAAAAAAACTGTCTGTCTATCCGTCTGTCTGTCTGTACCTTGTACCAGCGCACCACGCCGAAAATACTTAATGAATTCAAATGAAATTTGGTATGATTTGAGTTCACACTTCGAGGTAAGACATTGGATACTTTTCATCCCGAAAAAAATAAGTGTTTCTGCAGGATAGAAGTGGAAAATTATTTAAAAGAACACTTAGCACGCTTAAACTATTGGACGGATGTTGATGCAACTTGGCACAGACATAGTTTATAAGATAGGTGAAAATTATGGATACATTTAGTCCCGAAAAACTAAAGGGTTCCTGTGGGATATGGGTCCAAATTCTGTACATTAAAGATATAGTGTTTTTTTTGGAAGTTACTCTTTGTTCTATTATGATGCCTAAACTGTATGTTTTTTCATTTTTGTCTGTATGTCTGTCAGTCTGTATCTTAGCCGCGCATCACGCCGCCAGAACTACTGGATGAATTCAAAAAAAACTTGGTATGATTTGAGTTCGTACTACGAAGTAGGACATAGGATACTTTACATATCGAAAAATTTATGAGTTATTATTTAGGGGTTGAAACTTATTTAATAGAACACGTACCACGTTGAAAGTAATGGACGGGTTTTGATGCAACTTGGCACTGTCTTAAGTTATATGATTGGTTAATATTGAGGACACGTTTTATCCCGAAAAAGTAATGGGTTTCTGCAGGATATGGGTCTAAAGTTATGTTAATATTTAAGTAATTATTTTTTTTGGATGGATCTCTATATTCGATACTGAAGCCAAACTGTTTTACTTTTTAATTTTGTCTGTCCGTTTGTCCGTATCTTGACCGCGCATCGCACCCAAACTACTACATGAATTCAAATGAAAAAAATGCTCTTTGGTTGCTTAAAAAAGGTATTGAACATTTTTTTTCTGTTAGTCGTTTCTTTCTTTCTGTTTGTCTGTATGTTTGTTTGGTCATGCATCACATAAAAACCACTGGACCGATTGCAATGCAGTTTTATAGCTTAGGGGTTGACTTAAAAGCTGGTATATTTGGTATTTTAATCCGTTGAGTAGAAGCCGAGCAATCGATAAAAACTTTATAATGGCTAAGTAATTTTGGTCAAATGTTGGTATATTGGTATTTTAGGTCTCGGAATAGTACATAGAGTACTTTTAACCTACAGAAATGACCACGCGTGCGAAGCCGCGGGTACAGTTAGTTTTCAATAAGATACAAGTCACTCTCTGAACACAGAATAAATAACAATTCCATTCTACCTACCTCGATGCGCAGAACGTTGAAACTACTCTACTCTAACTACTTTTTTGATGGACGGGATTTCCGTTAATAAACGATACATGAATCTATTAATTAACCAAACTACATTTATAACTTGGAACGTGACATACGTCGACGGTTATTGTCACTAATATTACAAGGAGATATTTTTAAAACTAGGAATCCAAATCCAAATTTTTCGTTCGCCAATGGAGAGCTACATTGTTTTACAGACGGACAAAGCGTGCGGCCTACGTTATTATTAAAGGAACCAACTGGCGCCGGAGTGCTAGTAAATCACTATGTTCGTATAATAAAACAAATTCGCCGATCGCGTCTGTTTACGAGTATCTATCTATTCAGAAACTACTGAACCGATTTTGTTCCAATTTCACCATTGTGCATGTTGATTTCAGTGGATGGTTCCCGTGCGAAGTACATCGGCGGCGCACCGTCATCGCTACTTAAAAAAATAAAAAAGAATCTCACAACTTTTTTTTTTGTCTTCCATTTGTGAGTTACCCTGAAAGTTACAGCAGGATAGCTAATCGGGAAGTGGTCGAAATATGAATTGCGAGATTTCAGTACAGACAGACATAGATAGATACATACATACAAGTGAAGTTAAATAAAAGCTTTTAATAAGAGGTCATTCACATAATTATGTTGCCTACAAGTCAACATAATTATGCTGTTGTTGTTACAAGTCATTCCCTATTACAGGTGTTGGAGCTAGACAGAGCCGACAACGAAACAATAAACTACGCTCTCGACACACTCAACAACATCATGTCGCCCACACAGTTCGAAGAGGAGGAGAACAACCCCTGCGTCCCCATGAACATCGGGGAACAGTTCACAGAAATGTTCATAAAGGAACACAACAACATCCAGCTCATACTAGACCTCCTTGACGAATACGACTTCCGCGTGAGACTGTCCGCCGTGCAGCTCCTCACATCCGTCCTCACAAACAGGCCTAAAGACATCCAAGAGATAGTCCTCATCAAAGCTATGGCCGTATCCAAGATGATGGATCTACTGGGCGATTCGAGAGAAGTGATCCGCAATGAAACGCTTTTGCTGCTCATAAAGTTGACTAAAGGCAATGCGAATATACAGAAAATTGTCGCTTTCGAAAACGCTTTCGATAGGTTGTTCGAGATTGTGTCTTCGGAAGGGTATTCAGATGGAGGGATTATAGTAGAAGACTGCCTTTTGCTGATGTTGAATTTACTGAAAAACAATAGCAGCAACATAAACTTTTTTAAGGAGGGTAGTTACATACAAAAGATGCTACCAATGTTCAGTGCTACAGAAGACCTGGATGAGGCCGGTTGGTCGCCGCAGAAGGTGTCAAACGTGCACTGTATGCTACTTATAGTGCGGACATTAGTGTCACCGAGTAACTCAATTAACATAGTGGCTAGCTGTCAGCAGATTATGAAGAATGTTGGGTTGCTGGACGCTCTGTGTAACATTTTGATGTCGAGTGGTGTCCCGGCAGATATACTGACGGAGACGATAAATACGGTCGGGGAAGTGGTTCGGGGGAATGTTGTGAACCAGGAGTTTCTTGGGAATGTAATGGCGCCGTCAAACCCGCCGCGGCCGGCTATCGTGGTGCTGCTAATGTCTATGGTCAATGAGAAGCAGCCATTCGCATTGAGGTGGGTTTGGTGTCTTTCTATGATAAGGCTAAATAAATGTTTTTTATTATTTAAAATATTACATCAAAACTAAGGCGATCAATCATTAAAATCTGTTAAAGTCAAATAGAATTATATATTTTAGAATTACTAACAACTTTTCCTAAATACGAAACTATGATTATATCTACATTTACTTTAAAAAACAAAAACTCGATGCGCCCCGCGGCTTTGCCCGCGTGCAAACCCCTGCAGTGTGTGTTCCTTGAGTGAGGGAATTTAAAAAAACGACCTCCTTAATGCAACCTCCAGGGTACGGATTATTCCCTCCAAATTTCAAAACTATATCTACTGGTTTAGGAGTTATCTGTCAGTCAGACAGTAGATGTCACGGTACTGTTTTATATGTATAGATTTTGGTGCGGGTAAAACCAAAACAAGTATTTAAAAACAAACGTGTAGGTAGGTAGGACGCCCTGTGGCCAGGTGGAGTGACGTCCTGCGAAAAGCGGCTTGCAGAAAATGGATGAGGAGAGCTGAAGACCGAGCTCAGTGGCGTGCATTAGTAGAGGCCTACGTCGAGCAGTGGACAGATATAGGCTGATGATGGGTAAAACCACGGGCACAGCTAGTAACTTTATAGATCACAGAAGAAAAAGAGAAGTACACTTACACTTATTCTTGTCCCTTTGATCTAGGACACTTTTTCAAGTGATTTCTTCGTTTTGTTTTTATATATTTTGTTGTCACTATAGAATTACGTTCACTCCACAGATGCGCAATCCTGTACTGCTTCCAATGCTATCTGTACCGCAACGAGATGAGCCAAGCGGCCCTGGTGCAGACCCTCCTGCCTTCCTCCACGGAAGTGTCCTCGTTGACCAGCGGCCAGCTGCTCTGCGGAGGCTTGTTCTCCTCGGACCCGCTCTCCAACTGGTTCTCGGCAGTGGCGCTGATGCATGCGCTAATAGACAACCCTGGGCAGAAGGAACAGCTACTGAGGGTACTGCTGGCGACGAACATAGGAAGCTCGCCGGTGTCGCTGTTGCATCAGTGTGTGCTGCTGCTAATGCACAGCACCAAGCACAGGCCCAAGGTAAGGTATCTTTGGAGAAATAAATACATTAAGATAAATGATCTTATAATTTTTTTCTAAAGGAAAATAAGTTAATACTGATGGGATTTGAGACCGCGCCATATTATAAACCAAAAAGAAGAAAACGAATAATTGGAATAAAATTTATCTTAACATAAATTGGTTATCTTATCACACTAATATTATAAATGTAAAAGTAACTATGTCCGTTTGTGGCCTTTTCACGACTAAGTAACTCTCTTTCACAACTAAGTTACTCTGTCTGTTTGTGTCTTTTTCACGACTAAGTAACTCTCTGTCGGTTTGTAACCGTTTATGAAAAGGTCACAAACAGATAGAGATAGACACGGAGATAGCAATATTTCGTAGCCTAAATATTGCTATCTCTATCACGATCGGTTCAGCCAATTCGTGATGTTTTTTACAGGAATTAAAAGGACATTTAGGCTATTTTTTTTACTTTTTACCAGGAAAAATGTACACGCGGGCAAAGCCGCGGGATGCAGTTTTTTTTTTGCCTTTATACTAGAAATTATTCACTATTGTAGGAAGAGCCTAATTCTGAGTATAGGTACTTGTACTAATATTTATTCTGTGGTATAGGGTTGTCAATTTATACAACTTCTTACGTTATAACCTTTGTTATAAATCTACACTAATATTATAAACAGGAAAGATTTGGTTGTTTGTAAGTTAGTATGTCTGTTTGTTTGTAATAGATAAACTTAAAAAATACTGAAACAATTTAAAAAAATCTTTCATCTATAGATACCTACTAGGTATAGGTACCTAGTACCTAGAGCTACATTATAAGCGAGTAACATGGCCAGTAATTTAATTTTCAATAAAATTGAGATCCCTACTAAAATTGGAATGTATCCCAAGGTACCAAAAATAAAGAACGGAATGGCGCTGCCATGGAAACGAAATAATAACAAGTCTGTCAAGTAGGTGAATAATAATACAGTTGTCCATGGTCAAAAAACACTGCTGCAAATGATTTTGAATTACCCTTACTGGCGTTTTTTCTTTAGAAGGTACGACGGTGTATGAAAATTTACTCCTCTATATAAAAGTGAAACGTTGTTTGTTTGTTTGGGGAGTTTTAACGAGATAACGACTTGACGGATTTTGATGAAATTTGGAATGAAGATAGTTTTTACCCTGGAATAACACACTAATACTTTCTTCATCATCATCATCATCCCTCCCGCGGGTGAAACCGCGGTGCGCAGCTAGAATTTTATAAAGCTAGCACCTTTCAATGATATAGTCAAAGATAGATTGCCGTAGATTGACCAATTCTCATCTGTTATTTGAGTGAGAGGTACTCGTATTTTATAAAAATAATATTTCAACTGATAGGTCGCGCCTGGATTGCCTAATTATATCCTCGCCGGACTACTCTGATTTGTTTTACTACTTTTTTTTGTTTTGTCTAGTTTGATATTTTATCAATTTTGTCTAAAACCACCATCTTGAAAAAAAAACTAATTTCATTGCCGCTAATACAGGCACAAATTAAAAAATATAACCACCGACCCCCTCCACCCCTCCTATTATATGATCTCGATCACATCAGCTTTCAAATATAAAAACCGCATCGAATTCGTTTGGGAGCTACGATATCACAGATAGACACACGGATACATACAATGATACACACACTAAACTTATAAATCTTTCGAGTTCGGGCGTTAAAAAGATCATAGGTCTCAATCGATAGTGAAAAAGATAGTGAGAAACAAAGTGTTCATTAGATAAATGCACTTCATTGATACACTTTGCAGGATATATTTCTTTCTATGAAGCAGTGACAGGACAGAGTGTGTCGACCTTAGACCGGATTTAGGCTAAGGCGCCGTATAATTATCTCCCTCATTTCAATATTGAAACGTGGAATATTTATTTAAAATATTTCAATGTTTGCACACGTGTTAACTACAAAAGGAAACAACCTTGGTAAAATATAAAGTCTAATGTGAACAATTATTTTAATTCAACCATAAAACTTATTTTAAATGGATAAACCAAAAAACTGCTCAACAATTTGTATGAAACTTACGCACTGTGGTAAGGACGACGAGAAGACTTGACGAAGTTTACCAAATGCTGCAATGGCAGAGGGAGAACTTCGAGAGCCTAGCTGAATCCTTCTATCGACTATTCCCTCTAGAAGTTCATCATCAGCCTATATCTGTCCACTATTGGACGTAGGTGTCTCCTAATGCACGCCTCTGAGCTCGGTCTTCAGCTATCGAAGTTGTTTCTACCTAATTGCACAGTCTGCCAAAGGTAGACGTTAGGGCATACAAACCGGATACCCGAATAACCGACTGATTTGAAACTAGGATTTTTAAGATTGAAACCCGAGTTTTTTCATTCATTACGGTTTATGTAAAATACTGGAAGTATTTTACCAGACCTTTATAAAACTTCTCAAAAAACTTACTGTTTCCCCATTTTTACCCTTGACCGAATAAATTGGACAGGCTGACCACAATAATGATTTGGTATCAGGGAATAATATATTGTTATGTTACTTAGACTTTGGTCTGACGTTGAATGAGTGTGGCACTGCGAGCACTACGAGACTACGGGAGTCATCTGGTAACGACGGATTTTATTGAACATTCTACAGAATTCTTACAACCCTAGTTAGTTCTTACTGTCAAAGTAAGAACATGACTAGGGTCACAAAATGTTCAATAAAATAGTAGAAATGCTGCAGATTTATTATAATGGCCCCTTTACAACTTATAGCGGACCTTAATAATAAATTTGCACCATTTCTACTTTGATTTGATTAGGAATCTGCTTAGTCAAATTTTTTTTTTAAGGTTTGTCCTTTTTTTTTAAGTAACTATATTTAAGACTTATTTTATGTGATTTACGATACGAAACACTTTATTGTAATTACCAGTTAGAAAACACACACATAATTATTTGAAAACATTTTATTTTGTTGATTTTGTTTTTAAATGCTACTTAATAGTTAATTATGGATAAGGTGTGGCTTAGATTATCTCGTGTGTGTGTGTGTGTGTGAGTGTGTGTGTTTTTTGTGTGTATGAAATGTACCTTCTCTTTATCTAAATGTGTTATCTACGAAAGGGGAAGAAATTTGTTTATTTTATCATCGTCATAATGATGTCAGCCTTTAGAAGTTCGCTGCTGAACATAGGGGAGGCCTATGTCCAACGAGCGCCATGACGAGCGATCTTGTACCACCTTCATCCACCGACTTCTTGCGATGGCTACAATGTCGTCGGTCCATCGTGTGGCAGGTCTCCCTACACTTCGCTTGCTTGTTCGTGGTCGCCATTCAAGAACCTTTATTCCCCGGCGGTTGTCGGTTCTGCGAACTATATGGCCTGCCCATTGCCACTTCAACTTGCAAACTCTGAGAGCTATGTCGGTAACCTTGGTTCTTCTACGGATTTCCTTATTTCGGATTCTGTCACGTAGTGAAACTCCAAGCATAGCTCTCTTCATTGCACGCTGCGCGACTTTGAGTTTATGTCTGAGATCAATAGTTAGCGACCACGTCTCGGTACCGTATGTTATCACTGGCAACACGCACTGATTATAAACTTTCGTCTTGAGGCTCTGGGGTATCTGCGACGAGAAGATATGGCGTAATTTACCGAACGCTGCCCATCCGAGTTGGATTCGTCGGTTGACCTCTTTGTCGAAGTTGGATCGTCTGACCCAAGTAGACATAGTGATCAACAGCTTCGATTATATCGTTCACAACATAAACTGGCATGGGTACTACATGGGCATTTGACATGATGTTCGTCTTGCCCATGTTCATTTTAAGACCCAGCTGTTGGGAAACAATATTGAGGTCACTGAGCATTGTGCTTAGATCTTCCAGGGTTTCTGCCATGATGACTATATCATCAGCAAATCAAAAGTGAGTTATGCACTTGCCATTGATGTTAATTCCATATCCGTTCCAGTTTGAAAGCTTGAATATATCTTCCAGTGCAGAGGTGAACAGTTTTGGAGAATTAACTTCTCCCTGTCTCAACCCTTTTTGCAATTCGATAGAATTCGTGCTCTTATCTTGGAGAAGTACAGTCATATTGGCCTTGCTGTTCAAACACTTCAACACTTCGACGTATCAGAATTCAATCTGGCATCGCTGTAATGACTGTAGCACTGCCCAGGTCTCGACTGAATCAAAGGCTTTCTCGTAGTCCACAAACGCTAGAAATAGTGGCCGATTATATTCTTTGGTCTTCTGTATAATCGGCCGGAGCGTATGGATGTGGTCTACGGTGCTAAAGCCTTTCCGTAATCCAGCTTGTTCGGGAGGCTGAAAGTCGTCAAACCTACGAGCGAGACGGTTTGTAACTACTCTCGAAAACAGCTTATAGACGTGCCTCAGCAGCGAAATGGGCGTATAATTCTTCAAGAGGGTGTTTTTACCTTTTATTTAGAACAACACCACTACGCTTCTGTAAAGTACCCTCTGGTATAGTACCCTCGAGGATGACGGAGTTAAACAGCTTCTGAAGGATTTTAAGTACCGGTGTTCCACCCGCTTTCAGTAGCTCTGTCGTTATTCCATCCTCCACTCGTGCTTTGTTGCTCTTAAGCTGTTTGAGAGCCATTCTGATTTTGTATAGGCTGACGGCCGGGATATCTTCGGGATAATGTCGGGTCAAACGGGCTCTTGCATCGCTAGCCGTGCTAGGTGGACTACGCTATGAGGTGTAGTGTAATGATCAACAGCTTCGATAATACCGTTCCCAAAATAAACCGGCCTGGGTGCAACACGGGCATTTGAACTGATGTTCAACTTACCCATGTTCATGTTACTCGTAAGACCCACCTGTTGGGAAACAATATTGAGGTAACGGTGCTTAGGTCGTCCAGGGTTTCTGCCATGATGACTATATCATAAGCAAATCGAAAGTGAGTGATGCATTCGCTATTGAAGTTATCACCATATCTGTTCCAGTTCAGAAGCTTGAGCAGAGGTGAACAGTTCGGAGAAAAAACGTCTCCCTGTCTCACCCCTTTTTGCAATTAGATAGAATTCGTGCTCCGATTTTGGAGATGGACAGTCAGTTTTTTATTATTACTAGTACCTAATGTTACTTTGATTATTAATACTCATGGTACATATACCAAATTTTACTTGATTGATCTCTTTGTAAAGCTAAAAAATAAGAACACGAAATTAAAACATATTTTAATTACATTTCAGCCTTTTCTTTACTTACACACACTAATAATAGTTCTTTCAAGGCCTAAATAAAGAAAAACTCGAAAAAAACGGTTATTAAAATTGAAAACTCGGAAAACCCGGGTTTTTTAAACTACCCGAGTTTTGCATGCTCTAATTTGAAATGATGTTCGACTTGTTCATCTTGAGACCCACCAGTTGGAAAATAATATTGAGGTCACTGAGCATTGTGCTTAGGTCTTCCAGGATTTCTGCCATGATGACTATATCATCAGCAAATCGAAGGTGATTGATGCATTCGCCATTGATGTTAACACCATATTCGTTCTAGTTCAGAAGCTTGAATATATCTTCCAGTGCAGAGGTGAACAGTTTTGGAGAAATAACGTCTCCCTGTCTCATCCCTTTTTGAAATTGCTCCGATCTTGCAGACGGACAGTCAGTTTTTTATTATTACTAGTACCAAATGTTACTTTGATTATAAATAGTACATATACCAAATGTTACTTGATTGATCTCTTGGTAAAGCTAAAAAATAAGAATACGAAAGTAAATACATATTTTAATTACACTTCAGCCTTTTCTTTACTAACCCACACTAATAATAATTAAAGCCCATATAAAGAAAAACTCGAAAAACCCGGTTTTTTTAAATTGAAAACTCGAAAACTCTGGTTTTTTAAACTACCCGAGTTTTGCATGCCCTAGTAGACGTATTTCTGAACAACATCAAGAGGTTCACCGTTAATGACAACAGCAGGACAATTACCTCTCTTGTTTCATTATGCAACAAGCAATATTTCATAGCAATTTCGACTCTATCGCACAGCATTAGTGATAGTGATAATGAAAATCTCATTGAAACCAAGATAGATAATAGGACTGCTCGTCTCGGTGTATAATGAGATCGAATGAAACATTACCTTAGTTTTGTCAATATTTATGCCGAGACCAACACGGTACATGTTCATTCTACACATAACGTGTAGAATGAACATTCAAAGACAAGAAATACTTAAAATCTTGACAACACATAGACATTTTAAGGTTACTTATTTCTTTGTTTATTATCGACTGTTTATTTTATTTTGAAAGTGGACCTATTTTGTTGATGCTACGTGAAAACTCAACTAAACGGAATAAAAACAAACGTGAGATGAAGTGAGACGTTACATATCCCCCTGCACAGTGTAGGGTTTTTGCTACAAAAATCCGCTTTACCTACTATTCTTTATTACAAAACTTTTAGTACACCTACTATCATACCATCAAACAAAAACCCTCATTCATTCGCTTTAACTGGCAGTAACAATCTAGATTATGCTACTGCTACCTATCTTATCAGAGAGTTCCATTGTAGTTTATGAAACCCTCGAATGTACTATTAGTGGTTGAAATTAGAATGTAGTTCGTATTACATGAGAAAGGAAGTTACTTTTTTTTTGTGAAGAATGAACACATTTGGCTTTTTTAACGGGTTGTGTGACCGCCCGACACAATATGGCTTATAAGTTAACGAGTTTGTGTGATCGCCCGACACATATGGCTTTCAGTTAACGGGTTTGTATGACCGCCCGACACATATGGCTTTTAGTTAACGGGTTTGTGCGACCGCCCGACAAGAGATTTTTGTCCATAGGGACGTTAAGGAAAGTTAGAAAATAAATAAGCCTGTTTAGTAGAAAGAGGTACCTCATAAGGGCAGACGAGTCTCCGAAGTAAGAAAAAGCGGAACTTACTGCTAGGGCATAGACTATGATGTCTCCAAGTGACAAGGATAGACAAACTTATTTATTCCTGCTCTTGTTAGTTAAAGATTTAGTTTTTTTTTTAGGAGTTAGATGCCTAAGTTCAGTTAAGTAAGTAAATTTATTATTTAGTAAAAGATTGACATAATGCCGCCATATTTCAGTTTAAAAAGTTTTTTAATTAAGGTATGTCTAAAAAAAGAAATAGTAGTGATTTTTAAGTGTTCCGTGATATCGGTTTAGATTATAAGTGTGATCCTAGGATATATTTAGAAAAAAATATAAGCAAATTTAGAATTTGCCATCGTGAGAAGTGAACCAAGTGATCAGTTGAACCGCCACGCAGTGCAACCTCATACTCGAGTTCAACTCTTTGCAGAGAAAAGAAGCTAATTGGATAAGACATTTTAGTAGAAGAAGTTGTGTGTTTCGTATATCGTGAGCCGTTACAAGAAAATAACACAAAGTAAGTAATACACAAAAGGGTTCCGCTTCTAGTGCTATAAGTTAAGTTTAAAAATTAAGTTAAGTTAAGAAAATGTATATAAAAGAAGTGCGTTGAAGACGCCAACAATTTAGAATAGTTGATGAGCCAAATAGGGGTGCGTAGAAGACGTAGATAGGGGAGGAGAGTAAGATGTAAGATTCTCCCCCTAATAGTGCCTGTACGAAAAGTTTATCCGGCTGTCTGCGCTTAGTAAAGCAACAGACCGGTGGTACCACCCCGGTTGGAGAGATCACTAGTTTCTCGCACCACCTGGAATAGCAGCAACATAGAAATGGGAGAATTACAAGAAAAAACAAGACAGAAATACTGTACTACCACACTACACCGAAGATACAACAACAAACACCACACTCCCTGCTATTATTGGGCGCCACTGTCATCTGGCAGTTTAGGTTTAAGAAAGAAAAAAATATATAGATAGTAACTACCAGTGTAATCTTTACTATAATCTATCTGTACTATAATAAAACTGTAACTGGGCTTAATCTGTACATTAAATATTTTTTGTTTTTTTTTTATTCTTCAAAATCGATATGGAGTGCAAAAATGTTTTTTTTTTTTGTCTGTCTGTCTGTCTGTATCTTTGAACACGCATCACGCTGAAACAACCAGACGGATTTTGATACAACTTGGCACAATCATACCTGATGTTATGGATTAACATTTAGAATACTTTTTATCCAGAATATGAGTTATAAAAACGCAAGGCAGTGCGCGCTTTCTTATTCCGATGATTAGATGCCGAGCAATCAATAAAAAACTATTTGACGGCTGAACGAATTTTGACGAAATGTAGTAATATTGTACTTTGTAGGTACTTTTGGTCCTGGAATAACACGTGTGGGCTACTTTTAAATAAAATGACCACGCGGGCAAAGCCGCGGGCACAGCTAGTCAGAAATAAAAGTAAAAGTATCTCAGGTAGTGAGTTACAGGAGGGGGTGATGTTCGTGTTATTGTCCCTCACGGATTGGAACTTAGCTGAGAGGACTTAAAAGACGATCCACGGTGAGATGGTGCAGAAGTAGTGGTACAGCAAGAAGTATTGCAGCAGTGCGCAGCGTGCTCTCGGGGGACAGGTGTCCACAGACCCGTGGCAGCGTGCTGGTCGGCGTTCGTACCCTTAGGGTATCAAAGAAAAAAAAACCTGGAACGGTAGAATTAGACGCCTTAGTCCAGGTTCAGTAGGTCTGGCTGCCGTACATCACCAGGTCTTCGTTCCTTGGGGTCCACCATGCCGGACGAGGCCTCTTTCAGTTAAGCCCCAAGGAAGTAGATGTGGCAGCCAGTATGGTACATACTTTGGGCATATATCCAATGGAGATGCTAACGTTTTAATCCGCAAACATTATTTTCTGTCAATTTTGACGGGGGACGAGGTAAACACGCATTGCACACGCGCAAATAAAAATCTTATTCATGTAAACGCACACTAAAACAATCTCGCAAACCATAATAAAATACGCACACTGTTATAAAATACAGCATAGTTACGCAGTGTTTAGATGCACACTATGATAATCTCTAGTGATGGGCATTCACAAAGACCGGTAACCTGAACGATAAATGAATGAATGAATGAAATGAACATGGTTTTACTAAATACTTATGTCTAACGTTCCGTTGAAGATGTAAAATGAAGCTATTATATTACAAGAAAATTTAACTATATTTTCAGTTAACCTGTCAGCTATCGGTATCCCGTACGAGATATATGAGATTATTTTTTTTGCAAATTTTGCAAAAATAAACAAAGAAAATAAAAAAAAACTTTTTCCGTATTTTTGTTTCATATACTTTCCTCAAATACAGATTTTGTATATGGCAAACCTTTTAATCATTAAAAACATATATTAAAAAAATAGCTCAAGTACTCCAAAAAACGCACTCGTCCACAAGTTAATCGTTCAGAATTATCTAAACTATTAACTTAATACCAAACGTTGTATTGTGTCCCGAACTTAAATTACATGAACTTTAATAAAAACCCAGAACTCATTTTTCACCCACTTAATCCGGATTCCGGCCCATTCGTAACATCCGTTCGTAATTGTCGCCTACAGCCCATATGATACTAACAGGCAAAATTTCATCGTTGTAAGTGCTTAGAGAGTGAATGGCATATCGCTTTTTAAATATAGATTAAAACACTTAATACTCACTGAAAAATAATCTGTTAAGTACTAACACTCCTCATTTTGAGATAATTTAACGTTCATTCTATTATTCGTTCAATCAATTTCACTCTATTTGTCCCCGCACTACGCCCTGTCGCAACTGGTAGTTCATTTGAATCAAAATTATACAAAATTACAAGCACAATTCACATAAATACCACTTACTTGTGATACGAAATACCGTGTTCCCCAAAGTTTAATGTTGCTGAGTCAAACAAAAAAATGTTGCTTAAGTCGTGCCATATGGCCATCAGAGGGGAACGCCTTGCATTACATCTCCATTGGATATATGCTCGAAGGGTTCATAAGATTGTGTTAAAGTAGTAAATAAAAAGTTAAAAGAAAAGTACAAGTGTGAAAGACAAGAAGGGTCAGACATTAGTTCATAATTATAGAAATACAGCATGCAAGAAGCATAGTTTTAAAAGAATTTCACCAGTTGGGAGTAAATTATCACGAAATGCAGGGTATACAAAAGCGATATAAAGCCGATACATACTAAAAAGTCGTCATTGTGAAAGCGTTTGCTGGTATGACTAAATGCAACCAACAAGCATAGTTTGACCGTATTAACTTTCGATGAATTGGCTAAAAGAAAAGTAAAAAATATGAACAAAATCAGTAAAATTTTCCGTTACTAAATTTAAAATTTGTACCGGGCGATATTGCAATCCAGGTCTGCAATATCAAAAGCCTGGCACGTAAGATGCACAGTGTTATACACAAGATTAATATAAAATAATCAGTTCGTGGATTCACAAGCGTTACATATATTTTTTAAACCAAAATATTACGGCCCGATACCCAGTAGTTTAGAGCAAGAAGCAATTTAGAGGTCACACGATATATGAAACACTTACCCAATATTGGGGATTTTTCACTAGGTAAACAGGTAAACAATTAACTCGGGACAAAGGTTTGTCCAAAATTACTCGCAAAATGATTTAGAAAACGTTAAACGCAAAAACTGACGAAATGACGAGGCTAAAAGAACTATTCATCACCACAGGTTAAATAGTCTCTTTTATTGGTGTTATCTGTGATGGTTGCGTTCGGTATTTTAGCGTAGCAACCACCCATTCTGTTTAAATCAGAACTTGTATTACAGTCATTCAATACGGTGCGTTGGAGTCGATATTGCGATGAAAATTTGTTTGCAACAAGTCATATTGGCTTAGTAAAATTTCTGTTTACGATTGTAGATTACATAACGTATAGAATGAACATACTAATTCCAAGACAAGTAATACTTAAAATCTTGACAGCACATAGACATTTTAAGGTCACGTATTTCTTTGTTTAATTATAATAATAATATATTAATATATTTGGGACAATTCCACACCAATTACCTAGTCCCTATTAGTTTATTATCTACTGTTTATTTTATTGTGAAAGTGGACTTATTTTGTAGATACTACGTGAAAACTCAACTAAACGGAATAAAAACAAACGTAAGGTGTTATGAAGAGCTGAAGAAACGTCTTCATGCGTTTCTTCTACTGCGTTATGCGAGTGTGCCGACGTCGGTGCGTATACCTGTATGACCTTCAGGCTTTACCTATCGGTCAGCTTAATGATGAGGTATACTATCCTGGTCGACACACTAGAGATCTCTACAATGTTGACTACACTGTAGGAATTTATGGACGAAGAGCCCTACTAAGATTGTATGTATGTGTGTCTGTGTGTGTATGTTTGTTATCCTTCACGCTTAAACGGCTAAACGGATTTTGATTAAATTTGGAATGGAGTTAGCTTATACCCTGGAATAACACATATACTTTTCATCATTTTCACTCACGCGGGTGAAAACGTGGGGCACAGCTAGTCATAAATAATTAATAACAATAAATATAATACCGGTAGGCTACCATCGCCCTGTTAGTTGGTTGGTGATGATGTTGTCTCCCCAGGTGGCGCTGCTGATGCTGCTGTGTGCGTGGTGCCACGCGTGCGCGGGCGCGGTGGCGGCGCTGCTGGGCGTGGGGGGCGCCGCTGCGTGGCTGGTGGCCACCGTGTGCAGCGCCGACGAGGACGGCGAAGGCGTGCTGCAGGGGCTGGCGGCCTTCCTGCTGGCGCTCACCATATACTACAACGACGACTCCGACGAGAACTACTCCAAGGTGTGCTTCTTGGATTCCGGAGGCCGACAAGCATCATCATAATCATCATCATCATCATCATCAGCCTATATCTGTCCATTGCTGGACGTAGGCTTCTCCTAATGCACGCCACTGAGCTCGGTCTTGAGCTCCCCTCTTCCATTTTATTGCCAGCCGCTTTTCGTAGGTCGTCACTCCACATGGCTACAGGGCGTCCTACGCTTCGTTTGCCTAAACGTGGTCTCCACTCGAGAACTCGTCTACCCCAACGGTTATCGGTTCTTCGCTAAAGATAAGCAAGCTAAAGTGGCAGTGACCACTTTAGCTTGCTTATCTTTAGCGCTATGTCGGTCACCTTGGTTTTCTGTCGGATATCTTCATTACGAATCGTCCTTCAGAGAAAATCCAAGCATAGCTCTCTCCATAGTTCACTGAGCGACCTTAAATTTGTGGAATAGTCTGACCGCGAGTGTCCACGTTTCGGCACCGTTAGGTCATGACTGGTTGGACGCACTGATTGTAAACTTTTGTCTTCAGGCGCTGGTATGGACGACGAGAAGGCTTGCCGAATGCTGCCCAACCCAGCTGAATTCTTCTGTTGGCTTCCTTGTCAAAGTTGTTCTTACCTAATTGCAATATTTGCCCAAGGTAAACTTATTGTTGGACACCTTCAAGAGGTACACTATTGACTGCAGTCGGTTCCGGGTCAACAAGATGTTTAAACATGATCTTGGTCCTATCTATATTCATTCCGAGACCGATGCGTAGAGAAACATTACCTAGGTTGTCCAGCATACTTTGAAAGTTTTGCAGCGACTCCACCATTAGGACGATAATCATCCGCAAATCGTAAGTGTGAGATGTTCTCGCCATTGATATTAAAGCCCACTCTTTTACAATCCAGCGTCTTAAACATATCTTCAATGCATTAGTAAAGAGTTTTGGGGTTATAACATCCCCCGGTCTCACTCCCCTGTGCAGTTGGATATGTTCAGTTTTTTTTGCTGGTTTTGTACTTGGACACTCATAGTCGCGGCGTCATACAGAAACCTCAACATTTCGATGTCTCACCAGTTCACTTGACAGCGCTACAAAGACTCCAGAACCGCTCAGGTTTCAACGGAGTCAAAGGCCTTCTCATAGTCCAAAAAGCAAATCCTAATTGTACACAGGGGCTGTGTATGGTCCTCAGTATACAGTGTAGTATGGACTTCTGTATAACCTGCCTCACTATGTGTCAGGTGGCTGAAATTCGTCAAGTCTTCTTGCTAGACGATTTGAGATGACCCTCGAAAACAAGTTGTAGACGTGGCTCAAGAGTGAAATAGGTCGGTAGTTCTTTAAAGGGGTTTTATACCCTTTTTTAAAGAAGAGTACTACCAAGAGGGATTTCTCTCACTGATAAGAACGGTGCTCAATAACCCCTGAAGCTCCCGAATAACGGGTTTCCTCCCTGTTTTCAAAAGGTCCGAAGTTATACCGGCCTTTCCATTTGTAAGTTGTTTGAGCGCCATCTCAATGTAATGTAGTGGCGGGTCAGTATTTATTTATTTATTTCACAATATATATATATATATATATATATATATATATATATATATATATATATTATTATGTATTGCGCGGGAATCCTCTGTTCTGGGTTCGGGTCTAGAAGCATGCGAGTCGAACAGTTGGCCATAGAAGTCTTCGATCTCAGAAAAGATCTCCAGAACTGAAACGACGGTTGTGCCATAATCGGGCTTGAGCTTCGTCAGATGGGATCTACTCAATTGCTGGGCGAAGACTTTTGACCCCGATTTTGCTCAATTGCCTTTTCTATTCGGCGTGTATTTGAGCATCGGAGGTCACGTCGCACCAGCTTACTGATCTTCTGATTGCATGAGCTCCCTTTTTTCTGACGGTGTGGCTTGCTGTTGCTCCCGTCGTTTATCCATAAACCGAAGAGCCTCATCCGAGATTTTAGACTTCGAGTCCGTAGGCTCCCACGAGACAGGCCTGGCCTAGTGTGGGAACAACAAGTAAATTTTGAAAAATTTAATACTTTTTTTACTGCATAAATATTTGTATTTGTTGTTGTATTTGTACGCTGCAGCTGTCAAAATTTTGTGCCTTCTTCCCTAAGGATTCCCTCAACTTTTTGGAGTTCCTCATCCACGTCATTTGTGGTTTCCAAGGCAGCGAATCGATTATTCAACTTGAGTTGGAACTGTTCTGATCCTACAGCGGCTTGGAGCAGGTTGGGTTGGAGCGTAAACTTCACAAGACGGCATCTTTCAAGATTGTGGTCGATATTCATGGAGCCTCGGACAAGTCGGTGATCACTACCGGTATTAAACCTACTGATCACTGAGACATCCTTGATATGTGCTTATTGTTCTACATGATGAAGTCAATCTGATTTCTAGTCACATTGTCGGGGCTTAGACAAGTCCACTTCCTCTGGGGCTTCTTTTGAATGAATTCATCAAAAAGAAGCCCTCTTTTTCCAAAAGTTT
Source organism: Alsophila aescularia (assembly GCA_946251855.1). Classification (NCBI taxonomy): domain Eukaryota; kingdom Metazoa; phylum Arthropoda; class Insecta; order Lepidoptera; family Geometridae; genus Alsophila; species Alsophila aescularia. The sequence continues at coordinate 34,556,385 of OX276380.1, forward strand.
TGCTAATATTGGCCCCCTGTGATTCCTGACTCCATAGCCGTGTGGACCTATTTTCACGATTCACTGCAAGTCTGTACTCCCACTTTGGCGTTAAAGTCTCCCATGATAACGTTGTAATGGGCCTTTGTGGTGTTATGTAAGGCCCAAGATATATCATCAAACATATCTTCTACCTCATCATCCGAGTGTGCTGAGGTGGGTGCGTAGACCTGTACGACCATAAGGTCAGCTTGAGAACCAGGTACGCTACCCTGGCCGACACACTGGGTACAACATTATCAATGCGGACTTTATTAACGAGGAACCCCACGCCACCCTGAGACTGCTGATCGCCCTCTTGGAAGTAGAATAGGTGACCCGATTCCAGGATTATTGTGTCCTCCCCTCTCTTCGGACTTCACTTAATCCCTGAATATGCCACCTGATTTTCATAAGTTCCGTCTCTCTAATAACAAAAATCAACTATGAAAATCGCATTGCAATCGGTCCAGTAGTTTTTAAGTAATGTGTGACAAAAGCTGTTTTTATTACCCGTCTGCGAAGGGTTATGTTTTTGGGCGGTATGTATGTATGTATGTATGTATGTTCCTTCGACCGCGTCCTTCAGCCTAAACGGCTTAATGGAATTTAATAAATTAAGTATCATGTGATTCATCTTGATCACTAGAGTGACATAGGATAAGTGAAGTGTCAAGAAAACTAATATGGCGGCTTACAGTTGCCATATTTTAATTCCGACGGAACAAAAATGACGAAAACCTATAGAGTGTGGTATCAAAATGAAGGTATTTAAAATACCATTTCAAAAATATATAATTATTTTACCTAAACATTGGCAATTAACTTTTGAGCTATTTACTAATTATCCAAGTTATGTCCAGTGTTGCAATTGCAAATATTATAGTAATGTTCAAGAGTATGTTTACCTTGGGCAAACGCTGAAGTTGGGTAAAAACAACATTGAGAGAAAAGCCCGTAGAAGAATACAGCTGGGCTGGGCAGCATTTGGTAAACTTCGTCGAGCCTTTTCGTCACCAATTCCCCAATGCCTGAAAACTAAAGTCTTCAACCAGTGCGTCCTACCTGTTATGACTTACGGAGCTGAGACGTGGACTCTCATGGTACGACTAGTTCACCAATTCAAAGTCGCTCAGCGTGCTATGGAAAGGGCTATGCTCGGAGTTTCTTTGAGAGATCGAATCCAGAACGAGGTGATCCGACAGAGAACCAAAGTTATCGCCATAGCCCAAAGGATTACCAGGGTGAAGTGGCAGTGGGCTGGTAATGTTTTTTTTTTTTTTTTTATTACTGACTAGGCAATCGTTTGACCACGATCTCACCTGATGGAAAGCGATGATGTGGTCGAAGGTGTAGCACGCTTGCCTAGTAGATACCTATTCACTCTTGACTTGAACACACCGGGGTTATAATTTACCGGAAACACTGACGAGGGCAGGGCATTCCACTCCTTTGCAGTTCTTATAATAAATGAAGAAGCTTAACGCTTCGTTCTTGTGCGAGGTATTTCAACCATGAAAGGGTGGCGCTTTGCTGATCGTCTAGTCGTTCGGTGATGGAAAGGTGATGGGGGAATCAGGTTGTGCAGTTCTTGTGCACACTCTCCATAGTGCAATCTGTAGAATACCGCCAGGCTTGCTACCTCACGTCGATGCGCCAGACTTTGAAGCTTACTCTTTACCAGAGTGTCATCCCCAATGAGCCTGATAGCACGTCTCTCAATTGAATCCAAAGACTCTAGCTGATACTTGGCAGAACCGTCCCAGAGGTGGCAGCAGTACTCCATACAAGATCGGACCTGTGCTTGATAAAGATTCAAAAGCTGTCCCGGTGTGAAGTACCGCCTAACTTTAGACAAAATACCAAGTTTTTTTGCAGCTACCTTGGCTTTGGATTCAATATAAGACCCAAAATTCAGGTTTGATGCGAGTTCGACACCCAAAAGCTCCAAATGGTCGCCTATTGGTATTGTTACACTTTGGAAAGACGGAGATCGGTGTAGAGGACTCTTTTTAGCAGAAAACAAACACGCTTGCGTTTTGGCGAAGGAACGATAACCGTTGGGTAGACGTGTTCTTGAGTGGAGACCGCGACTCGGCAAACGTAATGTAGAACGCCCTCCGGCTAGGTGGAGCAACTACATACGCAAGATGGCAGGCGGCGGTTAGAAAAGAAGAGCCGAAGATCGGGCTCAGCGGCGTGCTTTGGGAGACACCTATGTCCAGCAGTGGACTGATGCGGGCTGATAAAGATGATGATAGTAATGTAAAGAAACATTAAATTTATATTACTATTATTACCTTCGACTGCATCTTATATTTCAAAATCAAGAATCTTGAGCTTGTTTGGCTCTTTTTAGTTTTGTTCGCAATATTTTTAATTTAAAATATTATTTTTATTACCCATGCAAAAAGTTACGTTAATCCGTCGCATTTGTTATATTGGTCTGAGGTGTGATAGTAATTTACGATACCGTTTCCCAGGACGCTCTAAAGCAGCTCCTGTCGAAGCGCATCGGCGTGGAAGTGTTCACGCGTCGGCTCGGCGAAGTGGCGCGCCACGAGACGTACAACCGCGCCGCCAAGCACCCGCAGCTGCGCGCGCGCACGCAACAGGACCTCGTGCTCGACTACGAGTTCTGTGCGCTCTTTAAGATTACTGAAGGTAACTGTTCTGTTCTACTCGTCGCCTCGGCGAGGTGCCAAGCACCCGTATGGATGGACTAGGCGAGTTATTGAGTGGGGACTGCGTGTATAAGCAAACGTAGTGTAAGACGCCCTTCGTCCAGATGGAGCGACGACTTAAAGTAGCTGGCAGTAATTACATGACAAGTGCTGAAGATCGAACTCAGTGGCGCGCATTAGGAGAGGCCCATGTCCAGCAGTGGACTAGTGCAGGCTGTTGATGATGATGAAAGTGTTTTCACAAGCAAGTTTAAGATTACTGAAGGTGAGCGCTACTTTATTTTCTTTTTCATTTCAATGTAAGAAGTACTATTTTGTGGAACGAATTCTAATCCACTTGGACCACAGTATTGCCAGTACATATTTTTTTATAAAAAAATTATCTGCTGCTCTTTCGTTCATCGCTTACTATTTCACTGTCCCCAGTCGAAGCTAATTAAATAAGTAGTAGAAGCTATATTTATGCAGACTGTGCAGCAAAACTCGGAATCAAATCTATTTTGCTAATTCTTCACTGTGTCTGTTCAGAGAACTCTGTCATAGGATTTGAGGAGGCTGCGCTGCAGAATTTAGTTACTATTTTTTTCTCTGTGGCATCATCTTGTTCTTCCACCACCAGCAAGGCAAAATAGGGTTTGGCTTCAGGCCACCAAAACTGGCAACACTGTCACGCTTAATTATTATTTTTCCCCTCCAATGGTGATTTTGGCTTAACACTTAGTCTTGTGTATCTGCCAGAGTCATGTCATTATGTTTTTTAAGCTTCTATGTTTTTTTAAATTTAACAGAGTTTGTGTAATTATAGGCGTGGTGAAATAGAATGACTACGAAGCTTCAGAAATAAATCATTGGTAACATTTCAACAGAAGGTACTTTTATTTCTTCTTGCAAAGAAAAACTCCTATTGACATAGTCAAAACATAAAACAGTATCTAAGATACATCTGACATCTCACTATTTTTGTATTCAGCCAGTGCATAGAGGTACCGACCTCCCTGTAACTTCAACAAAATTTGACTTGTTTTAACGTGGGAACTATTGGGAAAGGAACATTTGCTGTCATTTGTTTTGTTAAGTATCCCTTTTAGACCACGAACCTTTCATCACTGACCGACTTACATCTAAAGTATTTTCATCAATGAAGACTGACCATATAAAGACTCTAATATATAAACCATATTTTATTATGTAAATTGTGGAAATTACACTCATATAGTTTCAATCATGTGTTTCTCCAGGAGCCCTAGTCTTGAGTGTGACAGCGCAAGAGAACGGAACAAGCCCGCACGCCGAGCAGGCATCAGACAGCACCACCCTGGAGCAGTACAAGTCTCTGATCCGCCAGCAGGACGCGCGCCTGCAGGAGCTCATGGCGCAGCTGGACCAGCTGGTGCACCAGAACCAGGCGCTGCAGGTACCTGTTCTACTGTAACTGACCCGGCACCAGGCAGGAGCTCATGGCGCAGCTGGACCAGCTAGTCAATCAGCTTGGGAGCCGTCTTACACTTTTCATCTACTGTATGCTTTCGTCTTCCGGTCGCGGGAAACTCGAGAGCCTTTTTTCCACAACGATTATAGTCTAAATCTGAATTGAGGTACGCAATTCATCTACGTGTATGCTTTCGTCTTCCGGTCGCGGGAAACTCGAGAGCCTTTTTTCCACAACGATTATAGTCTAAATCTGAATTGAGGTACGCAATATACAGAATGTGTCAAAATAATGGGGCATAAAGGGATGGTATCTTGCCTCTGTATGTAGGTACAGGCTTTTGTACTCAGGAAACTTCGGGACAATTTTGAAGAAAAGAAACTGAAAAGATTAAAAAAGAAACACTCACTTTATCAACCCCAACCAACAGTTTTCAAAAGGGAAGCAATGACCATTTTTATAATGCTCTCAAAATGGCCGGTTGTAAGATTTTAGTCTGAAAATAGGTTACTTCGCATTAACTAATGTACTTGACACAATGATTTTCAGACGGGAACTAACGACCGTGTTGATCTACGGTTTTTTTAATGGTTTCCTGTGTCGCCGCTGCGCGATTTTTGTCTGAAAACCATGTTTCCGGTATCTCAGGGCTACCATTTAACTACATTCCGAATATCAGATGGGAAACGAGGTTGGCTTTTATTTTTGAAAATGCGCTCGTTTCAGCCGCTGCGCCCAAAATGTCTGAAAAACTTTTTTTTGAGTTCAAGGTTATCTAATCTATCGATGTTATATGGTTTCATCCGGGAAGCGATGACCGAGAAATCACGGAATTTTGTATGTAAACTCCCGAAATAAAGTAAATTTACACCTGTACAGTAGTCGCAGCTTAAGTTTGTGTCTCGGAAGTTATCTGCTAGTCGCTGCGCAAACTGCTATTTTTCAGGCGCAATCCGAATGTTGAAGCTGAAGATAGCATTGTATAACTGCCACGCTCACTCGCTTACGTTTTTCACAAATTTATCTCGCTCTTAATTTATGCTGTTTTATCCTCACAGCAGTACCTGCGCAATCGTTTACAGAGCCTAACTTTACAAAAACAAAGACTCGCTGCGGCTACTGTAATAAGGCTTTTGGAAATTTTCCATAATAAAAGATTAGGCTCAGTTTATCATCAAAAACATTTTTTTTAATATTTTAGGAAAAACTGATTCATTACAATTTTGAAATATCCTGAAACATGTGTAAGGTTATATTATTTCGGGAGTTTACAATTCAACATTTCGACTGTATAATGTCAACAGTGCCTTCAAATAGAGGTATTTTGGATAAAAATTTGATCCCCTTTTTAAACTCTTTAAAATGCGTTTGTTTTTTCAAAACTTATCTTATGGTGTACATCGTTACCTCTCTCTCTACATTCAGTTGTTAAGAACATACGTTGTTCCTGCATCGGATCATTTTTAGTAAAGATGTGTTTTTCGCTTCTTGTAACTTTTTACCTATGAGACTTACAGAACAACTGTGAATGCAAAAAATGTTGCCAATATTGTCTTCTCTATACTTTTCATAGACACTTTTGCCATAAAGCCAACTGTTAATGAGCTATTTAGAAGAAAAAAAGTTGGCCCCTTCAATTCAAGATGGCGTGGGAGCGTTAGCCGCCATCTTGAATTGAAGGGGCCATCTTTTTTTTAACCCCTAGAGGTAGAAAATTTGTTTTTTCGTAAGGACCTCATAACTAAGCAATACAAATCAAAACATCTTCTACTCCACCATCTGTAGGGCAAAGCTTCATATTTTCCCCCAATGACTGACCATTACCAATATAATTATTTCCATACCAATATATAAAAGTGAAACGTTGTCTGTTTGTTTGTTTGTTTGGGGAGTTTTCCGCGATAACGGCTAAACGGATTTTGATGAAATTTGTAATGGAGATAGCTTATACCCTAGAATAAAACATAGGATACTTTTTATCCCGGAAAATTGAAAGTTTCCACTGGAAAACTAGAAAATGTTGATTAATCACTGTAAGGAACGGTAGCCATCACAGAAAGGACCATGTCATTTGGCATGGTGGTTGCCATGGAAACGAAATAACAAGTCTGTCAAGAAATATCAACAGCATTGGTGATATACCTACTTTTGCATTGGTTTTTAATATCCTAGAAGAACATAGGATGCTTTTTTTCACGATAACGAGTAGTCCGCGCGGATGAAGTCGCGGGCGGGAAAGCTAGTATTTAATAAAGTGCTTATTGCCCTTCCTTAGGATAAACTCTATTTCGTTGTCAAATTTCATCAAGACCGGTGCAGCCGAGAAGAGCTAACAAACCGTTACTTTCTTTGTAATATTAGTGTGGATTAGTTCTTAAATGTGAGTTGCCTGTTCCAGGGTTCGCTGCACGACGCGATACAAGCTAACAACCACTACAGAGACGAGAACACGATGCTTAAAGCGCAGGTGTCGGCCGCCGCGCCACAAGCACACGCACAGACACAGCCTGTGGCGCAGGCCCCGCCCACAGACACAAGGTAACAATTACTACAGAGACGAGAACACGATGCTCAAAGCGCAGGTGTCGGCCGCCGCGCCACAAGCACACGCACAGACACGGCCTGTGGCGAGGCCACGCCCGCAGACACAAGGTAACAACCACTACAGAGACGAGAACACGATGCTCAAAGCGCCACAGGCGAAAAAATGACATCGCCACAAGTATTTGACCCGAGTCTGGGTGTTTGATTTGAACCATGGTGCTCATACTTTCTGCGATTCCTTGGTGGATACAGAGAGCGCAGCTAGTCTATACTTACAAATAAAATAAAAAAAGGTCTACTCTATGGTACTTCAATTAAGCTACTCAATTAGAATATAGCATTTTTTTAAATCGTGTCTGTACGTTTATTCGCGCATCACGTAAAAACTACTGCACCGATTGCAATGCGGTTTTCACTGTTGGATAGCTTTGGATTAGACTCAAAAACTGGACTACTCAATCCGATGAGTAGAAGCCGAGTAATCGTTAAAAAAAATTTTGACGGCTGAAGGAATTTTGATAAAATGTTGGTATATTGGTATTTTAGGTCTTTGAATAGTACATAGAGTACTTTTAACCTAGAGAAATGAGCGATGTTGGCCTAACGGTTCTATAGTGCAATTTAGAATCCAACGGGTTCAAAACCTATGCTCCGCACGCAGTTATGTGCGGTTTTCCATCGCTGTGCTTCGGAGGGCACGTTAAGCTGTCGGTCCCGGCTGTTATTGATTAATAGCAGTCGTCAAGCCATGTCAGAGGCCCTCGGGCGGCTTGACAAACTCTGACATCAGAGGCAAGCACTACCTCATACGTCAAACAACAAACAAACAACCTGGAGAAATGACCATGCGTGCGATGCCGCGGGCATCAGCTAGTATTTAATAAAGATTGTATCTACTATAATACGTACTAATATAATAGTGCACCTCGTACTTTACAATTTTAATAAATCAACTACATCCAAAAGTTGCCTAGAAATACTGCTTTTAGCGATAATTCCGCCCATTGTTACACCTATTGCTGTTCCTAACTTTTGTTACTTTCTGTGGTGTGTACAAAGTGCTTATCTACCTGAAGGTTGAGTGAAGCGGAAGACAAACTGGCTAGCAGCGAAGCCAAGGTGCGAGAGCTCACAGGAGAGGTCACCAGGTTGAACGAGGAGCTGAGGACCTGCCAGGAGACCGGGAACACCACTGCAGAGGAACTGGAGAAGTTGACCAAGGATCAGGACGACCTGCTGGTGCTGCTGGCTGATCAGGTGAGAGAAAGGACTGTCGTAATTAAGTCCATTCGCAAATTCATTTTGGTCAAAATAAAAAGCGACCAAACAGAGTTTTAAGATTTCAAAGCTTTTTGGTGGCACAGATACTCTCGGTTCAGGTTTTGATGTGCTTATCAGTTATCAGACCCTCATGTATGCGGAACGAAGCATGCCATCGGAACTAAAAAACAAATTAATATTTATATATATATATATATATATACAGGGTGAATTTTTCAAGTGGGCGTGGATGGCTAATTCTAAACTACTCAAAGCGAAAAGCGATAGCGAAAAGTACTCAAAGGAGTCTCGGTCCCGATTTTGATGAAAACTAAAACTGCATCTTAGGATTTTTGAAAAAAATAACAATATTCCTAGGCAGGAATCGAACACGTTGATTTTAAAAAATCCACACACTGTGTATTACACCATTCGATAGTGTCGCTAATAAGGATTGAATTCTGGGAAGAAATGACATATAGCAATTTTAAGGAAAATGTTGTATTTTAATAAACTGATTCATATTTTAAAGTACTGTTTCAATTCTTACCTGCATTACCTGTACCTTGTCCGAAATGATGCTCAATATTTTTCTAAACACAGACCCGCAGCGCGGTCATCTTCACAACAAATGTTCTAATTTCAAATTTTTATTATGTCTTCGCGGTTAAACAATTGAAATTAGAACGTAGAGTAAATTGGCGCCAATAATTTAGATTATGTTCCACGTTTCGTTGATTATTACTAACTGTTTGTGTACTGTTTCGTATTAATAGTCGTATAGTAAAAGAGATGTTGATTTAGCAGTTTGGTGAACATTTTATTGCAATTTATGGTCCTGTGCCGTGGCCAGCGAGGTCACCGGATCTTACCCCCTTAGATTATTTTCTCTGGGGGTATGTAAAAAACGATATCTACAAAGACACGTATAATGCAATTGATGACTTGAAACGAACTTTGGAAAATATTCAAAGCGGAATCAATAATATTTTAATACTGGATGCAGTACAATCCTTGAGACGTCGAATCCAGCTATGTATTGAAAACAAAGGTCATCATTTTGAACAATTAATCAGTTATGGTTAACTATTTTCGTTAAAAATGAGCTCTTTCCTTAAGTTTGCCGTATGCCATTTCTTCCCAGAATTCAATCCCTATTAGCGACATTATCGAATGGTGTAATAATACAGTGTGTTTTTTTTTCCAAAATTAACGTGTTCGATTCCTGCCTAGGAATATTGTTTTTTCAAAAATCCAAAGATGCAGTTTTAGTTTTCATCAAAATCGGGCCCGAGGCTCCTTTGAGTACTTTTCACTATTCCTGTTTCTGATTAAGCCATACACGCCCACTTGAAAAATTCACCCCGTATACTTCTTACATGTTTTATTATTTTACTACTTTTATTTTCTTTGCTTTGGTAGCGCAATGTTTCAATGGTGCAACTTAGAAACCAACGATAACGGGTTCTTTTCTAGGCTCCGCACGAATGATTTTTTATGTGCGGTTTTCCATCGCTCCGTGCTTCGGAGGGCACGAGGCCCTCGGGCGGCTTGACAAACTCCGACACCAGAGGCGAGGGGCCTAATTCTCTAATTTTAAGACGCCAATTCCACGCCGCCTGCGTGGAATTCGTGATTCCACGCAGGCGGCGTGGAATCGGCGTGGAATTCGCGTGGAATTGGCGTGAGTGGTCATACAGAATCCAGGCCCAGGACTCACAAACAAACAAACAATTTTAATAGTATATTATTTATCATTCGAGCTAATGAATTCATCAAAAGAAACGACGAACGAGACGTGGCATTTTTACATCGTTGTATTTTTGGGTATTCTTTTAAATATTCACAATAATACGGCATCAGAAAGTGCGCTCGCTTTCATCAGTTCGGTCGCAGACCTTGTCGACGTATAACGTGTGCCGGATTTTCCGCACACCTCTGCGCGCGCAACACGAAATTTTCGTGGACATATTGCGCTCTAAGTGTTCTATCTGGGAGACCTACGGTTACCGGCTGATTTGTAGATGAACTTAAGGTCCGAAGACGTTTGTGATTGTTAACCATCAGTTTTGTTGCAGGACATGAAACTAAACGAATACAAGCTGCGGCTGCTCTCGCTCGGTCAGATAATAGAAGACGATGCTCCGACGGAGCTCGAGGCTCTCACGTGATGGCAGCACAGAAGCAACACATAGACTGTTGAGGTAGCGGACAAGCTAAAATGTATCGTTATAGTCAATGATTTACATATAATGACGGAGGAGGTAGAGATGCCATCGTGCTCAGAATGACCCCGCTAAACTACTTAAAAGTCGTCTTTATTTTTTTGATGTGTAAACATCTAAGGTTCCGCGACGCTCGTGGCTCGTCGGCTCTTTCCGTCTCAGCTCGGCTATATTCAAGCTTTTAAGATAACTGATAAGCCTAACACATAAGCTTTTTTATGCGCAAAATGTAAACACTCCAGTTGGAAATTGAACTCCGGTACTAAAGTCCGAAAGTCGAACGATGTCACGTCGCGCCAACCAGACTTATGGTATTAGGCCGAAAAGGTAGTATAGATCAGATGAAGGGTTGTTGATTCAAAGTTGACCAATGAGAGCGCGCGGTGCTAAACGGTTGTTCGTTGCTTTAGTTATTTTTTTATGTTTACACATTTGCTAGGCGTCCCGCGACGGCTCATTTTAACAAGAAATAAGTTCAAAAACTAAAACCGGTAAAAACTAGCCTATGACACTCTTGCGATGAAGACTAATCGATTGATACCTCGCTTGTCAAAATAGGACCAAGTTTTTAATTTGCATACATAACCCTTCCTTTACTTCGCCGTAGTCGGGTAAAAAATTGCCTATGACACTATCAATAAAGATAAATCGATTGATACCTCGCAGTTCAAAATCAGACAAATAGGGGCGAAGATATGGTGGAATATACACATAAATACATACATGACTGTTAAACTCATTACCTTTCCCTTGCTTCGCCGTAGTCGGGTAAAAAAGCAAATAAGTAAGCAAGGGATCTTGTAATATTTCGACTTTGGCAAATGCAACGTGACCGAATTTGAAACGGCATTTGTATGACGATAACCCGTCTGTAATAAAGTGTCATTGGTTAGCACAGTACAGTAGTCGCAGCCAATCTATATGTTTGTGAAGTTAGGCTCTCTGAACAATAGCGCAGGTACTGCTGTGGGGATAAAACAGCATAAAGTAAGGGCGAGATAGAATATGCGAAAAACGTAAGCGAGTGAGCGAGGCAGTTATACAATGCTGTCTTCACCTTCAACATTGGGATTGCGCCAGAAAAATAGCAGTTTGCGCAGCGACTAGCAGACAACTTCCGAGACACATACTTCCGCTGCGACTACTGTACACATAAAATGTATATACTGTGGTTTTGGTGTACAGTTTGTTTGTGCGAATGACGATGGTTTAATAGTCAGAATTTCAAATAGTGAAACACTTTTTATTAGTGACAAGTTGGTTCACTGATGTTTATTTTTATTGTAAGAAAAACAAATTTAGGCCAATCATTCACTAATGCGCAGATGCAAGGAGATACTGGTTCTCGACTTATCTCTCTCACGGTGAATTGTCAGCCTTATCCTGTATTTTTTTATTGAGTTTGTGATTTAAGATTTATTTTTGTTATTTTTTGTGTATGATTAATATATGATTTCAAATTTAATTATCTAGTGTTTGATATTAGTCAAGCAACTGTCACAAATTCTTTTAAAATAATACTGATGTACATTTTCGTTTGTAGGAGAAGAGAAGAGAAAAATAAGAGTTTTTTTCGTGTGTTACCATGTTCTATGTATGATAATAATATATTATTTTTATTGAAAACTATAATGGTATTGTAACGATGTCAAACTTTGCCAAAGTTCTTTATAATTATAGTTTGTTCATTTTCGTATCAGCTATGTTACGATACGAGCATTGTGGCATAACTCATTTGAAATTCACAGCAGGCACAATAGTCACAGCGAAACTTTGTGGTTGTGAGGATAAAACAGCATAAAGTAAGAGCGAGAGTGAATATGCGAAAAACGTAAGCGAGTGATGCTGTCTTCATCTTCAACATTGGGATTGCGCCTAAAAAAATAGCAGTTTGCGCAGCGACTTGCAGACTACTTCCGAGCCACAAAGTTCCGCTGCGACTACTGTACAAAGTTTTTTCAATGTATTATTGTCATTCATTGATATCAGATCCTATAACTATGGTGGCATTGCTTAGATATTTCATTGGATTTTATATACAGAAATGTAAGCGGTAGACGCGAAGAAAAATCGTTTTTTTTTCTAAAAGTTGTTATCTAGTTATCATTTTCCCTCTCCCCCCGAGTCAGTTAATGTAGTGTCGAAGTACCTACATAACTATTGAATGACAAAATATTATTTATTTTGATGTGTAATGTAATATATTGTATTAGTAAGGTATTAAAATGAAATGAGTGTACATTAACTATTAAAAGTTTGTATAGATTGAATTAGTTTTTTTTTATAAGCTTTTATTTAACTCACTGAGTATTAGGATGTATGTTGAAGTCAAATCTTGCAAACTTCGATCCATTCCGAACAAAAAGGCACGAAGGTTATATATCACAACCAATATGACATATAAAGTTGTGTACGACATCACGCCTCAAAGATAGGCTTGATTATGCAAGGAATTTTCAGTCACGAGCTCGAGCGCCTTCGCCTTCTAACCAAACCCTTAACTGGTATCGTACATTCTACATACGTACCTGGTACGAGGGGGCTGCGCTCCCAAGTTATGTTTAGTTCTGGTGCTTATGACAGTGAGAGTAAATAAACTAAATAAGTAGCGACGTAAAGAGATTACTTGAAATTGCAAAAACGTATGGTTTCTAGATTAAAAACATGAAGCGCGGGAGTCGCACGATTCCAGTTAAGGTTCAGCCAAACCAACGCGTCCAGTTTGCGATCAGGGTGGCGTGCACGGTAGCGATCAGAAGTGCTTTTATGTACTTCTGTACAAAATAGGATAAAACAGTACTGGTCAATCAAAGTGCCTTCCTTTAAGGAACAGATTCTAAAAAACTTGAACAATTCTCCATTCATGGATTTTATTCTACTTTTTTATATGTAATTTATTCCTTCTCGCTTTACTAAAATATATGGGAGTGATTTCGAGAAAAGCGTAACAATGTGTAACAGGAAGCCAGGGAAGTGCGCGTCGGAGTGATAAGGGCAAGGGGAAGCGCGCGCTACTGTAGGAGTGATAAGGGAAAAGGGACGACGGAGGAGGTAGGAGAAGGGTGTAGGGCAAACGGAAAGGACCAAAACTTCCAAAAGTCAAATGTGTGACCGACCAATGAGCGTGCGCGGTGCTAGAGTATGTTAATGTTGCTTATTTTACCAGTGAGAAGTCAGATGTGACTACTGTAAGGCTCGCTCGTTTTATTTTAAATCCATTCTAAGATTCTAAACCCTTACCCGGATGGATTAGTTTACACTGCTTTTTAAAATTTCACTCTAATCCATTAATTGAATATAAAAAAACTAACTGCATCCTCAGGTACGTATAAGTAAAGTAGATAATATATGTATTTGTTATAGTTATAGTATTTTGTAAGATACTATAGGTACAAAATTAGTTAAGTTGCTGATGATGCAGTCAGGATCAGGAGTGACAGACATAGAACACATGCGAACTCTTCATTAATATTTCAATATACTTAGCAAAAAAACAATTATCTAGGAGAATAAAATAAAAGATTTAATTTGAAGCATTCACATTTTATTCATAGAATTAGTACAGTGATATAAATAAAGCTTATTTTAGATAACATTTGAGAACCTATCTACAACCTACATAACAAACAGTCTGGTACTTACTTTAAACATAAATACACATTATTTAAATATAATAAATTATTGAAAATTGAGACCTCGAGAGCAACGGACCGTTTTTTTCAGGTCTAACAGTTTTTAATTAACAATGCCCTTTTCAAACTCGAAGACGTTTGTGTGAATAGTCAACATTTATAGCAAAGTCAAAGACGTTTGTGTGAATAGTCAACATTTATAAAGTCAAAGACGTTTGGGTGAATAGTCAACATTTATAGCAAAGTCAAAGACGTTTGTGTGAATAGTCAATATATTATAGCAAAATCAAAGACGTTTGTGTGAATAGTCAACATTTATAGCAAAGTCAAAGATGTTTGTGTGAATAGTCGACATTTATAGCAAAGTCAAAGACGTTTGTGTGAATAGTCAACATTTATAGCAAAGTCAAAGATCATGAACAAGGAGAGAAAAAGCAACTCTTATTATACCAAATCAATAAATAAGATAAACTATACTTTTTGAAAGGGATATTTCCTTTTCATCAAAGTCAAAGATCATGCACAAGGAGAGGAAAAACAAATCTTATAATCACATGGTTGGTTTCGATATCCACCACTGAGGGACAACGGGAATAGACGTATAAATATACCAAAACAATAAATTAGATAAACTATACTTTAGATTGAAAGGGAAATTTCCTTTTCATATTTCATTATTATTATGATAACCCCTTGACCTGATTATTATTTTAAACATCTTTTTTTTTATAGGACCTGACATCGAATACATCAAATTCCGATTCGTCAAAGTTGATTTGGAGGCCAAATCGCTCGGTCAATAAATACGTGTTTTATCTGTTCCTATAGAACATATAAAACACTAGTCCTATAGGTATGTCTGGATTTCAAAAGGATGGACTTGACCATCTCAAATGCGTTTAATCCTTCCCGCCCGGTGTATACCGAGAATTACATTGTTTATAACATTTAAATTGAGCGATATAGCGTAAGCGCTGAGCTCGAGGATATAACCTTTTGTACGCCACTGACTTCTATCGCCGACAAAGGCTAGTAAACTTTGCGCCAGCGAAAATTACTGCTTTAAAATATACAAAACAAGCGTGCTACACCTTCGACCACACCATAGCTTCTATCAGGTGAGATCGCGGTCAAACGATTGCCTAGTCAGTAACAAAAAATAAACAAAAGATACCTTAACATTTGTTTTTTTTTAATTTGTTGATTTCGTAGCTTGGCGTGTAGGACTCGTTTTGCTTCTATTGGCTTTAAATTCAAAAGTCAAACAAAAAATAGACTAAATGGATTTACTAAAAACTGCTGAACCAATTTTGATAAAATGTACATGACACCGCCCTGGAGGTTTTTCAAATAATCATTCATATAGGTTCGGAATCCCGGAGGTATGAGATAATAATATTTTTATAGATAGAAAAAGAATCTGGCTCGGTAAAAATAACTTAAAAGTCGAACTGAGAACTATTTTGTGTTATATTTAGTAAAGGATGAAATTGTAGTCTAACTTGATAATAACACGTAAATATGACCATTATACGACCGGTTGGCCGAGTGACCCTGACTGCGAAGTCAACCAACGGTCGCGGTTCGAATACCGCGAGGTGCAATCATTTGTGTGTTTGTTTCCGACGTTGGTTTATTCGTTGTCTAGTACCCATAGTACAGCGTATCCTAGTTTGAGGCTAGTTAATTGGTGTAAATTGTCCCGAATATATTTATTTATTTAATCAACATTATTTTCATTTTAACAAAAATATAAGATATTTATTTAAAAACAAATATGGAAGGTTTATAATAGAAATAGACATGATAGTTTATTTTCCATTAAAAATGCTACAGATTACAATGCTTTAAATTAAAGTATTTTATATGCTATTTATAAAATTTTACACATTTTGCTTCCATACCACAGGGTTACATTTGATTATGTACATATAAATATGCTTACTGTTTTCTTTTCACTGGCTCAGTCAATTCATTTCTTAATAATACTGCGCCTCCAAATTATGACAATACATCAATGAAACATCACAGATGAAAATCTGTTCAAGATACTTCATCACTAACAAAAATTACTGCATACCTATTTGGAATGATGTTTTTTGTATTCAAATCATACACAACCAGTAGTTCTGGCTGGACTCACAGGCAACTGAAAAAAATATTTTCAAACTATACTCCAGCCAATTTGGATGTGAAATATGCGAATACAAACTGCCCTGTCCTTACTTAACCTAAAAATGTCTCGCTTAAATCAGATTTCTGGAGATAACTATAAGATTGTTGTCATTGTTTTGCATACAATATTGATCCACTCCAACTACCTATTAGAAACGGGCTAGTTAATTTCCGCAATTGTACACCTAGCCAGAAAGCTACTACAATCCAGAGCAACAATGTTAGGGTACACTGCTTAACTTATTGCACAGCCTATACAATTGCGGCAATAATAAACTAACCCGTTTCTGAGGACCAAGACCTTTGTGACAATAAAAAATGCAAGATGGTTTGATAACAAATATTTCACATCCAAAATGGCTGGAGCATAATTATTTCCATTTGTTCCTCAATGCATAACACGTTACAATACAACATTCACTTGTACCCCACACAAATATATACTCGTACCCCACACAAATATACACTAGTACCCACACAAATATACACGAGTACCCCACACAAATATACACTCTCACCCCCACAAATATATACTCGTACCCCACACAAATATACACTCGTACCCCACACAAATATCCACTTGTATCCAAAACAAATATCCCCTAAAGTCCGGTCACGAAGCAGAAAGTATTTCGTACCATGATCCCTCATCTCTATCGCTCGCGCACAAATGTATTTGCCGTCGCGCTTGATAGTATTTCATAGATACTATCTTCGGGATTACATGGCAAATAAACCCCTAGTAGTAGGCACAAAAGTCATTGTACGAATTTTTCCTTCTCGGCAACCGTCCTTTAATACCACACAAAATACTTCCACAGTCAACATATCAGTAGTTCTAGCCGAGGTCGACACTTGTACGTGAGCGCTGCCCCGCGGGGCGGCGGCGGCGCCGGCTAGGTCACGTAATGGTACAGCCCGAGGCACAGCAGGACTCCGAGGACCAGGAACACCACCACGAGGATGAAGCGGTCCTGCAAGGCTCGCATCACCATCGTGTTCATGAGCCGGGAGGAGCGGTTAAGCTGCTCGTCTGTTTCGCGCAGCTGGAATTGTAGATACAATCATTATTATAAACACATTTACTTATGTTTTTTTTTTAGTTTTTGACGTTAATACGTCTAAAAAAAATCATCGACATTATACAATTTAATTACACCACTCGATAGCTAAAGGATCAAAGAATTTATTACGTTGAGTGAGGACTGTGTCGCATCGCGCGGAGTGGAGGGGCAACCACCGCAATATTGAAAGTCATTTCGCAATGTTACATAATTTCTGTCGTTTCGACGCATGATGGCAAAAACGCAAAATGCCAAATTCAAAAGATTTGCCGTTTTGCATAAGTGAAATAATAGTAATACTTACGCAAAATACCAAATGCGTATAATGCCAAAAACGCAACCAAAAGTGTAGCATGGTTGCTTAGAATATAACTATCCACTCTAGACTTGAACACACCTAGGCTACATTTTACCGGAAACACTGACGAGGGCAGGGCATTCCACTCCTTTGTAGTTCTTATAATAAATGAAGAAATGTGACGTAACGCTTCGTTCTTGTGCGTATGGTATTTCTACCATAAATGGGGGGCGCTTTTTTTTTCAGGTTCACGTTAAGAGTTTTAAAAAAAAGACTACTTACCGCCAAACTCAATTGTGTTGTCACACAATTTCATTACAAAAGACTGCATTGTTTTCTTAAGAACACGACTGAAGCGGACGAGGTCTCGCTGTGACGTGTGGTAATATCTTGAGCTTAATTTGGCTGAGGGAGTCTGTTTTTTTTTAACTTTCTTGTTTCACGTATGCTGAGGTATGGCCACAAAGTGCAGTATTTAGTGCGAGTTACAAATAAAGAGTGTGAGTGAGAAGGAGCATCAGGATGGTCAGTAGAATAGACAGTCAAAGCCAGTTACGGCGCCCGGTTTTAACTTACTTCGCAATTGTATTCGTAATGTTATATTGTTGTATTTCAATTAATGAAGTTGATAAAAAATTGAGTAAAAATTACTCCAGTGTGAGAGATAGGTAACGTCTCACCTCATCTCTGAAAAGCTGTGATTTTATTCACGCTCGCTTGTCCATGCAGCATCGATCTGCCCCATCTGCTTGCTCTGTTGTGTGGGTATCAGGTTCCTGCTGGTGTGTTCCGGGTTGTACTCACCCTAGACCGCGACCGCTGTATAGTCTCCCGCTGCATACTCAGGTCCTGCAGCACGGCAGCGCCGATCTGCTCCGTCTCCAGCACCACGCGGTATCCCTCCGTCAGGTTCTTTCCGGTCCGTTCCGTGTTATCGAGGAGCTTGCGCTGCTGCTCGTTCCCTTCCCAGTCATCGTACATGTCTTCTGTATCCTGGTTGTCTGAAATAGATTGTTTTCTTTATAAGGCTTATTCTATTGCATAATTATGATTAAATGTGGCAATGTATTGGGTAGAGCAAGTTCACTGACCTTCAGACCATACAGATTTTCAACCTTTGAGCTGTACAAACTGTGGGGTTTTGACCGTTTGTCAATTGTTTATGCTCAATCTTCTCTTATACCAACATAGACAGAAAATTGATGTGGAAAGAACAAGCAAAAGGAGAAGAAAAGACAAAGTTTTCGTGTGAAGAAGGTATAATAACACTGGGCTTGCCCATCGCCATAGGTCTTTCCTCGGACCTTTTCTGTACAATAAGGCCGCGAAATATGTTACTAATGTAGTATCTCTTTACAGAATAAACGTTAAAGTGGCATTTGTAAGCCTGCTAAAAAATCTTAGCTATGATGAAACTGAGACATTGCCCAAAGTGATTGTTTAGGTGCTGGTCTTCCTCATACCAACATCAAATATGAATACCTAGCACACATACATAAATAATTCACATAACTTTCATCATTTTAATAGTTAAAATTCGTATTTTATATAAGTTTATACACACTGTTACCGTAGACAGGACACCAAATCCGAGGCTAGTGTGTACCTGGAAGAGTAAGCACACCTACGACACGAGTATAATCTCAGTGTATATTTAGATTTATGACCTTTTTATGTGTTACTTGTATATATTTTTGAAATAAACTTATTATTATTCACTTTATTTATCTTTTTATCTTTTTTTTTTTTTTTTTCAATATTTCTTTAGATAAAAGCATATAAAAATATTATAAAAAAACCTAAACCTAGGGTACCAACGGTAGCGGAGCAGGGCCCAAACTACCGGTGACTAGGGCTGCAGAGTGAGGAACCTCCTGACTATACGCACCGTGTCAAGGAGTACTGCCTTCTGCATCTGACCCTTAATCCAACCATCTAGCGAGAGCCTCTTAAGATGTTGGTCGAGTCTCTTCGCTATATGGCCGTTCGCCGAAACAACTATCGGGACAATGATCGTCGAGTCAACATTCCACATGGCGGTCACCTCATGAGCCAAGTCAAGGTACTTGCTGAGCTTGTGCTTCTCGGCCTTCACGAGGTTCTCATCGTGTGGAATGGTGATGTCTACGAGCACTGCCCGGCGTTGGGACCGGTCTACCAGCACAATGTCAGGCTTATTGGCAACAATAGTCCTGTCCGTGATGATAGAGCGGTCCCAATAGAGCAATGCAAGACCATTTTCGAGAACTGGCGCCGGTACGTACTTATAGTACTCAGACTCGACAAGGTCATACCGAAGGGCAATTTGCTGATGGATGATCCTGGCTACTTGGTTGAGTCTGTGCAAGTACTCTCCGTTAGCAAGATGATAACAGTCGGAAATTATATGCCCGAGGGACTCCCCGGGACGGCGGCATGCCCGACAAATGTCGACCGTACCGTCCTTCATAATATATTTCCGGTAGTTATTCGTCTTGATAACTTCGTCCGCAATTGCACAGACAAAACCCTCAGTTCCCCAAAGAGGTCACCGACGTGAGCAAGTTCACATCAGGCCCTGTTAAGGCCCGATAGAACCGCCCGTGCAGCTCCTTGCCCTTCCATACGTCCTTGCGGTCATCGGTACTCAACACCAATGGTTTGCGCCAATTCTCGTTTGCCAAGGAGAGCGGTGTGAGAGTCTTATCAACTGCCACCACATCACGATGCAACCCACACTCGGTGTTTAGGAAGTACTCCCTGAGACTGCACACTTCACGGTTGTGGAGGTTCTTGGCATTTAAAAAGCCACGACCCCCCACTTCCGTGGTATGTACAATCTCATAACAGACGAGCGCGGGTGTAACATACGATGTTACGTAAGCAGTTGACGGACTCTCTTATCCAAAGCGTCAAGCTCAGTTTGAGTCCACTTTAGTATGCCAAAAGAGTATATGAGCAAGGGCATCACCCAACCGTTGAAGGCACGCGCCTTATTGTCACCTCACAAAAGACTGTTAAGTACTTTGGTCAGGCGGCAGAAGAAGCGCTCCTTCACCGACTGCTTAATCTCCCTGTCCATGATACCCAACGATTGTGACATACCAAGGTATTTGTAGGTCTCGGTCTCAGGTCAGAGAGATTTGAGAGTCATTGTCTCAGAAAGCTGCAAATTCATAGAATTTACAACTTTCCCCCGCTGCACATGCAGGACCGCACATTTGTCCACACCGAACTCCATGTTGATGGCTTTACTGAAAACTTCTGTGATTTTCAGTAACTCCATCAAGTCTGGACGTTTCAGTGCAAACAACTTGAGGTCATCCATGTACAGCAGATGAGAAATGATCTCGCCCTCTCTCCGTAGATAGCCTAACCCTGAATCCTTCAACAAAGTGCTCAGTGCTAGGCAAAACCACAAAGGACTCAAACTGTCACCCTGAAATATGCCTCGCTCTATCCTTATAAAGTCCTGCGAACCATAAAGGATGTCTCCACCACCTGGTTGACGAAGAACTGTGGTCCACTTCCTCATACACGCACCTAAGAAAGATCTCAGAGTTGCATCGATTTTATACAACTCTAAGATCCTCTCTAGCCATGAATGAGGCACTGAATCATAGGCCTTCTTGTAGTCAATCCAGGCAGTAGAAAGGATCCCTCTGTTCCGCCGGACTTGTTGGCAAATGGTAGTGTCTATGAGGAGGAGCTCTTTAGTACCACGGGACCCAACCCTACATCCATTCTGAGCGAGGGCCAAAATATTATTCGCAACAATATGCGAATACATAAAATGGAATGGAATGGATGTAAGGAGCTTGTACATAGTGGGCAAGCATTTAATGGGTCTATAATTTTTAGCTTCCGTGGTACTACCGGACTTATGGAGCAAGGAGGTTGTTAAGAGTTCTCTCCAGCTACAGGAGGTGAAAAATTGTACGGGCCAAAGCCAAGTACTTTAATTATTATTACTGGGGAGATGTGGTTAGTGCAAGTTAGCAAGTTTAGTGTTGAACATGTCAATAAGGTTGTCTCGCTGGTCAAGAGCTTTACCACGCGGGCAAAGCCGCGAGCACAGCTAGTTGTAAATGAAAGCTGTTGTGTTAGGTACTTACAAGCATTGGAGCCAGTGTTGATCACAGAGCGGTACTCCTTCCTGACTCTTTGCAACTCGGCGCGGTACGCAGGCACGCGAGCGCCCGCGCCCGCTCCTCTCGACTCCAACTCTAGCTGTTCCAGCTGTAATTTTGTATTTATTAGCTCGGAAGTGGTGTTAAAGGAGCTAAACAGATATGATGAGTCTACCATATACTGGCTAAATTTTATAACAGGATCTCTATGGCAGATACATTAACGGTGTAAGATTACATGATTTGTTCTTAGAAATACAAGTATTTTTTCCCAAAAATTGTCTTGCTGTTTTTGCCGAACATTAGGTTGTATGAACACATTTTTCTGAACGTTGATGAACCCGACCGGAGTCAAATGGATTGTTGTATGCATTGAATTATATGTAAGTTATAAGCCTAGTTTTGTAGTATTTCTTAAATTATAATTGAGATAAACTTCAAAATCGATATGGAATGCAAAAAGGTTTTTTTTTGTCTGTCTGTCTGTCTGTCTCTTTGAACACGCCGATTAACATTTAGAATACTTCTTATCCCGAAAAAAACAATAGTTCCCGCAGCATGGTTGAAAGTTATTTAAAAGAATACATATCACGCTGAAAGTTCTGGACGGATTTTGATGTAACTTCGCACAGTCAAAGTTTATATTATGTGTTAAAATCAAGGATACTTTTTATCGCGAAAAAATAAAGGATTCATGCGGGATAGGAGTCTAAAAATATGTTAATTTGAAAGTAATAAAAATAGTACATCCGTTTATAAAAGGGCACCGTAAATTCAGCGTTCCTGCCACGAAGCAGAGTGGCAAAGAGGAAGCGTGTCAGGCCTGTAAGCCAGAGGCCCGTGGATCGAATTCACGCGCTTCTATAAATGTTTTGTTTCAATATTTATAAGCATGTAACGTGAATTAGGGTGTTGTAACACTATAAAACGGTGTAACGGTGATTTCTGAAAGTAAAGCTATCAAAAAATAAATTGGGGCAAGTCGGACCAAAAGTGGGGTGAGTCGGGATTCTTGCCCCATTCGGTCGCTCTGTACGCGAGGACGCTATACCTTTCCTCAGAATCACTCGAAACTAAAAATACTCGTTACTATTTTGAAATTAATAAAATTACCTGGATAAACTTAGACCGGAACGAGCTTCAAGAACTATTGGATCAAGACCGTTCGGTAATGTACTAGCTAGTGGGTACTATAGTGGAAGATAAAACATACAACTCAAATTCACCAATATAATCTTTATTACCTTGGTTTAATCTTGCTCATGTACTTAAAATCTAAAGAACCGTGCCGTCGGTACGTTGAACGGACGCTCAAGCTAGCATGTAAAGTTGAGGACAAAACATGCAATTTAAATTCTCCAATACAATATTTGTTATCCTTGGTTATAATTCTGCTTACTTACTTAAAATCTAAGGAACCGTGCCGTAGGTACGTCAGACGGTTACTCAAGCTAGCATGTAAAGTTGAAGACAAAACATGCAATTTAAATTCTCCAATACAATATTTATTATGCTTGGTTTAATCTTGCCTATTTACTTAAGGTGCAAATAATCCTAGCCTGCAGATCCAACTCAGCAGCCAAGAAATACCAAGATCTAAGATCACCCTGCTATAATTAGGGTCGATATAGAATTGACAAAATTAAGTATTTACTCTAACAGAACATTGATGAATTTGCCGGCCGGCAGTATAGTCTACTTATTTACCTTTTTCTATAGGGTTTAGCCGTTATGTTGGTGAAGGTAATTTTCCATTCGACGTTTCAGCAATGTCCAATTCGCGTGAGAGGTAGCCAGGCTAGACCCCTCAGGCGTTGCAGGTGTCCAGCAGGTCGGTGGGGAACCAAAGTTCAACACTCCGGTTAATGAAATATATGGATAAAATACGATACCGCATTCCAAGAACGTGGCAGGAATCGTTGGATATAATATCGGCGTGTCGCGACGTATTGTACTGCGACGCGGCGCCTTTTCAACTTAAATCCGGGGAAAGAAGCCTCCTTCGTGGTATTTATCAATCCCGGGGGAGAACCCGCTGTGAACCAATAGACACAACGTTTTTTAGAATTCGAGACTCCGCAAACGCCACCGCTTTCGGCTCGCTAAAATGGCGTCTCGAGAAATGGATAAAAGTAATCTCACAATCGTAATCATTACTGCCGCCAATCACGGAAATAACACCAACAAATACTCTCACCTTTTTTTACGGGTTTTATGATATGCAGGGAAAAATCCTGTCAGTCCTGTTAGGATCTTCGGCACCAAAAAGAAAGGACACGTCTCCATTGCCGGTTTCTTTCTGTCTCGCCGGATCTAGTTTTTTTCTTTACGAAATCTATCGGCGATACATTTCGTTTCACCAGGAAGCCTATCGGCGTTTACACATTGGCTTTGGACAAATAATCGGGTTTTATTTTTATTTTTAAATTTCTCACCCTAGAAATCACATTTGTTTATTTATCGTTTTTTTCAACTACTTTTGACAGCTAAACAACTGCCAAACGTCAAGAATTGTTATAAACTATATTCTATAAAAACGTTCCGTTTCAGACGAAAGGTACGGAACGCGGTTTCGTTGCTCCGCCACCGTCCTATCCTCGTAAAACTATATATCGTGACTATTAAATTATGATATTGTATGGGTTTGCTTTGGAAAAAATCTACGTTCCTAAATTTAGCATTTGTTGCATTTAATTGCTTTGTTTAATTTATTTCTATTTGCTGACATCGCGGGGCCATGCCAAACAACGGAACGCGCCCTTTTGCTTTGCCAGCTAATCGATGCAAAGATAAGTAAAATTTCCGGTAGATGTCACCACCTGTCTCCGTGTTCATCAATTGAACTTTATTATTCCTACTTTTACTTGTCGAACTGCTGCTTTGCATTGCTAGTTATAGGTTTATTGTTTTTTTATTTAAGTAGCGTTTTGTCAACGCTACAAGCATTTACATATTTTTTGCGTTATTTTTAAGGCTTCTGTAATTTCCTGAAGTAAACCGTCAAGTTTTGTTTGAAAACAAGAAGATAAATATATACAGACGATCGCGCGTTTGTTATATCATGGGATATTGATAATTTATAACCCTTTCGACGCAATATACCAAAAACGTAAAATCTCAAAGACGTAGAATGGTACGATTAATGCCAAATTCTCATTATGCCATTATGCGTGAAAATTGCAAAATACCAAATACTCGATGATGCCAATGTTTAAATCATCACAGTCACAATAACTCCACTTTGGATTTATTAGAAAAAACATTATAACAGAAAACAATACTGTCAATTTATTTTGTAATATTTTTTGACTTTGTAAATTTGTTAGTTTTTCTTAAAGTGCATTTCATTTACAATCCCTCATAAAAAGCGCCCTCTTGCGGATGTTTGTATTAGTAACCAAAGGCTTACTGTTTTACATGTTGTATTAATAAACTGTCACAGATGTGTGCTTCCTCGCGCAACCACGTGTTCTTCCGAGATGCTCTGCGAGCTGCGAGAGAGTGAGGGCAGACGTCGTTGCGTATTTCGAAAATATACATTAGCTACACAACGCTCTTGACGTCAGAAAGCGTGTTGGCATCGGGTATGTTTTAAAATCTAGAAATACGAAACTGTATTCTTCGAAAGTATACCATAAAGGTATACATTCGAACATTTATAACATCACTGGCCGAGCTCAGATCGGGTATAGGTAGTTTCAAATTTAAGATTTCGCGCGGCGTATTTTGAAAATATACCTCCATATAACGCTACTGCAACACAGATAGATTTCTGTCAACAACCGTCAGTGGCGCATAAGCTACGCTTCGCTCCCGCCTTCGTCTTCTACCCTATCACAGCCATGTTGGATCGCTACTGAAGGTCTGTATGTAAGTTTGTTTGCGCATCAAGTAAAAACAACTAAATTGATTGCGATGCAATTTTCACTATTGGATAGCTTAGGGTTTGAATAAAAAACTGGGATACTTGGTATCTTAATCCGATGATTAGATGCCGAGAAATCGATAAAAAAAAACTATTTGACAGCTGATCAAATTTTGAACAAATGTAGTATATCGTACTTTGTAGGTACTTTTGGTCCTGGAATAACATTTATAAATTGGTTTTAAATGAAATGACCACACGGGCAAAGCCGCGGGCACAGCTAGTTCAACAATAAAATGAATGTGTACTCAAAAATAAAATTATAAACATTTTGTGATGGGAATAGCAGGTACAATAACATTGGTCGGGATGAAATCAACATTTTGATTTTCTTACATTGTGTGATATAATTTATTTTTTGACATAAGTTTCGATTTCCTTCTTTAGTGCAATAAGTTTTACTCTCTAGAGTTTTTCAAACTATGTTTGAAAAACTCTAGAGAGTACTCATTTATTTATCAGTTTGGTAGACAAGTAGCTGAATGCTGATATTTGCATTACACAGCAATGAGTCATAATCACAGTAATAAACAAACAGAAAAAAGAAATAAAAGAGATGTTTAAAGTGTGAAGTCTTCATCTGTTGCATAACTTTTTGAATGCCAAGCCTATAAAAGCAAAACAAGCCCACCACCCCACGCTACAAAATCTATGAATCTATAAATAAACACATAAATATTAATGAGAATACTTTGGTGTTTTTTAAAATGGTGGTTATATATGTTGATGGATGTCTGTGGCGTTCAAAAGGTAACTTTTCTGACTCCAACTCCTGACTCTAGAGATTCATAGTAGATTTTAAGTGCTTAAAAATATTAGAATTTGTCTGAAATCACAATGTCTGAAAAAATAAATATACAAATGTAATCATAAGGTTTAAAAAACTCACCAAATCATTGGCTTCTTCAAAGTTAGCTTGTATTTCTCTTGTCAATTCATCACGGTTTTCTGTTGAAAATTTATAGTGGTTAGTACATTCAATAAGCAAGGATTGGTGAAGTAGCATTGTCTACTGTTTAAAAAGGAAGACTTGGGTGATGGATGATTCATTACAAAATAACTTTCTATTTAGGCACAGCAAACGGGACCACTGTACAAGCTTGGCTCACGATTTTAGGGGGGGGGGGGAGAGGGTGGAGAGGGAGGGTGTAGAATGACCCCTGAAAGTGCGGGGGGCTAGATCTAAGAGATACTTTTATTTATATATATATTTTTTAGCAATTTTTTCTTTTAATTTGGACATATTTATATAAGCAACTCCATAACCTACTGTCACAGTATAGTACCTATCAAATTTACTTCTCTTTATGCATTTTTTTTAAGTCTTGCTGCAAATTATTGAAAAAAAAATGAAAAGAAAAAGTTATACTTTGTTAAAAAAAACTAAGTGTTATCACAGAATAAATAATAGTACAAGTACAGAAGGATAACTGAGTAAAGTCATTTAAATACATAGCAACTCTCACTACAACGCAATAAAGTGCAATTTAACTCGCACAGCGCTGCGATCTTTCAATTATATTTACCTAGAAGGCGCTCACCCATTGCGTGCAGGCTAGAATGTACCGTATCACAACGTGCGAGAGCTTCCATTGCTCTAATCGTTTCAGAATCGCTCAGTCACTTTTACGCTTGGTAGGGTTGTATCAAGATATAACTAGGTACTTGCACTAGTAATTATTCTGTGATATAATAAAACTTAGATATTGTAAACGAATAAACAATTATGTAAAATGTATTATTTTATTACTTATTGTTATAAATGTTGATAGTTCTATTAACTACATATAATGACATTCTTATCAGTGGCGAGGTGGTCAGGCCACTGTGGACTTACTATCCCCTAATGAGTGATAGTAGGTGGGGGGGGGGGGGTGATCACCCACGTAACTTGGTGCTGTGCGTGGGGGGCCCGTATGGTAGGATGAAACAAACCTGGTGGCTGAGTGGGGAGTTGGTCAGGGTATAGCACCTCTCTTCGGCAACACTCCTCTTTGGTGTGGATTTCAACCAAAACGGGGGGGTATGGACTAGCCATCCATACGGGCGTAGTGTCGGACGTAGCGGCGTTGGGCTCGTGGGCATCTGGGACAACCGTTCTATACCTATTCTAGTAGCCCTGGTATTGTAACCCAATACCCCCGGTGCGGGCTCCGTGGAGGGTGGGGAGCTAGAAAGGTGAATTTGAAACTTAATGGAATATGGATACAACAACAAACAAAAACAATCCACCTAAAACCCCCTTTAGTGGGGAGGTGGCAAGGCAACTTTTGTTGCTGACACGGATCGAACTGCAGCCTGGACGGTCGTTAGACCAAATGTAAAAACCAAGGAGCAGGGAATGTGGGGAGACAGCCTTTGGCTGGAACCTCAAGAGCCAGTGCTCCGAACCTCGAGGTGGCACACGTCCCAGAGGTAAAACTAACAAAGAAACAAAAATATAAACTAAAACGTAAATTAAAAAGGGAGCTCTTGAAATCGGGTTCTGGAGGTGTGAAGCCAGTGTCTGAAGACACCAGACAGAACAAACCGGGACCAAAAGCTTACTTTAAGCAGCGTCTAAAAACAAGGGATAGTAGGGAACCAGAAACCAAGCCACAAGCCCTTCTAGCCTTCACCAAGGATTCGTCCAAGGAGTCTGCTGGGCCAGCTTTCACCAAGGATTCGTCCAAGGAGTCTGCTGAGTCAGCTCTCACCAAGGATTCGTCCAAGGAGTCTGCTGGACTTAAAGGATATAAAGGCAAGGTTACGGAAACCCTGCTTAAGAACAAGGATCTCGTATCTAAATCGCATGGCCGGCCGGCATCGACCATGGACTTGTCCATGGTGACTGCTGGGCCCTCCGGTTATACAGGTAAGGACTCGAGTTCCAAGTACAGGACCAAACATGGTAACCGGTTCAACCGGCAGAAACGAGCTACCATTGCGATCTCGAAGTCGGCGCAAGCCCCAGTTCGCACTGAGACTAGCAAACGTTCAAGGTTGGATGACACGGTTTCACCAAGAGGAAACTATAAAAAAGCGAAGTTGGATACTTCTAATCGTGCCCAGGTTAGCTATGCTGATATTGTCCAGAACAAGCTCTGTGTAGCAGTGTCTAGGGCTGATGGTATCCAACTCACAGAAGAACAGACCACCTTGGTGAAAAAGTTCCTGCAGCGCAGGATTCTCGAGGGTGTCAAAGACCCTGCCAATGACTTCTCCCCCACCTTCAGAGGACGGCCCATCATATCTGATGGAGTCCTGAAGCTGTGGTGTGAGGATGAGGCTTCATTGAGGTGGCTTAACGAAGCCATTTACAGCTTGCCATCAACAACTTGCCCCAAGCTGACAGTAAAAAAACAAAGCGAGATCGCCAGAAAGGTACGAGCGGCCCTTCTTATCCCGGACTGTGATAACTCCCTAGAGGACACCAACATGGTTCTGGATGGACAAAATAAATGGGCGCTCATTAATACCTGGACGGTGTACTGGCACTCCTGGCGGGAAGCGGCTTCCAAAGAGTTTGGACGTACA
Organism: Alsophila aescularia; assembly: GCA_946251855.1. NCBI lineage: Eukaryota > Metazoa > Arthropoda > Insecta > Lepidoptera > Geometridae > Alsophila > Alsophila aescularia. The sequence goes on from OX276380.1 coordinate 34,585,264, forward strand.
CTGTTCTTGTGCCTGGGTATCCCAGAGCATGTCATCCCAACTATTTTGGAACGTGATCGTAGACTAGTCCATAATTTGGGCAATGTCTACGTGAGCTTTATGAGAAGGATGGAACACTAACGGATGCACCACCGAATCTGGATGAGGTACCGATCAGGAACACGGATCCTCTACCTCAACCAGAAGGGTGCTTTGAACAACAGTCCCTGCCACCCACGTCTCTGATCGGCAGCGCGAAGGAATTATTTCCGGACGCGCCGTTGTACTCCTCTCCCGAACCGTCAACTTCGAGGGGAGTAGAGATGAATGTGGACACGGTCCCTCCGGAGAAGGAGTCAGTGGGGGACTTTGGAACGGATGGTGGAGAGTCTGAGGAGGATAAGGGAAGCCTGGATGATGGTGACCCCGACCTCTCAGACTGACTTCATTCAAGCCAACCTCCAGCACAGTATTCCTGCTACGGCTAACCTGCACAGGATGCTGGAGGCAACCAACAAAGAGACTATCGCCCTGATCCAGGAGCCGTGGATCAGGGGCGGGCGTGTTTATAGTCTCAACAACATAAATGGTAAGTTAATACTAGATAACACATGTAACAATCCACGCGCTTGCATTTTCATACTGCGAGGTGTTCCAGCAGTGCCCCTCACCGAGTTCTGTTCCAGGGACATGGTAACCGTTAGGTTACTCTGGTGTCGGAGGGGGAGAAGAGGTGGTGATTGTCACGTCGGTTTACATGCCCGCCGACGAGGAGGTCCCATCCAAGGAAGTCGCTGACCTCGTTAGACACTGTGAGCTTAACAATTTTAATTTAACCATAGCTACAGATAGTAATGCACATCATCCTTTATGGGGGATGCCGACAACAAACAGTAGAGGTGTAGATTTGGTAAATTTTCTTTTCACTACTACTCTCTCTATAGCGAACATAGGTGCGGAGTCAACCTTCGTCACACGCAGATGCCGCACTATTGTTGATTTAACCTTATTCTCAGACAATAACAAAGAAATTAACACCATTATGAATTGGAGAGTTTCGGAAGAGTCTTCGTGCTCAGACCACAGGTGGATCCGGTTTGAAATGGAACTTAGCAGGGTACTTCCCGCACCAACTCGTAATCCCCGTAGAACTGACAAGGTGATCTTTTATAATTTGTTAAAACAGTACCACACTCCTATGTCTACGGGATCACGCCTAACAAGTACTACTGATATTGAGCAGGCGGTAGTACAATTAACAGACAGTCTCACCAAAAGCTAGGAGGAAGCCTGCCCCCTCTCCCCACCATACGTAAGTAAAGCTGGTAGTCATGGTTGGGGTAAAGATTTGGAGAAACTGAAAGCGAAGGTTCGTAAATTATTTAATAGAGCCATGAACACATACCATGATGACGACTGGGAGCAATATAGAAAGGCGTGGGTGGCATACAAAAAACTACATTGTTCCAAAGGTCGTAAGTCATGGAAAAAATATAGTACAAACATAGAAACGAATACGCAGGCAAATAGGGTCAGGAAAATTCTAGCAGCTGACCCTAAGCGCGATATCTGTTCTTTAAAAAAACTAGACAACACTTATACTAAAACAGAAACAGAAACAAATAGCCTACTTTTCAGACACATTTCCCAGGATGCCAAATCACTGATACCATTACATGGTTTGACATTGAAGAGGCTATACCTGCTGACGCGGATTGGGATGTTGCGAAGTCCTACTGATTCGGACTGAAGTCGGGAAAGAATTAGTTGGGCTATAAGTACATTCTTACCTTACAAAACAGCTGGGCTGGACGGTATCTTTTCGGGACTCCTCCAATGGGGAGAGGGACATATAAACGGTACACTGGATATAATCTTCAGGGCGTGTTTATCCTATCGGTACATTCCTTTAGGCTAGAGAGAGGTCAGCGTATTATTTATTCCCAAACCAGGAAAGAGTGACTACACAGACCCTAAATCTTATAGACCGATAAGTCTTCCTCCTTAAAACCTTGGAAAGACTTTGTGATCGGTACTTTAGAGATAGCATTCTAACTATATCACCATTACACCCACAACAACACGCATATAGTTCGAAAAATCAAGAGAATCAGCTTTACACAAAGTGATAAACACAATAGAACAAGATTTAAAAAACAAAACGTTGTGCCTGGGCGCTTTCATCGATATTGAAGGTGCTTTTGACAGAACTAACTTTAGAAGCATAAACGCAGCGCTAAGGAAGCATGGTGTTGAGTCGACATTGGTTGATTGGGTCATAAACATGTTAAAGCTAAGGGCGGTTAGGGTCGACCTAGGTGGAACCATTAGAGGGGTGGTGGCAAGAGGGTGCCCTCAAGGGGGAGTACTGTCACCCCTACTATGGAACATGATGGTAAATAACCTAATTACAAAGCTTAACAACCAACGCTTCTTCACAGTTGGCTATGCGGACAATCTGACTATCCTTGTATCAGGACACTTTGCTAGCGTATCATGTGACATCATGAATAATGCCTTAAAGATCGTAGAAACCTGGTGCTTAGACTATGGATTAACTGTGAATCCAACAAAAACACAACTGGTAATGTTTACTAACAAAAGAAACTTAGGACGATACACACTACCCCACCTTTTCGACACACAGTTAACCTTAACTGATGAGGTAAAGTACCTGGGTATCATCTTAGATAGCAAATTGAACTGGGCTAGACACCTAGAAAACAAAATTAAGCAACCATATCTTTCTGGCAATGTCGGAAAATGATAGGTAAAACATGGGGCTTGAGTCCAAAAATAACACTATGGTTATACAATACTGTGATTAGGCCTTCTTTAACATATGGTTCACTTGTTTGGTGGCCAAGGACTAAACAGGTATCTACCATAAATAAACTACAGTCCTTTCAGAGGTTGGCTTGTGTAGCAGCGACTGGTTGCATGAGAACAGCACCCACTACTGCACTAGAGGCACTGCTGGGTATGCCACCGTTGCAGTTGCACATCCAGCAGGAGGCTGCTGCGTCTGTTTACAGACTCAAAGCACTCAATCTCTGGGATCAAAATAGTCAAACATTCCACACTAACATCATACGGGATTATGCGGAGGGTAACCCGGACATACCTCCATATAGGGTACCAAAACAACATATTTTCAATAAACACTACAAGATACAACTACATGATAGTGATAGGTCAAATACTCACAAAGTAAGAATCTACACAGATGGTTCCAAAATGGAAACTGGGACGGGAGCGGGTACGTTCTCGGACGATTTGAACATGCATATAGCAGCAGCACTGGGTACTTACAACTCTATTTCCAAGCGGAATGTGTGGGTATAATCCAGGCAGCAACAGCGATACTGCGCAGGAAGGTAACTGACTCCAAAATCAGAATACTCTCTGACAGCGCCGCAGTCCTTAAAGCACTTCAAAGGTATGAACATTCCTCGGGGCTAACTATCCAGTGTCACCATCTTCTGGAGGAGGTCAGTAAACATAATTACCTTACTCTCCAATGGATAAAGGGACACAGCGGATCCAGAGGGAACAATGCAGCTGATGAACTGGCAAGGAGATGCTCGGGCATGCACCCTGTAGGGCCAGAGCCAATGATCCCTTTGCCTTTCAGTCTAATTCGAGCCTGGATCCGTCAAAGGATACATAAACTACATCAAGAACTATGGACAAGTATAAAGGATTGTAGACAGTCAAGGGAGGTTTTCCCAGAGTTAAATCCGAGATAGTCCCGAAAACTTCTGAACCTTAAACGGGACAGTCTCCGACAAGTGGTGGGAATTGTAACTGGTCATTGCCATCTTAACAAACACCTTCACAGATTAGGTGTCACAGACAGCCCCTTGTGCAGAGGATGCATGGGGGCAGAAGAAACGGCCACGCATGTACTCCTTGAGTGCGAAAGCGTGGCGATACAAAGGGAACAGTTCCTGGGAACAATTTCCACCCTGAGGGAAGCCTGCACCGGAATTCGCAAGCTGCTGGCCTTCATGAGGGACATCGGGTGGCTGAATTAGCTGTTGTCGCCCGTTTCACGCACAAAGGGCCGATGATCGGCCCAGTTGCGGAAAAGAACCCCGACCACCAAGAACCAAGAAGTAGGTACTTTATCGTTAAGCACACGGCGCGCGACTCATCGTGCGCAAGCTTGACACTCTACTGAATGAACCCCAATATTACGGCCCGAAGTTTAGGTATAATATTTGTACTTGTTTCGGAGTGCGACCGCCCTGGTGTTATTTAGTTAGCCCGCTAAGCTACGCTCCCGCCTTCGCCTTCTTACCTATCATGGCCAAGTTTTTTTTTTTTTTTTTAATCTCAAAATTTTTAAGAGACTTTAGTCACTTAGTGACTATGTCAGCCCCGTAAAGTTGAATCGCCACTGAGTCGAGAGCAAATTGCCACTTTTGAAAAACACATCTTGAAAGTCTTTTCTATTCCACAGTTAAAAAGTTAAGTACAGGAGGACTTCTCTTAGTATAAGCTTTCATTAAAAAAAAACAGCCCCTAACTCAAAGGTAAAGATAGGCAAATAATTGCAAAAAATACAAATATATATTTTAAAAAAAACTCAGGGGGGGGCAGATCTAGCCCCCCCACTCTTAGGGGGGTTCTACTCTTTCCCCTCTACCCGTTCCCCCTTCCCACCCTAAAATCGTGGGCCAAGCTTGTACAGTTGAGCCCAGCAAACCTCTATCGACACCAACAAATTTAATTGAATTGGAAAAATGGCTGGATTTACCACCTATCTCTACCAGACAACCATTGAATAGACAGGACAGACTGATGGAATAGGTACTTAAAAGAAGGATTTAATAATTATTACATAAACTGTCTTTTATGTTACTTACTTTATATAGGGCTAAAGTATGAGATGTGGATACTGGAACAAAGTTTTTAATGTAGACATGATGTTGAATGAGAAGCATTACCTATATCACCTTCATTGCCCGACTTTAATCTTCCTATTTTAGACGTAATATCAGCTGTGAGCACTGAGTACTGCTGTTCATAGGATTGGATAAGCGTAGCCATTGTTACAGGTTCATTCCGTTCATTAGTTTTTATTAAATATGTCAATTACTAGGTAGGTAGGTACCAATACATAACTGCTGTTTTTCTTTTCAACAATAAAATTAGGTATAAGTACATACGTATATTCAATATAATACAAACAAATCTAACAATGACAATGCCAAATTGCCAACTGACAACTGTGGGTCAAAGAGAATACTGTGGGTTTAATTACCTATCTTCCCTGCGTTCGAGATGATGAGATGGCGTCGTGAAAAGTCGTCGTAGCGTCGTGGCGTCCGTTCATTTTAAACATTTTCAAAATTTTTGCTCTCTCTGTAACTTTTGACACTACCGATCCTTTCAAAACCAAATGAAAACGACCCTATTCTGAAGGATCTAAAGTCGATTTTCCTATGTCAACATGTCATCTAAACATGCAAAAGGAACGGTGATCGAAAACAGTTCAGAACGCTAATTTCGCAAAAGGAACGGCAAAATGTGATCATATTTAGCGTTTTTGACAGTTAATTTCGTCATTTGCTACAAAACAAACGGCCCCATAGTTGCACTCAGATTTACATTAATCACGTGAACTTAATGCTGCGCGTAGGGTTATTCCCTTTCTCCCCTCTAACTTTGTCCCTCTAGTGGAGAGAAGGGAAAAATAAAAAATATATGGCCTTTTCCAAAGTATGGAATATATTATATGACAGTGGGGAGAAAGGTAATAAGCGTATAGTCTCAGTAGGGGTTTGTTTTGATGCAAAATGATTGAAAATAACAGTTAAAAACGCATAATATGTTTCGATCAGCGTTGGCTTTGGACATGACAGTTAAATTTGACATCGGAAAAGCTACTTTATTCCCTAAGATTTAGGGTCCTTTTTCGTCCAACCTATATATAACTTCCTTGACGTTCCCAAAGTTGACAACCACAGAGAAGGAAACAATTTCTCTATGGTTTTTCATATAGACATTTCTTATGTCATTTCTGACAAGTTAAACGTCTATCAGACGTTGATATATGCCCAAGAATATTTTATACTTACTACCACTGGGGTGCGTTTAAGTAAGTCGGCGAAATTTTCACCGGATAAAAATAAACTAGCGAGGGTTCGCTGAACGGAGTCATAGGTTTATTTGTCAAATTCAATAGTCGACTTGTCAAATTTATGTTCAGTAGCTTAATTTATGTCCCATAAATCATTTTTATATTATATTCGTTGTACAGAATTTATGTTACTGCATTCTTATAAATATAGATAGTATTTACGAATAAAACAATCAACAAATTGAATCAAACCACTAATCGAATCAAACAAACAGCTGTCATTCTGACAGCAGACTAAAATTTAGCGACCTCAGGGGTGCGTTTAAGTCAATTATCCAGTATAAAATTTAAACTGACTAAACGTCAAACACCCCGTTCAAGCACACCGCGAGGCGAAAAGTTAACCCGACTAAAATTTAATCAGCCCCGTTCACGGGCGCCCGCTGGTATAAGTTTTCGCCTGGCTAGGATAAATTTTAGCGAGCTTTTGAGGTCGCTAAATTTTAGTCTGCTGTCAGAATGACAGCTTTGTGTCATTCGATTCGTGGTTAGATTCAATTGGTTGATTGTTTTATTCGTAAATACTTTATATATTTATAATAATGCAGTAACATAAATTCTGTGCAACGAATATAATATAAAAATGATTTAGGGGGCATAAAATAGGCTACTGTACATAAATTTGACAGATAAACCCAAGATAAACCTATGACTCCGTTCAGCGAACCCTCGCTAGTTAATTTTTATCCGGTGAAAATTTCGCCGACTTACTTAAACGCACCCCAGAAGCTCGCTAAAATTTATCCTAGCCAGGCGAAAACTTATACCAGCGGACGCCCGTGAACGGGCAGATTAAATTTTAGTCGGTTTAATTTTTCGCATCGCGGTGTGCTTGAACGGGGTGTTTGACGTTTAGTCAGTTTAAATTTTATACTGGATAATTGACTTAAACGCACCCCTGGATTTTGTCACTACAAGAACAAAGTGAAGAACAAAAAAATTACCTTGACATAAATCACGTATGTCCTGCATCTCTTTCATCAGAGTGACAATGATTTTATTCTTACTTAGAAATCTTAGAATACTACTAGGATCAATGAGATTTTACTAATTAGAGAATATCATCGACTGGGATATAATTTGTGTGCAAGTATTTATTTACCATATTGCTAAATTTATGGAAATAAAACTCAAGATAATTTTGTCTGTTTCGGTACTTGGATAATATGTGATAAAAAAATAAGTTTGCGTATTGTTAATACGCAAACTTATTTGCGTATTTAGCAAATACGCAAATAAGTATTGAGAGTTTGTTTCTTACTTTCAAGAAAATAAGATATTTAAAGAAAAAAAATGCAGCGTAAAAAAACTGCTTGAAATTTAGCCAGCATTATCTAGGCTAATTAATGGAGGACCCATGAAAAATTAAATTATTTAAATCTCTACCTACACCACATGTCCACGCTGAATTCTGCTTCAAGCAATAAATTATGGTCATTATACTCTTCTTTGTTTACTTCTTGACACCCAAACTAATATACGACTGTTTCTCTATTTATATGAGATTAAAGTACCTATATAAAATAAATAAACGGTGACACTTCACAATGAGGGAAACGTTTTTCATACATTTTTATATAAAAATATAAGCAGAGCTTTATAGAATAGCGTAAAAATAAGTACAGAAAATGCGTCCTCCTTTTAACGGTCCTCGAGATACTCCACGAAAACCACGATTAAAATATAACCTTAATAATAACAAATTATGAAACAAATTCAAAACATCTGTTGAGCATAAAATATCAAATTTAACACACGAACTTATTAACGACACTGACACTTTCACATAAATACTCACTCAAGCTGCGGACGAAATGTTTCCCCTTAAAAATTCAGCTACTGGCTTCCTTTCTTCTCCACCTTGGTCGGACAGAGAATGCACTGAAGCAGTAAAAAAATTAAGAGATGCTGAACTTCAGTACAACAGCGAGATGACAATGGAAAATTTTGAAACTTTGACTAAATTATTAGCAGAGACACGTAAACTACTCAAAGAAAAGAAATTCCAAGGATGAAGAAACTTTTGCCTCTCTATCTTTCCTTATATAAGCCCTTCTATCGTATGGCGTAATATCATAAGATTTATAAGCGGCATTAGTGTAGTATATAATGTAGTATATTTACCTATGTTGATTGTTGCATGACAGATACCTTCTACGAAGGAAATATGACTAAGTGAAGCTAAAAAGATGGCCTGCTTATGCGGTCTTAACCTGAGATTCATGTCTTGAGCCAATCTCTTATTTATGGAACTGACTGAACTTCCTGTGTCAATCAGTGCGTCCGCACGGAATTCATTTATCATAATTGGAACAGTAGTCTTGCTCAAACTGGATGGTGACGCAGCTGATATACATGTTGCTTGAGCTTCATTTACATCTTTCAACTTATTCGCATCAACCGTTATTGATTGTCAATAATTTATGCGCTGATGTAATCATAGGCCACGATTTATTGAAAGATCACAAAACACTACCAACTCAACTTCGGAGGCCCAAGAGACACTTTGAAGGTATGTTTCATGGAAGCATCAGTTCCACCTGTGTCGTTATTTACTAATCTTTCGCCTAATATCAAGCCTATCGCTATAAAGTCACGACGATATACTGAAGAAGATGAAAGATTTATTCGAGAAGAAGTATCCAAACTTCTACAAGATGATGTAATTGAACCAAGCACTTCTCCTTGGCGGGCGCAAGTACTAGTAACTGGAGGTACAACACATCGGAAACGTCTCGTTATCGATTATTCTTTAACAATCAATAGATTTACGGAACTCGATGCTTACCCATTACCGAACATTGAATCTGTGGTTACCAACGTTGCTAGATATAACTACTACAGTCAAATTGACTTAAAAAGCGCTTACCATCAAGTGCCTATTTTACATACAGAAAAAAAATACACAGCTTTCGAAGCATGCGGTGCTTTATATCAATTCACTCGAATTCCATTTGGGGTCACTAATGGCGTGGCCGCATTTCAGAAAACATTGCAATACATCATTCAGACTGAAAATTTGAAAGCCACTTATTGTTATTTGGATGACGTTACCATATGTGGGAAAAATAAGATGGACCACGACGAAACCTTGAAAAATTTCATCAATGCTGTCAAAATGTACAAATTAACACTAAACGAAAAGAAATGCACTTTCGGATCTAGTTGCATAAGTCTTTTAGGCTATTCAATTCAGAATAATGTAATGAAACCTGACAAGGAAAGAATAAAACCTCTTTTGGATGTTCCCATTCCATCGGATCTAGCTTCACTTCGACGAACCTTGGGCATGTTAGCACATTATTCAAAATGGATACTCAATTTTTCATTTCATATAATGCCATTAATTGGAATCACGCGATTCCCTTTAAGCGAAGATGCAATAAATTGCTTTGAAACCTAAAGCTGAGATCGCTAAAGCTTCACTGATAGCCATTGATAATGATGAAACTTTTACAGTAGAAACCGATGCGTCTGAACACTCAGTTATTGCGACTCTATCTCAAAATGGCCGACCGGTAGCATTCTTTTCACGAACACTGACAAATACAGAACGTGGCCATTCTTCCATCGAAAAAGAGGCGAGTGCGATTGTGGAAGCACTAAAAAAATGGCGACATTATCTCATAGGACGTCATTTTATTCTAATAACAGACCAACAATCTGTATCTTTCATGTTCAATCAGAAACACTCAAGTAAAATAAAAAATGAGAAAATTGAACGATGGCGCTTGGAATTGTCAAGCTACAAGTATTATATAGTTTACCGTCCAGGACGTGATAACACCGTAGCAGACGCTTTATCAAGAGTTTGCGCTCACATGAGCCCTAATAAACTATATGAACTACACGATCAACTTTGTCATCGTGGAGTCACCCGAATGTTTCACTGGGTAAGATCAAAGAATCTCCCTTATTCTATTGAGGAGATAAGGACTATGACAGCTTCTTGTAGGATTTGTGCAGAAGTGAAACCAAGATTTTTCAAATCGAAGGGCCAACTTATCAAAGCTATCGCTCCTTTTGAAAGGCTTAGTATTGACTTTAAAGGCCCACTTTCATCGAATTCGCAGAATCGCTATTTACTCACCATAGTAGATGAATATTCAAGATTTCCATTCGCTTATCCCTGCGCTGATGTATCTGCAACTTCCGTTATCAAATGTCTGAAGGAGCTCTTCCACACTTTTGGATTTCCACTGTACATCCATTCTGATAGACGATCTGCATTTTTGTCGGAGGAATTGAAGAGTTTTCTCACTCCTCTCGGAATAGCTACTAGCAGGACAACCCCATATAATCCTCAAGGAAATGGGCAAGTTGAAAGATTAAATGGAACGCTATGGAGATCAATTCAGCTTAGTCTTCGTTCTAAAAACATGGATATTTCAAACTGGGAACGAGTCCTATCCAACGCTCTACATTCAATCCGTTCACTTTTATGCACGAGTACAAACGTTTCTCCTCACGAACGATTGTTTCATCACCCGCGTCGTTCGCCTAACGGAAAATCCTTACCTACATGGCTCATAAATTCTGGACCAGTACTAGTAAAAAAGAATGTTAGAAATTCTAAATACGATCCACTTGTTGAAGAAGCGGAGATCCTTCAAGTGAACCCTTCATACTCTCATATCCGTCTCTCTGATGGTCGCGAATGCACGGTTTCAAATAGACAATTAGCACCTCTACCAGTCCCAATTAATGAAGACGAAGAAGTTTACTTTCAGGGAAGAAGAAAAAGAAAACGAGCAAGATGAAAGTAATGTAAACTCTTCTCGTGAACGAAATGATGGACCAGAAGAAGAAGTACCTGCACAATCTTCACAATGATGAAGCCCTTCAGGACAAGAGCCTGAAAGTTACCATTCTTCACAACCAGGAATACCTTCAGAACAAGAGCCTGAAAGTAACCTTCGTCGTTCAGCTCGTGACAAACGCCCTCCTTCATACCTTCGCGATTATGTTGCAGGTTCAAGGCCGGGTGAATGTAGTATATTTACCTCATTTTAGAGTACTACCTACGTATACAATCTCTTTGTGTCAGATCTGTTGTCTGTATTTTGATTAAGATTGTCATTCTTCATTGTAAGATTTTTAAGTTGAATAAATTGTAATAAGAATAGTCAAAACCAAGGAATATTTGGTTTTATTCAACTTAAAAATCTTACAATGAAGAATGACAATCTTAATCATAATACAGACAACAAAGACACAAAGAGATTGTATACGTAGGTAGTACTCTAAAATGAGGTAAATATACTACAATTGGTGATTCCCTTTTTTCATCCTTACCTGCAAATCTGACTAATTTCTCAATTGACTGGCACCACTGACAGTACCACAGCATGATCATTTTTACAATTCTTTTCCCCCTACAGTATTCCACAGCCAATCAAGTTTAAATTCTCCCTTCACCATACAATAATTAAAAGGAGTTCTATGGGCTCTTAAAGATTCTGCCCCTGGTGAAGATGGCATACCGTATTCATTTTTAGCCAACCTCACTGAATAATCGCTTGTATATTATCTGGACATAATTAACACAGTAATGTTATCCGGAAATATCCCTCCTTCCTGGAAATCCCAAATTGTTCTTCCACTTCTTAAACCATGTAAAATACCAAACGCAGTATCATCGTATCGCCCAATAGCTCTATCTTCTGTTATAGTAAAAGAAGCTGAGAACTTAGTCAAAAACCGCCTCGAATGGCTTGTCGAAAATCGTGGTATGTTATCACACCACGATTACCATCCAAGTCACAGTTTGGTTTCCGAAAGGGCAGGAGTACATTGGATAGTGTGGGTACTCTTGTAATAGATATTAGGATAGCATTTACTAACAATGAATCGGTTCTTGCTGTTCAGAATTACTTTTTCGAAGGAGTGGACTGTATTACAATTTTAAATCACGTATTCACTTTTTCGGTCATAGGTCGCTGGTTTATATTAACTAACAGAAATAACTTATTCGTGGTTCAGGAGCTTCGAGGATTCAACGAATGAAACTACTACGACGGGTATAACAAACTGACTGACTGCCTTTATTTACAAAAATGCTCTTATATATATATATACAATACAATTTAGGTAATGGTACCTGCTCGGTCACAGGGAGAGCTCGGGAGCAAGGGCAATTACAACGGTTCTTGTATTTTTGCAACAACTGGCCATCGTTCGTTAATTGTTTAATTATCAACGGCTTTTACTTTGTCGGCGTATTGCGCTTGTTACTATTCTAAAGATCGTGGGAACGTAGCCGTACTTAGTCTAATGGCAACTGCCCTACCTGCGCTAAGGGCTCCTGTAATAAACACATTGTGCATTGCATTGTCTAACAAGCTTAAACATAAACATTTGGCGCTTTTATCTATTTCTAAACTAACGGAGGTTTTTTCCCTAACGGTAACTTTATTTCTATCTCCCTTAAATTACACGTTAAATCTACCTACTTACTCTAGGTGTACTACTATTTAATCTTATTCTAGTTTTATACAAAATAACTGAAGCAAAGCCTCGTAGCCGAAGTGCTTACACGTCAGTCGGTCGGCCGCGGTCCCTTTGCTCTGGCTGGTGATTCCTGATGACTAATTACACATTCGCGGTCACGTGATATATGATCGCGGGGTCACGCGGCATCTGGGAGGCGGACAGGCTCGCTGTCCTCAACACTCGCAGCGTTTTTAGATTTAGAATCAGCATACGGCAATACAATACAATACAATAACACTTTATTGACACACAGTTAAACAAATTCCAAAAAAGAAATAACATAAAAATAGGTACAATGGGCGGTCTTATCGCTCAAAGCGATCTCTTCCAAACAACCTTAGGATGGAAATAAGTTAATTGCTAATAAGGGTCGGTAGTGTGGCAATATTAAATTTATATACAAATTTAATGTAAATAATAAGAAAAAAATAAAATAAACTACATAGTAATAGTTAAATAATGTGTTTTGTAATGTTCTTCTACATGTTCTTAAATATAAGCTTCATAAACTAGACATCCCAGAAGAGAGATTTCTCACTTGCTTCATATTTAACCTCCTGACAGGAAGATCAATAAAATTAGACCAAGCACGGGATCATAGCAGACTCGTCTGGAAAGGACTGCCGCAATTATCTGTAATCAGCCCTTTATTATTCAACATTTATACTTACGATTTAGAATCTTCCTTATACTCCACAGATCGATCTGTCAATACATTATGCAACCAATTATCAATTTCTTTTAATCATTTAAATAGTTAGATGACCCAAAATGACTTGAGCATATCAGCGCTCAAGAGCTCGATACTTCTTTTTACTCGGCAACAAATGCCTCCCCCCATATTAATACATTTAAATAACAATTTAATTCCAACGAAAAATTTAGTTCGGTTTTTAGGCGTTCTTTTGGATTCAAAACTTTCAGGCGTTCCACATTGTGAATATGTTGCTGATAAGTGTGAGAAGCTCCTAAATTTGATGAGATATCTTTCGGGCGTTTGGTGGGGTGCACATCCTTTTTCCTTAAAGCTTCTCTACAACGCTTTGGTACGAAGTGTTCTCGACTATGGAATCTTCTTATTGGAGCCTTGTGGCTTAGCTGGACTGAAGAAATTAGATTCTATCCAATCAATTCTTGCAATTTTCAAAAAGCCTTTTAATTTCAAAACTTAATATTCTTACCGATCTTATTGAGTCTTCAAATTATTGGAAACACAAATCCCTTCCTTGCTTAGTTAAAAGTTCTATCAGATTTAAAACTTTTCACGCACCAACATATCGATCTCCGAATCTAGATACTTACTTGATACTTGATGCGCGGGCTATTTTCCGCAATTAGGCCGTATGTCGGCCCTTTTTGCGTGATGGGTGGTGCTGCTCATCAGTGCAGCCACCCGATGTCCTCCAGGAAGGCCAGCAGCTCCTGTGTTCTGGTGCAGGCCTCCTGTAGGGTTCCCGGTGCTCCCAGCAAATGCGCTCTCTGATTCGCCACGCTATTGCACTCTAAGAGCACATGCGTTGCCGTTTCTTCAGCCTCCATGCATCCTCTGCACAGGGGGCTGTATGTAATGCCTATAGTAAATAGGTGTTTATTAAGGGCACAATGACCGGTGATTATTCCGACGACTTGTCGGAGCTTATCCCTATTAAGGTTTAGGAGTTTACGGGAGAACCTTGGATTTAACTCCGGGAATGCCTCCCTCGACTGCCTGCAGTCCTTAATACTTGCCCAGTAGTTTTGGTGCAGGTTGTTTGTTCTCTGTCGGATCCATGCTCGGATAAAGAATATCCATGGATAAAGGGGCACAGCGGACCTAGAGGTAACGATGCGGCTGATGAACTGGCGAGGCGAGGCTTGGACTTGCGAGCGGTAGGTCCAGAACCGATGATTCCTTTGCCTTTCAGCCAAATATGCTCGGATTTGGCTGAAAGGCAAAGGAATCATCGGTTCTGGACCTACCGCTCGCAAGTCCAAGCCTCGCCTCGCCAGTTCATCAGCCGCATCGTTACCTCTAGATCCGCTGTGCCCCTTTATCCATTGGAGAGTGACTCGGTTGTGTTTACTAACCTCCTCCAGTAGGTTGTGGCACTGTATAATTAGCCCCGAGGAGTGTACGTTATGTTGAAGAGCTTGGAGAACTGCAGCACTGTCTGAGAGTATTCTGATATTAAAATCAGTTACCTTTCTACGTAGTACTGCAGTTGCCACCTGGATTATACCTACACATTCCGCCTGGAAGATGGAGCTGTGTGAACCCAGGGTTGCTGCTATGTGTATATTAAGATCGTCCGAGAACGCGCCCGTTCCCGTCCCTGTTTTCATTTTGGAGCCATCAGTGTAAATCCTAACTTCATGTGTGTTTGAACTATCACTAGACTCCTCATATAGTTGTACTTTATAGCTTTTGACGAATTGATATTGTTTTGGCACCCTATCGTAGATGGAGAGTATGAATGGGTTTCCCTCTGCATACTCCTCTATGATGTTCGTGTGTGATGCCTGTTTGTTTTGCTTCCAGAGACTAAGTGCCCTAAGCCTGTAAGCAGATGCAACAGCTTCCTGTTGGATGTGAAGCTGTAACGGCTGTAATCCAAGTAATGCCTCAAGTGCTGCCGTGGGGGCAGTTCTCATACATCCAGTTACAGCCACACAAGCCCGCCTCTGGAATTTTTGTAATTTGCTAACAGTGGTGCTTTGTTTGGTTCTTGGCCACCAAACAAGAGCTCCATAAGTTATTGAAGGCCTGATCACAGTATTATACAGCCATGAGGTAATCTTTGGACTCAGGCCCCATGTTTTCCCTATCATTCTTCTGCATTGCCAAAATGAGATAGTAGCCTTGTTTATTTTACTCTCCAGGTGTAAAATAAACAAGCCTATTATTATTATTATTTATTGGCATTAGCCTAGTTGAGTTTGCTATCTAAGGTGATACCCAGATACTTTACCTCATCAATCAGAGTCAACTGAGTATTGAAAAGGTAGGGCAGTGTGTACCTACCTAAGTTTCTTTTGTTCGTGAACATGACTAGATTGGTTTTTGTTGGATTCACGGTTAATCCAAATTCTATACACCATCTCCCTACGGTCTTTAGAGCATTATTCATCATATCACAAGAAAAGCTGGCAAAATGTCCAGACACAAGAATCGCCAGATCGTCAGCGTAGCCAACCGTGAGGAAGCGTTGGTTATTCAGCTTTTTGATTAGGTCATTTACAACCATGTTCCAGAGTAGAGGTGACAGGACTCCTCCCTGTGGGCATCCTCCTGCCACCATCCCCCTGGTAATTCCACCTAGGTCGACGCGAACCGCCCTAAGCTTCAATATGTTTAAGACCCAATCAATCAGAGTCGAATCCACACCGTGCTTCTGTAGCGCTAGGTTAATGCTTGTGAAATTTGTTTTGTCAAAGGCACCTTCAATGTCAATGAAAGCGCCCAGACACAACGTCTTGTTGTTAATGTCTTGCTCTATGGTGCTTACCACTTTGTGCAGGGCAGATTCTGTTTAATAGTTAGTATACTGTCTCTAATATACCGGTCACATAACCTCTCCAACGTTTTAAGAAGGAAAGAAGTTAAGCTTATCGGTCTATATGCTTTTGGGTCCGTATAGTCCTTCTTTCCCGGTTTAGGGATAAACAAAACTCTGACCCCTCTCCATGCCAGAGGCACAAACCGAAAGGCCAAACAAGCCCTGAAGATGAGTATCAGTGTATCGTTTATGTAACTCTCACCCCATTGTAAGAGCCCCGGGAAAATACCATCTAGACCTGCAGTTTTAAAAGGTTGGAAATAATTTATAGCCCATTTGACTCTCTCCCCTGTTACTACTGTCTGTGCGACTGACCAGTCTATAACTGTAGACATAACCTCATCAAAAACACCCCAAATGGTGGTGTCGGTGATGTGGCACCCAGGGAAGTGAGTTTGTAAAAGGAAGCTATTTGTTTCCGATTCTATTTTAGTGTAAGTGTTATCTTGTTTCTTTAACGACCCGATACCGCAATTAGGGTCAGCCGCTAGGATTTTCCTTACCCTATTCGCTTGCGTATTCGATTCTATACAAGTACTGTATTTCCTCCATGACCTTCGACCTTTGGAGCGTATACGTTTTTTATATTCGGCTTGAGCCTTCTTGTAATTGCTCCAGTCCCCGTCATTGTAGGTGTTCATAGCTCTATTAAAAAGTACCTTTGCTTTCAGCTTCTCCAAATCCTTGCACCAACCCTGATTCCCACCTTTACTTACGTACGGTGGATATAGAGGGCAGGCATCTTCAAAGCTTTTGGTGAGACTGTCCGTTAGAAGTACAACCACCTGTTCTATATCGGATGTACTAGTTAGCTGTGATCCCGCAGTATCTGGACTAAGGCGTTGTTTTAGAGAGTTATAAAAAGTTACCTTGTCCGTTCTACGCGGATTGCGTGTTTTTGCTGGTGATGCAATATTTAATTCCAGTTGGAAACGGATCCACCTGTGGTCTGAACACGAGGATTCATCAGATACCCTCCAGTTTTTGACACTGCCAAAATTGTTACCTGAGACCATGGTAAAATCCACTATAGTGCGGCATCTCCATGTAACAAATGTTGGTTCCATTCCCCTATTTGCTATAGAGAGGTTAGTAGTAAAAAGGAAATTACCAGTTCTTCACCTCTGCTATTTGCCGACGGCATTCCCCATAAAGGTTGATGTGCGTTGGTGTCTGCTGATAATACTAGTTTAAAATTGTTAAGCTCACAGTACCTTACCAGGTCAGCGACATCTTTCGGTGGGATGTCCTCGTCAGCGTGCAAGTATGCCGACGCGACAATCACTGCCTCATTGTCCTCTCCGGTAATATTCTGGAGAATAGCAGTTGCCAGGTCCCTAGAACAAAACTCGTTGAGGGGCACTGCTACAACGTTACGCGGTATGTATATACACGCCCGCGGATCGCTGCAAGTGTTATCAAGTACTACCTACCGCTTAGATTACTAAGACCACACACATGCCCTGCCCTGATCCACGGCTCCTGGATCAAGGCGATGGTCTCGTTGTTTGTTGCCCCCAGCACCCTGCGCAGGTTAGCCGTTAGCAGTGATGCTGTGCTGGAGGTTGCACTGCATGAAATTGCTAGTCGAGGGGTTCGAAACAGAAATGGCCAGACTTACAAGAAACTGAACAAGGAAAATCGAGAGAAGTTACGTTTTCTCAAATTTTTGCAATTGCACAATCACGTGAACTAGCTGAACATGATACCCCAGGTTCGAGTGTCAACCGAATCAGAAAAAAAACAATACTCGGAAGTCTACTACACGAGACAACAAAACCGCTAACCAAAAAACCGTATGCCAAATATCCCAATGCTTAAGATGTGGCAAGAATGACAAACATGACCTCGCCAACTGCCCGGCGAAGAAACACATATGTGACGAATGCAATATAGAAGGACACTTTGAAAATTGTTGCATTAAAACCGGACGCGCATTTATTGAAGGAAAGAAAACATCGAATACCTTCAAGCACAAGTTACAGAGGATCACCGACAGTCATACAACTGTTTCACCACATGATTCTATGGAAAGTAGCGATGATGATGGAGAATTAGTTTGCAACATTGCAAGTACCAGTAAGAAAGACTGTAAACAAATCGATGTCTTAATCAATAGCGTAAAATGCACGATGGATTGGGACCTCGGCTCCACCTACTCAATAATCAGTTCCCATTTCTGGAAGAAAATTGGTTCACCAACCTTATCTAATGCACCAAAACTTAAAGCCTACTGCAACTACAAGTTAGAATCAAAAGGCCTTTCAGACGTAACTGTCGAAATTGACGGACGCCAATTGTTTTTACCAGTTGTGGTAATGAAAAACGCTAACCCGATGCTTTTTGGTCTTCATTGGAGTGAAATGTTTGAGATGGAATTTCCGAAACCCGTTTACTCAGTCAAACCTATTATTCCAACTACACTCAAGCATGTCCTTGATGAACATAGTCAACTTTTCGATGGGAAATTGGGCAAGGTAATAGACTACCAAGTTAACATTTACGTCAAACCAGGGGCTGAACCTGTACACCTCCCAGCAAGACCGATCAAATTCAGCATGAAGAAAAACGTTGAACGGGAATTAGATCGCCTTGTCTTCCTTCGGTAGGCATAATACAAAAAGTAGACCCAAATATTACTCCCATAGAATGGGCTACACCTACTGTTAACGTAGTGAAACCCTCAGGTGAAGTCAGAATTTGTGGAGACTACAGTACTTCACTGAACCCCGTCTTGATTAAACATTTATATCCAGTACCAATTTTTGATCAACTACGTCAAACACTGGCAAACGGCGTGATATACTCAAAAATCGATCTCAAAGATGCATACCTGCAATTTGAAGTAGCACCAGATTCAAAAAAGTATTTGATATTATCGACACACAAGGGTTACTTTCAGTACAATAGAATGCCTTTTGGAATATCAACAGCACCATCAATTTTTCAAAATTTTCTTGAACAACTACTTGGAAACATTCCCAACGTTGCAATATATTTCGATGATGTCGCCCTGACAAGTAGGAGCTTAGAGGACCACCTACGTACACTTTCTGCAGTATTTGACAGATTACGACAAGCTGGATTGAAAGTCAACTTAAAGTGAAGTACTAACTTAACTTAAGTAACTTAAGTTGAAGTGTACTTTCTTACAGAAAGAGATTGAATACCTGGGTCATATAATAGACCAAAATGGAATACGTCCGACGAACACAAAAATTGAAGCTATCACCAAGGCTGTACAACCTTCCAATTCGAAAGAATTACGATCTTTCCTTGGTTTAGTAAACTTTTTCGAACGCTTTATTCCTCATCTTCACGGAATATGTGCAGATCTTCATGAACTGACCAGTGGCAGACGCACATGGCGTTGGACTGACCATGAGAGACAAATTTTTGAAGCCACTAAGACATGCATTGCGAATTCAAAGCCATTGATAGCCTTTGACGAAAAACGTCCCCTTTTCTTAGCCTGCGATGCATCGGAGAAAGGCGTAGGAGCAATTTTATTTCACAAAGACAAAAATATTGAGCAACCTATCACATTTGCATCAAGGAAACTTCGTCCTGCTGAAAGCAAGTATTCCGTAATAGACCGTGAAGCTTTAGCCATTTTATTTGGAATCAAGAAATTTGACCAATATTTACGAGGGACTAAATTTACGTTAGTAACTGATCACAAACCATTAGTGCACATTTTAGGCACTCAACGTAATCTCCCAAAACTAGTTAACAACAGGTTAGTGAGATGGGCTCTATATTGGAAGCTACCAATGACATTTGCTATCGGAAAGGAGAAAACAATATTTTGGCTTACTGCCTTTCTAGACTGCCAAATCCCGAAACCAAACCTTCTCGAACTGAATGTGCCGTTCATAAAATAAGTTCAAAACTTTTAGGTAGTAGAATGGCTGATCTTCATTTATCAGAGAACAATTTGAGTGACAAAACATCAAAGGACCCTATTCTATCACAAGTTTGTCAGTATCTGAAAACTGGTTGGCGTGATCTGGAGTATAACAGAGACATGAGACTTTTCTACAAGAGACGTTTTGAACTGTCCGTCGAAAACAAAATCGTCATGTGGCAAGGCAGAATGGTTATACCTGAAGCACTTCGAAGAACGATTCTCACATACCTTCATAGAGGACATCCTGGTATATCTGCGATGAAGGAAGGCCCTTTCACGTTTTTATGTTTGGTGGCCATCACTTGACGAAGACATAGAGGCATTTGTAAAAACGTGTACAAGATGCCAATAAAATCGCCCGTGCAATTCGGAACTTCCAATTTTCTCTTGGTCCATTCCAGAACAAGTATGGGAGAGAATTCATATCGATTTTGCCGGTCCGTTCGAAGGTACATACTGGCTAATTTTATGTGACGCACTTTCAAAGTGGATAGAAGTGAGACCTATGAAAAATATAACTTCGAGAAGTCTTTGCTATGTATTAGATGACATTTTCTGTACATTTGGTCTTCCACGCATGATTGTCTCCGACAATGGACCACACCTGTCATCTTACGAATTTAAAGAATATTGCAAGAGCCAGGGCATTTTACATGTCACATCATCACCTTATCACCCTCGCACAAATGGGCTTGCGGAACGGCTTGTGAGAACTTTTAAGTCTAGAATGGCTACAAATGACGGAAGTCAACTTAAATGTCACTTGATGGAGTTTTTGTTCACTTATCGGAACACGCCTCACACCACCACTAGTAAATCACCCGCCCAGATGATGTTCGGCCGACAATTGAACTGTCTGTTGACGAACATTCGACCTGATAAAAGAAAATCGTTACAGTATCAACAGGTGAAGGCTAATGTTATGTCCTCTGCTCCATCTTACCATCCGGGTGATAAAGTGTACGTCAAGACTCATCAGGAAAAGACATGGCAGCCTGCGACAGTTGCGAGCCGTAAGCATAGGTACTCATATGTCGTCTCAACACCTGACGGAAAGGAAAAGCGAAGACATGCAGACCATATCAGGCCTCGAACGTCTTCCGCAGATTTGGCGAGTTCTCCAATTCATAGGACGCCTCACAACAATACTGAACCAACGTGCACACCATCCGGAATTATAACGTTACCCGTGGCCATACCATCTGTGGGGAAATAAGGGAAGATAGGTACCTGCCGTCTGGATGCGAGTTCTTCGATAGCTTTGGTGGTGAGCAGCAATCCACAGGCTTCAGGCACTGATTAGGTTTCCACTACAAGTCAATTGTATTTTTGGGTTTTCAGCTTTCACACACTCGCGTCGCGGTGATTTATATTTATTTGTTATTTTGAGGATTTTTGATTGCGTGTAGCTCAATGTCAGACGCTCGAACATCAACGGTTAGGCGGCGAGAGAAGAGTGAACATTGGAACGAGAGCGGGATAGGAAATGAGTGAATGTTGTGAATGAGTGTGTGAATGATTTGTAATTTAGTTCTGTTGGTTTTATAAAAATATTACAGATGGCGCAGACACCATCTACATCCATGACGTCCTCTCTCACATCATCCGCATCCACACCATCCATGTCATCTTCACCGCTCTCTTCATCTACGTTCGTCACACCTGCAACTGTTGCGGTGCCTCCACCCTGTCGTCGCAGTCAGCGTCAAGTACGACCGCCGCGTCGGCTCATAGACGAAATGTAAATGGGGAGGAATGTTACAAACTCTTTACTACTTAGTCTTTGATTATATATATTGATGTCTGTCATTCATTTTGAGTTGTCATATTAGAAATCTATTTATGAACTAAATACGTGTTTATTTTACGGTCACCATCATGTAGGCTTCCCTCTCCCTCAGACTCTCCCAGCTCCTCTCCCGAATCCAGGCTAACATCACACTCCGGGGGGTTCGGATCCAGGGACATCCCTTCCATCTCCCCCGAAATTGATGCGTGGGGTGAGGAGTGCAGTGGTACGACCGGGATTGCTCCCTCCGTATCATCAGCTGAAGCTGGGGCCAACTTCTGTCTGACTTGCGTCCCGCTAGGTCCCGGTTTTGATACCGATTCCTGAGGGAGACCCTCGTCGCGCTTAGGGGGTTCGTCAGTTAACGAACCGTCTTTCGAGTAAAATCGAACGTACACGTTCCCAAGGTTGTGGGCCAGCCTGCGATCACGCTCCAGAAGGATGGGAACAACGTCCTCAGGAATCCCCAAGGTCAAAAACAGGGTCCTATCCCCCTATCTCGTGTGCGTGAACACCGTCCAGGTATTTACGAGGGCCCACTTGTTCTGGTACGCCAAAACAAGGTTGGTATCTTCCAAAGTGTTTTCACACTCTGGAAGAGCCAAGGCCGCTCGTACCCTCCTGGTGAGCTCACTTTGCAGCTTCACCACTAGCCTGGGACATGTAACTGTTGTTGGGATGCTGTCAATCGCTTTTTTTAGCCATCTTAGTGAAGGCTTGTCCTCACACCACAACTTCAGGGCTCCATCAGCAGTGAAGGGCTTGCCTCTAAAGTTGGGGGAGAAGGTGTTGGCAGGGTTTTTGACGCCCTCCAGTATCCTACTCTGCAGGAACTTCTTCACTAGGGCGACTTGCTCGTCGTTCAGTTGTAAACTGTCGGCCCTAGACACAGCTATACACAGCTTGTTCTGCACAATATCCGAGAAGCTGATCTGGGCACGACAGGAGCTATCCAACTTCGCTTTCTTATGGTCACCTCTCGGCGACACCGTGTCATCCAACCGCGTACGCTTGCTGGACTCATTGTTGGCCGGAGCCTGAGCTGATTTGGCAATCAATATCGCAGCTCGCTTCTTGCGGTTGTACCTTGTAGCGTTGACAAACCGCTACTTAAATAAAAATCAATAAAACCCTTTCTTTAAATAAAAGCTTAGCATAGCTGTGACTACTGGTCAAATCTCTAAACAGACAAGCCATTCTGTTGTTGTTTGTTGTTAGAATCTAACAGATGACGACATTGAAGTCGCACATAGTTGATTGAAACAGTACTATCGTTCGTATTTGGTGTATACCAGCGAAAGCAGACGATCGGATACATAGAATAGATTATCGTACGTTGTTTACTTACATGATATAATCCTGTAAATCACAGTTCCAAAAGAATAATAGTCATGTTCATAGGTTATAAACACTTCGATAAATACAACACGTTCGTGCACTACTGATCACGACTTTATAACACTTATTAGGTCAATTGAATGAAATAAATACAAAAGGGAACAAGGAATAACTGGGAATTAAATAATAAATGGATGGTTAATAAAGTTCAATTGATAAACACGGAGACAGGTGGTGACATCTACCGGAAATTTTACTTATCTTTGTATCGATTAGCTGTCAAAGCAAAAGGGCGCGTTCCGTTGATCGGCACGGTCCCGCAATGTCAGCAAATAGAAAATAAAATTAAACAAACCAATTAAATGCAACAAATGTTAAATTTAGGAACGTAGATTTGTTCCAAAGCAAACCCATACAATATCATAATTTAATAGTCACGGTATATAGTTTTATGATGATATAACGGTGGCGGAGCAAAGAAACCGCGTTCCGTACCTTTCGTCTGGAACGGAACGTTTTTATAGACTATAGTTTATAACAATTCTTAAAACGTCACTTGGCAGTTGTTTAGCTGTCAAAAGTAGTTAAAGAAACGATAAATAAACAAATGTGATTTCTAGGGTGAGAAATTTGAAAATAAAAATAAAACCATATTACTTGTCCAAAGCCCATGTGTAAGCGCTGATCGGCTTCCTGGTGAAACGAAATGTAATTCTGATAGATTTTGCTAAAGAAAAAAAACTAGATCCGGCTAGACAGAAAAGAAACCGAGACAATGAAGAGGAGTGACGTGTCCTTTCTTTTCGTGCTGGAGATCCTAGCAGGACTGACAGGATTTTTCCCTGCAAATTATAAAACCCGTAAAAATAGGTGAAAGTTTCTGTTGGTATTTTTGTGTCGTCGGCAATAATGATTGCAATTGTGAAATCACTTTTATCCATTTTTCGAGACGCCATTTTAGCGAACCGAAAGCGGTGGCGTTTGCGGAGTCTCGAATTCTAAAAAACGTTGTGTCTATCCATTCACAGCGGGTTTTCCTCCCCGGATTAAAGACACCCCATGAAGGAGGCTTCCCCGGATTTGAATAAAAAAAAGGCTAATGCAAAGATAAGTAAAATTTCCGGTAGATGTAACCACCTGTCTCCGTGTTTATCAATTGAACTTTATTAACCATCCATTTATTATTTAATTCCCAGCTGACCAGTGCTGGATAGGCATGAATGGCTAGTCCATACCCCCCCCCCCCCCCCCGTTTTGGTTGAAATCCACACCAAAGAGGAAGAAAGTTTGCGCCGCGCGTACACTGGAAATCGTTCACGGCGTCGTCCGGGCGTTCGCCTGGGTCATCCGAAAAATAGTAGTAGAGGGGAGGAATAGTATGAAACTGACACTTGACAGTTGTCAGTTGTATGTGGACGTCCAAAGTCGTTCACGATCTCTGCAGCCCGATTACAGAACTTGGTTACAATCGGATTGTCACTTTTTTCATAGCAAAATCGACTCTATCGCAAAGCATTATTGAATTTGACGGCTTGAAACCGTCATGATCAACATTACGTAATCGCACTGCCGGTGGCCCAATTCCATAACTTGGCTACAATCGGATTATCACTTTTTTCATAGCAAATTCGACTCTATCACAAGGCATTAGTGGTTGCGATACTGAGAATTCGATTGAAGCCAAGTTATGGAATCGGGCTGCGGATGATCGAGCGATAATCGCACGGATGATTCGAGCGTGTAGGTGAACACAGCCAATATGTGAACGCAGCCCCTTGGCTGCGTTCAGTAGTATGTGAACGCAGCCCAGGGGCTGCGTTCACTTACTACTCGTAAAAAGTAAACTTTGGCTTTGGTAGTACTATTATTTATTCTGTATCTTTGATTTTGGTTAGTGAAGTGAAATGTTGTTGTTCGGCGAACGTTAGTTTTTTGTGACAATTCTACAAATCTTAGTTGGCTAAAAGTCCACAAGTACTCGTACCTAATTAGTTTGTGAAGTACACGATGGCACACATGTAGCTGTTTACTATTCTCACTATGAAAAGCCACTTGTAAACATAATTTCTTAAGTAGGATAGGTAGTAAATAAGTAGGTAAGTACCTACTCGAAAATTTAGCTAACAGAAAATATTTCTAAGTTCCGAGATTTAGTCCTTAGTTCTGTTGTGTATTGTTTTCTAATTATAAAGATAGAAACATACATGTGAAGAGAAGAACGTGAAAAAGTTACTTTATTAAATGTACATACCTACTGGGTGTATTGGCATGCTGGTACTTTCTCTAGCTGGAGGCATGATCTCACAGTTGATTCGCCTATGTACCAAAATTATTTGTAAAGCATGGATCATGCTTATAATATGTATTGTACAGAATTACGAAACTGAGCTATTACCGTTGAACATTGCTAGTTTACAGAGACAAATGGAAAATTTCAGTGAACAGTGCTAATTTTTGTAGCAATTTGGCCTATATCTTGTTATTCTTGTTTCAGTACTATTAATAAACCCTTTTCCAAAGAGTTTGTCTCATGTCATTTATTTATATAGTAATTTTTAGGGTTCTGTACGTCTGAACGGAAAAAAGCGGAACTCTCATAGTATCACTTACTTGTGTGTCTGTCTGTCACAGCTTACAGCCAATTTGCTCCAAATCTACTTCACCGCAGAATAAATAATAGTATAAGTACAGAAGGATATCTGAGTGAAGTCATTTATATACATAGCTACTCTTGCTACAATGCAATTAAGTGCAATTTAACTCGCACAGCACTGCAAGCTTTCAATTATATTTACCTAGAAGGTGCTCGCACATTGCATGCAGGCTAGAATGTATCATATCACTACGCGCGAGAGCTTCCATTGCTGTAACCGTTTCAGAGTCGCTGTCACTTTTTCTGCTCGGTAGGGTTGTATTAAGATATGACTAGGTTCTTGTACTATTAATTACTCTGTGATATAATATGGCTTAGTTAGATATTGTAACAGAATAAATAAGTACTAATGTATTATTACATTCTTATCAGAATAGACCTAGTACCTCATTTTTACTATCCCGTTTTCAGAACGCCGATAAGTTTAGTGATTATATCCTAATAGGTACCAATTGCACTTTGGTGGATAAAGGTGCCTGTCTGAATTCCATGCTTAATAATGAGTAAAAAATATGCTATCTACATAATAAACTATAGATACCTACAAATATATGTATATGTCTATGATACCTATGCACAGTATGAAAAATGACCTCAAAAACGGACGTCCCCTTTTTATTTCTTTATGAGGTACTGTAAACAATTTAAAATGCTTGAGTAAAACTCCCGAATGTCAAATGTACATAGAACCAGAAATATGGCCATTTCATTTTATTTTCTATGGATGTCAGAAAAAACATAGAAATAACTGTACTATGAAATATACTTAATAATTCTTGCTTTTCTTTTTGGAATATAATAATATTATAAATAAGCTTTAGTATGGACCAATTATTATAATTTTAGCTCTAATAACAAACGATTTCTCTAACATTTACCTTATTTTCGTAATTATTTATTTACTCTTATTTTTTAACATATTTGGATTTTATTTCTAAACGAAAATGTTAATTAGATTCCTCCTAATATACCATTAAAATATCCAATACTAATCACGTAGGAATCGAGAGTTATTAAGGATTTAAAAAACTGACTTAGGGTTGACACCAACTCTAATAAATTGTGTTTTATTATTTTATCAATATAGGCGATTAAACTTATATGTTTTGGTCGATTTACGAATGCCTAGTTAAAAATATATATATATATTTTTTTTTTAAATTAATTTGTTTAATATATAAATTAAAAACAAGCTCTTAAAAAAAATATAAATTTTAGTAGTACGAGAACATCATATTTAATTTTACTGCAAACATAAATTTAAAATTATTGCATTTTTATTTTTCTATAATGGTTCGGAGGATAATTCTTGGATCTGTAATGAGGACATTTTATATAGATTTTGGCCTTGTACTAAAAAAGCTTAAACTCAAGCCTCTTCCTATCCAGGTTTTAGAGCTATCAAAACCATATGATGCTCCAATAGAAGAGGAAGAGTTAAGTAATGCTAACTATGAAAATATTAGCCTTATAGAGTACAATGATGATGAAGTTCTAATATCAGAAAATGTTGACTTCCCTGAGACTGAGTATTTTTTTTCCAAGCCGAAACCGATGGTAGCCTTTACTTTACCATTATTGATATAACAAGAATACCCCAATACTCATGTGTTATTTATTATATATTCTAACCTTATCTAAAACCTTTTCAGAAAAAAATAGATTGTCATAGTGAAAAAATACATTAAATCAGTCAACTAGTTTTTGAGAACATTGTGTTTTGGCAGTATAGGTGGACAAAAGAAACTTCCATCCATACATACATACATGAATCTTATGAGCATTGAACTTATTTTATGGACAGTTGTGTTTATTATAATCAGTGATTGGAGTAGGTAGAATGATTTTTCGTACTTACATCATGTTGAGACATGGACATGCCTTTTTTCCCCGGAAAGTTCCGATGTTTAAGGGATTGAGTTTAATATTATTAAAATTTAATATTATGTATTAAAGTAGTGATTTAGTAACTACTACATTTTAAATTTAAAGGAAGCGATTATTAAACGTTTTAAATTGATTTTTATTTAACTGTTGAATAAAAAAATGAATGTTAGTTTTTTGTTTGCTCGCTATGCGTTTCCATGAACTTCGTCCTATTAAATTAAAGCTTTGGTGAGTTGCTGTGTGTAAATTCATAACATTTTCTACGCACTTTGTAACAGGAAAACACGTTTCCCACAAGTAAATACTTGAATGTTTACTTGTGAATTGTAAAACTAACAAAAAAACCCTGTTATAACAGAAAGAGTCCAGTCGAAAGTACAAACTCATGATCAGTTAAACAACTTTCTTATAGTCTATCTTGACAGTACAGGTAAAAATCCAAATCGTTTATTGTTAATACAGCAAAGAAAAAAATGCACTCTACGAACCGAAGTAAGCGAATGAGATCTGCCTATGATGTTAGCGCGCGCGCATTGTTCTGACAAACAGTAAATGAGTCATCCAGGATTCTCTGTTCTGATTGGTCGCAACCGTTGTGTATAAGATAAGGACAGAGTATAAGATAAGGTGACAAAAGACCCTTCTTGCCAAGTTATAGGTACCTATTATTATTAAGTGTATCTATTACTAATCTGATCCGTTTATACTTTGTACGGTTTTAACTTAAAGTCTTTGAACACCTCAGTTATTTTTATAGAATGCCGGTCACCTATGCCGCATGCCGCTTAGGGCGTTGAAAGTGTTAAGAAAAAACAAACATACCCTGCCTTACTCTTCCACGTAATAATGTTGAAATCCCGGAAAAAATGTATCAAACATTTTAAAATGCCGGAATCACAGAGGCATGTCCATATTAGCATGTACGTTTGAGATCATTGACTCTAAATCATTCTACCAACTCTGATCACTGAAAAAATATATAAATGAGACACCCATAAAACCAGAGAAATCTGGAAAAAACTTTAGAAGCATATTACTCCGAGATTCTATCAGATTCAGATTTGATTATTTTTTTACAAATTAGTGTAGTTTTGCAGAATATGCCAACCCAAATATAAAATCCAAATATAGCAAGAAAAAAGTTTAAAAAAATAAAAACCAATATTACATTAATTCAAAATATCTTACTTTTTATTGGAGCAATATTGATATTGTTTTGATTAATAAATTATAAAAATATACTTATATGCAATGACAATAGCAAATATAGTAAAAAGTGAATTTAAACATATTATATCGAAGAATAAAGTTTTTTTTAAGAAATAGCTATAATCGTCATAAATCTGATTCCATGTACATCTGACCTTCGGGAGTTTTACTCATACATTTCAAATAGTTTACAGTATTTATTGAATAAATAAAAAGGGGATGTCCGTTTTTAAGGTCATTTTCCATACTGTGCTATGTAATTAAAAAATATCAATAAGTAACAACATAACTAGGACCTATTTATTCATTAGGTCTCAAAAATCCACCCTGTGTCTTCAGGTTATGGTTCAATTTTTAAAAATAATTCAATATCTATACTTATAATAAAGCAATAGGAACGTAAAATTCTGTACTAAGAAGGTAATTAAAAAAGGAATGGTCTAGGGTACTTAAAATAAGCTACTGTACAAGAATATAACATTTTTTAAATTCATGTCTGTCTGTATGTTTGTTCGTGTATCACATGAAAACTACTGGACCGATTGCGATGCGGTTTTTTCTGTTGCATAATCTTAGGGTTTGACTTAAAAACTGGTGTACTTGGTATCTCAATCCAATGAGTAGAAGCCGATCAATTAATAAAAACTTTTTGACGGCTGAAGGAATTTTAATCAAATATATAGTTTTAACTTAGTGAAATGTCCACACGTGCGAAGCTGCACGTTCAGCTAGTTTTAAAATAAAAATGTAATTTTAAAGGTATTTAAGAAAATAAATTAAAATTAACCTTTAAAAATATATTTACAGAGAATAGTTCTTTACTTATAGATTACAGGAAAAACTAGAAAGAAGAAGAAGTCAATAGTTCTAAAATAACATTGATATTTTTGTTTCTTCCTTTTATATTAATTTAACATGTTTAACTAACACCTATTGGTTAACTTTTATTATTATTTTCTTCCAGTACAATGCCTCGCAATTATGATGAAGACTCAGGGCGAAGCTCCTGCTCAGCAGCCTCTATAGGACTGAGCCCCATCATGGACTACCACATGGATGACCTCAACCAAGTAACCCGAAGACACCCTAAAACACAAGAGGCAAGCACAAACACAGACTTAAAAGTCAGCATAAGACCAAGAAGCTGTGTAGGTCTCATAAAATCTCCCGATGACAAAGATCCATTCCCAAGTTGCAGAATTCTAAGAAACCACAGAAAAGCAGTATTCAATTTGTTTGACACCTCTAGGAGAGGAGGGCTTAGCAATGCACACTCCACTCTGGACATTGCTTGCAGCACTCAGATTGAAGAACCAGCATTACAGAATAATGCAGTCTCGATGAATGCTATTACTTCAATTGATCAATCTAAGACCCAACGAGGACACTTGAATACCAACTTCAAAAGGGGTAAACCTGTGCAAAGAGCTGCTTCAAGGTTATACAAAGCTGACTGTGGCTTTAGAGGTAAGGAAGGGTGTATAGGACCAGAATTTATAGTTAGAGCATCCCAGCCTGCCAAGTACCTGGACTTAACTCTTTCAGCCAATGCTGACAAAAGGATCATCACAGTGGTTCTGCTAAATGGTCAAAAATTCGAGGTCACCTGCGATCCAAATATAACTACAGCTGGTCAACTCTTTGAAGCGCTGGTGCATAGTGAAAAATATGAACACAACTTTATGCTTGGAATAGCTGTTTTGATTGGTGGAGACTTTGTATTTCTACCAGATGATTATAAAATCAAAAAGGTTGCTCCAGAAATCTGGCATAAACAACTGAAAAAGAAAGCTGTGGAAGAAGTATCTGTCACAGTTTTTTTGAGGATTAAATTCTTCCTTCCTAAAAATATTACTACTAATATACAAGGTGGCGAGTGGAGACACAGGGTATATTTACAACTGAGGAGAGCCACAGTAGAGGGGCAGTTGACTTCTACAATGCAGAATCTGATTTTATTAGCTGGATATGCCTTACATATTGAGTTTGGGGAGTTCTCGTATAGAGAACATGGCACCGCAGATTATTTTCTGTTTGAACATTATTTACCCGAGACACTTATTATAAATGACATGGTAGATGTTAAATTGCGAATGAAAAGAGCGCACGAGTCGAGGAATGGATTAGATCGACATAAAGCTGTAATAAACTACATCACACTGGCGCAAACGTTTCGTGACTATGGTGCGCATTTTTATTCTGCCATCTGGGCGACGAGAGACGGATTTTGTAGAGATGTCTGGTTGTCTATCGGACCCAGAGGCATCACTCTCTATTCCCGCAACAACCTTATTGCTGACGATCCAAATTGTTGCCCAAATAGAATAGTACTGCAAAGCTTGCCCTGGCATCACATACATACATTCTACTACAACAAAAAAAGTTTATACATCATGCCCAACTCATACTCAGGGCTCTCTAAAATCGGAGTTAAATATAAATTGAAGATGGCAGACAACAAGACCTACTTCACCTTTTGGTTGGCGTCTCTACATCATAGATTATATTTAAAACTGTATGCAAAGTCAGACTTCATAAATTATTTATCAGATGAACTCAACTGTCCTGTGAATACTGATGGGAGTCCAAGGCAAACTGACTGTAGCAACTATCAAGACAGCTACAATTTAGCTGTTAGGAATCAGATAAGATCAAGGAAACCAGTCAGAAGAAGGTTCAGGGTTGACATTTTTGGGGATAACAAAGCACAGAACAAAGAAAACGAAAAACCAAATACAGAAGAACTGTTGAGACAAATCTTGTTACCACAGTATAATGACGAACTTATGTTGGGCACATCAAACATGAACCTAGGGAACTCTTCAAATGATGGACTGACATCTTCTGAAAGCAATCTTCCAAGAAGACAGGGTGTCAAAATGGGAACAAGAGTATTTCATGGAATGAGGTCACCATTGTACAAGTCACCAGGAATCATTACCAGTTCCAACGACTGTCTGAAGATTGGCGGAGACATAACCAGTACACAAAGTGACTCTGATGACTTGAGCTCGGAGCACAGGCAGAACTGCAGTGTCAACAGCATGAAGCTATTACCAGAACGACAGTATGTTGCGCCAACTGCTTACGTCTTAGAATCTCCCAAAGTATATGCAGAAGCATTCAACTACAATACAACCAGTAATGACTCTTGCTTGAACACGTCATTATTTGAAAAATTAGACACCATGGAATGTGTGCAAGGGGAAAGAATATTCGTTACTGCTGTATTATATAAGGATAAAATGAACGCATTGGGGCTGCAAGTGGCCGAAGGATCTGACGGCAACGTATATATAAAATCTATCACATCCAGAAGTCCAGCAGATTTATGCAATAAACTCCTGCCGGGAGATCAAATTATCTCAGTGAATGGAAAAACTTTATTAAATGTTAAGTATGACATAGCCTTGTCGATGTTACAGGCTGTGCCGCAAAAAGTAGAACTGATAGTTCTACAAATTGCAAACACGCCTTGCATTATGGAATGCCAATCTGATGGAAACAGTACGAGGAATGCTTTAACCAGCAGTATTGCAAGCGCCTTACATGGGGAGTTTACGGATGACGAGTTATTGAATGAAGAAGCATTGAAAACTATTTACGCACTAATCAAATTAACAAAAGAGAAAGTTATAAGCAGGATGAAAGACAAGCCTAGCCAACAGACGACTCCAAACAACAGTAACTTACAGAAAAGTGTATCAGAGAAAAATGTTTATGAGCACTCTGATACAATAGGAATATATTTATCTCAAGAGAATACCCCTGAGAAGAGGAATTTCCGAAAGTTCAACACGTGGCGATGTCAAATCAATAATGGAAGACCGAAGAGGCGTCCATTAAGTCTAAGCATACCTACAGATTTTGAACTCCCCAAAGATTACTTGAATGAAAATACGGAAGAGTTACTCAAGAAGTCCTCTTTAAAATCAATTCAGTCTTCTCTTATCAGCTTAGACAAATCTGCAAAGAGTAGTTCTTCTAAAAGCGTTGCGCTTCCGAGGAATTTTGGTTTTAGCAGGAGATGGCTAGGTCCAGTCAGATATCCCGTCACTCCTTGCAAGAACAGCAATGTAGTGTCCGACAAAAGTGCAATCCCTGATGATGGAAATGTCCTGAGGAGACATTTCGTTTATGGTGCTGGAGACTCTGATGATGATCAAATATTTTTGTAACATTTACTGTTGATATTATGTAAATTATATTAGTTATAAGGAAGAAGACAATAAACCACCAGCAATATTTTGTGTAGCTATAGTGTATAAGACAAGAAATATTTAATATCAATAAAGAAAATATAATAAAATATACTAGCTGTGCCCGCCTGGTCATTTCATTAAAAAGTAGCCCATATGTGTTATTCCAAATTCCAAGACCAAAAGGACTTATAGCGTACAATATAATATAATACATTTCTTCAAAATTTGTTCACCCGTCAAACAGCTTTTTATCCGTTGCTCGGCTTCTAATCATCCAACCAACTTTTAAGTCGAAACCTAAGGTATCCAACTGTAAAAACCGCATCGCAATCGGTCCAGTTGTTTTTAAGTGATGCGCGTTCAAACATACAGACACGATTTTTAAAATTGTATATACTTGTTGTATTTTATGTACTATATTCTTGTTCAGTAGCTTGTTTTAAGTACCCTAGACCATTTTTTTTAATTATCTTTATACAGAGTATTTTGTTCCTATTGCGCTATCTATATACTAATATTATAAATAGGTAAAGTTTGTGAGGTTCTAGGGGGTAATCTCTGGATCTACTGAACCGATTTTGAAAATTATTTTACTAATAGAAAGCCACGTCATTTGTGATTGTCATAGTCTATATATCAAAATGACGACGCGTGCGTAGGTGGGGGCATCAGCTAGTTATAAGTATAGAAATGTTTGTTTCAGAGTCATGGATGTAATATTCTTATCTATGAATGTTTATCCGTTATCTAGTGCCCATAGTATAGGGTATCCTAGTTTGGGGCTAGATAATTGCTGTGGAAATGCCCCGAATATATTTTATTTTAATATTTCTAAATGCAAGGTTGCTGTTTCAATTAAGTTTGATGAAACTAAAGTGCTCTCTGTCGGCAAGAATACAATAATGTCGGAAATCTATCTACACTTATAATAAAGCAATAAGTACGGAAAAAGTCTATACAAAAAAGATAATTTAAAAAAAAGGTTTAGGTACTTAAAATAAGCTACTGGACAAGAACATAACATTTAAAAAAATCGTATCTGTCTGTTCGCGCATCACGTAAAACCTATTAGACTTATTGCGATGCGTTTTTAACTTAGAGTTTGACTTGAAAACTGGTGTACTTGGTATCTCAATCGGATGAGTAGAAGCCGAGCAATCGACAAAAATCTTTGATGGTTGAAGGAATTTTGATCATATGTTGGTATACTTATTGGTATTTTAAGTCTTGGAATAGCACATAGAGTACTTTTTAACCTAGAGATATGACCACGCGTGCGAAGCCGCAGTCAAAGCTAGTAATACTTAAAGAAATAAGTAGGTAGACTAAACTGTTAACAAAGATACATTCTGCCTGTGTTGGACAATGAACTGTGATAATGATAAGTGATAAAATACTTATCAGCTAAAGCTATTTATGACTGCAAATAAAGGCGGTCAGTAGTACCATAATTCACGGGTAGGAGCATTGTTGCATAATACATAATCTCACTTACTAGATACCACACGAATTTTCTAGAATTACAATCAACTTCTAGGTATACATTATGGTACTATCTAGGTATTATTGTGCTATGCTACTTATGCTTCATACTTTAGAATTGAGGCCATTCTAAACCAGTTTTATCTAACTGCTGGCTGTACCCGCGGTCGCACGCGTGGTCATTTCTTTAGTTTAAAAGTACTCTATTTGATCAAAATTCCTTCAGGCGTCAAGTTTTTATCGATTGCTCGGCTTCTTCTCATTGGATTGAGATACCAAGTACTCCAGTTTTTAAATCAAATCATAAGCTATCCAACAGTGAAAACTGCATTGCAATCGGTCCAGTAGTTTTTACGTGATGCGCAAACAAACAGACGGGATTTAAAAATGTTATATTCTTGTTCAGTAGCTTATTTTAAGTAACCTAGACCAATTTAATTTTAAATATCTTCATTGTACAGTTGTTTTCGTACTTACTGCTTTATTGTAAGTATAGATATTTGCTTACAACATGGCTGGCGCAAGAGACTTAGCATACATGCCAGCAAAATTGTTATGTAACTAAGAGGAAATGAAAAAATAAACATTTAAAAACATTAATATTTAATATTTTATTAAAAATAACACCTTGCTTGCAGTAAATCAAGCAAAATTAAAACTAAATATTCTAACAAGACAGAAATGCCTAACTACATATCAACACAATCAGACTCAAACAAAAAGGAAATATATTCATTCACTCCACATATTTATTTGTAACACAGTCAGACTACAGGTTTGTAATACCCAAAGGTATGTATGTAACTACTAAGTAACAGTTCAATTTACACCATAAATGCATTGAGAAGTTCATTTGTGCGGCTTACATCATCCCTCCCATACCGCCCATGCCACCCATGCCTCCCATACCACCCATACCCGCCATAGGGTTGGAATCCTTCTCTTGTGGCAATTCGCAGATGACAGCCTCAGCGGTGGTCAGCAGAGATGCTACGCCGCTTGCGTCGGTTAAAGCTGTCCTCACAACCTTAGTGGGGTCGATAATTCCCTTCTCAATCATGTTCACATATTCATTATTGAGCGCATCATATCCAAATTCATCTCCCAAGTCCTCAACTTTAGCGACAACAACTGAACCATCAATGCCAGCATTCCTCGCAATCGTCATGCATGGCATTCTAAGTGCCTTCTTAATGATTTCCACTCCGGTAGCCTGGTCCGAATTTGCAGATGTGAGCTGATCTAGGACTGGAATGCATCTGAGGAGAGCAGAGCCACCTCCAGGGACAATGCCTTCCTCAACGGCAGCACGAGTTGCACACAGGGCATCATTAACACGGTCCTTCTTCTCGTTAACTTCCACCTCACTTGAGCCTCCAACATGTAGAACGGCAACCCCAGAAGCCAATCTGGCGAGACGTTCTTGTAGTTTCTCCTTTTCATACTCTGAAGTGGTTTCCTGAATCTGGTCACGGATTTGCTCAGCTCTTCTGTCAATATCAGACTTCTTGCCCTTACCCTTCAACAGGAGTGTGTCATCTTTGGTGATAATAACCTCGCTGACCTGTCCCAGATCTGAGGCTTGCACATCTTCGATCTTGATGAGGTTTGCATCATCTCCAAACACAACAGCTCCAGTAGCAATGGCCATGTCACTCATGGTTGCTTTGCGGTTGTCACCAAAGCCTGGCGCCTTCACAGCCGCCACCTGCAGACCGATCTTAAGCCTGTTGACTACAAGAGTAGAAAGGGCCTCACCATCAATATCCTCGGCAATGATGACCAGAGGCTTCCTCTGTTGGTTGGCAAGCTCAAGAGCAGGGATGATAGACTGCACACTGCTGATTTTCTTCTCTGTGAAGAGGACTAGAGCATCCTGGAACTCTACTTTAGCTCCCTTCGATGAGTTGATGAAATATGGTGAAATATAACCTCTATCAAATTTCATACCTTCAATGACTTCTAGATCGTCAGTGAGAGTTTTTCCGTCCTTGACGGTGATGACGCCGTCTCTGCCTACCTTCTTCATGGCGTCGGCGATGAGTTTTCCGATGGCGGTGTCTCCGTTGGCCGAGATGGTCGCGACCTGCGCGATTTCTTCTGGCGTCGTCACCGGCTTCGACATGCTTTTCAGCTTGTCTTTTACGGCATCGACAGCCAACATCACTCCTCGGCGGATCTCGATAGGGTTAGCGCCCTTAGAGATTTTTTCGAATCCTTCCTTTGCAATAGCCCTGGCGAGAACTGTGGCGGTGGTGGTGCCGTCTCCGGCTTCTTCGTTTGTATTATTCGCCACATTTTGTACCAGTTTGGCACCGATGTTCTGGAATTTGTCTTTAAGTTCGACGGCCTTGGCGACTGTCACTCCGTCTTTAGTGATTTTGGGTGAGCCCCATGATTGCTCCAGAATGACATTTCTGCCCTTTGGACCCATTGTGACGGCGACGGCATCGGCTAGGACGTCCACACCCTGCAGCATGAGGGCTCTTACATCAGCACCGAACCTCACATCTTTGGCGTAAAATCTTGTAAGCTGATGAGCTTTCTGCAGGGAGATGGTCTGACGGACCACACGAGGTAAGCGCAACATTTTTATGTAGATTGAAATGTGAAAACAGTACTTTGCAGAGGATTTCCAACCTTCTCGAAAATTCTCGCCGGGATCGCAAAACGTGATCTTCAACCGGTTGTAGGTTATGAAATACTGAATGAATGAATGAAAGTGAAACGTTAAATTGGAAATCTGTGGGTTTCATTCAAAGAGTATATAAATACAATGGCTGTGTTCACCTACACGCTCGAATCATCCGTGCGATTATCGCTCGATCATCCGGAGATCGTGAACGACTTTGGACGTCCACATACAACTGACAACTGTCAAGTGTCAGTTTCATACTATTCCTCCCCTCCACTACTATTTTTCGGATGACCCAGGCGAACGCCAGGTGAAGCCCATTGGGCCTGCAGCCCGATTCCATAACTTGGCTTCAATCGAATTCTCAGTATCGCAGCCACTAATGCCTTGCGATAGAGTCGAATTTGCTATGAAAAAAGTGATAATCCGATTCTAGCCAAGTTATGGAATTGGGCCATTGTTCACATAAACGTTCGAGGACACACGGATCACCCGCGCGTACACTCGAAATCGTTCAAGGCGTCGTCCGGGCCAGTGCTGCCAACTGAACCATCATCTTTGTAGCTAAGTCTTTTGCAAAAAATTGCCAGATCACCACATTATTTTATCCTAAAAAGTAGCTAGAAGTAGCCAACATTTAAAAATATACTAGTTATATGAAACTAATCATTACCACCTTTTAAATTCATACAAACTCTCCCACTCAGTTCTGTATTTTTGAGTATAGGTAAGTCTTAAGTTTCCTGGGTAGATCTATTTTTCATGATAATAGGGCACAATAGATGAAAATAGTGTTATCAAAAAGACGTAAACACAGTGAAATAGCTAAGAGATTGAACACAATTTTCCGTTCCGAAAAGCGAACCCATTAGGGGAATCGCTTGCCAAGAGACCTTTTCTTGGGCGTGTTCCGAATCGCGCGCCCCTTGCCTCTATATTTATGGTCTTGCTTCAAAGTACTTTGACTCCTTGCAAAATGCCGGCTCCACCCACACCATCTCTCACGTCTCACTCACGTTAAACTGGATCCCACAGATTAAAAAGTAAACTCAAAATCATACAAGCACCCATAAACACATAAATTAAGTTGTTTTTACTATATGACGTGTGTGTATTAGAAAAAAGACAAAATGTTGAAAACTTGCTAGAAAAAGTAGTTAAATTTTTTAGCTAAAATTTTTTAGCAGTTATAGCTGACGTGGGTCCAATAATAGCTAGATCTAGCTATGAAATAGCTAAGTTGACAACACTGGTCCAGGCGTTCGCCTGGGTCATCCGAAAAATAGTAGTGGAGGGGAGGAATAGTATGAAACTGACACTTGACAGTTGTCAGTTGTATGTGGACGTCCAAAGTCGTTCACGATCTCCGGATGATCGAGCGATAATCGCACGGATGATTCGAGCGTGTAGGTGAACACAGCCTATACCTACTACGTAAGAGGTTTCATTGTTCACTAAATCATAGACAATATGGAAGACTTAACATTTGGCCAATCGGCAGTGAGAGCGCCAAACACTAATTGGCTAGAAAGTTCAAGTTTTTATTGTTTAGGTACACTATTTGGGCTGTGTTCACTTACACGCTCGAATCATCCGTGCGATTATCGCTCGATCATCCGGAGATAGTGAACGACTTTGGACGTCCACATACAACTGACAACTGTCAAGTGTCAGTTTCATACTATTCCTCCCCTCCACTACTATTTGTCGGATGACCCAGGCGAACGCCCGGACGATGCCGTGAACGATTTCGAGTGTACGCGCGGGTGATCCGTGCGTCCTCGAACGTTTATGTGAACGGGCCCTTGGTATTAATATGGTTCAAGATTAAAAGTAAAATTATTGTTTTGTTCCGGAAGTGGTTTCCTGTACGTACTTTTTATTTATCTGTGGTATTTAATTTAATAAATCTTCTTTCAGGGCGTTCGTTTTCAAGAAAATAGCAAAAGTCACCTGTGGCGTTCGATTTAGAAATTTGTGTCAGTCAAACCAGTTCGTTTTGCATGTCTAAGTGACATGGTAGTTTTTAATATTTGAAAATAGACTTTATTCATAGCGTCGTTTTTTGTTCGGTTTGGCAAGGATCGCTAGTGGCAAAAATGGCATATCGGAAAAATGTTGAAAATGTTCAAAACGAATGGCTTGTTAATTATATTTCGAAACTGCCCAAAACACCCCAATGCCAATTCAAACATAGCAAAGTTCGTTCGGTTTAGGAAGGAAAAATTTGCAAACATGTTGATAATTTTCAAACCTAACGGCTTGTTAAAGAATGTACATTTCGAAACTGCCCAAAACGCCATTTCGCCAATTCGAACTTAAGGTTTATTGCCACTGTCACTTGTCAGTCTAGAGCAAACGTCAAACAAAACTGAAAATTCTGTCATTTCTGTCTGGCTCGTGTCGGAAATAATGTGACGCGAGCACGTTTCTAATATTTTATCAACAAAACACGCGATAGCCTCTATACGAGTCACAGCAAACATTCTGCTAAAAGAGCTGTTAATCTGCTATAATTTTAAATAAAAGCTTTTAATTTTGCTACTATTTTTAGGCGGTTAAATCAAAATATTACATAATGGACATCACCAGGTAAGATTATTTAATATCTACTTTCTCATGCAGTTATTATGGTTAATTTGGAAACTGCATACGGACTATAATTTATAACAATAGTATAAAGAATTATGATATGTCCACATTTGGTAAGAAATATGTTATCAAAGCATTACCATGATAATTTTCAAAATTAGCTACTACACTACAATATTGCCTTCTAATTAAAAAAATTAAGGACAACTAATTTATGTTAGAAAGATACACTTTTACATTAGTCATTTTAAAAATAATAAAGAAATAAGTTTTTAGGTAGAGCTGATAGTTTATTAGTTTAAAACTAAAAAACTTAAGATATCACATCCTATTTTTTTAATTTGCTCTATTTCTAATCGTTATTTTTTCCAAACCTTGCACCAACCGAGTCCTACAATCAGAGAGTATGTGTGAGTCCAATTCCACCATAATCAACCAATAACCTTCTAAAACTAATTTAGTAGTGATTACAACGTGGCTATATTCCACTGTGCACAAATAGTTTTTTTTAATTTAAAATTCATAACATTTTGTTGTTCTTATATTTATAAATTAGAAGGCAATAATGTTGTGTAGTGGCTAATTTTGAAAATTACCATGGTAATGCTTTGGTAACATTTTTCTTAGCAAAAGTGGACATTTTATAATACTTTATACTATTGCATTAATCAACCCAATTTATATTTTCAAACCTTTTCGTAGTAATAACAATGTGGGTCTACTCCTGGGTATTGGTAACCCCCTCCTGGATATCTCGGCGATTGTCGGAGAAGACCTGCTTCAGAAATACAACTTGCAACCTGATGATGCCATCATGGCTGAGGAGAAACACATGCCTCTTTATAGAGAGCTAATGGATAAGTGAGTACATTACATATTTATATCTTATTAGTTTTCTCCCGCGACTTTGTCCGCACGGACTACAGTTTATCGTATACCGTAGCTTCACCTGCGTGAGGGATGATATGATGATGAAAAGTATCATATGTGTTATTCCATGGTATAAGCTGTCTCCATTACAAATTTCATCAAAATCCGTTCAGCCATATGAGAGTGAAGTATGCTAATGATGATAAAAATTATCAAATGTTTTATTCCAGGGTATAAGCTGTCTCCATTCTAAATTTCATCAAAATCCTTCTCGCCGTTATCATGTTAAAACTCCCTAAACAGACAACATTTCACTTATTTATATATTGTTGTGAATTTTCATATACCCGACGTAACTTCTAAAAAAAACGACAGTAAGCAATTCCATAGACAACTGCATTTTTACTCACGTACTTGACAGACTTGTTATTATTTCGTTTCCAAGGCAACTTAATTACCGTTCTTTATTTTTGGTTTTTGGATTATTTTTGGTTACATTATTGCAATTTTCATAGGGATCTCTATTTTTTTGAATAATAATATACTGCCCATTTTACTTACTGATAATGTAGCTATATATAGACGAAAGATTTTTTAAAATAGTTTCAGTATTTTTTGAGTTTATCCAATACAAACAAGCAATCAAATATTTCTTCTCAATAATATTAGTGTAGATTACCTTTATACGGTCTTTTTGTAACTTACTGCTTTATTGTAACTTTTAAACTTTCGCGATTCGAACGCACCCGAAGATCCTCTCCACGGAACGTCACTACTACTCCAGGAGGAAAAGTATCCCAATTTCAACCGAGAGGATGGTTCCAAGTTGGTTGCGTCCTGCAATCCCGCGATAAGCAAGTGTTCGCGTTGCGGTTTATGTCAGAAGAAATCTGCAGATGTCATTAGTGTTGTGTGTCGTGACAATTCTGAATTTTTACAATACCAAATGCGGGTATTTGGAGACAACGCTTGCCCTTCTCGACTCTGACACCCGCTACTTCAGTCTTCTCGTGACCACAATCAATGCAATTTGATCGAAACGTCGAGGTAAATAAAAATTTAGTTTTCAGCGCGATTAAGTCCCGTTTAAATATATAATTACTGCTTTATTATAAGTACTAGCTTTCCCGCCCGCGACTTCGTCCGCGCGGACTACTGTTTATCGCGAAAAAATGCATCCTAAGTTCTTCTAGGATATTAAAGACCAATGCAAAAGGAGGTAAAGCACCAATGGCTATTGATGTTTTATGATAGACTTGTTATTTCGTTTCCATGGCAACCGTTCCTTACAGCGAGTAATCAACATTTTCCAGTTTTCCTGTAGAAGCTTACAATTTTCCGGGATAAAAAGTATCCTATGTTTTATTCCAGGGTATAAGCTATCTCCATTCCAAATTTCATCAAAATCCGTCCAGCCGTTATCGTGTGAAAGCTCCCCAAACAAACAAACAGACAACGTTTCACTTTTATATACTGTTATGGATAGATAGATAGTCTGGTTTGTCACAATTGATGCTATTATTTATTGGACCTTGGATTGCGTAATGTACTCACTCTTCTTCTTAATTATGAAAAGTTAGCTGAGACCGCGGCTTTCCCCGCGTGTATATTTTTCGATGGAAAAAGTATCCTATGTGATATTCCAGGACCCAGAAATACATCTGTAAAGTCCAATATACCAAAATTAGTTTAGCCGTCAAATATTTTTTTATCGATTGCTCGGTTTTTCTCATCGGATTGAAACACCAACTACCTCAGTTTTTAAGTCAAAACCTTAGCTATCCAACAGTGAAAACTTTATCGCGTTTGGTACAGTAGTTATTAGGTTTTGAGCGATTAAACAGATGTACAGACACACTATTATTTTAAATGTTTTATTTGTGTTCAGTAGCTTATTTTAAATACCCTATGTCTATTTTTTTGAATTATCTTTATTGTTTTCTTCTTTATTAATAAGTATTCCTCTGTATGGAAGTCCATTAATAATATTTTATTATCTTTAATACACAGTTTTATCTGACAGTCGGCCACTCTTGAACATTACAAATATTTCTGAAAATCTAACATCCATTAAACTTAATATGTATGTTGAACGAGGTACCTCTGTTGTCAGAGTTGTAGTATGAGGTACCTCTGTTGTCAGAATTGTCAGGCCGCCCAAAGGCCTCTGATGGGCTTAACAAGTGCATTCAATTGTTAGCAACGGAGACTGAAGGCTATAAAACGTAATATGTATGTTGAATGAGGACCTATGTTGTCAGTTGTAAAGTGAGGTACCTGTGTTTTCAGAGTTGTAGAATGAGGTACGGTACCTCTGTTGTCAGAGTTGTCAGGCCGCCCAAGGGCCTCTGATGGACTCAACAAGTGCATTAAATTGTTAGCAACGGAGACCGACGGCTATAAAACGTAATATGTATGTTGAATCAGGACCTATGTTGTCAGTTGTAAAGTGAGGTACCTGTATTGTCAGAGTTGTAGAATGAGGTACCTCTGTTGTCAGAGTTGTCAGGCCGCCCAAGGGCCTCTGATGGACTTAACAAGTACATTCAATTGTTAGCAATGGAGACCGACGGCTATAAAACGTAATATGTATATTGAATGAGGACATCTGTTGTCAGTAGTAGAGTGAGGTACCTCTGTTGTCAGAGTTGTCAGGCCGCCCAAGGGCATCTGATGGGCTTAATGAGTGCTTTCAATTGTTAGCAACGGAGGCCCACGGCTTAACAAACGGCTGAAAATCTGCACATCTTAGAATAGGTGCTATTACTCTTAAATAAGTTATAACATATTTTATATTTTTTATAGGGAAAATAGAACAAGGTAAAGAGAAGTGGTCGGGTGAGACGTTCTTGATGCACAGTTTTTATAACAAACGTGACTAACTAGTTTTGCAAATAGATTAGTATAAATTAACAATTTTATTAAAATATTTCTCATTCCCATTTGTAAATACAAATTGTTTAATTTAGCAGTACTTGCAGAATTATATTCGTGACACAAAATATAATGTATCTCTTAGTTACATATTGATATAAACATAACAATTACGTAGAAACACAAATCAATATAATTTATGTATATTAGAAATTTTGTATAATTATGTCATGAAATTATTATTTTAGTTTGTATTGTAAATACCTATGTGTATTATTACCCTATTACGGCAAAGCAAGGGAAGGGTAATGAGTTTAACAGTCTATGTTATGTATGCATAGAATCGCCCCTATTGGTCCGATTTTGTCAAGAGTTTTATGTTAAGTAATTTACTATTTTTTCATGAGAATGACTTGTAAAAAATATCAAAATTTATAGATATTGTACCTAATGTAAATACTGTTCTGCACCTACATAAGGATTCCATGTGTCGCGGGT
Organism: Alsophila aescularia; assembly: GCA_946251855.1. Lineage (NCBI taxonomy): Eukaryota > Metazoa > Arthropoda > Insecta > Lepidoptera > Geometridae > Alsophila > Alsophila aescularia. The sequence goes on from OX276380.1 coordinate 34,629,358, forward strand.
CGAATGCACACACATACACACACCACAAATACACAAGACTCGAGATTTATGATCATCTCACAAATATTTGCCCCAACAAATGTACTTTTTACTCTATTAAACTCGTACAAACAAATAAAATCATTAAAAAAAAACTTTGTTATGGTAACAAAGATCTATGTAACTTTTAAACTTAGTAACGCCCATGTAATGTACTCTACACATGAAGAATGCATTATAACTACTATAGCATGCTGTATACAAACCTATATTATGTACCTATATACCTGTTTCACACAAGTATGAACCTATTTGTACAATATTCCTAGTTTATCCAGTGCTTTAAACTAAACCTGGTTTACATTGTTACTGTAACTTCCAGATACAAAGCAGAGTACATAGCCGGTGGCAGCGTGCAAAACTCCCTGCGGGTCGCGCAGTGGATCCTTAAGACACCGCACATCTGCACCTATTTCGGTTGTGTGGGGAATGATGACTACGCTAAAATACTGCAGGAGAGAGCTGTGTAAGTATATCAACATAATCATGTTTGTTTTTCGTATGAGGTGGTGCTGGTATCTGGTGTCAGAGTTTGTCAGGCCGCCCGAGGGCCTCTGACATGACTTAACGACTGCTTTTAATCAATAACAGCCGGGACGCGTATACCGAAACCATTGTTGAACCCAGCGCTAGAGCAACGTTTTATTTCTTACTAGCTGTTGCCCCGCGGTTTTACCCGCGTGGGAGATGATGGTGATTATGAAAAGTATCCTATGTGTTAATTCAGGGTAAAAGCTATCTCCATTCCATATTTCATCAAAATCCTTTCAGCCATTTGAGAGTGAAGTATGATAGATAGATAACTCTTTATTGAACACCACACGAATAAAAATCTTACAACTAAAAAACAAAATTAATAATAAAGTGTCAAAATGGGCGGTCTTATCGCTCAGAGCGATCTCTTCCAGACAACCGTGCACGGAAAGGAATAACGGAGGTAATAGGGACACGGTGGTTTTCAACCAATAAATTAATACATAAACCATAAATAAGCACTGGGCGGTCTTATAGCTCAGAGCGATCTCTTCCAGACAACCGTGCACGGAAAGGAATAACGGAGGTAATAGGGATGGTGGTTTTCAACCAATAAATTAATACATAAACCATAAATAAGCATTTAAAAATTTCAAAATAATAATGAAATTAATTGGGAAAAACACAATAGAAAATTGGAATAAAAGATACAACCCTAGATCGTATATAAATAAAATTATATAAAAATAATAAACATGCCTAGCCAAGATACAGACATACAGACAAAAATGAAAAAAAGTACAGTTTTGGCTTTAGTATGGAATACAGAACAGCACCCATATTTTTTAAATATCTTCTATGCTACGAATAAATAATAAGTCAGGAAACGTAACAGCGTTAATAAAATGACCCAACAAAAGTCGTGCCCAAGTAGGTGGGGCTTAAAAGTCGTGTCCAGCGCGTCATCAGTCGTACATTTTTCATGCAAGCGAGCACACGTCATATCTTCGCGTACGTTTTAATTTTATCATTGTGAACTACAGCTGTGAATCATCATGCCAGCATGTGTTGTGAAGTGGTGCAGGAGCCATACAAGATTAAAATGTCCAGGGATCACTTTTCACTAGTAGTAGTTGCAAAATTATAATTATATTCAAAGACGTTCAAATACATTATCAAACCGCGATGGTCAATACTATGCAAAATGAAGTCAGTCAATTTTTGCACTAAAGTTTAATTTCTACTCGATGAAATTTTGAAATTAAGCTGTTATTTTTTTCACGCAGATGATTCATACCTAAGAAACGTCAACATATTTAGGAGAATACTAAACAAAATGAGCAAATAAACAATAATGAACGATTACAGTTGATATGTACTATAGGTTCGGCTTTTTCGACTCATGGGAATAACAATAGCATTAAAAAACAGTTCATAGTTTGATCGAATTAAAGCACGTTTAATTTTTCAGGCTACTGAAAATTCACCTTCTGGAAATTTTGAAGTGTTTGAATTACCTGAGTTGCTCAAAAAAACAAATAATGCAAACCCTCAAGGAATAAGGCACAAAAACTTGTAAGATTTCACTATTATTTTTTGCACTTACTATTTAGGTTTGATAGGAATTTTTATTTTAGCTGTATATGTGTATCTATTTCAATTAGAGACAGTCTTTCATAGATTTCAACACCGTCATTACATTCAGTGTTGATATTATTCTCCTGAAAACAACACCGTCATTACATTTAGTGTTGATATTATTCTCCTGAAAATAACCTTACCAATCAAGAAAAAGAACCAAAATTAAAAAATAATCTTATTTCAACCGAAGTCTTTAGTTTTGAAAATGAAAGAGGATCATGCGTTACGCCGGTAAATATACCATCGTCAGATATTGAATCTGCTCTGAATACTCCTAAAACACACATTTTAAAGCAAAAACTAAGAAAAAAACTATTTTGGCAGTATAACGACTATCACAGATCAGAAATCTACAATGCCCAAATAAAAGATTAACTATGAAGAATATTTCACTTAAAATATTTTATCCCAATTGAAAAAAAATGGATTTGGCGATAGTACAGAAAATACTGCATTGAATGATTTTTCGGACGATATAGTTTTAGCCCTTAAAAGGAAAAAGTCAAAAGTTACTTTGATCTTTGATGGCTGTGCATCTAACATCGCTACGGCTAAGATGTTGGGTTGCAATTTTGAAGACACAAACAATTCAAAATCGTTTTTTGACCACCCATCTACCGGAGACCCAGTAGTTGTAATATTAGATCCATTTCATATGGTGAAACTTGTGCGTAACACATTAGAGGAAAAATACACTCGTAGATAAAAACAAGAAAAAAAAATGAGTGGACACATTTGTAGAAACTGAAAAATGTTCAAGATATCGTTGGATTGCATTTTGGGAATAAATTGTCAAATCGGCATCTATACTTCCGAAATAATATCATGAACGTGAAACTAGCGATTCAAACCTTAAGTCAAAGTGTAGCTGATGCGATTAAGTTTGGTTCGCAACAGTTAAAAATGCCTGATTTTCAAGAAACAGATGCAACTGCTTACTTTGACTTAGCTTTTTAGAAACGTTTAACAACCTTTTCGACATACTAAATTCAAGACCGACCGATACGGGTTTAAACACCCTTTTTCAGTGGTAGAAAAAGAAAAACTAAAAGACAGTTTATGGAAATATATAAAAATAATTTACTGAACTTGAACCTCAGCTCTAAAATCACAGGCTGACAGGAGGACATTCCGTTTTAAATTTCTCAGAATCCGTCTTCACTACATTGCGAAGAAAGATTCTCTTTTAATGTCTTCTGGACAAAAACTTAATAAATTAATTATATTTCGTGGGACAAAAAATTTTATGAATTGTAAAAAGTGAGCCAAAAAAAAAACATTGTACAGTAATATTGTTTTATTACTGACTTGGTCCGGTCCACTTATTGCATAACATCGTCCACGCCGCTATGACTCAGCTGTCATAGCAGACATTGCATTACGCGCGTGAACCAATCCCTGCTTTCGTTCTGAATTTAAACCAATCACCAAGCATGTCTATTTGTAACCTCGGAAGTGATTCGTACTTTGAATCTTACGTCGTTTTGGTTTGAAGTAGGGGCACTTTTATTGTGACATTTGTTCTGAATTAGAGTTCCTGACTTATTATTTATTCGTAGCTTCTATGTACAGAATTGGACCTGTTACAGTTATATTATAAGTATAGATTATTGGTTATTGGTCACGAACCCGTGGCAGGGTGCTAGGACAGGCTGTCCACTATCAAATAACCCATTAATGCATCAGGCAAAAATTTCTAGAAAACCATTTTCTAGATATTGTTTATTTCATTATTTTTTGAAAATTGACGGATCAAACTTTTTTATTGTTTTTAGGTTGAAAAAACCGTAATAAAGAATTGTGTATAATAAAATAAGAGTAACTTAACCTGAAGATTATTTCAAAATCAGTAATAAAGAATTGTGTATAATAAAATAAGAGTAACTTAACCTGAAGATTATTTCAAAATCAGTAATAAAGAATTGTGTATAATAAAATAAGTGTAAATTAACCTGAAGATTATTTAAAAATCAGTAATAAAGAATTGTGTATAATAAAATGAGAGTAACTTAACCTGAAGATTATTTAAAAACCAGTAATAAAGAATTGTGTATAATAAAATAAGAGTAACTTAACCTGAAGATTATTTAAAAAACAACTGCATATTATCACCACACGGTATAATTTTTTGATAGTTAGTGCCAAAGTAACAAACTATGCGACATTAAACATAATGTCGGACAATTTAAAAAATGGAGCAAAGTGGTTTGTCTGAATAAATCATCTAATAAAATAATACATGCAGTTGCCCAGGTGTTCATCATAGCCATAATTCACAATTGGTCAGAGACTTAGGATTTTAGTTTTGAGAGGTATTTTCGGAATAGCTTTTTTATGTAGGGGGCACACTCAGAGATATAATTTCTCTGAGGGGGCACATGAAAAGCTTCGTCTACAGTGAAAACCCTTTGCCCTGTGTTTCTTTAGATGTAGAAATATAGCTATAGTTCGTGTCATCGTTAAATGTAATGATATAAAACAAGTTATCATGCTGAGTATAGTCGATAAGGACGTCGTATATCTACGAGACGTATTATCTAACGCACAACATTACTGATAACTTAATAACGTCCATCAATCAATCAACCTATCAATCACAGATCTTTAGTATGTCTAGATCTAATACATGATAAATGGTTAAGCCGGAAAATCAAGTAACATATACTTATATCAGAATTATTTTATTTTATTTCAAAATTTTGTGTACCTATGCAGACAGTATGAACGTATACCTACCGTCTTTTTACCCGACTGCGCGGAAGTTAATGTGTTTATCAGCCTTTGTGGCGCTATGTAGACGAAACGCGTGTACCAATTCTGATGATTCTTACGTCAATCGATTTGTCTTAATCTTGCGAGTGCTAATAGAGAAATGACAGTAATCAAAATTCAGTACGGCGACAACCAGACGCCATATTGTAAAAACAAAAAATGAATGAAGTGGGTTATCATTGAATAGGTATTTGAAATTCATCTTTAGGTTTCTCTTATAATTTTTCATTTCGAATGACCATTTAGAATCTATAACGATTTAAAGTTGGTTAGCAACCATTCTCACTTAATTTTTGCCTCTTTTAGTTTTGTTCGCAGTCGGGTTTTTTAGCACTTTCGTTTATGTCTTGTACATACTATACTGACTAATGTCGAAAAAAAACAAAAAGATTAAAATTAAACAAAAATAGTTTTATAATGTACAAACCAAAACCCAGTTTTTTTTCTGGTTCGTTTGTACTTACATACATACATACATACATACATACAAATACAATTTATATACCTTGCTTCGGAGGGCACGTTAAGATGTTGGTCCCGGCTGTCATTTATTAATAGCAGTCGTTAATTTATTTATTTATTTATTTTATTGGAAGACCAACAACATTTAAATACAGACTAGTCAATTACTAATAACAGGATGCCATTTACAGGCCTTCACGGATAGTGACACTATAGCTTATAAACTAACTTTAACAATATAAACTCACATATCAAATTACCAATAAATCAACTAATGGTAAAGAAAACGAAAATATTAGCCAAAAAATTCTCTGCTCAACCGCTGTCTAGCCAATGCGATACTTGTACAGAATAGATCGATATCAAAGCGCTTACTCAATATGTTGAAGTTCTTACTCGCTCTCCTTAGATAGGAGTTCCGCCTATAGTTTGTATTCACTGACGGTACATTCAGTAATGGGTTAAATCTAAGAGGTTTAGATGGAGCATTCAATTTAAGCTTACTTAACAACTCGGGACAATCAACAAGGTTAGACAGTATCTTAAGTAAGTATGTGACATCAGCTATTTCCCTTCGCTTAGAAAGCGGAAGTAAGTGCATTTTTTTGCACAAATGCAAATAATCATCAGATTTGCAAGGTATTTTTAAACGGTAGCAAAGGTATCTTATGAATTTCTTTTGAATCCGCTCAATTCGTACAATGTTAAGCCATGTTAGAGGCCCTCGGGCGGCTTGACAAACTCTGACATCAAAGGCCAGCTCTACCTCATTCGACAAGCAAACAAACAACCATTTATATGACATCCCAATTGAATGTCTTATCGTATTAGTTATTCTTTGGTCTTAATTTATCATTTTTGACACTCATCTGGACCACCATATCTCTAATCTGACGGATTTAGCTCAATTTATACAAACTTTGAACTACCAAACAAAATAAAAATACATCGAACATACAAACGTCGATTCATCCGAGTTGATTTGGAGACCTCCCTTCGCTCGGTCAATCACTAGTACTTGTATAATCAATAAAATAATAGGTCTTCGAGTACATATTATATTGTTAAAGATAACCATTGTACCTAACTCATAATATGCCTCAGTTTAGATGGTACAGATACACGTTGGTGCGATACAGAGAGCAAATGTTATCAGGCAAGGGGACGTGAGGCAGCGTTATCTTTGTATTGGATGCATGACGACATTCCACATTATTTATATAATATTTAAGTGTGCTTTACTTTTTACACGACTGCCCAAAAAAGCAGAGTAATGTTTTTAGGATTCATGTATGTATCACTTAAGAAAGTACCGGGAAACGATCAATAATACACGAAATGTTAGTTATACATCCAAATTTATTTTGATACACTTACGCCAACGAATAATCCAATCATCAAAACATTTTATAAACGCTTTTTCCGGAATTGAGTTCAGTTCTCGCCGCGAATTCTCCTTTATGTCTTCTACCGAATGAAAACGGGTGCTACGACGTGGTAATTTGAGTTTAGGAAAAATAAAGAAGTCGGCTGGAGCCATATCTGGTGAATAAGGTGGTTGCTCGATGGTATTTGTTGAGTTTATGGTCAAAAATTCGTTCTCAATGATGGCCTTGTGCGAAGGCATATTATCTGTCCACATGTCTGGCCTTTTTCGTCAAATTTGCTCTCTTAAATGCCGCATAACACTCAAATATTATTATTTATTTACTGTTTGACCTTCCGGCAATAATTCCGAGAGCACAACTCTGAGATATTCAAGAAAACAGTCAACATGACTTTGACTTTTGATCGACTTTGGCGTGATATTTTCGGTTTCGGTTCAGAATAAAATGGCTGTGACATAAAGACGGATAGACGGGCGTACAGACGGACATGACGAAACTATAAGGGTTCCTCGTTTGACCACGGAACTCTAAAAAAGGACTGAACCAATTTTCATAAAATGTATGTATGGAACCACTAAGTAGGTAGTTAGGTACTTAGGTAACGAACTTACTTCGTGGAAGAACTTAGCACGCAGTTAAGAAAGAAGAAAATCTTTTATTGTTCACAACACATACGTTAATAGTAGTTTAGGAAACGGTTAATAAGGGCTATTATAACATGAGAGTGAGTTTAAAAAAGAGCCGTAGGCGAGTTTTTTAATAACTAGTTATGTGCTTTTTCATACAATACTTTATCTACACTCATACAACAGGAACTGACTTTTAACGAAACAAATATTTGTCGTAATAATTTATTGATTTTGCCGGTAAAATCTCGTGCGTTCTGTTCGTTGCTGTTTCCGTGATGTCAGCACAGAATAAATAATAGTACAAGTACAGAAGGCTAACTGAGTAAAGTCATTTAAATAAATAGCGACTCTCGCTACAACTATAAAGTGCAATTTAACTCGCACGGCGCTGCGAGCTTTCAATTATATTTACCTAGAAGGCGCTCGCCCACCGCGTGCAGGCTAGAATGCACCGTATCACAACGCGCGAGAACTTCCATTGCTCTGACCGTTTCAGAATTGCTCTGTCCCTTTTTCGCTCGGTAGGGTTGTATTAAGATATGACTAGGTACTAGGACTTGTACTACTAATTATTCTGTGATATGTTATGACTTAGATATTGTAACAGAATAAATAAGTAATAATGTATTATGTTATTACTTACTATTATAAATTAAAATAGTTCTATTACATACAATGACATTCTTATCAGAATAGACCTACTACCATTAAATGCTTTCTTCTTGGTACTCATAATTAAAACACGAATAAAGTTTGTCAATAACTTTACGTAAGTAGGTGCTCTATCGCTAAGTACAAGGCGCGCGGTCTGCTTCCATCCATCCAGAGGCACATGGATCGAGTCCACGCGCTGCTATGAATGTTTTGCCTCAATATTTATAAGCATTTACATATTTTGTGCGTTTTTTTACATTTTCTTTGATTTTTTTAAGGCTTATGTAATTTCCTGAAGTAAACCGTCAAGTTTTGTAATTGCAGATGGTAGTTTTTTAATAATTTTGGTTTACAACCAAAGTGTAAAGACAGAAGCGGACACCCAATTTTCAACCCATGTCTAAGATCCTTCGTGGCGCAATGGTGTCAGAACCCGACTTACGTGCCGTCAAACCCAGGTTCAAATCCGAGTAGCCTTTAAAGACTTCTTCGCACTTTTTATTGTTTACAAACAAAGTGAAAAGACAGAAGCGGACACTAAATTATCGGCCAGGACTTTTTCGCACTTTTTATTGTTTACAAACAAAGTGAAAAGACAGAAGCGGACACTAAATTTTCGGCCAGTGTTTAAGATCCTTTGTTGCACAGTGGTGTCAGTACCCAACTGACGTGCCGTCATTCCCAGGTTCGTATCCGAGTAGCCTCAAAAACTTTTGCACTCAACAAAAACTTTTCATGAAGCAATAGTTCCATTAGCTAAATACAGAGGCGCCACTGGAGCTTTACCCCTATTGGGCGCGAAGATAGGCCTCTATTTCCGTATATAGTATATACATAGTACTCTGTGCCAGAATCCTTAATGTTTTACATGTTGTACTAACAGAACTGTCTGATGCACTAACTAAAGGAAAGCCGACGTCGTTGCATAATATTTCGAAAATATACATTACGTACACAACGCTCTTGACGTCAGAGACCGTGTTGGCATCATGAATCTGTAGAGGTTCATGTTTGGCATCGAGTATGTTTTAAAATCCAGACAGCGAAAATGTATTCTTCGAAAGAACACCTTAAAGGTTTCGAACATTTATGTCGTCACTGGCCGAGCTGCGATCGGGTATAGGTAGTTTCGAATAACGCTCCACATAACGCTTTTCTATTCTATTCCACAAAGTGTCTTGGTGGCTGTACAAACATTAATAAATAATAATAAATATATTGGGGACAATTCCATACCAATTACCTAGCCCCAAACTAGGATACCCTGTAATATGGGCACTAGATAACGTACATAAATACGAATATCACATCCATGACTCGGAAACAGACATTTTTGCTCATCACACATATGATTGCACCTTGCAGGATTCGAACCCGCGACCGTTTGATTTCGTTCCCAGGGTCACTAGCCACTAGACCAACCTTAAAACAAGCAAATAACTTAATTATTTATTTGCTATTGCAACACAGATAGATTTCTGCCAACAGCCTTCAGTGGCAACCCGACTTTGCCGTGAATAGTTAGAAGGCGAAGGCGAGAGCGAAGCGTAGCGAAGCTTAGCGAGCTCCCGCCTTCGTCTTCTAACCTATCACGGCCATGTCGGGTCACTACCGAAGGTCTGTATGTAAGTTTGTTCGCGCATCAAGTAAAAACTACTTGATCGATTGCAATGCAATTTTCACTATTGGATAGCTTAGGGTTTGAGTTAAAAACTGGGCTACTTAGTATCTTAATCTGATGATTAGATGCCGAGCAATCGATAAAAAACTATTCGACGGCTGAACAAATGTAGTATATTAAGTATAGGTACTTTGGTCCTGGAATAACACGTATGAGTACCTAACTTTTAAATGAAATGACCACGCGGGCAAAGCCGCGGGTACAGCTAGTAGATAATAAATGGCGAAACCTCTTTGTGCGGAACCAAACCGGTGCTTTTATGTTTTTTCTTATATAATAACATTGTTTAGTAACAAAAAACAGTGTTATTATGTAAAAAAAAAACTTATTAGAGATGTAGCGTGCGTATGTCATTATCCACCATTTTTGAGTTCATAATCCGGATTTTATGATTTGAGTGTAGATAAAATACTTTGTTTCCCATCGTTATGATCTAGGTTAGGTTGTGCTCAGAAGGAGCCAGTTCAGCATAAGCTATAAGTACAAGCCTCACAGTGCTGATTTTAAATTAGCTCCTTATGATTTACAATATTGACATCTACCTATGAGCACAATATTTTTTTACAAATTACTAATTACTCGACTGCAATACGGCTCCATTTTCGAAAGAGGAAAAAAACGTTTTTTTCTATATGGGTATCAAATTGAAGGGCTTGATGAGCACAGCATTTAAAAAAAGCACGACTGCCCTGCCAAAAACGGAATAAAAAGTTATTTTCGATATCAATAGTATAATATATAGTATATAATAATTAAAACTGTTACAATTACTGTAATTATTGGCAAGGAGGCGTCGTCCTACAAGAATGAGACACTTTCTAATAAAATATGGAAGCAATGATGTATGAATGTTTTATCTTGTTCTATAGAGAGAACTAGACAATACAGACGACTGCATAGTATATGCACAAGCGAACAATCATTGCCATACTGTGACATTGAACAATTAGCGACGCGAACTCACAACGCATTGTTAATTCTAGAGTTGCCTTGAGAATTGGCGTCGCTCTGGGATGGGGCGAAGGGCCGACAATTAGGCCCTTCAATAACAATTAAGTGCAATAGACATCATGTCAGATACGAGATATGTATAGAAACAAAATGGTCAGTAAAACTATTTTTTTATTCTCGGCATGTCGTCGCGGTTGAGATATTCTACTCACATAATATCTATCGAATAGATTCGTGTCCGTCTGTAACAGCTGATTATTAGTTGCCTAGCCACGGTGAGACGCACGATTTACAATTTAAAAAAACTGTTTTAATTGGAGCAACTTCTAATTTTCCTAAAAATTAAATTAATGTGCTTCTAATTTTGATAGGATTAGTTAGCTGTAACATAAGCTCAAAATTTTGTTGTTATTCGTTGCATCCTCAGTAGTACTCGGTTGAGTCCGAGGGGTTCATATTATGTCATCATGTGCCTGACATGACATAATATTACCGGGCGGCGAACAAAATCCGACACCAGAGTCTTAGGGCCGTATTAATAAACCGATTTCAACTCCAAGAGCGCTCTTTAGAGCGATCTCAAGATGCGAATCTAATTAATAAACACATCTTAAGCTGTTGATTGATGCAGTAATCAGCTGAGTTAGTGTTTAATAATAAATCAATCTCGACTCTCAAGGGCTCACTTGTGATGTGCTTTGAGATGCAGAATGTTGAGTTCAGTCGATCCGTGACTTGAGAGCGTGTTTGCCAGTTGCTAGAATCAAGGATTTCGAAAATATTATGTCAGAAGTTGATAATTATAATTATATTAACCATAACTATAAGAATATTTTTATATTCCTCTGGGAATAAACAAATTTATTTGGCATGATTGCGAAAAGATCCGAACCTGGCGAGGACTTGCTGAAGTCTAAAAAGATCCGAAATCGTAACCAAAGGATACGCGCAATAAACAAACTTTTATTTTCATAAATTATAGTCATTCATGGATGAATTGCGTTAAGTTAGATAGTGTAACTTTGAAAATATAGACAAATATTATGTAAGCCATAATATTTAACAAAAAAACTAAAGTCATACATCCTTTCTACAAAAAAACTAAAGTAAGGTTATGATAATTATTTAGAAAATAAACATTACGTTTAATATAATCGGATTTAATTTAATTCATCTACATCGAAGTAATAAATTTTAAACTTACGCTATATCTTATTTGAGCAAAAACCGAACTTTCAATAAAGAAAATAAATCGTTCATTCGTAGTTCATTCAATCTTGCTCTCAAGTTCTGGTTCGTGACGTAGCATCTTGAGATACGGCTCTTGAAAGCGACATGATCTGAGATGCTCTTGAAATGTCTTTATTAATCAGCGACGATCTTAAGATGCTGATCACAACTTGAGAGCGTATCAGTTGATATCGCACTTGAGAGCTCAACTAAGAGCGATTTATTAATACGGGCCTTATAAGTCAATATAAATATTTTTTTGTAAACTAATGACTCGCTCGGCTTCACACGGGCAACGCTCATACCGCGGCATTTTTCTTAATTTTATCATTTTTACAACCGTCATAGCTTCTAATAAGAAATATGCCAGTGAGCGTAATTCAAAATGTTGGCAGCAACGATCGTGGTGCTTTTTATCCATAGAGAGTTGCATTATTACTCACGCACTTGACAGACTTGTTATTATTTCGTTTTCTTGGCAATATGTCATTCCTTACAGCGAGTAATCGATATTTTTAGGGTCATTTTTTAACCTTGTTTTACATTGTTGCGATTTTCGTAGGGATCTAATTTTTTTTTTATTAAGTTCGCCCATGCTACTCTTACTTGCTGATAATATGTAGCTTTCTATAGGTGAAATAATTTTTAAAATCGATTCAATATTTTCTAAGTTTATCCTTTACAAACATACAAAAAACAAATATTTCCTGTTTATATTATTATTAGTCAACATTCGCAAGAACAAGGAAAGGAAGCGAAGGAGAAAAACATAAAATATTATAAATAGATTAAATCAATCAAATTAGGTAAACTAAGTATGCTTTGAGTTTGAAAAGTAAATCTCCCTTTCATGTGCCGACTCTGAGTTGAATTTTGCACAGGAAAACAAAATAGCCTGTTTTCAAATGTCGTAAATTATAATAATACCCATGTAAATGACAAATATAAAAGGGTCAATGAGATTAACGAAGAATGACACACCTCATTTGACGTACATAGATCTACGTCTCCCTTTGCAGATCAGAAGGCGTGACAGTGCGCTACCAAGTGACTAACGCGGCGCCCACTGGCACGTGCGCTGTGTTAGTTACTGGCACGCACCGCTCTCTATGCGCTAACCTCGCCGCCGCGCAGAAGTTCACGGCGGACCACCTCGACACGCCGGAGAGCAAGCAGTCCATAGCGAAGGCGAAGTTCTTCTACGCTTCAGTAAGTTGACAACCAAACCGAAGTCACCGTTATAAATCAAAGAATTAGCAAGCTGAAGTGGCAGTGGGCTGGCCGCATTTGTCGAAGAACGGACAACCGCTGGGGTACATTAGTTGTAGAGGGGTGATCGCGACTTGGCAAACGTAGCCCACCTGGGGTGGAGTGAAGACCTGCGGATGGCGGCCGGCAGAAACTGGATGAGAAGAGCCGAAGATCGGGCTTTGTGGCATTCACTGGGACAGGCCTATTTCCAGCAGCGGATGAATAACAGGAATTAATCTTTTAACAGCGTATCAGTCAAGTAGAAGCATTGTTCTATTTTTATTTTCGGTAAAAATCTACTTATAATCAAGCAGTAAGTACCAAAAAGTCTGTACAAAGAAGATAATTAAAAAAAATGGTCTAGCTAGCGCATTTAAAATAAGCTACTGTTTTTTTTTAAATCGTGTCTTTCTCTTTGTCTGTTCGCGCATCACTTAAAATCTACTGGACCGATTGCGATGTGGTCTTCACTTTTGGATAGCCTAGGGTTTGACTTAAAAACTGGTGTACTTGTTATCTCAGTCCGTTGAGCAGAAACCGAACAATCGTTAAAAAACTCTTTGACAGCCGAACGAAATTTGGTATAATGTACCTTATAGGTACTTTTGGTCCTGAAATATCTTATAGGATTTTTGATCCTAGAGAAATAAATACGCGGGCAAAGTAGCGGTCACAGCTTGTCCATTATATTTTTTTATTACAAATTACTTTCGCCAAAACGCTCTATATAATGGCGTGGGTCATGACGTCACAACGCCAGTAAAAAACAAGAGGTTGCTATGAGGATGTACTGTTCGGGTTACTGTAGCAAAACAGAATATGTGTTCAGAAAGTGATGCCACAACGACATGAATTTCTGACGTCACTTTTACATCAATTTCAGTCACCAAAATGAAATAGTTTAAAACCGAATCACTTCCCCCCGCAGGGTTTCTTCGTGGCCGTGTCCCCCGAGTCGATCATGCGGCTGGCGACGCACGCGCTCGCGCACGGGCGCACGTTCGTGATGAACCTGAGCGCGCCGTTCGTGTCGCAGTTCTACAAGCAGCCGCTAGAGACTCTCCTGCCGTACGTCGATGTACTCTTTGGGAACGAGTCGGTCAGTAAATTTTTACCGCAATAAAAGAAATAAGTATAATTTAAACATTTAAATTTAAAAAAAGCTTTTATGTGTTTTGTTCTGACTTTTTTCATATATTTTTTTCATGCTTTGTCATCGAGTTGTAAGCTACCCAGAAAGTTTCAGCCGGATAGCTAATCGGGAAGTGGGTGAAATTTGAGTTTCAAGATTCCGGGACAGAAATACATAGATAGATACAAGTGAAGTTAAATAAAAGCTTTTAAAAAAAAAAGCGGAGAAATAGAGAAAAGAAGAGGCCTACATCATGGGAACAGCTACATCATGTTATTATATTACTAGCTGCGCCGCGCGGATATGCCCGCGGTCATAATTTTTCCGAGGTAAAAAGTAAAGAGACGACCGCGCGACCTTCCTTATATCCTTGTCAAATGTCATCAAGATCGGTTCAGCCGTTTATTAGTGAAAAGGTAACAAGCTGAGTTATTTTCGCATTTATAATATTTAATGTGATTGTATTCACCAAAATTGTATAAGTTTTCAAAGTTTTAAAACGATACGACAGTTAGAAGTCGCGCGTTAATAAAAACATAAATTGTTAGATTTCCTTACAAAATTACAAAGCAAGCCAATAGAAACGTGCTAAACAATTAATTCAAGAAAAAAAACAACTTCCAATAGATTTACTAAACAACTACTGAACCAATCTACCCAACCTTTCAAACAAAAAAAAACCTCTAAATCGGTTCAGACAATTCGGCGAATAGTAACATACACAACAAATAAAATTATTATAAAAATACAAAAAACCCGACTGCGTACAAAATTATTGACTACGAGCTGACCGAACGTCAAAAATATTGACTACGAGCTGACCGGACGGCAAAAATATTGACTACGAGCTGACCGGACGGCAAAAATAATCATACTAATATTATAGAGGCGAAAGTTTGTATGTATTTGTATATTTGACACTTCTTCACGCTTAAACGGCTGTACTGGTTTGGATGAGATTTAGTATGGAGATAGCTTATATCCTGGATTAACACATAGGCTACTACTACTTAATCCCGAAAAATGCACGGTGCCTGAGGGACCCGGGTAAAACCGCGCGGCACAGCTAGTATTTATATAAATTTAATGTTTATTTTTTACTCACATATTTTACTTTACTTTAATAGTTGCAATTGCAACATTAGACTTTAAAGTATTAAATTTTTTGTAAGAAGCTTAAAAGGCAATTACTACTGTTTAGTTATAAGAATTATATATTTTTGAAATGGTCTTTTAAAGAGCTTAATTATGATACCTCACTCGAAAGGTTTTGGTTATTTTTTGTTCCATCGGAAATACAATACGGCAGCTATAAGCCGCCATATTAGTTTTCTTGACACTTCATATATCCTATAGCACTCTCGTGATCAAGACAAATCCAATGATACCTCATTTATCAAAATCCATCAAAACGTTTAGGCTGTAAGACGTGCCTAAGAAACTTACAAACATACATACAACCCAAACACATAACCCTCCTCAGTCGGGTAAAAATACAGTATAATTGAAAACCTGTTTGAAGTTGATTATTAATTATTGGAAAACGCTGGGGTTCTTATTTTCTCATATTATACATTTGATGGAAATATTTTTACCCAACTACGTCGAAGCAAGGGAACGCTAATGTGTTTAACAGTATATGTATGCATGTATATTTCTTTGTATGTTTGTGCACATGTTTTACCCGACTACGACGAAGTAAAGAAAGGGTTAAATATTAAAGTCTGTATGTTTGTAGGTGTTCCACCATAGCGTCGCCCCTGTTGATCCAATATTAACTATTTTTTACCCGACCGTAGTCGTTTTTTTTTTACATAATTAATGTCGTTATCATTCTTGCATCACATTAATTGAACAAACGTGTCAAATCTTCAACGTTAACCATTCCAGGAAGCCGAAGCCTTCGCCAAAGCCTTCAACATAGAAGGAGCAAACTTACAGGAGATCTCCCTAAATATCGCCTCCCTTCCCAAACTGAACCCGGACAGGAGGCGCGTAGTCGTCATCACACAGGGCTGCGACCCCGTCATACTAGTCGAGGACGGGCAGATATCCCTCATACCGGTCACGGTCCTCAGCAGAGAGCAAATAGTGGACACGAATGGAGCCGGCGACGCCTTCGCGGGAGGGTTTCTCAGCCAAATGGTGCTGTCGAAGTCGTATCATACGTGCGTCAAGTGCGGCGTGTATGCGGCGACGCATGTCATCCAACATTCTGGCTGTACCGTCAGCGGGGACAGCGACTTTGTTGAGAGCTAGAGCTGTGATTTTATGCCACGGGCTAGACAATTTCCGCAATTTTGTACAGCTAGCCAAAAAGCTACTGCAATATAAAGCAACAATGTTGGAGTACACTCTGCGTAACCTTTTGCGTTGGCTGTACAATTTCGGCAATAATTGCCCGTTTCTGTGGGAGCTTAGTTCCGTAGTTTCTTTGTCCGACTTGTCTTTTAGACTTCAGTAAAATACTCCAACTTTGTACGGATTACAAAGTTTTATGAAAATAACTTTACAATATCGACTAAATCTCAAGTTTATTTGAATAGATTCGGCGTTTATGTGTAAGGTCCACTGATCGCTTACAGCCATAAAGTTTTTTTTTGTATAAATCTTACTAAGCTATGCCATATCCAGCATTGTTTAAAAAAAAAAAAAACAGGTTTGAATTACCTCAAATAATATGATTTGAGCAATATCGCTTGCTTATAATTTTTTATCTGTAATTCAAATGTTTCATAAAGAAATAAATTAGATATACCTATAATATTGTCTTGAAATTCTAGTTTCTAAAAAAAAACTGCGCTCCAAGATATGACGTAGGTCAGACTATGTATAAAATTTGGTTTCGATCTGATATTTCTTTTTAAATAAAATAGGAAATATTTTTGTAAGAAAACTCCACATTCTGTACTCTCAGTGACTGGCTGTACACTCACGTTGCATATATGACACAGAGAATTATCAAATCTATATTTTTCCTGTAGACTATGAAATCAATTTTATACCTATTATGATGAAAGAAGCTGGAATATTGACTTGTTTTTTGTTGTCCTCGTGGCGTATCTTTTGATCCGGTATTATATTTTAAAAAATTACAAGTTATGTTTAACCAAATGACATTGTTGAGAATCACGAATTATCATAATTAATATAATGATTTTGGAACCCTCCTTATTGTGTTGATCGACACTCGTATGGCAGGTCATTTACCTTTCTAGTTAGGTAAATTTTATATTAGATTCGATTTGTTTGACTTAATTCTTATTGGAATTTAAAATCAATATTTTAAAACTGCCAAGATATTTTCGTAAGTTGTATTGGCCGTTCTTTTAGGAACCAGAAAATATGATAAAATTGGATCAGGTACCTACATCAAGTTTTACTAACATAATGAACTAGCTAGAAATTAATTGAATTTCCAATATATATATATGAAAATACGGCAATAATGTACATGTGTAGAGTAAGTAATATAACTTTGCACAGTTAGCGGGCCAATCCTTCAGAGTTGTTTTTTTGCTAGAAGGGGCCGGGCATATTTAATACACCTGTATAATATAGAAAGCATCTTATCTTATTCTAATGAAGGCTAATTTTGAATACATGTTTGAAATTTAATATCACTTGTTAAGTGTTACCATGTTTATGATACGATTTTGTGCCTTCTAATGACCAAAGCATAAGTTTATGAATGTAATCTAAAAAGGAAATAAGTACATTATTTTTATATCGTTTGTTTGATGATCGCACCCTCTTTCACGTTATTAAAATGATTATCAAATCTGTAGTTTTACACACATTACAAAATTAGCCTCCGTTGGTTACCTCGCTAATTACACGTCTGTGTAAAACACAAGCGCTGTGAAAACATAGTCGTAATACTTTAAGACATGCTGCTTAGTCGAACAAACGTATAGTATAGTTCCTTATCACAATAAGAAACCTTTACGTTTAGTTGAATAATTATGAAAAAATCTAAACTTTTATTGTGAGAAAGGATTATATATATGTTTAATCTTTGTCTTCGACATTCTGCTCCCACTTCACTAGAACATAATAAGACTTTGTTAATATTTACATTAAGACCAAAAATACCATAGACCAATTATATACAACTAATAATTCATTAGACTTAGATTAAGTTGAAACTGTGGTACCACTGTAATAGTATTATGAATGGATCTGAAGTCAATTAACACTATGTTCTGAGCAGAATACATTGAACATGTAATTTAGTAGCAAATACTTCGTCACCACAACCGGTGCGGATTGGGTAGATGACGTTTTTAGCAGTTTCGAAATGTAAATTTTTAACAAATTGTTGGGTTTGGCAAATAACTAACGTTTTGCAATTGTCTAACAATCCTTCCCAAATCGAACAACAAAAGACTCTTCCTCGGAAGAAAATATAAAGTGGCAGTTTCCGATGTAATTTTGTTTAACTGTTTTCATGCAAAACTAACAATGACCTAAAACGTCTTAAAACAATAACTTCGTCCACAAATGTCCAAACCGAACGCAGAAGGCGATCACTGGCATTTTTTAACTGTTATTTATGCATTTCTTCCAAAACTAGTAGAATCATAGACAGCAACTTTTGTCACTGACTGACAATAACACGTGGACAGAATGCCAAAATCAGTGAAATTCTACATCAGCATTACGCTGATTTCGATAAAGTACTAACAAATACTACTTTGATTACTGCTATCTAGACAATATCAACTTGATTTAACTTCCAAAGAGTCAAGTGTATTTTATTCATTGATGAACACAGTTACGACATACTGAAGCAAACAGAACGCTTTGGGTCGGGAGAAAACTCTATTAAAGAAAATGAGATCTATACTGTATTATATTGTTAAATAATAAATGTATAAATAAATCATATCAAATTAATAACCTAGCTAAAGAAATGAAATTTCAAACTATCTATATGACTTCCAAGATTTTAAACTGTCATGGTCTGAGTTCTCGATATTTCACGCCATTGCAGGCGCTAAATGGGCAAACATTAGTTTTTGCTTTGTTCTTACGGACAAGTAGTTTTTAAGGTAAAACAATAGTACCTACCATAGCAAATATTCGTCGGTCGGCAATTGTCAGTACTACATTCCCTATGTATATTTTCAGATAAACTCATATATCTTGTTTACTAGTTTTTCATCTGCTCAGAATAAAATTCAAATGTTTAGTAAAGCAATACTTAGTACGATAGTAATAAGATTCTTTGGTAAAACTCTATTGTTTTGATGTATCAAGCTGAAACAGCGCATATCTTAGAGGTTAACTGTGATCCAAAACACTGGTTCTTAATTATGTTGCTTAAATGTATGCTAAATATTCAATCATTAATTCACAGCCATACATTTTTGCTAACTGATAATGACAATAGCATATGAAACAAAGTTAAATATTCAATCATTAATTCCTGCAGCCATACATTTTTGCTAACTGATAATGACAATAGCATATGAAACAAAGTTAAATATTTTTTACCAGTTGGCTCTCAATTTTGGGGCTTTAAGGGTTGCATTTTTCTCGATTTTGGCTCTACACATTTTGTAGGTTACTTTAAGTACTTGTACTATTATTTATTCTGTGCTATAAGGTAATACTCCTATTGTAAAATAGAGTTGATTAAGTACAAATTCATTTTTTTGAGTTTTTCTCAAAATAATGAAGATTCTTCCTTGGAAGCTCGGAGCTTTGTACAATAATGATAAATTTTCAAAATTCCTCAGTTTTCTAAGGTCAGGACTGATAGAAAAGCTTAATTTCCCAAAATCAAGCGACACCTGTATATTTTTATCACATCTACCTACTCATGCACTGATTACAACTATGGGATTATTAAGTTAAAAAAATTAAAGCATTTATAATAATAACAAAACTGTACTCAATAATAAAAAACAACAAATATTTTTGATCACTTGGCACTTTTTCATATCTAATGATTAATATCTATGTCAGGACTGTTTGTATGTTTTCTACAAACTTTTAGGAACATTGTTTATAAACTTTGCAGTATAATATATATAATTAGATATTTTTAATGTCATTATCTTTTGGTTTATGATTAAGTTTTACAAATTAAAATCTTTGAAAGATCAACTTGTAAAATATAGCACATATAAAGTTTTCACTTACATTTAATTAAAACTCTAAGAAACATGTTAAACACAAAGGCCTTCTAACCTTTATGGCATAACTAAAAGAGAAAAACTCGAAAAATCGCGGCCCTTGATCAAACCTTAATAAATCTATATATGGCTTCAATACAAACAAAAAATCATAGAACACTAGAATATTATAGTGTCACGTTTCTGAGATATTGGACCTCAAAGATAGCGTATGACTACTTACGTATGTTATGTTTTAGCTTCAATATCACAGAATCATGGTTAGTTCAGCATTTTTTTTTGTTTGTATTGAAGTCGTATATAGATTTATTAAGGTTTCATCAGTGACCGTGTTTTTCGTTTTGCTACTTGTTTCCCTTTTTTATGTATTTTATAGTAAAGCTTTTAAGCTCTTTATTATAAATATACATATAATAATATTATATTATGATAATCCTAAAGTAATACCAGTTAATCAGTCAAAGTTATTTCATACATATTAAGGCTGTTGTTCAACAACATTTAAACAGTAAAATCACATCTCAAAAAATATATGGCAATTAAATGTGATTTATTCAAGATTTGTTGGAGAACTCTAGCATAAGTAGGTAACATTTTAATACAAAAATCTGTACAGACTTATCTACTATTAATTTTGTCATATAAATACTTACACACTTAGCACAGCCATGTTGTAAACCATAGTAAATCAATAGTTAACATTATTTTAACCAGCAAGGCTTATTCATATTAGTCATTTTTATAAAATCAGTAACAGCATCTAAAAAAGCCTTAAGAATATGACTTTTATATCTATGAGGACAGCTGATCACATGTCTATAAGTTTTTTTTAACAAATACAATATGATACCTAACAATATGCTCTTCCCAATCAGGTGCATGGAGTTTTTCATCCCCAAGCAGTGGCATACATCTGTAAGTCTCGTAAATGATTATATCATTGTGTTCTTTCATCAACTTGGTAACACTTCTTGTAAACCGGTCACAGATGTAGGCTCTCAGCTCATCTTGGCAAGGCTTCCCCTTGCATACAACACAGCCAGTGTTTTGGGTCTTGAGTTTCAACCTTAAACCCGCTTTTCGGGTTCTAACTCTAATTCTAGGAGCCCTGTAATGTATATAGATGTTATGATTGTACTTATTGTGGAATAAAGGTGTTAAAGTAATACAGACTAACTGAATTTTATTTTAGTCATTTCTAAACTTTGCTGCAAAAATTGGGATGGTATGAGTTTGAAGCCCTGTCTGTCTGTGACATTTGATTGATTTTAATGCATTTTTTCTTTATTAGATTCCAGGTTTATTTGAGATGGTCCCTAACTATGTTTGTCATCTGTGGTGGGTTATTTTTATTATGCTTATAAATATTTTTTGTTGGTTAAGTCAAAGATTTGGAATTATGCTTGCTTTTTAAGTATAGCCTGAGATTTTACCTCACATTACGGGGTATAGTGGTAACGGTTATAGGTTCTCTAGTTTAGCATACAAGTTTGAAAGATTTATGTATAGATATTATGAAAATTAATTTAAAAAAAATGACAAGCTTTTGCCTTATTCCTCCTCCTTGCGTTGATTCCCCAATGCTGGGGGTTGTGACCTTATTATGGTATCACCTTCTCTTTAATGATGTTTTTCCACCTACTTAGACTTTGAGCGACATGCACGGCTTCTGTGACGTTAATATTAAGTGTGGTGTGGATTTGGTCCGACCAACGTAATGGACTTCTCCCTCTCATTCTCTTGCCCTCTACCTTCCAGTTACAATGAGTTTTTGGAGATTATTTGCCTTATTATTATTATTATTAACTAAATATTACATACTAACAATTAATAATTATTATCTATATTTAATTCTTAGTGTTATGTGGGTACTTTTGATATCAAAATTATATGTTGTTTTAACTACCTCCGCATTGGCAAGAGTATGTTCCTGTATGAAATCTAGTTCTAAAATCAATGTATCAATTAGGCATTGTGAAATCACTTACCGCATCATATAATGTGTAAAAACTCAACGTTAGCTGTAATGTTGTTAAACAAAACATGTAAGTTTAGATTAAATATTGGTGTCAAATTTCAACATGAATAGGTCGAATAATGTTGTAGATTGGAAACACAGTTTCATTTGGATCACATTAGAGTCCGCAAAATCAATGAAGTTAACAAAACATATGTAACATGCCGGAAAAATTGAAAGATTTGTCGTAAAAACAAATTGAAATAAAGTTTGACCGCCGAAATACTCGTAAACAAAAAAGAAACATGTTGCCATACGAAATAATCGTACCTACCGGGAAACCGGAAATGCCTAATGACCACAGAATACCAATATGACTGAACAAAATAAATGAACTGAAACCTTCAGTTTGACCTTGATAGCGAATGTTTATCCTTTCTCTATGACTGAAGTCATTTAAACATTTCCTACGTACAATGCTGAATATCGTAGACAGAGAATGAGAGGTACATTCTCTGTCAACGCTGAATACCAATCTACAACGACCGTAGACAGAAACTAATAGACAACTAGATAGCTTCCATCGCACTCATAAAAGAAAGAGAAAAACTTTTTTTTTTATTACGGACTAGGCAATCGTTTGACCACGATCTCACCTAATGGAAAGCGATGATGTGGTCGAAGGTGTAGCACGCTTGCCTAGTAGATACCTATTCACTCTTGACTTGAACACACCGGGGTTATAATTTACCGGAAACACTGACGAGGGCAGGGCATTCCACTCCTTTGCAGTTTTTATAATAAATGAAGAAGCATAACGCTTCGTTCTTGTGCGAGGTATTTCAACCATAAAAGGGTGGCGCTTTGCTGATTGTCTAGTCGTACGGTGATGGAAAGGTGATAGGGGAATCAGGTTGTGCAGTTCCATGGTGCAATCTGTAGAATACCGCCAGGCTTGCTACCTCACGTCGATGCACCAGGCTTTGAAGCCTACTCTTTACCAGAATGTCATCCCCAATGAGCCTGATAGCACGTCTCTCAATTGAATCCAAAGACTCGAGCTGATACTTGGCAGAACCGTCCCAGAGGTGGCAGCAGTACTCCATACAAGATCGGACCTGTGCTTGATAAAGATTTAAAAGCTGTTCCGGTGTGAATTACCGCCTAACCTTAGACAAAATACCAAGTTTTTTTGCAGCTACCTTGGCTTTGGATTCAATATAAGACCCAAAATTCAGGTTTGATGTGAGTTCGACACCCAAAAACTCCAAATGGTCACCTATTGGTATTGTTACACTTTAGAAAGACGGAGATCGATTTAGAGGACTCTTTTTAGCAGAAAACAAACACGCCTGCGTTTTAGTAGCATTAAACTTAACCAGGTTAGCATCGCCCCAATCGGACACGGCTTCTAAGGCTAAATTTAAACGTTCTACCATAGCCTCTCTCTGAAACTGGACAGCGTCACAGCTGGCTTGAGCATTGGAAGTGTATCTCTCAACTACAGTACTGTCATCAGCATACCCAAAGGTACCGGGCTTCAGAAGGTCATTAATGTGCAGTAAAAACAGTGTAGCCGAGAGAACCGATCCCTGAGGTACACCGGCATTGATAGCCATTTGATCAGACGAGCAGCCCTCTAAGACTACTCGAATAGATCGTTCCCAAAAAAAAATAACTGTCCAATTGCATAAGCCAATAGGTAAACAATATGAGGGAAGCTTGTTTAAAAGGCCATCGTGCCAGACCCGATCAAATGCCTTCGATATGTCAAGGGAGACGGCAAGCGCCTCACCATGC
This sequence comes from Alsophila aescularia, assembly GCA_946251855.1. Taxonomy (NCBI): domain Eukaryota; kingdom Metazoa; phylum Arthropoda; class Insecta; order Lepidoptera; family Geometridae; genus Alsophila; species Alsophila aescularia. Next base: position 34,653,562 of record OX276380.1, read on the forward strand.
ATTTCTATGGCTTCACTCAGTACGTGAGTGGCATACGCGAGAAGATCCCCAGTAGACCGGTTTCGGCGAAATCCGTATTGCCGTATAGTTTTGTATGGTATGTGACAAAAGTTGTGTGTTGTCTGCATTCGAAATGAATGATCCCTAGACCTTTTTAGTATTCTGTGCCCAAACTAAACATTTTCTTTTATTAAAATGATTTAATTGCATTGGTTCATGATACATATATCATTATTAAATTCAATTTAACGTAATATCGTACGATGTTGTTAATATGTATACAGACAACCAAGTTTATTCGAGAGAGCAAGTGCACCTACAACTATTTATATGCCTTAACCATTAGAGCTACATACGAAAAACAAACAAACTGTGTGAGAAGACCTTCCGTGGATTTTGGAGACGTATTGATTAAAATTTAAAGATTTTGAAAAAACAAAATACAGTGTGCAAGAAAAATGATAATTTTAACAAAAAATTAGCGTTCCTTTTCCTTTTTATGACCAAAAGTCTATATGAGATGAACTTTGGCTAGAGTAGGTACTAAACAAGTTCAATAATATTGAAAGGTTATTCCCATACATTTGAGTAAAAAATGATTGCAGAAATTCAAAGTGTGACAAATAAACATAGTAGAGAGAAAAACTGATTACTATCAAGGAGACCGAATAGCTATCTTCCTGTCTAACTTATTGCAGTTAGACAGGAAGAGAGCTGGTTGGTCGGGAATGAATGTGGCGTTTTAATTATGGGCGTATTTTTGCAATGTGTTCACCGCGACACCACGGTCTTATGTTGACACGCACTATTTTAGACCATGGTGGTATTTTAGACTATGATGGATCATGTTGCACCAAAATAAATAATTATGTTATCAAGCATCATGGTCCATCATGGATGACCATAGTATATAATGGTGCATGTATAACTGTAAAAATGTAAAAATTATCTGTTTAAATTTCTAATGTTGTTGTGTTGAATAAACGTTGCTTCTTTCTTTCTTTCTTTCAGTATGTATGTATAATTTTTCATGAATGTTACATCACATTTAATCTAATTATTTTTCGCTGAGGATTTTCCACCATGGATGAAAATGGTATATTATTATACTGGAAGCATGTTCAATACAAAATGTTTGCAGAAATTGTAAAAAAAGCTTTCTGAAGTTTGTATTACCCCCTATCCACATTAGTCCCATAGAGATTCAATTTTTTATGGTACGAGATCGTACAACACCAAGAATTATTCAAAATCTCAACAACAAAAAAAAACAGACTATACATTTTTCGTAAATCTGTAATGTCTCTATAACCCATCAATAGTCTATAATATAATCTTGAATCTGGGATTGCTTAAAATCAGGGTAAAAGTTTTAATATGACAGTACATCCCCACCTATCGTTCTATCTCACAAGTGGCACGACAACCAAGTGTCTATTGGTTTCTCCAATGAGATTTTACCAATAGAGACGTCATACCCATTACATACAAAACACTAAAAACACGGCGAAATTATACTATAGCTACTTACATAGAACTTAAGCAACTATATTTGCATCACTGACGAGGCTAAAAGATCACATAGATATACAGGACCGCGTCGTCAGAAAGAGATAAACTTATGTTCTCAGTTACAGTGAGTTGCAGTGAGCGGCCGATGCCAATCACCGCCCGATGACGGTCTGTGAAGTCACGACACGTGCGTCAGCTAGCAGCTAGAGTAAACTGGGGCAAAATGGATATATGGGTTTATTCAAGCCGAAAATAATTTTTTTTTTTTGAAACACAAATACATTCATAATAATAGTTCTACATATCCCTGAGAACACTCCTATGTTCGCCGGACACTTGAGACACGCGCGTAATATTATTTTTTGTGAGTTCCTTATAGTATAAATTACATAATGTTATATACCATTTTATAGCTAAAACAATAAATAACTTCGAATAAAATACGATTAAACTATTAAAAAATATACTCACGTTAACACTTTCCCGCCAAAAATGACGAAAGGCACTTTGAAGCACTTTGTGACAATCGTCACTCGCGGGACAATAAACACAAAATTATTTTAATATATTCCGTACAGCATTATTAGACGTAATAATACAAAATACAAGCTATATATCACTAAAACAACACAAATAAAAAATCACGCGTTCGTTGATCGCACAAGGACAACCTGAACTCACAAAAAAAAACGATTAGGACCGAAGCACTTTATTACCCAATAAAATTGCTCGTTTCAAGTTGTTTTCAAATTACATATATTTAATAAAATACTCTATCCTAATTGAATAATACAATTATGGTTGCAACTCCGCTAGACTCCCCGACTGAAGATTGTCAGCCGTGGCCTTTACGGGTCGGAGCGCAGACTTACGATCTTCAGCCGTTGGTAAGCCCCAACATCCCTTGTGTTTGCTTTGCCACGCGGAGCGGAGTACAACGTATCTACCTCAGTTTATATATAACATCATTCGGTTTCCCTGTCTACGACATCGACCCTATTTATTAGACCCTATTTAACAAATCAAACTACAAATGTCAGTCGAATACGCCAAACGTACGCCAAAACTGCGTTTCATATATCAAACAATCACGACGTGACTGATGATTGTCAGTCTTATTGCATTTCACAATGCTAATACAATACTTACGTACAACTGCTCTGCTCCCCGATTCAGAACCTTTCGATAGCTCAGCAGCCCGATTCCATAACTTGGCTTCAATCGAATTCTCAGTATCGCAACCACTAATGCCTTGCGATAGAATCGAATTTGCTATGAAAAAAGTGATAATCCGATTGTAGCCAAGTTATGTAATTAGGCCACAGTTTTCGATCGGTTTGGTATTATTGAAGTGAAACTCCTAATGCGACTTCCAACAAGGTTGCGTTAAACATTTAACGCTACCATGGAGGGGGTATGAAAGCACTGTTGTTTTCATTTCCACATTACGAAGTTTCACTTCTTCCGCGCGGAGGGACGCACTATTTTATTTTTATTGTGGAGTCGGTTTGAAAACGTTTAAATCAATACATTTCAATTCACAATATCGAATCGAATCGATTCAGTTCGTTACCGAAAGGTTCTAAGACAGGGGGCTGGAACGACTTCTTCAAAGTAAGAGCAGGGTATCGATTATTTAACGACCTAGATAGGAGACCAGCAGCCCGATTCCATAACTTGGCTTCAATCGAATTCTCAGTATCGCAGCCACTAATGCCTTGCGATAGAGTCGAATTTGCTATGAAAAAAGTGATAATCCGATTGTAGCCAAGTTATGGAATCGGGCTGCAGCAGTGCGATTACGTAATGTTGATCATGACGGTTTCAAGCCGTCAAATTCAATAATGCTTTGCGATAGAGTCGATTTTGCTATGAAAAAAGTGACAATCTGATTGAAGCCAAGTTCTGTAATCGGGCCGCAGTGGCCCAACTCCATAACTTGGCTACAATCGGATTATCACTTTTTTCATAGCAAATTTGACTCTATCGCAAGGCATTAGTGGTTGCGATACTGAGAATTCGATTGAAGCCAAGTTATGGAAACGGGCTGTAGGAAGTTGACTGAAGCTGCTATTGTCTCTGTCTTGCTTATAGCACAGAATATATAATAGTAGCCAATCTCAGCAGTGGGATTACGTAATGTTGATCATGACAGTTTCAAGCAGTCAAATTCAATAATGCTTTGCGATAGAATCGATTTTGCTATGAAAAAAGTGACAATCCGATTGTAGCCAAGGTCTGTAATTGGGCCACAGGTAACAGCACGATCATTTTATAGTCTGTGCGAATAATGTGAAACCCTTGAAACTTTTATGAGATCAATCCCAGAAATTGCGAAAAATTTAAGATGTTCCATACATTTCAATGAACGCGAATGGCATTATTATGGATCAGCTGCTTAAAGTTCGTATGCGTTGTCTTGCGAAAGCGAAGGGATTCAAGATGTTTTGAGCTTAGCATTCCGAGCTGGTAGCCAATGTTTTCGTCCAGTGCGTAATATCCACATATTAGTATTCCTGCAGTGCGATTACGTAATGTTGATCATGACAGTTTCAAGCAGTCAAATTCAATAATGCTTTGCGATAGAGTCAATTTTGCTATGAAAAAAGTGACAATCCGATTGTAGCCAAGTTCTGTAATTGGGACACTGTTTTATTTGGAAAGCTGGCAACAAATAAATAACAAAATACAAAAAATAAAGTACACCTAGGCCTACCTAAGGGGGAATAACTTGACGGAGAATTGCTCATTTATCATCCATCTACAGAGAAATATTTATTTACTAGCTGTGCCCGCGGCTTTGCCCACGTGGCCAACACGTGTTATTCCAGGACCAAAAGTCTCTAAAAAGTACAATATTATACTAAGTACATTTCTTCGAAATTCGTTCAGCCATCAAGTAGTTTTTTATCGATTGCTCGGCATCTAATCATCGGCATAAGGCTAGCGCGCACTGCCTTGCGTTTTTATAACGCATATTCTGTGAAGTACGGAGTGTCATAGAAGTGCACGTATTGCGGTGAAATAAACGCATATAATACAGTATGAAATAAACGGTAGAATAAACGCACAGCGTTCCACCAGTTTTTAAATCAAACCTTAATTATCTTCTTTGTACAGAATGTTTTGCAATCAGCGCCATCTAGTTAAATTGGAGGCAGAACTTTGATTTGTTTTGTTTATGCGCTGGAGTTGTTGACCATCCAATCACATTAGCTTTCAACCAAAAAAAATATACGAAAACACACACACACACAAACATACAGTGATACACACCCTAAACTTATAACACAAGTCTCTTTGTTCAGGGTTTAAAACATGTAAAAGGAACGCATAAGATATGTAAATGGTTTTAATTATGGAGCAAAAAATTCTAGAAGCGCGTGGTTTCGATCCACAGATGTCTGGATTACAATTCCACGTATGTTACCGCTTGGCCACTTGTTACGTGAAGCAAACAACGAAATTTGGTACCGTTATTTAAACGGATGTTTATAACTTTAATTTAACATACACTTTGGACCCTTATCCCTTAAAAATGCTTTATTTTTTCGGGAGTAAAAGTATTCTAAATTTTAACAGTTAATATAAACTTTGACTATGCCCAGTTACATCAAAATCCGTCATGTAGTTTCAGCGTGTTCTTTTAAATAACTTTCAACCCTTATCCTGCGGGAACCCATTATTTTTTCGGGATAAAAAGTATTCTAAATGTTAATCCATAACATCAGCTATTATTGTGCCAAGTTGTATCAAAATCCGTCTGATATTTTCAGCGTGATGCGTGTTCAAAGAGATAGACAAACAAAAAAAAAGGTTTTTGCACTCCATAACGACTTTGAAGTTTATCTCAATTAAAATTTTCAAAAAATATTTATTGTACAGATTTAGCCCAGTTACAGTTTTATTATAGTATAGATAGATGGGTAAACTAAACTTCTTGAGCACTGGTATCCCTAACTTGAGCACTGGTATGGAAACCCAAATAATTTATGGAGACCTCAGTGGCCCAATTACAGAACTTGGCTTCAATCAGATTGTCACTTTTTTCATAGCAAAATCGACTCTATCGCAAAGCATTATTGAATTTCACGGCTTGAAACCGTCATGATCAACATTACGTAATCGCAGTGCTGTGGCCCAATTACATAACTTGGCTACAATCGGATTATCACTTTTTTCATAGCAATTTCGATTCTATCGCAAGGCATTAGTGGTTGCGATACTGAGAATTCGATTGAAGCCAAGTTATGGAATCGGGCTGCAGACCAAATATTACTAAAGTATAAGACCGCGGCTATAGCCCCGCCACCTCGGTGCGAGTCGTAGGCAGATGTGTTATAGCTACGTACATCGATGTATAGATCACGAGGATGCCCGCAAGCGCTATCGCACATGTGCTCGCGTAGAGGACGACACGTCACGACGCGTATTCGACGGGCACTGCGCATACCTATTACTGGCTATAGAAATACAAAAACCTCAGTTTCCTTCAGTAATAATATTATAAATTCGAAAGTTACTCTCTCTGTACAACCAGACAGAGGGGTCTGCTTGTTTCCTTTGCACGACCAAATGACTGAGCCGATTTTGAAAAAAAAATACGTACGTATACGTATAAATATAACTGAAAACATAAGAAAGAATATAAGCTACTTTTCATCACCGTCATTATTTTTCGTCGCGGTTGATGCAGCGGGATGCAGCTAGTAATACAGAAAAATAGTGAATGGAAAAAACTAACTTAAATCATAAATATGAAAATGATTATTTAATCATAATTTGATTTCTATTTTTAGATTGAAAAAATGAAACAAATAAAAACACTTTTATTATTGGCCTTTAAAAAGAGTCAGCTTATTGTAAAGCCTTTTAGTTTCCTTTACATTAGATTTGCGCACTATATACTTAACCCGTATCTCTACATATTTTTGTATGACTGCCCTCAACAGATGTACTAGGAGATTATTGCACGGTTCTTATATAAAAAGATGGGTATAGAGAGCAAATGTGTGAGAATGTTTGAAATATTAATCTCAAGATACGATAAGTTCGTTATATTATCCCTACATATAATCAGTCACTGTATATATTGAATGCGCGAGCGAGATAGTTTCAAGGTACTATTCTCTTAAGATCACTTAAAGGAATATTATTGGTTAGATAATATTAGTGTGATATGTTGTTAAAACAAGATCCAATTAAAATATTTTAATGTAATCAGAGAAAGATAGACAAATAGACTTACAATAACAGCAAATAGAATAACAGATAATATAGACAAATAGAATAACAGAGAAATAGACATTTGTCTATTTACATAATATTCCGTTTTTTACTCTATTTGTATAACATAACTCACACAAAAATCTCAAAATCAACATTTTAGAGCATCAGCATAATTTCCGTAAAACCGTACAACTTTGCCCAAATTTCTTGCGTTTTTTGATTCAATGTTAAATATTTTACATTTTATATTACTTTTATTTCGTGATTGTACTTACGCCATTATTAAATGAACTGTTCTGCACATAGAATATATTTTGATATCAAAAAATGTATACCTAAGTGATAAAAACATCAATTTAGAGGGTGGGCCAAATATGGAGAACTTTTTAAAAGTTTGCCCATTTTGCAGAATCATTTATAATTTCACTATTTTCTACCTTATGATCATGAGATTTATAGGTTATTCTAGAGAAATAGTCAATCTAACATTGGATCTTGTTATTGAACATTAAAACGATCATATTATTTGTCAAAATTGCAAAGCCGCAACATATTTTTAGGATTTTTTCATATAAATGAATCAATGAGCTAGGGTTGTCATTATTTTTATTGTTAAACCAACTCGGTTTAAGAAGGTGCTTATGATCACGAAGATCACATTCTAATAAAAAACTGAAAATAAAAAACAATTTAAAAAACAACGTATTCATCATGTCAGCCCTTAGAAGTCCACTGGAGAACATAGACCTCCCCCAAAGAGCGCCATGACGAGCGATCCTGTGCCACTTCCATCCACAGACTTCCTTCGATGGCTACAATGTCGTCGGTCCATCGTGAGGGGGGTCTCCCCACACTTCGCTTGCTTGTTCGTGGTCGCCATTCGAGAACCTTTATTCCCTAGCGGTTGTCGGTTCTGCGAACTATATGGCCTGCCCATTGCCACTTCAACTTGCAAACTCTGAGGGCTATGTCGGTAACCTTCGTTCTTCTACGGATTTCCTCATTTCTGATTCTATCACGTAGTGAAACACCGAGCATAGCTCTCTCCATTGCACGCTGCGCAACTCTGAGCTTTTGTATGAGACCAATAGTTAGATACCACGTCTCAGTGCCGTATGTCATCACTGGCAACACGCACTGATTATAAACTTTCGTCTTGAGGCTCTGCGGTATCTGCGATGAGAAAATATGGCGTAATTTCCTGAACGCTGCCAATCCGAGTTGGATTACAACGTATTTATAAACTAATATTTTTTTCATTCATTTTAGACAAAAGGACGCCGTATTCTGCAGCAGCTATCAAAAAATTGCCAGTTTTTCATTTTCTTCGTAAGAGAGCTTCTGTTGAGCCGGCTTCATGTGTATTTTTAGCCCTATTTAATATTGTCCGTCAAGGGATACCGAACCTCTTTTCTGTCTCCGGACATGACATCATGTTTTTTTTTACAATTTCTACAGCTTATCCCAACATTTTTTTGTAAATAATCCCTATAATTATGTTCTCGATCCTACTACTCTTCTTTTTTTCTTTGTGCTAAAGGCTTGGTGGTATTCATTCTGCAATATGTGAAAATAATACTTCAAAAAAGTAACTTCTACGTCTAACTGAAAAAAACATGAGGTTGTACTTGACTCTCCACAGAGCAACAAGATGGAAAGATACAAAAATGAGTAAATTATGAAATCAGTTGATACATATTTGTGATATTAAATATATAATTTTAATTATAGACTTTCTACACAAACAGTAGGTTATTCAGAAATGAATGTTAAACAAAGTACATATATATATTTATGGCGACGGACTCGTGGTCACACCGTTTTGTCACACTAGTGTGACCACGATATGTCTTAAAAATGTAACATTGAGATGACAACTGTCAACCCTAACAGTAATATTATCAGTAATATATTATAATATTATTGAGACATAAAAAGTAATTTGACATTGCCCACCATCATATTTTCGAATCCAAGAGAGATTTCGCATTGGGTATTCGATGTTTCTTGTATATTTGTTACAATACAATAGTAAATCAAGTATTACTTACCTGCTGTAATTGCAAATCGAGTTTTAACGAAAGTTTTTGGCCCTGAAATTACACCACCAACTTTGACACGGATTAACGGCTAACTGAAGTGACATCAGCAAAAGTCAATTACGTAGTGTTGCAAGAGACATATTCAAATTTCTACCATACATTAAATAATTAACGCAAATATATAATGTTTCCATATATTTCAATATTTGCAAAAAATATACTGCTGGGCAAACTCAAAGCAGTTAGGCAATCTTGTAAGGTTTTACGGTTCTAACTTTGACCTCGCTTGAACGTAAAAATGCCACGCCATAATATAGACAGCGCGCACATCTCTACTCGATGTGCCACAGGCGAAGTGGTGGGCGGAGCAGTGAGATGCGACACGCAACTGCACGTCTCGCGCGATCCTCACCCCCGCTATAACTTAATATTAAATCCGTCTAAAAGTATGTAAAACTGACGTACCTGTGAAATGTAACGTTACATATTTATTTCTTGTATTTTAAGTGCGGTGAAAACTTGTCTATACACGCACATTTCATCATCTTTTCGGCAAAAAACTAAAATATTTTGAACTGACACACTCGGCTCGAACGCAGATCGAGGACTGCAGCCCGATTACATAACTTGGCTTCAATCGAATTCTCAGTATCGCAACCACTAATGCCTTGCAATAGAGTCGAAAGTGCTATGAAAAAAGTGATAATCCGATTGTAGCCAAGTTCTGTAATTGGGCCACTGTACGCACTTGCCGGTTGCTAGCGACGTTGTTCCGCAGCCCGACCATAGCCGGTAAATACACGCGGCCCCTCCTGTTGCCAAATCCCCGGACCTCCGATACACGGCCGGCCCTTCCTGTTGCCAAAATAAAAACTCTTAATGCACCTGGCTGCTGTGGCAGCCAGTTTTGTACAGATTTCGATTAAAATGGATTCCCGCGTTCCTTATCCAATCTGAGTGTTTTATTCTTTTAAGGAATATTTTTCGTTTATGTTTAAACACTAAATAAGTACCTATAAACTTAGTATAATAAATAGAAACTTGACCTAAAATTTAGACGTTTTTTTTTGAAAAATTTATGTTTTTCAAATTGATATTCTGGTCACTTTTTGTACTAAGCTGTGTTGATATTTTAATGTTATTAGATAGCTACATTCATGTAATATTTGAATAAAACATAATAACAGGGTGTCATTCATCGTATTTCCAAGATACAATATTTTTTCTGGAAAATCACCCCATTTTTGTCTTCATATTTTTTCCGAGGTTATATTTCCATAAATAATATTTTCTTATGTCTTTGGTTCGATTTGTCAGTGGCAACATATATTCAGGCAACCACAGGCCAAGTTTTGTGTGATTGCGTCAAACCATTGAGCAAGGAATGGAAAATGAGTTTTACGGGACCGCAGCGACGAGAATATTTTCGCGACAATTCGCGAACATGGTATTTTTAAATAGGCAGTCGTAATAATTATTTGAAGTAGGTAAGTAGGTACATTATTGCTGAGAAATAATATCAATGTTTAGATTTTCTTTCAGAGACGTACAATCTACAACAAGGTTATTGGCCTATTATAAGATCACTACAAAACTTACGATGCTAATTAACTTTTAATTTTATTATACTTAATATCAACACGGGAATAAAATTTTAGATAGATTACAAGCGAGAGAGAAAAAACAGAACATAAATTCAGACGATGATTGTTGGAGGGCGATTGCCGCCATTGGTTGGCTGGCGCGCCACCCACAGATAATCACTAGAACATAAAACCCGGCAAAATATGAAAAGTCCTTTTTCTTAGAAGTATTTGTAGGCTAGGTTTAGCTTAATTCTGCCGCATAGTTACCAGTTTCCCGATATTAGTGTTGATTGCGGGTGTCAACGGGTGGTGCGCGTTAACTGTTTAGTGAATTCCAAAACCTTCACGACCTTCAAGCGCACCCGCAATGGGTGCTCGGTGGCAATCACTCAACCTCACTCCTTATGGAATCAGCCTGCTGAGTACCATTAAGGTTTTTTTAATACAATAGATAAGTAGTTCTAATAGAAAAAAAATACATAAAAAAAATACTAAAAATATAGGTAGGTAACAAAGGAACGTATAAAAGTACTAGTGTGTTAGTAAAAACTTACAAATTTTGTAAAAAGACGCTACAAAAATAAATTTTAAAACAATTAATTATTATTCTACTACTTATACCTACCTAGAAACTAGATAGACATGTTGTAAAGAAAATAATCATAAGGTAAGAAAATTTAATCAAAAAAGTTCTCGTCAAATAGTAGACGTTTAAGTTTGTGATGTAAGTACGAACTGCAAGATCTACTGACTAACAAACTGGCCTCGTGTCCGGCGGGCATGAATGATAACATAATGTTGGATGTATGGCGTTTGAATTCACTAAGTTTCTTCCGATGTTATTTGAAAGATTGATGGAAGTGTGACATGTTAAATCATGACTCCAAGTTAGATTTTTGTTATAGATCTCGATTAAATAAAATGTATTGGGTACAATACCATCTGGCGAGGAGCAGCGTCTTTTCTATTAGATCAAGTTGTGTTTTCTCCGTATCTGAAAACCAGACGCCGAGTTTGTAAAAAACGCCGAACTCCACCACGCGCGCGCCACTTTCTTCGTTGAAGGAATAATGAAAGCTTTTCTTGTTGAAGACAGATTGATAATTTCGCCTATCTAAGAATCAAGAAATAATGGTTGAATTTGCCTCTGCGAGTGAAAGGGAAAAGTTTTCATCTACTGTCTAAAAATAGATAAAATGGTTAATCCACGCAGCGACAGCTAGTGACAAGAGGCGTGAACTAGAAGGAAGGTGTAAACGAAGCGGTGGCCTCTGACGGCAAGTAGCAGGGCTTCTGAGTGTTGCTATTATTAATTGACGTTCCAGGAATATTTCGGGCTCTGGATAACTTTGGACGAGGAACGGGTTGTTTAAAAATCCAGAATAGGTCGCATCTTTAAGTTGGCTAACAAATCGTAAATTCAGAAGGCAGCGTTTCATATGTCGAAAATAATTTAAATCTAGAAATCGCTTGCAATGGTCACACCATGGAAGGTTTTGACATATTGGCGACATCACATGTAAGTTCCGGAGAGATGGTTTTTTATTTATGAAGTTTTTCGAAGTAAACAACGGAACCTGATTGGAATGTAGCAGAACTGGCTGGAGGACAGTGACCCGTATAGCTAGGCCGACAAGGTCTGCTTTATGATGCAAATGGCAGAGTTAGTTCTGGACTGTTCGAGATAACCGGAAGTTCGAGGTCTCAGTAGAATGCTACTCGAAGTGCAAACCAAAGTTCGTATATATACAAGAGAGAAGCCTGTGGATTGGATTTTGATTTCGGAAGTTCACGTAGTTGGCACGTGATTAAGATCGGCACAGGCAGCAAAAAAACACGCAGTTTCTCTTGTGTGAACAAAACGACCGAGGCACGCTGTCCAGAACGAAGCTGCCCTGTTACAGGCGAAATAAGTATACGAGTGCAAAATCCAGGTTAAAATCGTGCATCTACGGTCGGCTATTGTCGTCACCACTGCGAGCTGCTGAGCGCGATCACCCGGGGCTCACCACCGTTCGTGGAAGAAGCCGGTCTACGAGGGACTCCAGAAGGACTCCAACGCACCACCTGTCCAGTAGAAGATACCAGGCACCGTTCGTGGTCAAGCAGTAGGAGCTGATCGAGTGGAGTAAGGAGGCGTTCCGCGGCGGCACGCGAGACTACGGTACGGCGACCCAGGGAGCTTCCAGGTTGGTCCACTCCAAATCATTTTGAGTCAGCGACCTACGGTAGTGAGGGAAGCCTTCGCCTTCTAACGTGCTAAGATACTGTTGAAAGATACTTTCTATTTACTTTCTGTTTTAGAGTTTAATATCCCTCTGGGAAACACAATCTTACACACACACACACTCTGTTTGCACAAGTTCTCTTTTAATTTAGGATATTCTAAGGCAAAGACAAGATTATTCCGTTGCGTTGTGACCAATACATGTTAATTTCTTGAGCACAGACTCTCTAAGTATTAGTAGCCTAGGATTCTCCAGTACTATAGTAAATTCATATCATACAGGCCGAAGTTAAGTACTAGAATTTATATGTTTGAGGAAATTGTAATCACATTTGAGAATTTTGAGTTTTGAGTAATAAGTTAGAAGTATTTCCTATTATAAGATCTTGCTGTTTAGAATTATCTTGATGCAGAACAAACTAAATTAAGTGTAAAATATTTCTTTTTGTATTCCTCAGTATAGGGGAGAGTGCCAATATTTGATAACTCATGTGTGTCTTTTTTCTATTTTTTGTAATAAAGCCCTTTGTTATTGAATTTACCATCTTGTTTTAATTCCGAAGGAGGTCCGTTTCCTTAGCCGGGCAAACGGTCCTTTCAGAAGGTTTATTTTAACCATTTTGTGCAATTTACGTCTGCAAAGATTCACAAGCTGCGAATGCATGGCATTTGCAGCGCGTCTAAGCGCGTGTTAGCAGCGCGTAAGGAAACGTCATCTGCATAGTCAATAAGCTATGTTTATCATTAGCCTTCTGGCACATGTGAGTTAGTTCAATACATGGTATAAGTACTTGGAAACCACGAGGAAAAAATATAAACACGCGAGCGAAGCCGCGGGTAAAAGCTAATACTTCAATATTTTCAAATATAGATAGATAGATAGATAACTCTTTATTGTACACCACATAGAACAAAAAAATAATAATAACTAAAACATTTACACAAAATATATGGGTCTTATCGCTAAAAGCGATCTCTTCCAGACAACCTTTGGATGGAAAGGAATTAATATACGGCAAAGACGGTGGTGCATTATATTACATATGTGGTAGCCCTAGCACTCAGATACCGTTGGGCAATGTTGGCACTGTTGATTCCGTGCCACACTGCCTAAAATTGCCCAAGACCATAACTTGAAAAACAAAACACATTTGTTAGACTGAAATCAACAAATCTTCCTCATTTCAATAGGTTTTTCCTATGCTGCTTATCACGCACCTTATGTAGTTTTGGCACCCACAGTATAGATTTTTGGTAAATAAATTGGTACCACTTTTAAACACCTACTTTGGCGTTACCTGTTTACTAAATGAAATGAAAGAGGTTAGAAACTTCTGATGTACCAGTGTTGCCAGCATAAATAACGTAGATTAAAAAAGTCAATGGACATAATTTTTATTTTGATAAATCGATATAAAGTTTTTTTGTGGTTAAAGATTGGAAGGGTTGATAAAGTTGGAGTTTTTTTTTGGGCGGAGCGTCATTGTTGACAATAGGTGAAAAATTGTAACAATTTTGGTTTTTGATATTAATCGCGTAAATATCTAGACCTGTTTAATATTTTCTGTAGTTTTTCACCCAAGGAATTATTGGTTAGTGTATTTTATCTATTAAGTAGCTTTCTTTTCCAAGGAAAATATGAATGAGCCTCCTGACCCTGGGGGCGGTATGGATGTAACTAGGCCACCGTCTCCGGCTGCCTATACAATGGTGATGACTACTGAGCAGGTTGAGTCCTCATGTGCTTGAAAGCGCAGAGCGTTAAATAGAGAATGTATTAATCGTTCTCGTTCGGTATCACAATCTACGCTGACAGGTGATGAAGTTGATCTCCAAGCAGGGCAGCGTACTCCTCCAACCTCCTTCTCTGATGCCTCAACGAATATAACAGCTACTTCTCCTCCCCTGCTTCACCAAGTCCCGGCTTCCTTGTCCTCTACACCTGCAATAAAATCGCAAGATCTAGGTCAAGCTTTTACACCTGTAGGTCGCCACTTGTATATTCATACAGATCGCGGGCCTTTTACGGTTCATGTCCAAAGATCTCAAAGTTCTGCATCAGACGGTACAACATTACACCCAGTCACCTTCGGCCGTTTTTTGTTTAGCCGATACAGAGAGTTTCAAGGGATTATTGATGGTTCAATAAAAAGTATCGGGCGAAACAGAATATCCTTAGATTTTCATTCCGGAATCGACGCCAACAAATTCATAGAATCTCCGACTCTGTCTGCAAATAACTATAATGCCCTAATTCCTTCATACAATGTAACACGAATGGGATTAATACGAGGTATCCCAGCTGACATGTCCCCAGAGATGATAAAAGAAGAGATGAAGGTCCCTCCCAATTGTGGCTCGATTATAAAAGTCCGTCGACTAAATTATAAAGTTATAATCGATGGATCCGTGGCTTGGAAGCCGTCCCAAACGGTGGTTCTAACATTTGATGGCCAAATACTTCCAAACAGAGTGTTTCTTTGTTATAATTCGTTCCCAGTGGCATTGTATAACTTCCCAACTATTCAATGTTTCCAGTGCTGTCGGTATGGTCACACGAAAACTCAATGCCGTTCTAATCCAACATGCTATAAATGTGCGTCCACTCACCTTGGCGAGTCTTGCCGAGTAGAAGAGGACAATGCAATATGTATTTCATGTAAGGGTAACCATTTTGCCACGAATAACTCTTGCCCGGAGATGCAACGTCAAAAAAATATAAAAGTAGCTATGGCGCAAAAAGCAATTTCTTACTCGGAAGCTTCTAAATTGTTTTCTGTGTCAAAAGTGTCCTACGCCAACGTCGCTTCTTCTACGTCTCCTTCTCCCCCTTTTCCCTCCTTTCATATGATCAAAAATAATACTGTGGAACCTCAAAGAGTCGTATACAAAAAGAAGGTAATTCAGAAGCATCATGCCCCTACTTCGGCCGTCGCTAACGGTAACGGTTACGACAGAGTCGCTCATAATAATATTATTAGAGACGATTTATCAGAAGCAGCTCCTAATGGCTGCGCTCTTCAAGCTCAGGACAGAGTAAATATAGATAATCCCCCTCTTCAGTCACTCGTTGTTGATCTTCTTATGAAACTTATAAACTCTCTTCTTCCTTTATTAAACAGTGCTCCGTCTCTCTCTAACTTACCGTCCAACGTTGCCCCCACCTTAAGTTGCCTCTTATCTTTCTTACAAAATGGATCAAGTTTACAGGATTCTCCAATGGAACCCTAGAAGTATTATTAACAAAAAGTCCGATCTTATTTATCTAGTTAACCATCACAGTCCGGACATCTTGTCGGTCTCAGAAACTTGGCTTAGACCCGATTCCAAATTTAGGTTATCGGGTTTTGTTGATGTTAGAAGAGACCGTCAAGATGGTTTTGGTGGTGTTGCCCTTTTTATTAAAAATAATATTACCTACTCAATTATTTCTTTGCCTTATTATGGTGAAGGTTTCGAGGTGGTTGCTGTTCAGCTTAAGAATTCAACAGTTATCTCTCTATACATTCCTTTGCCTTCCAAATCTATAATTCGTAAACTTATTAATGTTTTAAATTCTCTTCCTAAGCCTCTTCTAGTTTTGGGTGATCTGAATTGTCATCACTCTGTATGGGGTTGTGGTTTGTCGGATTCACCTGGGATCTTTTTATTGGACTCCTTAGATCATCTTAATCTCTGTATTTTAAATGACGGTTCCCCGACTAGAAGATCTCGGCCAGATGAACACCCTAGTGCAGTGGACCTGTCCTTATGTTCTCCAGAACTTGCTTCACTTATGTCTTGGTGTGTCCTTCCTTCTACTTATGGCAGTGACCATTTTCCTATTCTTATAAATATTTCACAAAAATGTCCGCGTACTGCTTCTAGAAATCCTCCTCTTCTTAAATATGCCATAGACAATAATAGTTCAGGGTGGGCCAAATTTAATGAACTCACTGATATAAATTTTCCTAAATTACCTGTCATAAATTCTTACAATATAAGATCTTGTTCTGATGCGCTTGTGCACAGTTTGTTAGAATGTGCTAATGGGTATTTCCCTATTAAAAAACCTCATTCGAATAAAATTCCATCTCCTCCGTGGTGGGATAAAGACTGTACTGAAGCAATTAAATCTCGTAAGGTTGCTGAAGTTACCTTTTGTATGGCTATGACTAGTGAAAATTTCTCTGAATTAAATAAAGTAATCGCAAAAGTTAAACGCCTCTTTCATAATAAGAAACGTGATAGCTGGAAAGTTTTTTGCACTAGCATTGGCCCCGACACTCCTACCTCTTTGATATGGAAGAAGATCCATAGGTATCGTCGTTCGTGGTGTCCTCCTTATCGAAGTTGTTGCCCATCCCAGGCTTGGGCTGACTCCTTCATGGACAAATTAGCCCCTCAATATTGCCCTCTTCCCTCAGAACTACCATCTCTTTCTAATCCTTCATCTATTGAAACTTTAGACCAACCGTTTTCTTTAAAAGAATTAGAAATAGTTTTGAAATCAGTCAGAGACTCAGCCCCCGGTATGGATGGCATTCCGTATTCTTTTCTTTCGAAAGCTAACGTCCGCCTTCATATCTATTATTTATCTCTTGTTAATATTATTTTTGATTCTGGATATGTTCCAGTTACTTGGAAATCTCAATTCATAATCCCTATTCTTAAACCTGATAAAGATCCGGTAGATCCTAATTCTTACCACCCTATTGCTCTCTCTTCAGTTTTGGCTAAACTTGCTGAACACTTAATAAAGAACCGCCTTGAGTGGTTCCTGGAAAGTCATGAGCTTCTTGCAAAGTCTCAGTATGGCTTTAGAAAGGGCAAAAGCACTATGGATAGCCTGGGTATATTTACTACCGATATAAGACTTGCCTTTACTCGCAATGAATCTGTTGTTGGTGCTTTCCTAGATATTTCTGCAGCCTATGATAATGTTCAGCTTCCCCTTCTCAAGAATAAGCTTAGTCGGTTGAAAATTCCAGTAAAGATAAGTAATTTTGTAATGAACCTTCTTTCAGAGAGATACATATTCCTCCACTGTAGTGACCCCTCGATTTCTTCAACTAGAACCATATGGCGGGGATTACCTCAAGGCTCTGTCCTCAGTCCTCTCCTTTATAACGTCTATACATATGATCTAGAATCCTCAATTGGTCTCTGCCGCATTCTTCAATATGCGGATGACATTCTTTTATATAGTACTCATCATAAAATTAATGATGCTAGTAACTGTATTTCCCTTTCCCTTAATTATTTAAATGTTTGGCTTCATAAAAATGGCTTGGATCTCTCGCCTTCTAAGAGTAATATCGTTATCTTTTCTCGTAAAAGAAATCTTCCTGATATAAACATTACTGTTAATGAGAGCAGAATTCCAGTTAAAGAGTCCGTAAAATTCCTCGGTCTCTTGTTGGACAATAAGTTGTCTGGACGTTTGCATTGTGAATATATTGCAAATAAGTGTGAGAAGAATCTGAACATTTTAAGGTGTCTGTCGGGAGTATGGTGGGGTGCTCATCCTTTTAATCTTAAACTTTTATATAACGCTATAATTCGTAGCGTTTTAGATTGTGGTACTTTTCTGCTTGATCCTGCTTGCAGGGTTGGCTTAAGAAAACTTGATTTAATTCAGTCAAAGTCACTTCGGATTATCGCAGGTGCGATGAAGTCCTCTCCAATCAATGCACTCCAGGTGGAGTGTGTTGATCCTCCTCTCCATCTTCGCCGACAATTTCTTTCCAACAGATTCTTCTTTCGTTTTATTCAATTTTCTAATCATCCTCTTATACCCAAGCTTCAACTTTTCTATCAATACGTTTATACCTCCCGTTATTGGAGATGTAAACATCATCCTCTGTTGCTCAAAAGTTTCATAGTTTATAAATCCCTTAAAGACCCTACATACCGGTCTCCAAAACTCCCAATTTTTAATTTTGATTACGATATTGTTACCTTTCATCCGCAAATAATTTTAGAGTTTGATATCTGCAAAGGTGACCTTTATGCTGATGAGCATTTTCGAGAGATCTTGCACAGGGATTGGCTTGGTTGGCATACAATATTCACAGATGCCTCAAAATTATCGCCAGTTGGATGTGTTGGTTGTGGTGTTTTCCATTCTCAATTCGACATTGTCCAAAAAGTTAAGTGTCCTCCTGAGTCGTCAGTGTTCACCGGTGAATGTTTGGCTATACTTGAAGCGGTTAAATATGTCCTTCTCTTTAAACTTCGTCGTACTATTATCTTCTCAGATTCACGTAGTTCCCTCCAATCTTTGCTTTCTAATCCATTTTATTCTAAATTTCATCCAATCTTACTTCATATCAAAAAGTCTATTTCTGAATGTCTCCTTAAAGGCTTAGACGTAGTTCTTGCCTGGGTGCCTGGGCATGTTGGTCTCTCTGGTAATGAGCGTGTCGATAGAGTGGCCAAGGAAGCAGTTTCTTGTGGCGATAAGATTCCTTTTATAAATTATAGCCAGGACCTTATTTGCCTACCAAAAAAATATTTATTAAATTCTTGGTGTATAAACTGGAGATCTTCTAGCAAATACAAAGGTTCTGGTTTTGCTAGAATTCAGCCTGACATCCCTAGTAAACCATGGTTTGCACGGTGGCACTTCAGCAAGCTTTTTACACCTTCAATCATTCGTATGAGGCTGGGTCACTGTTGTATCCCTACTCATTTGCAAAAGATTCATGTTAAAGATTCTTCAATATGTGAATGTGGTCTTGATGATGGAGATCTCAATCATATTTTCTTTTCATGTCCACTACTGAATCATTTCTCATTCTTTCAGTCTCTTATTTCACTAGAAGTTTCATTGCCAACTCATATAACAGAACTTTTATCATCCAATAGTCGTAATATTTATATGTCTTTAGTTCAATTCCTTTCATTAAATAATCTGAAACTTTAAGTATTTGTGTATATTGTAGTTTTATAAATTATAGTTCATATGTATATATATATATATTTAATTCATTTATGTATGTAGTTCTCCTATGTTTGTAAAATTCATCATATTAATCTGGTCTTGTTAACGTTTCTAAATTTCCTGTACTAGTAAATTATTTATAAACTTTTTGACGCGAAGCTACATGACTCTGGCAGAAATGTCAAAAAGACAATTGCCACAAAAAAAAAAAAAAAAAAAAAATTGGAGGATTTCACGGTATGAATTATCTGTTACACTGAGAAATGCACACAGTTAAGAAATAAGTGTCACAAATTCAGTTTGCAGCAAAATTACACTATTTTATATAATTTTACTGATAGATCAAGCTGGGAACACGAAAATTACTCCACCGGTCACAAGCAGCCATAACAATTTTATCGTTTACTCAACAGTATGTTCACTTAAAGACAACGACATTCTACCTATTTGTTTTTAATTTGGTATGTATTATTATTTGCAATTTTCTAGTCAAAAATTAAATCCATGTAAAATTAAAATTGATTAACGATATTAGATAGATAGATAGATAACTCTCAAGAAATTAACCGATGATACACTAATCAAGTTTTAACATAGAAAAATTGGCGGCCTTATAATATGTATATAGTATAGATAAGCAGCGATCTCTTCCAGGCAACCGTAGGCTGAATAGAGACACATAAGCTGTTACAAAGGATGGTAGTGTGCAGAATTATAAAAATATACCTACATAAATATAATGAATGATACAAATTACACAAATATTTATTACCATATAATAATACCTACATACAAAATAATAATAATACACTTACATAAACACCTACACCTTACCTACACCTACTGTTATCATAAAATAATTTTAAATATTATATTACATTCAACAGATTAACAACTTGACGAGTACAGATTTTGACACAAATTCTTTGTGTTCTTTTCTTGATATTAGTGTATTTTGAAAGTAAAATATACAAACTACTTCAGCAAAATTAAATGTTTTTAAATGTAAGATTTCTCCCAAACACTACCAAAAATAATTTCACTAAGCTACGGCAACATGCTAGACAAATACGTACTGCTACAAATGCGTACTTTTGCGCTATTTCACCCCGTTTGATTTTCTACTTTGACATGAGAAAAAGAAAAATTTATTTTATGTTGTATGCTTATAGTATAAATAGGTTTGTATGAATGATATATTGGAAGTACGCGATCCAGTTTACGACGTATTACAGATTCATGGCTACACCTTATTCACTCTTGACTTGAAAACATCTAAATCGGGGAATGCAGAACCTTTCGATAACTCAGTTGTCGAAAAAGTTAGGAAAAAGTACATTTTTCCTCTCACTTTCCTGCAATCTCTGGGAGTGATTTCGAGAAAAGCGTAACATGTTAAGAGTGTAACAGGAAGCGGGCGCTATTGTGGGAGTGATTTCGTGAAAAGTATAAATATGGCGACCACAATCACCACATTGTAATCAGCGTCATCTAGTCCAGTATTGGGCGAACTACACAGACCGCTCACAGATGGCGAAAACATAAAGTTCATACAAAAGCCTGCATCGCGCAATTGATATTCTCGCCGCGGATTAGAATGTATAGAATTTCCAACGAGGAACAGTCGGACAGCTGTCCTCGGGCCAACATCACCTGGCTTGGTCGGAAGTACTTCCCGTAATGATGCAGGAGCTTCTACAAGTAGATGCCTATACTTACCTACCTACATATCTACCTATCATCCACTCCCACACTAGCCCCTCAACAGTGGTGACCTTGATGTGATGTCATCGACCAGCATGATCACCCACTGTCGTTGACTTCAGAAGTGGTGTGATTCTCAATTACCCTCAACCACTTCCAAATATGCATACCTTCCGCATACCCCTTCATTCCTTCCGTTCCCTCCAGCGACTTGAGGAAAAGAGTACCCTCACAAAATAATGCAACTATACATTAAAAAAAGGCAATTACCCCTCACAAAAAAATACATCTAAAAGTCGCTATCCTACTCCTTCACCCCTCAGCATCATCATCAAGCATCAGCAGCATGCCTATCCTCGATCAAACGCAGCCGAGTCACCGTGCTTCCTGGATCCTGATCAACACAGGCTAACCAGCGATCACAGCACACAGTTCACCGCATCTCACACCTGGATCATCGCCTGGCCAGCTCTCTCCAGTGTGTACACCATGAACCAGCTCTCCAGCTCATTATATTTGTTGATTTCGAGTCATTGTTAGTAAAACATGAAGATGAAACGAAAGTATCTAATTCAACAACTACGTTACAAAAACACGTACCCGCGGCGTTTGGTTATCATATAGTTTGTTCTGTTGATGAAACTTATAATCGATATGTTTCGTATCGAGGTCCTGATTGTGTTAGTAAATTTATAGAATCAATTTATCACGATTCATTACAGATACATAAAGTACTAAATAAAAAGACGCCGATCATATTAACAGAAGAAAACGAAAGAGACTTTAGAAAACTAACTGTCATATATATTGACATTTCCTTTATGGTAACAGAGTCCGGGACCACTGTGGAATTAGCGGGTTGTATCGTTCCGCGGCACGTATGCAGTGCAATTTGCAATATAAACTACCAAAGTTCGGTGCCGGACTCGTGTCTCCCTTTATTTCACCCCTTGGGGAGACATCAGGACTTTTTAAATCCTGATGTCTCCCCAAGGCCGGGGAGATATCAGAACCTACTTTAAAAATAATAATTTGAGTACTCCTGTATCCCCCCTGTCAAGTATTACATTGAAACCATCAAAATAAAATTATGACAAATGTCAAGAAAAAGAAAACGATACAGGTATCAAAGTGACATGTGTCAATGTAACAGGTGTGAAAATGACAGTTGCCAATGTGACAGGTGTCAACGAGACAGGTATCAAAGTGACATGTGTCAATGTAACAGGTGTGAAAATGACAGTTGCCAATGTGACAGGTGTCAACGAGATAGGTATCAAAGTGACATGTATCAATGTGAGAGTTGCCAATGTGACAGGTGTCAAAGTGGCAGGTGCTCAAGTGACAGGAGTGAAGTTAAGGGGAGGGTGTGGTAAGTTAGGAAAAAGTGATAAGGGGTGGGGGAAGTGAGGGAAGGGTAGGCGAAGATATGAAAAGGTGAGGGGAAGGGCGGGAAAGGGGAGGGGAGAGTGGGTAAAGGTTAGGGGAGGGTGGGGTAAGTTGGGACGAAAATATAGGAGGGGGGGGGAAGTAAGGGGAGGGTAGGCGAAGTTAGGAAAAGGTGAGAGAAAGCTATCAAAATATTCGCAATAATCATTATTTTTCACGTAGGCTACCCAATGTGTTCCAGGATTTTGGTGATCATCCAAATTAATAATGCCACATTCAATACTTTTGTTTTTTTTTGGTAATTTATCTCGCTTATAAACACCTCTAAAATAAGGTATATTACTAGCATGCTCTATAATATATAAATAGGTTAGAACACGGTTGGGTAACCTCTTATTTAGTTTTTTGGAGATCTCAAAAACAAACCACTACCCTTTTTGTATGGTTTTAAATAACATCCTTTTCCCAGTGCTATAGCTTCCATTGCTTGGTTATGGCGTTCAGATTCATGAAGATTTGTTTTGCTGATTTATAATAATTGATAGCTTTCGTAACACCCGCAGCACCACCCGCCAAAGCACCCAATTCTGATAGCCCAGCAAATATTGGTATCAAAGGTAATATTCCTCCAGTTTTAGGTATAGGTATTACACGCGGCATGCGAACTTTATTTTTGATGTTTTTTTTTTTTGCTATAGCATAAGCAATTTTAATAGCAGATTTTTACTTTTAGGCTTTAATTTTTTCAATTTTGCACGTATACGAGAAATTATAGCATTAAGTTTTTTAACACCGGCACCCAATTTTAATTTTGTTTTCATAGCTTTTCTCACTACCCAGGAGGCAAGTTTTTCTCTAGTACTAGCGTCTTTTGATCTAAGACGTCTTTTAGCCATGTTAGAGTTCAGCGTCTGCTTTATGACGATCTTCTAAACTAGAATTATTCGAGTAAGCAATGTCGTGTGTAAACAACACGCTTCGTCCAATTTATTAACGCCTTGGTCATCACGTAATAATCGTTCTTGTAATCTTGTACCAGGTCCACAATAATTATAACCAGGTAAATGTAACTCAAACGGTAAATTATTTATTACTTTATTAATGAGTCCACCTCCTTCCATCGGTTATATGTAAATGATTATATTTTATGTGCCATAACTTTTTATAGATTATAACATTTCATTTTTATTAATCCATGAATACTCATTTTCACTGAAACCTAACCATTTAACAAACAACTTGTTACCTTTTCTTTTCAACACTTTTTCAACCAAATAAATATCAGGATGTTTAGTTTTTTGAAGTTCTTGTTCATAAAACGAACCTAATATCATTTGTTTGTATTGATCTTCTAAATTATACGTTACAGGGATTGTGTTATTTACTTTTACTACTGTAAACAGCTCAGTTGACCAATTCGGTGTATAACCCTTTTGAAAACATTCCTTATACTTACTGATGCAAACTTGGTCTCCCACTAGAAAATGCCCTTCTTTTTTTAAAACACGTTTTTGTGATTTTATGATATTAATTATTATTTAATACAATACTTTTGTTCGATGGATTAACGTTTTTTGGTTTTAATTTAATCGTACGATGCAAAGTGTTATTATATTTACTAATATTTTTTTGTAAGGGCTTTCCATTCCATACATAATTTCCAACTAAATCAAAATACTTATAAAGTTTGTTCTTTACTGTTCTAATGAACCGTTCTACTATAGATGCTTTTTTAGTAGAAAAAGTAGAGTAATGATTAATATTATATTCACTCAATATTTTTTTTAAAGCAATGTTATAAAATTCTGTTCCTAAATCTGTTTGCAAATTTATAGGTGATCGTCTTTTTATAACATTTTCGAAAGCATTCGCTATTCCACACATAGATTATTTTTAACGGGAACTGTCCATCCAAATTTAGAAATAGAATCAATTATAACTAGAATATACTTATAACCTGAATTAAACTGGCTTAAGTTTTTTATATCAATTAAATCAACTTGCCACAATTCATCGATATCTTTTATTACAACACAGCGACGAGTAAAATTTCTACGTGCTTGCTTATGAATTTCATTAACAATTTCTACTTTTGTCATATTTTAGTGAGCGGTTAATTAATGTGATTTATTGGATGTTTAATTTCACTTTGGTGTTGACTTATATATGCTACAATTTGACTCTGTATTTCTTTCAATTTTTTATCTATTTCTTGTTTGGTGTAGCAACCTTTTTTAATGAGCTGCTCATTAAATTCTGTTTGAGATTTATTAAACTCATCCAGTAAACGTAAGCGTTTATGAACGTGATGGCCAAACTTATCTATATTCATAGCAGCAAAGGTATTGATTGATGGACTTTCAACATTAAACTGAGTATTCTATCGATACAATATAGTTTATATCTAACAAATGATACCGTATTCGTGAAGTTCTTCAATTATTGATATAATTTCATTATCTAACTAGTTTAGATAATGAAATATTTCCAGTATCACGAGATACGATCAATAGCTTTAATCTCTCAACCAATTCATTGGGGTCATCCCAGTAAATATAGTCCACGTTCGGTTTTACCTTTTTTAAGACTGGCAATCCTGATTCTTGTACATGACTTTCAGTACTTGTTGTAATTTCTTTACCCAGTTTAAAAAGTGGTTTTATAATATTTAAGTATTTTACGCCTTTATTCGTTTTGATTGTTTTTTTTGGATCATGATCACGACGATGTACATTTGTATCTAACAACATTTGCTTATCATCTTCAGTTATTATAGATAAATTAGGTATTTTTTTAAACAGTAACTCATTAAGCCCAGATGTCTTAGCATACAATCGTCCTCCTATACTAATTTCATTTTCATTTATAGACACATGTAATGATCCCATTTTTAATTTTCCTTTTTCTAATCTAACACCAAAAGGAACGTCTTGAAATACATCCTCTGATAAAGTCCATGAAATATCATCCGGTTCGAAAGATTGAAAGGATAAACCACTCTTATCAAGAGTTTTACTTTCATCTTCATCCTCAGATTCATCTTCAGTTAATTTATCAATAACACTTGCATCAGACATACTATCTTTGGCAGTGAATATAAAATCATTATTTAATTCATCATCTACCTCATTGTATTTAACTTTTTTTAATTGAATAGGCATTTCTTGGTCATCATTAAATGAAACAGTTTTTGTAACCATTTTATTAAGAGGATCTGTTATTGGTTTTAATGCAGATTCGATTGCCATCTCAGCATCTGATTTTAAACTTCGTATTAACTTTACCTTTCTTTTAACAACATCTACAGATTTCACAATTTGTTGTTTTAACGTATTTTCTAAATTTTCCATAATGACTGTAATAAGACCTATATCTTCCAATGTCGGACTGTTGAATGAAGTTTATATTAATATATAACGCATTTATATATACACTACCAGCTAATCCATAATAACAAAAGTGTCAAAGTTTTTTCTGTAATCTCCTTTGTTTTTTTCACAATCTTAATTAATTACTAAATAATTATATGGGACACTACAAATTTCTTTACACATCTCATGAAACTGATTCCATGACATATCTGTATTAATATGTTCATCATAAGCATGTCTAAGGTTAATTTCATCTTGCTTAAAAGAACAATAACATTTGCGTTGTCTCTAATAAGTTGTTTCGGTATTTTACTATATGTTTGATTTAAGTAAAAACAATCAATTTGTTTGAGTCGCCCTGTAGCAAAATAATCACGTATTTTATTCTGTTTTTCACAAGCCACTTCATCAAATATTATCACTGAGTCTGTCTTTGCGTCTATTGGACTCAACACTTCATCATTTTCTTTAAATTTATAGTAATTAATCGCAGGTACCAATTTGAGAACATTGTCTAAGAATATATAAATCGGTTGAAATAAAGTTTTTGAGAATATGTACACGTTTAAGAATTTTAATCCGTTTTCATGTAAAAGAAGACCAATCAATAAATTGGTTTTGCCGCAGTTTGAGGGGCCACAGACAATGCAGCGAATAGAATTAGGAAGAAGCTTACTATGTTTGTGAGTCTTTCCAGTAGTAATTGATGTACAGATTTGGTTTAAATTCATAGTACAAGGTTGTTTAACGAACAACATGTTAGAGATATTTGACTAAATTCAAGTTCAACCAGTTTTTTTTTTTTTTTTTGCATATAAAGTATTTATTTACAAGATAAAACATACAAAAAACAAAAGTTCATTTTAAAATATAAATTTAAAAAAAAATAAAAAAAAAACTTAACTATTTACACAAAACTATCTAAAAGTCCTTCGGAGGAAGGGAAAGTGCCCAGAATGCTGGCTGCATTGCCACGCTGTATTGCAATACTATTTTTTTGGCCTAAATAGGAGCCAGCATTCTGGTCACATGTCACTTCTACTAAAAGTTTTGCCAAGTCCCTGTAAATTTCGTGGCCACCTGGCCCCAAGGACCCAAAGTTTCAATCCCAAACGGCACAAACATGTAACCCCGGTCTAGGTTTCCATATTTGCGCCGCTTGAGGTTTTCTGCTTTGGTTGCAGCGCCGCCAGCCCGAATTGTTGTCTCTGGAAGATGAGACGGCGCCAAGGTATCGACACAAGTTGCATCCCAAACTAAAGGCCGTCCCATCTTCCAAGGAATTAAAGTCATACCATCAGGCCTCTTACCGTCGTCCCGCATCATGCCGTTTGGTTCTAAGATTGACGGAACGCCGGCACTGACAAAGGCCCGACGGATGACTTCATTCAAACTGGCGTGTCGAGGAATCCTTCCTGCGCTTCTGTAGCAAGATAGTCGGTGATGGCCAAGCCGATCCACCATATCGCCGCATAGGCAACGGTGTGGGCCTTGGCAAAAAACGCCCAGACGCAGAGAAACGGCTAATCGGAATGTCTGGTTGTCTAGTAAATTGCCAATGTTTTTTTATGGAAGTGCTTGCAACTAAAGGCCTGATTCCCAACGTGAAACAGCGAGGAAGCGAGCACGCTCTGCAGAACAAACAGATGTATCAAGAAGATTTTTCCGTTCAATTTCGCAGAGCGGCCCGTCCCAATGCTTCTGGGAAGGAGGCGCTTTGGGCAATGACTGATTTGGACAGGCTATTTTCCAAGCATCCCTAGCCTCAGTCAAAAACTTATTTCGTAATTTGCAATACAGGGAGATAAAATAGCTCCGATTAATTTTTGTGTACTATAAACTGAGGATAGGAAAGCTGGTAGAGATACACTAGAAATTTTACATATGCCAAGACCACCGCACCTTATTGGTAGTGAGGCCTGGCTAAGAGCGATCATCGAAAGGTACATTGAGGATGGCGGTGAGCGTATCTCTTAAAATGCTGTCAAACTGTTGTATAAGTAAGGTATGATTCCAAAGTTGACAACATCTTAAGAAATACATAAATTTTGGGACAAAAAGGCAGAAGCGAATTATAAAATATGTCATATGTGTATTAATTTTATGCAAGCGGTCAGCAATAAAACGAAAATTTTGAATTTTTTCTTCAACGAAATCTGGTAATGATTCATCGAGAATCGGGGCCCCTAAAAGACGAAGTGAACTGTTTTGCAAAATTTTAATATTTGGAGCAATTTTTCTAAAAATATCTATAGTGTCGTTTTTTGAAATGATTGGATTTAAAATGTATAATTCACATTTAGAAAAATTTAGAGTAAGACCTATTGTTTTGAATTGCCTTGTTAAATTTTCGAAATCTTTCGCGACTGTGTTCACATCGCCTCCTAAAGTTCCATCGTCCAGATACCATAAGTTAAATTTTGATTCTAATTTTGTAATGATTGTATGTATAGCGAGGCTGAAAATAGCCGGCCCAAGTCCTCCTCCTCCTTGGCTCCTTGTTGACAACCTACTTCTGAAGAGATGAGATGATTTTTGTATATTAATTTTGAGGGTTGACCATAACAATGTATAAATGAGGAATTTTGTCTTTTATCTCAGTCAAAAGGGCGCCTCTATCGACTGAATTAAAGGCGTTTTTAACATCCACCTTCAAAAGCACATCACCACCATTGTGGCACATTTTTTTTTAAAAAAGAGATATTTTATATCCAAAACATTATCATAGGTCGATTGAACGCACAGCGGTAATTTTGGGAATTCTGCTCCCAGGAGTGAGCGCAAGCGAACGTCCTGCAGTGAGCGAAGCGAACGTAAGGCCTGTGGCCCAATTACATAACAACAACAAACAATCGGATTATCACTTTTTTCATAGCAATTTCGACTCTATCGCAAGGCATTAGTGGTTGCGATACTGAGAATTCGATTGAAGCCAAGTTATGGAATCGGGCTGCTGGAGTAGAATTCCCAATATTATCCTACTAAGTGACCGTTCAAAAGTCAAACGTCCAAAAATCAAACGTCCAAAAATCAAACGTCAAATGTGTGACCAAAGAGCGCTCGCGGTGCTAGAATATGTTATTGTTGCATAATACCAAGGTGAGATGTCAGCAGTGCGATTACGTAATGTACGTATGTATGTATGTATGTATGTATGTATGTATGTATGTGTATGTATTACGTATGAAGGTTTCAAGCCGTCAATAATGCTTTGCGATAGAGTCGATTTTGCTATGAAAAAAGTGACAATCTGATTGAAGCCGTTCTGTGATCGGGCCCCTGCAGCCCGATTACAGGACTTGGTTACAATCGGATTATCACTTTTTTCATCGCAATTTCAACTCTATCGCAAGGCTATCTTGAAGCTAAGTTATGTGGTCGGGCCCCCGATGTTATACATCATATGTGGCTACTGTAAGGCTCGTTCGTTTTACGGTTTTATTTAGCGTTAACTTTTCCATGTTGTTGTTGTTGATTTTTGTTTATTCGTTTGTTGGGGTCAAATCTAGTAATTTAAATTTTAACCCTTCCTGTTGATCGATTGATCTGAAATTTGGTACACACCTTTAATCCTGATCACAATATTATGATGTACTAGCTGTACCCGCGGCTTCACACGCGTGATTATTTCTCTAGGTTCAAAGTACTCTTAAGTGCTATTCCAGGACCTAAAATACCAATATACCAACATATTTTGATCAAAATTCCTTCCATCCCGTCAAATATAATTTTATCGATTGTTCCGCTTTTACTCATCGGATTGATATACCAAGTACCCCCATTTTTAAGTAAGACCTTAAGCTATCCAACCAAGACAACCGCATCGCAATCGGTCCAGTAGTTTTTACGTGATATGCGAACAAACAAACAGACAGACAGACAAGACTGGTTTTTCTTTTTTAATTGTTATATTCTTGTTCAGTAGCTTATTTTATGTACTAATTTTTCGGTATAAAAAGTACCCTCAATTTTAACCCATCATATAAACTATGATTGTGTTAAGTTGCATCAAATCAAATCTGTTTAGTAGTTTCAGCGTGATACGCGTTCTTTTATGTATGTAATATGTATGTCGTATGTTTTGGCTTCAGAATCGAATATAGACCACATGCGGAAAAAAAATGATTACTTAATGCTTCACATAAATTTGGATCCATATCTTGCAGGAACCCTTTATTTTTTCGGGATAGAAGGTATCCTCAATTTTAACCCATCATATAAACTATGACTGTGCCAAGTTGCATCAAAATCCGTGTAGTAGTTTCAGAGTGGTAAGTGTTTTTTTAAATAACTTTCAACCCCTATCCTGCGGGAACCCTTTCATTTTTCGGGATGAAAAGTATCCTATGTCCTACCTCGTAGTATGAACTCAATTCATACAAAGTTTTATTTAAATTCATTCAGTAGTTTCGGCGTGATGCCTAGCCAAGATACAGACAGACAAAAATGAAAAAAAGTACATTTTTGGCTTTAGTTTCAAATTTAAAGTACCCTCCAAAAAAATATCAAAATATCGTCAATGAACAGAATTCGACCCGCTACAGTTTTATTATAAGTATATAGATATTCAGTATCATTGTAAATTCAACATGGCTGTCACCACAAACTGGCGGAATACATTAAAAAAAACCCTAAATATGGGTGTCAAATGAAAAACTTAACTAGTAAAATACAATACACTATGAAAATCCCAAATCCAAGATAGCCGCCACCAAAAAATTGTAGATAACTTTTGTTTTCATTCCCCTCAGTATTGGTAGCAAATGAAAGAGCTTGACAAATAGAATACAGTACACATAGAAATAACTAAATAAAAAAAACTTGTTTTTTTTTGTTTTTTTTTTTTAAGTTAAACGGTTTTAAACAGGCGTGGCGTAGAGAGTAGTCAACTCGTGGTGAGGTGGCGGGTGGAAGGCATCATGGCTGACCAGAAAAGGCAAATTTGTGTTTTGTAAAAGTGTCATGGTTTTCTAGAATTGGGGCATTTTTTAAATTTCTTAATTAATGACACCCTAGGCACAGACTAAATAATAGTACAGAAGGATAACTGAGTAAAGTCATTTAAATAAATAGCGACTCTCGCTACAACGCTATAAAGTGCAATTTAACTCGCACAGCTTTCAATTATATTTACCTAGAAAGGCGCTCGCCCATCGCGTGCAGGCTAGAATGCACCGTATCACAACTCGCGAGAACTTCCATTGCTCTAACCATTTCAGAATCGCTCTGTCCTTTTTTCACTCGGTAGGGTTGTATTAAGATATGACTAGGTACTTGTACTACTAATTATTCTGTGATATGTTATGACTTAGATATTGTAACAGAATAAATAAGTAATAATGTATTATGTTACAACTTATTATTATAAATTAAAATAGTTATATTACATACAATGACATTCTTATCAGAATAGACCTACTACCTCATTTTTACTACCTACCTATACCGTTTTCAGAACGCCGATAAGTTTAGTGAGATACCTACCTACGTACCTACTACCTACTTTCAATATCCTTTGGAAAGGTAAAAAATGACAATTCGTCATTTCTATCACTATTCAAACAGCCGAATGTTATGCAGTACCTTGTTAGCTTTCTTCTCGGTACTCATAATTAAAACACGAATAAAATTTGTCAATAACTTTACGTAAGTAGGTACTTTATCGCTAAGTACAAGGCACGCGACTCATCGAGCGCACGCTTGACACTCGACTGAACGGACCCGAATATTGCGACCTCGAATTTATTTGTACTTTTTGCGGAGTGCGCCCTAGGTCACTTTTTTCGATGGCATGATCACAAATAAGGATATTATTTTTTGTGTTTATTTTTTTATTAGTATTTCTAAATAGAGGTCCTGTGAAATATATAATGTTTTGTTTTTATACCACTAGCTTCGTTTTTTGATTATTCATTAGTTTAAAACAAAAAAATGTAAGATAAAAAAATAAACTATCAATCTACTAACGTCGTTACAGTTTTATTATAAGTATAGATAATTTTTTTGCTTTAAAACGAACAGCCTATTGATAGAAATCTGCTTTGAGTACTACTATTACTACTGTACTTTATATAGGTAGCATTTTAGTTTCTCCTAACATGATTATATTGGAAACTGTCTCTCGCAGATGGTGATAATTATATTGGAGAAAAAGATTGTGAAATTGGAGCATACTTAATTCATGTTGAATATCGAAAAGTAGAAGTCAACTGTTAAGTAGAATATAACGGACAAGTGGAAATACACGGTATATTTATGCCCGAAGGAGTTATTTTACTACAAATGTAAAGTGAAATATAAGTTACCAGTAGAAGATACAAGTATATTATTTTTACTTGAAGGAGGAATTTTATTACAATCCCAAATTTCTACCTTTAGAAGGAACCGAGATTCATATTAGCACATTACCTCATCTTCCATCAGGCCTTCAAAATGTTGGTTCTAAAAAAGGTCAGGAGGACAAAATACCATGTATCTACGTTTAGTAAGAACCGAGATCCATAGGTATTAGGCTCATATCCTGAGCTTCTATTAGACCTTCAAAATATTGGTTGTAAAAAGAGCTCTTTATGCAAGTATTGGAGGAGAAAATCCTATGTCTCTACCTATAGTAGGAACCGAGATCCATAGGTTCATGACCTGGTCTGCCACCAGATCCTCACACTCCTAATAATACCTCATTAAGAAATTCTTTTTTTATTTTACTAAAAATTATTCAGTTGTTTAAGAGCGGGAAACGGAAAACTGAATGCTCCATAGGTTTCCTGTACATATGAAGCGACCAAAGAGACTAGTGACGTCATACCGCATAATATGACCCAGGAGTTATTTTGGTTTCGAAAAGGCTGCAGCAAAAATTGAATAACTTCGTAATTTATCAAGATATTTGTATAACTCTTTCACCAAAATTCATTCCAAGCTTAGAGTGATTTTTATAAGCATAAAGGAAAATAAATGGAAACTTTCCCGTTAGGTACTGAGACTATTTTTAGGGTTCCGTGTTTCAGGTTTTCCTTATGTGAATAACTTCTTTTTTTTAAGTTATCGTGCTCCATTTTAGACAAGGCTGATGATTATGTTGTTCCATTTTAATCGAGCTCAGCAGCATGCGTGTCGCTTGTCAGGTGGGTGGTGTTAGTATAACATCAGCTATGCGGACAACATCGTGCTACTGTGTCCGACTGCTGGGGCTCTTGATGAAATGCTGAGGGTCTGTGAGAGGTATGCTACTCATGGACTCGCATATAATGTGAGAAAAAAAGCAAGTACATGGTCTTTAAGGCCGCCGTAAATGTTCTCATACGAGTTCTAATATAAACCCTAAATGGCGTACACATGAAGAGTGAGATATCTAGGGCATTATATTACCGACGATTTAAAGGATAATGTAGATATGGAGAGGGAGCGTATGACGCTGGTGGTTCGAGGTAAAATGTTGGCACGTAGATTCACCCGTTGTACAGACGGTCAAGATAACGCTGTTTAAGGCGTATTGTCAAGGTTATTACTGCTTCGCTTTTGTAATGCCTGATGTTTGCGCCACATCGGACTGATGGCTTTCAAGACATCATTTGCAAAAAAGTAGATTCATTGATTGACAGGTACGAGCAAGTCACAGCAACATCCTGAAAACAGAGGCGGAGAGTTTCTTCCCTCCTTTTTTGAGGCATTTTGTGTGGACTATGATCAGCTAAACGCTATGTTTTGTTAATTTTCGTCTGCATAGTCGCCTCAGCTTATTTAAATTGAGCTTTTGAAAATTATTACGAACACTATTTTTTAAGATAATATATACTTTGTTAAACTAACACATGGATTTTTGCTGACCGATAAAAATAATTTGAATTTGTTCCCGAGACGCGTATGTGTTTTTTTGAAAATCTATTAATGCAGTTTTTCTTATCTCTAAATCTATACTAATAATAAAACTGTAACGGGTCCAATTCTGTACATTGAAAACAAATTGCTTATTTTGGAGGGTACTTTTTATTCGATACTGAAGCCAAAACTGTTTTTTTTTTTCATTTTTGTCTGTGTGTCTGTCTGTATCTTGGCAAGGCATCACGCCGAAACTAATGAATGAATTTAAATGAAACTTGGTATGATTTGAGTTTATACTACGAGGTAGGACATATAGGATACTTTTTATCCCGAAAAATTAAAGGGTTCCCGCAGGATAGGGGTTAAAAGTTATTTAAAAGAACACGTATCACGCTGAAACTACAAGACGGCACAGTCATAGTTCGTATAATGGGTAAAAATTGAGGACACTTTTATCCCAAAAAAATATGAAGAGTTCTTGCGGGATAATGTCCTAAATTCTGTAAATTGAAGATACTTGGATATTTTTTTTGGAGGCCGTTCTTTATTCAATACTGAAGCCATTTCTTTTTTTTTCCCTCTTTCTGTCTGTCTGTCCTTCTGTCTGTATCTTGGCAGCGCATCATGCCAAAAATACTCAATGAATTCAAATGAAACTTGGTATGAAATGAATTCAAATGAAACTTGGTATGAAATGAATTCAAATGAAACTTGGTATGATTTGAGTTCATACTTTGAGGTAGGATATTGGATACTTTCCATCCCGAAAAATTAAAGGGTTTCCGCAAGATAGGGGTTGAAAGTTATTAAAAAGAACACGTATCACGCTGAAACTACTGAACGGATCTTTTGATGCAAATTGACACAGTCATATATCTATACTTATAAAAAAGCAATAGGTACGAAAAAGGCTGTACAAAGATAAATAAAAAAATGCTTTTGGGTGCTTAAAAAAGCTATCGAACAAGTTTTTTTTTCGAATCGTGTCTTTGTCTGTTTGTCTGTATGTTCACGCATCACGTAAAAACTACTGGATCGATTGCGATGCGGTTTTCATTGTTAGATTGATTGGGTTTGATTTAAAAACTGGTGTAATTGGTATCTCAATAAGGTGAGTTACAAGCCGAGCAATTGATAAAAGTATTTTTGACGGATGAATAAATTTTGATCAAATGGTGGTATATATGGTCCTGGAATAGCACATTATGGTACTTTGAACCGAAAGAAAAGACCACGCGTGCGAAGCCGCGGGCTCAGCTAGTCAAACATATTTTTCTAACTCATTTAGTTTCCGAGTTCTCCAGACCTTTCTCGATGTAACTCCCTATATCCCCTCTAATATAATAAGAGTGAATCGTTGTCTGTTTGTATGGGGTGTTTTCACACCAAAACGACTAGACTGATTTTGATGAAAATTTGAATGTGCTAAATTTGTATTTGTACACTGTATAACAGTAATCAACATAGGGGAAAAAGGAAAATGGACACGGAAAAACGAGAAAATGACGATTACTCGCATTCACTCTAAAACAGCTGTCATCATCATCATGTCAGCCTTTAGAAGTCCACTGCAGAACATAGGCCTCCCCCAAAGAGCGCCATGACGAGCGATCTTGTGCCACCTCCATCCATCGACTTCCTGCGATGGCCACAATCAATCAATCAATCAATTCCCAGTGGTTGTCGATTCTTTGAACTATATGGCCTGCCCATTGCCACTTCATCTTGCAAACTTTGAGAGCTATGTCGATAACCTTGGTTCTTCTACGGATTTCCTCATAACGGATCTTAGGAGTTTTAGGAGTGGATCTCGTTAACGACCACGTCTCAGTGCCGTACCGTACGTCATCAGCTAGGCGTGGGCGTTATATAGCATAACTCGTTGTCCCAACGTTTTCAGTGAGCGGCAATGCAAACGTTACGAGCGACTTTCACAACGATCTATATCTCAAAACGTCTATTTCCTACTTTGCTAAACAATTGGCGTTGCGAATAGCGGTCGCACGAGATGCAAGCAATCTGGCAACGCAGCCAAGTTCGGCCAACATAACGAACAAATCAAGTGAAATGGAATGATTTGAATTTGACGTCTAGAAATTGAACCATCTCTTTTGGTGTGCGTGGGTGCGAAAGAGGCGGTTGATCGTAATTTCGATGTGTTTTTGCTTTGTGCATTATAGTGACGTTTGAAATGCTACCGATGATACTGTTTACTAGGAAAAAACAACAAACTTGTAATAAAAATATATATTTAAAACCAACCTAAGAAAATGTATATAAAATTAACATTTAAATACGCCTACATAATTAATACCTTTTAATTTTAACTGCTTCTAACTACTACTATCTAACTAAGTATTACCTACTTTATTTATACAGCCAGTCTTAAGCCTGGAAAAAGTATCACAAAAAAATTGCATGCAGTCGCCATGAACATAGCAATCGAAAAACATAACGTTATTGTGAATAGATGTTTGTTAAAAACATAAACCTCTATCATATAAAAACATTTATCGAAAAACGGACATCGTTTTGAGAATAAACCTCTATGAGAGTTAGACGGTTGTGAAATAGATCGTTTCGAACCTTGGTTTCGATTGAGGCCGAAGGGAAATAGACGGTTTGGAAAACGTTATCGAGACTCAAAACGCGTTTAGTTTTGTTATTTAAAAATCACACCACGACACATGACTAGTCATCACTGGCAACACGCACTGTTCTCGCTGACCGCTGTCACTCAATCAACACAGTGGCCTAATTTCATTTAATATAGGACAACTCATCGAATAATTATTTTATCTATACATCATTCTAACAAAAGACATTTCATACATGGTTAATTTCACGTTATTTTCTGTGATCCATCAGTCACATATTTCTTCTAAACGTCAAGTATACAATTTATTTTTAAGCCAATCGTATTTTAATCCAAACTCTTTTTACCTAGAACACATTTGAACATAATACTATGTTTATGAAGTCTTGTCATGCCAAAACTACTAAAGCGATTGCAATAGATATAGACTATTTTATTTCCGATTTGGTTCCGCGTTAATAAATATTTGGAACCAAATATTTGCGTCTATCCCCGTTGTCCCCCAGTGGTGGATATCGAAACTAACCATGTGGCATTGTCACTCACTACCTATTTTAATATAACTGTTTCATTTATATACATAGATAGATAGATTAACTCTTAAGAACACCACAAGTACAACGAGAAATTATATCTAAAAATACAGTATAACAATGGGCCTGTTCACATAAACGTTCGAGGACTCACGGATCACCCGCGCGTACACTCGAAATCGTTCACGGCGTCGTCCAGGCGTTCGCCTGGGTCATCCGAAAAATAGCAGTGGAGGGGAGGAATAGTATAGGAGTAGTAGTAGTCCAAAGTCGTTCACGATCTCCGGATGATCGAGCGATAATCGCACGGATGATTCGAGCGTGTAAGTGAACACAGCCAATGAGTGTTACAAGGGGCGCCCCAAGACTTTCTTTATATAAGATAAGATAAGATAAGATAAGATAAGATAAGATAAGATAAGATAAGATAAGATAAGATAAGATAAGATAAGATAAGATAAGATAAGATAAGATAAGATAAGATAAGATAAGATAAGATAAGATAAGATAAGATAAGATAAGATAAGATAAGATAAGATAAGATAAGATAAGATAAGATAAGATAAGATAAGATAAGATAAGATAAGATAAGATAAGATAAGATAAGATAAGATAAGATAAGATAAGATAAGATAAGATAAGATAAGATAAGATAAGATAAGATAAGATAAGATAAGATAAGATAAGATAAGATAAGATAAGATAAGATAAGATAAGATAAGATAAGATAAGATAAGATAAGATAAGATAAGATAAGATAAGATAAGATAAGATAAGATAAGATAAGATAAGATAAGATAAGATAAGATAAGATAAGATAAGATAAGATAAGATAAGATAAGATAAGATAAGATAAGATAAGATAAGATAAGATAAGATAAGATAAGATAAGATAAGATAAGATAAGATAAGATAAGATAAGATAAGATAAGATAAGATAAGATAAGATAAGATAAGATAAGATAAGATAAGATAAGATAAGATAAGATAAGATAAGATAAGATAAGATAAGATAAGATAAGATAAGATAAGATAAGATAAGATAAGATAAGTTCAAATTTTGACTATAATAGTTACATTTACGATTTAATTACAAATTAATAAACAAACAAACCAATATAAAACATCACACAAATTTATATAAAGTAGGTATTCGTTCAAACCAAAAACTTAAAAATTATATAACAAAAACAACAATAAACCTTCAGACTACATAGAATCAGTTTCTAGACTATGAATCGTTAGAAAGAAACATCAAAAGAGTGCATGCGCAAACCCTTAAACACAACAAATAATTAATCCCCACCTCACTACCAAACATACATAACCCACTTATTGGATTCTCACAAAAAAAAATAAAAAATATATATAATAATTAGGAAGGTAGAAAAAGAACACACAAGAAGCAAAATAATTCGAAGGATTGACGCACGACACGGCAGGAGTCGTAGTATTTATTATTTTCTTAATAAGAAAAAAAAAAAAAAAAAATACAATTTTGGAAATATAAGCCAAGTAAACAAACATGAACCTACCTACCTATTGCCACAGATTACCAAACAACCTAACCGGTGATTTGCATCGGTTTAAAACAAGAAGAATATTGTCGGTACAAAATCATAAGCGATAGCGAATTGAACTTATCATACATAATTTATTCATTTTTAAATTTTAATGCATGCCTTTGCTATTTAGATAATTAATTAACAGAAAACTGTAGTTTGGTGTGAGGTGAGATTTCACTTGAGAACGAATACTTGAAATAAAAAAAATAAAAAAATAATAAGTAATGAAAATTAGTTTAAGAATATTGTATGGATGACATTAGAACATGCAAATGCATTTTATTAATGAACACCATAACAAATATTCAATTCAAGATAGAAATATAATTTAATTTACATAGCATATGCCGCGTAGGCACTCGAATTAGTAAAACGTACATTTATGGTGTGAGGGTTGTGTTCTGTTGTGTATAAGGTGTATGCGCATGTGTTTAAAGGAGCGTTGTTAAATAATGAATGTCAGTGAAATTTACTTAAGAATAGTAAGTATCATTTCAGTTTCATCATAAGAAAGCCGTAGTAAAAAGAAAGTAAGCGCTTTTTTACACTTGTTCTTTGGTAAAGAATATAAATTGAGATGTTTGCTAATATTCTTGTATAAGAATGGACCTAAAAAGCATTGATGTCTATGGGCCAGTGACGTAGAAAACTTTTCAGTTAAAACCATTTTATCCTTCCGCCGTTTGTCTCCCAACTTTATAGAATCGAATGAAGTGTTACCATGTGTCATTAAAATACTCTTTAGAATGAACAGTTGACGAACTGTTAAAACTTTAGCCTCTGAGTATAACTGAGTTGTAGGGAATCTAAAAGATTTGTTGAGCATTACTTTAAGCACACCTCTTTGCGCTCTTTCTGTGCGTATGATAAACGTTTTAAATGTACCACCCCATATAGTGATGCAGTATGTCAATATTGATTAGCAAAGCGCGTAGTAAATAGAGGTAATTAATTTGGTATCTAAGATATGTCTCAAGCGTTTAAAAACTGACATTAATTTACGAGTCCTTCCTGTTAACGCTCGGATGTGCTCATGCCATGTAAGCAAATTATCCACTGTCACGCCCAAATATTTAATAGACGAGACTCTTTCAATCTGTACACAAGAAGTGCATGTATTTCTTTTAAGATTGCTGCAACTATGAACCCGTATCGTTATTGTATCATTTGCTGGTTGATTTATTACAGAATTAGAAAACGTCAGATATTTTGTTTTTTCGAGATTCAAAGTTAACAAGTTGTTTTTGAGCCAAGACATCACCTCTTCAAGTCCAATCTCCGCCAGCCCGATAGCTTCGCTCCATGAGGGTGCGGAAAAAAGCAAGGCAGTATCATCCGTAAAAGCAACAAATTTGCCACCCCGAAGCTCAATATTGCAGAGGTCATTGGAATAAATAAGAAAAAGAGTGGGGCCCAAAATACTACACTGAGGAACTCCACACGCTGCACTATCTTCGTCACTTATCTCATCTCCAACCTTCACCCTTTGAGTTCTTTTAGATAGATAGCTTGAGAAGAGTCTCATAGCAGCACCTCTGATTCCCACCCTATCCATTTTGTTAATTAGGGTGGGGACAGAGACAGTATCAAAAGCTTTGGCAAGATCTAAAAAAATGCCTACACATTTTTGCTTATTGTCAACCTAGTGAACGATAAAATCAGTTAGTTCGTTAACCGCCTGTTAAGTAGATTTTCCAGCTAAAAATCCAAACTGGTTTTTAGATATAATATTAAACTTTATTAAATAAGAAGTGAGGCGTTTATTAAGAAGACGTTCCAATATTTTAGATAAGGAAGTAAGAATGGATATAGGTCTATAGTTGTTGATACTGTCTTTGTCTCTCCCCTTATGAATGGACTTTATAAGTGCTGTTTTAAATAACTCTGGGAACACTCCAGTAGCGAAACTAAGGTTTGAAATGTGAACAATTGCTGGACTAATTTGACTCTTGACTAGCTTAAGAACTTTGGTGGGAATACCATCATAACCGACAGCACAATCAGATCTCAGGTTCATGATGGTTGCTTCAACTTCCAAACAATCCGTATCTAACAGTCCGAACGAGTTAACTGTTTCTGGTACAGGAGTAGCACATACGTTGTTCGCTCTATTAACCAGAATTACATTTGCCAGTAATTTACCTATATTTGCAAAATATGTACTACAATAATTTAATGATTCTTTATGGTTAGCTTTTAAATTTAATAATATTTGATTTTCTGATTCACTACCTTTAATAGAATTTAATTTAGTAATATTTTTAATTAGTTTCCAAGTTTTTTTCGCGTCATTGCCAGCCTTCCTAATTTCCGTTTTATCGTGCTCTGCTTTAACCTTTTTTAATATACCACCACAAAAATTTCTATACCTATTCTATATATATAAGGGATAGATCTCATTGAGATCTTTATTTAATGTGACAGCTGTCAAACTTAAAAAGGCTTTATCTCAGCAGCCCGATTCCATAACTTCGCTTCAATCGAATCCTCAGTCTCGCAACCACTAATGCCTTGCGATAGAGTCGAATTTGCTATGAAAAAAGTGATAATCCGATTGTAGCCAAGTTATGGAATTGGGCCACGGATACTATTGATCCTAGACTAGTAGTTTCTTTACACAATGGATAGATCTCATAGAGATCTTCATTTCATATGACAGCTGTCAAACTTAAAAGGGCTTTATCTCGGAAACTATTGATCCTAGACTAGTAGTTTCTGTACATAAGGGATGGGTCTCATCAAGATCTTCATTTAATATGACAGCTCGCAAATTTAAAAGGGCTTTATCTTGGAAAATATTGATCCTAGACTAGAAGTTTCTTTACACAAGGGATAGATCTCATCGAGATCTTCATTTCATGTGACAGCTGTTAAACTTAAAAAGGGGCAATTGATAGATTCAGGCGTTACTTTGCGGAAATCCATATTTAAAATGAACAAAAATAAAAATATGTAGCTTACTTCCGCCAAAACTGTAAGTCAGACAAATGATAAATGGTAAAATTAACACAAGTAAAACCCCACGCTAAACAAAACCCAACCCCAGATTGAACTAATGAAAAAAAAAAAAAAAAAAAAAAAAAAACTCATATACAAATAATATATATAAATATATATACACAATAAAAAACCCCCAAGCTAAACAAACCCTACCCAAATACAAGTATCGAAACACTTATATATTCATATACATATAATATAAAAAAACACAATAAAAAACATATACCTCGATCCAAATACCAAACGTCTGACATCAATACGACACGTGTTTCGCCTCTGCACGAGGCATCTTCGGGTGATGTTGACTCGTCGAATGCTGGACTGAGAGTGCCTGAGCAATGGTGACAAATTCCCTTATATAGGCCACGCGCCTGAGCTAGTGCGACTGCACTGCTGCATCGCCGTGAACCAGTTTGAGCCAGAATGAATCGCTATGAATCCGCAAGGTCATGCCACTATTGCACCATATTTACGATTACGTCATCGCCGCCTGTTACTTGTGACGCATTTCCAGTGAAAATACGCAACAAAGGTGATGAAACTAAGTTGGTTTAAGTGGGTTTTGTTTAGCGTGGGGTTTTACTTGTGTTAATTTTACCATTTATCATTTGTCTGACTTACAGTTTTGGCGGAAGTAAGCTACATATTTTTATTTTTGTTCATTTTAAAAAAGGGCTTTATCTCGAAAACTATTGATCCTAGACAAGTAGTTTCTTTACATAAGGGATAGATCTCATCGAGATCTTCATTTCATATGACAGCTGTAAAAATTAAAAGGGCTATTAAACTCTGAAACTATTGATCTTAGACTAGTAGTCCTAGGTCTTATCCTTTTTTTCTGCTTGTAGCCCTTAACAACAAGTCGAGCTTTATATTTGTCGATTGAGCCACCTGTCGCGGCGTACTCTAGAATTGATGCATACGCCGCGAATATATATTTATACACTCTATAAACTCGTCAAGTCTGATCACCGATCACGTTTGACTCTTTAATTTATTTACGCCACAGAATAAATAATAGAAATAATTTGGGGGACTCCCCCCAATGGCCTCCAACCTCCCCTTATAGCCATCCCATGCCTCGCAAGATCTGGTCTGCACCTGAAATTAATCTGTCCGAGTCTAGCAGCTTAAATGCTATGATCCCAATACATACTAGTAAATCCGCATTTGATCAACTGATGAATCTCCATCTGCATCTACTTGTTAGCAGGCCATGTCACGTCCTTCTCGTGCAATACCTAGTTCTATAGATTACCTTATAAACTAAAACGAGGATCTGCTCGCCATCAGGTCAGGTCAATTAATGGTCATGAAAATATCTAACTAGTGAGGCCTGAACTGAGCCTATGTAGAATTACCATCAGAGTTTAATAGAAAGAAAGATTACTTCACAATACAAGTTCTATTTTATTTTTCAACAACGAACTCCATATTTTAGTTACATTGACACAACACTGTTTTTTTATATGATGATGACACTTCTCTTTGGAACTATGGAAGAGGTCGCACATTGCAATCTATATGCAACCTTATTATCTTCTCTCAATGAAGACCTATTAACTTTAAAAGCTTCTGCAGCCTTGGTCTGGCTAAAGCCTTCGTGAATGTATCTGCAAGCTGGTTCTCAGTCGTGACCTTGCTAACATTCAGCTCTCCATTTGTTACCATCTCTCTGACAAAGAAGTGTTTTATCCGAATATGTTTAGTACGTTTATGGTACTCCGGATTTTCAGCAAGCTTGATTGCAGCTTCATTGTCCACTCTAAGGATAGGCAGGCCCTTCAAATTGGTCATATCTCCAATAAGTCTTGATAGCCAAATTAATTCCCGAGCGCCTTCACTGGCAGCTACAACTTCCGCTTCGGTGGTAGATATAGCCACGCTTGTTTGTCGTTGGCTTATCCACGACACGGCTCCTCCAGCATACATGCACAGTACACCAGTGGTTGAACGTCCAGTATTCAAGTCCCCACCATGATCTGCATCACATCTGATCTGTAGCATTCTATAAAGCCGGTCTTGTAACCTCTTTTGTATAATATCCCTCTTTCTGGGGCATATTGTAAATACCGTAGTATTCTCTTGACCCTTACACAATCCTGTTGATTGGGTTTTTCAAGGTTCCTAGAAACTACGCTGACTGCGTAGGCAATGTCTGGCCTAGTCCCGACCATTAAATATGCTAATGCACCAACAACTTGTCTATAATTCTTCAACAAGATGCTCACATCACATGACTGGTCTTGACCTTGACATTGATCCTCTTTCACTATTGGTGTCATTACTGGTCTGCAATGTTCCATACCAAATCTCTTAAGAACTTTCTTTGCATACGATCCCTGTGATATTTTGATTCCATCATCAGTTTTCTCGATTTCTATTCCAAGAAAATACGAAGCTGCCTGGGTTGTTATTTTAAACCTATTTTTCATTTGTCCTATGAACTCGTCAATAAGGCCTTGGCTCGTTCCAGCGACTAACCCATCATAAACGTATAGGGCAACTATCAGTTTACCACCAGACGGCGTCTTCCTTATGAATAAGCAAGGATCTGAGTCACTAACTTTGAATCCAATTTGTTTGAAAAAGTCCAAAATCCGCTTATTCCAACATCTTGGAGCTTGTTTCAAGCCATATAGACTTTTTTTCAACAAACATACCCGACCAGAACCATCATCATAGCCTTCAGCCTGTTTCATGAAAATTTCTTCTTCAAGTGACCCATA
The DNA here is from genome assembly GCA_946251855.1 of Alsophila aescularia. NCBI lineage: Eukaryota > Metazoa > Arthropoda > Insecta > Lepidoptera > Geometridae > Alsophila > Alsophila aescularia. The sequence continues at coordinate 34,697,791 of OX276380.1, forward strand.
CAGAAAAGCTGTTGAAACATCGAATTGCATCATCGACATGTTCTCACTGGCTGCGACGGCCAATACACTTCTAACTGTTGCCATCTTAGCCACGGGACTGAAAGTTTGATCATAATCGATCCCTTTCTTTTGACTAAATCCCTTTATCACAAGTCTGGCTTTGTATTTATCTACTGAACCATCAGAATTCAGCTTTATTTTGTACACCCACTTGCAAGGTATAGCTTTCCTGTTCTTAGAAAGAGGCACTAGGACCCAAGTCTTATTCTCCTTCAAAGAATCCATCTCACAGTCCATTGCTTTTTCCCATAGATCCCGTTCAGAGCTTTTAATAGCCTCTGTGTAACAACTTGGTTCTTGGTATCCACTGCTAGCCATGTTCAGAACATAGTCCTTGAGTTTCTCAGGTGGGCGAAGTAATGATCTATCTCTGAGTATTATCCCACCATGTTCCATGATTTCCTGTTCAGAAATTTCATCTCTGGCATGAATTTCAATCTCATGTTCATTTACTTCCCTTATTTACCCCTAACTCAATACTCTGTTCAGAACTGTCACTCCTAGCATCATCAAATGCATCAAAATCTCCAACAGGAACATCTTCTCTACCACGAAAGTCTGTTTCTTCATCTTCTCTACCAATGAGTTCAGCGTCCCCAACAATTTCGGTACCAACACCTTCATTGACATTCTCTTGAATAAAATTTCTGTTGATTGTTCCTCCGTTGTCTAAATTTTCTGCATTCTGAGCAACTTGGGGTTGATTCGTTGGATTCAATGCTTCATTTCTAATCCCAAGCATATGTGGAAATTCTAAAGGAATTTCAATTTCAGCTTCAGTAGAAGCTTTCACAGAAGTTTCCGCACCCAAAGGCTTTTCATCGAAGGATAAATCCCTCGACCGCACCAGCGAGTTATTATTTTTGTTCCATAGCCTGTATCCGTCATCATTGTCATACCCAACAAGAATACATTTCACTGCCTTTTTATACAGCTTCTTTCTGGTCTGTTTTGGTACATGCGCATAACAAGGTGACCCAATAATCTTCAAGTGCTTTATTTGTGGTTTCTTACCAACCCAAAGCTCATATGGTGACTTGTGTTCCACCGCAGTTGGCCCTGTCCTGTTCAATATATAAACAGCAGTATTTACCAATTCAGCCCACAATGTCTGAGGTAGTTCCTCATGTGCATGCATCATAGCTCTCGCTGTCTCAACGATTGTGCGATTCTCTCTTTCACTACACCCATTTTATTCAGGCGTATATGGCATAACTAGTCTTTGCTTTATACCCAGATCCGTCAATACTTTTCGTACCTTCTGGCTATCAATTTCACTGCCATTGTCGCTCAATAACTCTTTAACTGTATGTCCAGCAACCTTAGCTGATGCCAACATTTCTTTGAGCTTCTAATGTACCTCTGACTTTTCTCGAAGAAAGTACACAAATTTGTAACGTGTGAATTCATCCTTGAACAGTACAAAGTAGCGATATTTGGATATCGACAAAGGGAATGGACCACACACATCTGTGTGCATGCGTTCTCCCGGTTGAGTGGCTTTTTCCCGTACACCAAAATTCAGTCTGTGGGATTTTCCAAATATACAACCTTCGCATAATTCTCCAGTTTCCTTGGTTTTTATACCGAGTTCCCTCTCAATCAGACTCTTTACATGCCTCTTATTCTGATGACCCATCCGCTCATGGTAGAGTTGCAGCATATCTACTTTCTGTGCCAAGTTAACAGTTACTTTAGATGGAGGTACGATTCTACATTTCAGCTTGTACAGATCTCCATACCTTTCTCTATTTCCCATAACTGTAATTTGTCCATCAATTTTCATTGAACAAGTAGTGACCCGCGACTCAAACACGCTTCCTGGATTTTTATCTTGTGTAGAAATAACCGAAAACAAATTCTTACATATCTGGGGAACGTACCATACATCTCTCAATGTTGACTTGACAACTTTTTTATTAACTGTAGCTTCAATACATAGTGATCCTTGCCCAATAACCTTAATCACATTTCCATTAGCCGTTGTTACAGTGTGATCCACATCAAAATATTTAAAATCTTGATACCAATCTGCCCGCATCGTAACATGATTTATAGCTCCGTTATCTACGTACCAGTTTTTACGATCAGTGTCAGATTCAGTCGAATTCACTGACAGTAACACCATGTTAATTCCTTTGTTGGCTTCCACAACTTGACGAGATTCACTCCTCTTTGGACAATCTTTCTTAAAGTGACCAACTTCTTTACAGTTGTAGCATCTTACTTTCTTACTAGTCCTTGGAGTAACTTCATCACCCTTCTTTGTAAATTTCTTTCCTGTTTTCACCGCAAGGGCATCACAATCAGACTCACCATCTTTACTGTTGCTTAGCGCCTTTTCGTGTGCACACAACTGACTTGTAATATTGTCAACAGTCCGATCATTCTTCGACATTAACAACCAGCTCGATTTAAACGAAAAATAACTTTCTGGTAGTGTATCCAGGATCTTGCAAATTAATAAAATTTCAGGTAGTTCTTTAACTTCTTCCTCTTTTAATAATTCCTGCCGTAACCTGTACCAGTCATTTTTCAGCTTTGAGATGTGTGTAGCCATGTCGTCAGCTAGATCTTTCCTATATCTGAAGAACTCTAAACATAAATCATACAGACGATCTTCGCTTGCGCCTTCATATAGTCTATGTAGTTCATCCCAGACTTCCTTGGACGTTGAGAATCTTAAAACCTTGTCTAATGCATCATCAGCAATATTTTTCGTTACAAGAAGTAATGCCGAACTATCCAATCTATTGAACTCCTTCACCTGGTTCTCATAAAGTCCCAAAGCTGCAGCAGCTGCATCACCAGCCCCACTTGCAGGCTTTTCCGGTTTCTTTATTTTGCCTTCTACAATGTCCATCAAACCATCCATGCCCCTCAGAAGAGCTGACATCCGATATTTCCAATGTACCCAGTTTTGTCCTTCAAGTTTCGCTATTTGAAACTTTGACAACTCCATCTTTGGATTTAACGGCCCATAACCAATTAATGGTCATGAAAATATCTAACTAGTGAGGCCTGAACTGATCCTATGTAGAATTACCATCAGAGTTTAATAGAAAGAAAGATTACTTCACAATACAAGTTCTATTTTATTTTTCAACAACGAACTCCATTTAAGTTACATTGACACACCACTGTTTTTCTATGTGATGACACTTCTCTTTGGAACTATGGAAGAGGTCGCACATTGCAATCTATATGCAACCTTATTAAGGTCTCGTCCTTCTCGTGCAATACCTAGTTCTGTAGATTACCGTAATAATCTTACACAAGGATCTGTTCGCCACCAGGTCTTGTCTTGTCCTCTCGTGCAACAATTAGTTCTATAGCTTAACAAAATAATCTTACACGAGGATCTTTTCGCCATCAGGTCTTGTCTAGTCCTCTCGTGCAATACTTAGTTCTATAGATTAACACAATAATCTTACACGAGGATCTTGGGTGTAATGATGAGCTGTCTTATCATTTTCATGATATATCTTTCTTGGTCTTGAGATCTATGTCTAGACTTACGGGAGCTTCTAATCTTTGCTCGTCTTTGGCCTCTGTCTTGAGCGTTGATCCGCACCTCGCTTGCTCCTGGGTATACTGGTACCAAACAAGGGCACTCTGATCCCATCATGGGTACCCATGGACCGCCCGCAGGGACCCCGAGTATCCGGCGATCTACTCATGATCGGGGCCTTCCACGTGGCCCTGGAGACATGCTCACTCAGGACGCCCTCCGTCTCCTCGCCTCTCGGATCGCTCCAGCTGGCCAGTCCGAGACGGATGACGTAGCACAACTTATTGGAACCGTCCACGTGGACTCTTTGAGGCTGCCAGAACCATACGGACAGGACTCCGAGCCCACTGCTCAAGGAATCAGCAAGCAGCGATCATCTTAAGCCCCCTGCTTGGTCTTACCAGAGGTTAACTTTAACGGCTTTTCTGGGTCTTATATCTTTACTGGGTGTTATATCTTTACTGGGTCTTACTTCTTTACTGGGTCTAATCTCATCATCATTTTACCCTTGACTTGGTCTTATATCTAATAGTGACCACTATTATCTATCTAAGCAATGGAAAAGTCTCACCCGAATCCTCGTTGCAGTCATTTCTCGAACCTTACCACCTGGTCTATAATCTCTCACCGCAGCCTCTCCGCAACGAAGCAGCACGTTCTATTATCTATATTAACACTGTATAGGTCTCACCCAAATCCTCGTTGCAATCCTTTCTCGAGCTTTACCACCTGGTTATTAAACTTTCATCGCAGTCTCTCCGCAACGAAGCACGTTCTATTATCTATCTAAGCAATGGAAAAGTCTCACCCAAATCTTCGTTGTAATCCTTTCTCGAACCTTACCACCTGGTCGATAAACTCATCGCAGCCTCTCCGCAACGAAGTAGCACGTTCTATTATCTATATTAACACTGGATAGGTCTCACCCGATTCCTCGTTGCAATCCTTCCTCGAACTTTACCACCTGCAGCCCGATTACATAACTTGGCTTCAATCGAATTCTCAGTATCGCAACCACAAATGCCTTGCGATAGAGTCGAAATTGCTATGAAAAATGTGATAATCCGATTGTAGCCAAGTTCTGTAATAGGGCCACTGGTCGATAAACTTTCATCGCAGCCTCTCCGCACCGAAGCACGATGCACCAGTGGCCCAATTACAGAACTTGGCTACAATCGGATTATCACTTTTTTCATAGCAATTTCGACTCTATCGCAAGGCATTAGTGGTTGCGATACTGAGAATTCGATTAAAGCCAAGTTATGTTATCGGGCTGCAGAACACGTAGCTACACCGAAATGTGGCCCCTCAGAACTCCTGTAGGCCGTAGTCCGCTTTCCACGTGGTCAGCAGCCCGATTACATAACTTGGTTACAATCGGATTATCACTTTTTTCATAGCAATTTCGACTATATCGCAAGGCATTAATGATATCGATACTGACAATCCGATTGAAGCTAAGTTATGTAATTGGGCCACAGGTTCTCGCAAGTGCCATCCACGACTAGCTCCGTCCACAGACTAGGTAGAGATACTATGTATAGGAACCCTAATAAGGAATTAGGGAGGTGTCAGCTGTCAACTGACACACGATTATGACGTGTCAGTAACACGTTATGACATCTCTGTGGTAAGATTGTTTGTCTGTGGTAAGATTGTCTGTCTGTGGTAAGATTGTCGGTCTGTGGTAAGATTGTCAGTCTGTGGGAAGATTGTCTGTCTGTGGGACTGACAAGACTGCACTTTCGGCGGGAACGCGGACGGAGCATACGTAGTATCTCTACCTAGTCTGTGGGGTTCCTTTTAATACGAAGAACCTATTTGCAGGGCCTTTTGAAGAGCCTTTTTGGCATTTCGCACAACACAAGGTGTCCACACATTTAGGTCCTTAACTGATTTCATTTCACTATCCATCGCTTTAACCCATTCCTCGTGATCATTCCGATTCATGGCGTCTGAAAAGTTTGTAGGAAACGATTCTGTAATGCAAACATAGTCATCAAATCTTTCAGCAGCCCGATTCCATAACTTGGCTTCAATCGAATTCTCAGTATCGCAACCACTAATGCCTTGCGATAGAGTCGAATTTTTTGAAAGTTATGGAATTGGGCCACTGCAGCCCGATTCCATAACTTGGCTTCAATCGAATTCTCAGTATCGCAACCACTAATGCCTTGCGTTAGAGTCGAATTAGCTATGAAAAAAGTGATAATCCGATTGTAGCCAAGTTATGGAATTGGACCACTGCAGTGCGATTACGTAATGTTGATCATGACGGTTTCAAGCCGTCAAATTCAATAATGCTTTGCAATAGAGTCGATTTTCCTATGAAAAAAGTGACAATCTGATTGAAGCCAAGTTCTGTAATACGGCCACCGGTCGTCTTATTTGACTGCGATCACGGAGATTGTAACGTGGGGACTCAGCATCGTGAAAATCATCTTCTTCAACATAGTCTTGCGGTAAGACGGGTTCGGATTCATGGACGTGGTCTTCTTGGACCGGTTCCATATTTACTCCCTCGAGACCACGTTCAGCATCGTTATTAACTGAATGAATGTTCATGATCTCCCTCGAATTCAATCGTCAAAGGGATTTGATGTAATTCCATGTTCGGAGCTGGTTCCTCATTTCCAGTTTCTTTGTCTATCGGCATCTGAAACGTGTATTCCCTGGTATCTGCATCGGTTTCTTCACATGGCGGGTCAACGTCACCGATGGGTAGGGCATTTTCGTTGTAGACGACATCTCGTGAACGAACAAGTGTGTTTTTCTTTCCGTTGGTAATCAAGACACGGTAGCAATCTTCATCGTAACCAATAAGTCGGCCTTTGATAGCTTTTTTGTCTAGCTTTTTTCTCTTTTGTTTTGGTACATGGACGTAAGCGGTGCATCCTATTACGAGTATACGTAGATGCTTTATAATAGGTCTTTTTCCATACCAAAGTTCAAAGGGTGATTTATCGCTGTTCGTCGGACCTATTCTGTTTAAAATATAAGTGGCAGTGTTTATCAGCTCAGCCCACAACTGTTGCGGCAATGGTTCATGCGCATACATCATTGCGCGTGCAGTTTCTACGAGTGTTCTGTTCTCCCGTTCGCTTACACCATTTTGTTCTGGCATGTACGGAGCCACAAGTCTCTGCTAGATTCCGTGTGAGTCCAAGATTTGTCGAATGTACTTGTTGTCAAATTCACTACCGCAGTCACTGAGTAGGCATTTAATGGTATGTCCTGCTACTTTCGTCTGAGCTAGCATCAGGGCGAGTTTATCCTTGACCTCGGACTTGTATCTCAGGAAGTATACCATACGGTAGCCTGTGAAGTCGTCTTTAAACAGAACATAATATTGCAACTTCGAGTAACTTTGTTGAAATGGTCCACAAACGTCAGTATGTACGAGTTCTCCAGATAATGAGGCTCTATCTCTCGTACCGAATTATAATCGATGGGCTTTCCCATATATGCAGCCTTCACATGTCTCCTTGTCAAGAGGAAGGTCTAGCGCCAGTTCGTGTTTAACTGTAGCTTTTACATATCTCTTGTTCTGATGCGCAAGTCTTTCGTGATATAGCTGCATCGTTGCAGTCATTGCATAGATTTCGGGAGGATTATCTGGTGGTACGTTTACTACGTCTAGTCGGTATAATCCACCTTGCTTTTGTCGTTTTCCTATCAAACTTGCTTCTCCGTTGACATAGACGGTGCATTATTTAGTCGTCGATGAGAATAAGCTGTTCGGAACTTTATCATGAAGTGCTAGAACCGAGAATAAATTTTTGTTGATGGCTGGAACGTACCAAACTTCTTGCAGGGTAACTCGTTCCCTTTAACTTTTGCTTGGATCATTACTGAACCTTTGCCCTTAGCATGTATTGCATTGCCATTAGCAGTCGTTACAGTACGGTTATCGTTAAAATGTTCAAAATTTTGGAACAAATCAGCCCGGTTTGTTACATGGCTCGTGGCGCCGTTATCCACGTACCAGTTCTCGGTGTCACGATCGATCGAAAAAACTTGTGTGTTTTCTATAGACATCAGGATCATGTTGGCAGATTTAGAGGTTGAAAGCGTTGTTTGTGGATTACTGCTTTTAGGAGGCTTACCATCTTTAAGCCACTTCTGACAGTTTCTCACTCGATGACCGATAGCTTGGCAGTAGTTGAACTCATACAAAGATTGTACGCCTTATCATCGTCGGTACCATCAAATAGTCGATGTAACTAGAGCCATACATCACGTGCTTTGGTATACCGCATCACTTTCCTGAGTGTCTATTCCTGCATATTGGTCGTAAGTAAAAGAAGGGCGGTTGAGTCGGCTTTAACAAAACGCTCGATATTAGCATTGTATGTGCCGACCACGGTATCTCCAGCCACGGTAGCCGGAGCTTCTGGTCTTCGGAAAGTGCCCTCTACTATTTCGAGCACTGATGGAACAGTTCGTATTAGACAGGTTACTTTATATTTCCAAGTATCCCAGTTATGTGTCCCTTCTAGAAGCCCAATCTTGATGTTACCTGAAGCGTTTTCCATGGTGGGGCCAAAACCTATTGAAATTTATATGTGCGAGTGGAAATCCCAAGGTGGTTAGTCTTCTGGGATCGTCGAACTACATGGAACACTGATTAGGAGCAGAGTTGCAGTTAATTTAAAACACAATATTTAAAGTTTTTCGTATCCGTTTTTTTTTTTTTTTTTTCAGGACACTTGACTTACTACAGTCATTTTATTTTCTTCTAATATGTTTGACAGCATTTGTTGAATATTATTATGAAGGTTGTATCTACCTAACTATGAATTTACAAACTTCTTCAATAATAACTGAACACGCACTGATAATAAACATTGATCAACAGCTTCGATAATATCGTTCCCAACATAAACCGACACGGGTGTGACATGACTATTTGACATGATATTCGTCTTACCCATGCTATGTTGAAGTTTTAAATATAGGTAGATTCTCTAGGTACCTACTGTACAATAAGAGATCAACCTAGGATTCATTTATCCCGGAAAATTGAAAGTCCACACGGGAAATCGGGAAAATTTTGGAAAATTGGTTTTACTGACTCTCACATCAAAGCGAGTAAAAATAATACTTTTGATCCCGCAAAAATAAAATAAACTCCAACATTAAATCGAAAACGGCTTTGTGGATGAAATTATGGACATAGGTATTGTACAATATAGAGATGTGAAAGCGTAAAATCAGCTGTTTTCGAAAATTGGTTGTACTCGCTAACATATCCATAGATATTAGAGTAACAGGATACATTTTATAGTTGAACACGCGGGCAAAGCCGCAGGGCACTGCTAATGTCTGATAAATCCACAGGGTTTTTTTAACTCAATGCTTTTTCCGTTGTATATTGGTTGGCTCAACTAAATTCTAGAATCTATGGGCTGGCTTATTCCGGGGGTTCGATGCCCGCTTTGAAATAGGTAACACAAAAAATAAAGAAATAACCACAATGAAAACATACTATCATAGAGAAAAGAGGGAACAAAAAGAGAACAATTAAAAATATTAATGGCAATACAACAAATCCGACCGACAGGATATCAAAAATATTTTTTAATAAGGCAATCTAATTGATAGCCATTTTGAAGAGCCTTTTGTTGGTGTTTTGTGAATGTTTTCAAGTAATTTTTGTAATAAATCAATGTTATGAAAGTGGTAGAAGTACAGAAAACACAGTAGTAATTACAACATTTAAACACCTTTATTACGGAGCTGTGTTATTCTTCTGATGAAGTCACATTGTGGATAAAAAGAACCGGAAAATACTCTACCGTATTTTACTTATGTTAAAATTTAATTCAAGTTTATTTCATGTAATCATTGCAGTGTAGAGTTATTGTATGCTAGTTTACGCTTAAGTGTTGAGTTGAATAGTGATTATCGTCACTATTATTTACGTCGCGTGTTTTGTTCGCTACGTAAAATTTAGATCGCCACAAGATGGCGGCGATCGGATGCTCGTTCCGCCAAAACTCGCTCTCGCGGCTCGATGTGTCATCGGCGAGCGGTGACATGGTGTAAACCGGCGTCTCGGAGCGCGGCCGACTCACCGGCCGCTTTCGGCGAGGTTCCATTTCATAAAATGGAATTTCGCTCGAGGCGCGAAAATGCGATGGGTGTTGACATAAGTTCAATACCGTACCGTTACTCAGGCGGCTGTACGTAATTATCGCAGACAAACGAAGATGTGCGAGCCGGACGACGTTGGAAAAGAAGTGTGGAAGCGATGGATATTAGATGCGATACACAAGATACGGGCTCAGAAGCAGAGGCCGAGCGTGGAGAGGATCTGTCACGCGATCAGGCAGCACCACAACTATCACGAGGACGTGGTGGCGGAGCGGTTGGAGAGAGCCGTGCGCGACGGCGCCGTGTTGAAGGTGTACAACAAGGGGCAGAGCTCATACAAGGATCCGGGTGGCGCACGTTCGCGAGAGCTCAAGCTAGCGCCTGACGCCGACGTCTCTAGGGCTGTAGCCAAGGCTGTACGCGAGCTCTGCGAACGAGACGGCTCCACCTTGAAATCGATAGAGAGACATTTGTATACGGCATACCAAGTGACTGTTGAACCCGAAGTGGATGTGAAAAGTGTATTAAAGTGTGCAGCGAAGCGTGCGGTGGCCAGAGGGTTGCTCACTCACCACTCTGGTCTCTACAGGGCCACAGCAAGGCCAGTGTCCAAATCTGGAGACTCTAGTTCTAAGCAGAAATCCAAGAATTTGGCTGAATCCCCTGAAAAGGTAAGTAGTGTTGTTTATGTCCTAAATTTGTAAACAATGAAACCATTTCATTGAATAATAATTGCCAACTGTCAAACTTATAATTCAGAACACAAATGTAGTAGTGCCGGTCTTATTCAAATCAAATGTTCAAATGTTGAACATTGTAATAGATGAAAATATTTGAATTAGCGTAAAATATTACCTATTACCAAAGGAATATAATATTTTACAAAGAGTGTCGACATGAATAGAATCTATAATTAAAATAAAAAAACTGATAACTTGTTCCAATTCAATATCAAGAGTATTGACCTGTTGAGCAACCTTGAATAATTTGTAGAAATGAAAAAAAAGTGTATCTTGAATTGATATTGCACAACACTACTGGGCCGTTTGTTTCTAGCAAATGGCGAAATTAACTGTTAAAAATGCTAAATATGATCACAATTTCCGTTCCCTTTGGACATTTGTGGACGAAATTAGCATTCTGAACTGTTTTCGATCACCGTTCCTTTTGCATGTTTAGATGACATGTTGACATAGGAAAATCAACTTTATTCCTTTTACCATAAGGTTGTTTTTCATTCGTTTTGGAAGGGATTGGTAGTGTCAAAAGTTGCAAAAAGGGCAAAAGTTCTGAAAATGTTCAAAGAGAATGGCTTGTTAAATATGTACATTCTGTAACTGCCCACAATGCCATCTCATCATCTCGAACGCAGGGTACAATAACTCATCAAAATAACTAAGTTTTCTAACAAAGTTTTGAAAAATGAATATTGAAATGAATAAAATTTAATTGTTGAGCTTTTTGAAGCAAAGAATATTGAGATATTAGTTAGGTGTACTTTTATTAGGTATATTATTGTTTAGGTATACTTTTCACTTTTACTGGTAAACAAAAAAACTATAAGTTTTTATTGAGTACAATGTTTTGAATGTTAAGTCAAAACAAAAAAAAACTAGTAACTTGCTATAGTTTATTTTCCATTTAGGAAATAATACTCTAATTTCAAATCTATTTTGACTGACTGAATGATTCAATGATGGGTGTATTTAACTTACACAGTATATTATGTCACTGTAAATGCCGTAGTGTCACATGGCAATGAATTTTTCACACATCATTGAAGGACAGTTCTATCTCTTCAGTTGACCCTGCTACTAATTTGCATACACTGCCAATGGGCATAGTGTCACATGGCAATAAATTATTCACATATCATTGAAGGACAGTTCTATCTCTTCAGTTGACCCTGCTACCAAATTGCATACATTCGCCAATGGGTGTAGTGGTACATGGCTATGAATTTTTCATACATTGCCCATGGGCATAAATATGTCATAAATCAAATACGTGTTAGGGAGGGCTAACAGATGTGTGCGTGAATGTAATGTCTTTGTGACAATTTTTGATCCTTATGTTGTGACAGTATAAAGATATGAATTATACATGCAGTGACAATACAAAGTGCTGTTCCATAAGCTAGTATGGAAAATCTATCGTCTTTTGGCATACTGGCTTAAAACATGTGAAAAATCTAATGTGGGCTGGTGTTTTGTCATATTGATGAATCTTAGGTAAATTGGTGAATCTTAGGATTTAACGTCATGAGTTGGTACAACAATTTTTATCTCTTAAGTTGACCCTGCTACTATATATTTCCATACACTGCCATTGGCCGTAGTGTCACATGGCAATGAATTTTTCACATATCATTGAAGGACAGTTCTATCTTTTCAGTTGACCCTGCTACTAATTTGCATACACTGCCAATGGGCATAGTGTCACATGGCAATAAATTTTTCACATATCATTGAAGGACAGTTCTATCTCTTCAGTTGACCCTGCTACCAAATTGTATACATTTGCCATGGCTATGAATTTTTCATACATTGCCCATGGGTATAAATATGTCATAAATCACATACGTGTTAGGGAGGGCGAACAGATGTGTGCATGAATGTAATGTCTTTGTGACAATTTTTGATCCTTATGTTGTAACAGTATAAAGATATGAATTATACATGCAGTGACAATACAAAGTGCTGTTCCATAAGCTAGTATGGAAAATCTATCGTCTTTTGGCATACTGGCTTAAAACATGTGAAAAATCTAATGTGGGCTGGTGTTTTGTCATATCACCTAGCTGTCACATATATGCTAGTATGCGTACTGACCTTCATAGTGTTAAGAATGTCGGCTGGTGTTTTGTCATATCACCTAGCTGTCACATCATGCTAGTATGCATACTGCTCTTCATAATGTTAAGAAAACACTTATGCAATAATGGGCCAGTATTGCACTTTATATTTTTTTTACCATTTTCATTTACTCGTTCCTAAAATTATGTTTCAGTTACATAATTGAATCAATTTGAAGAAATGTTGTATGGTATCACCCTGGGTTATTACACATTTTGAAAGGTTAGAACTCACATTAGAATTAAAAAAAAAACATGTTGGTTGGGAACTCCAAAAGTTTTGAGGAAACATTAAAGAAAAAACAAGGGTACTGTAAAACTACACCAGATGGTCTACAACTATGGTCCAGATCTGTCTAAATTATATTTTTTGTTTTCACTACTATCTATTACAGTTACATATTTGATACCTATTACTGTTTTTAGATAAAGAATAATGTAGAAAGTCAACTTCTATAAGTCAAAATATATTAAAATGTTATTTAATTATTATTTTTGTGTGGCATATTGACAACTATATACCAGATTACAAATCATACTAAGGACACATATTGTGACACATTGGTCTATATTTAGCTGTGTTGTTTGATCAGCTATAGTTTATTCTATAAGAAAAACATACAATAATGAGATCAAAGCAGGTTTTATTGACATAAATTCCACTTTTTGTACGAGACGTTGTAAAAACGACTCCTTTCATTTTTATAGGAATGGGGGGTAACTCTATTTTGCTGATATATGCCTTCAATTTCGAAATTATGGAGCTTCTTTTATTTAAAGCAGCAAGTACACGCTGAGTTAGCGTTTTGTTATAAGACAAAGTTCCATCTAGCGTTCACTAATAGTACTTTTAGGCACGTCCTCCAACATTCCTTCTCGTTAACTTGTCTCGTGATGTCATTTTCTGGAACAAATTCAGTAGATTTTTAATTATGATCCAAAATAACGTAAGGACCATAGTTGAAATCTAAGTACCAAATTTATAGAAGGTATACACATTTTTTTAAATTGGGTCTAAAACACAATAAAATATATGTTGAATACATGTTAAAAACATTACCTTCAGATGAATCGTAGACAGAGTCTTTTTCTTCACTCTAAATAAAGTATTCCAGTAAAAGTTTGCAGAGCACTTAAAGCGCGTATAAACCGCTTGTTCTTGCAGAAAGTAAAATGAAAAGAATTTAGTTCGCAATCTGACGATAATGCGTGAAACTAAAAACCCATAGAGTAAATAACAATAATAGTATTTTAGATATCAACTACCTAGATGCTGTTAAATTAGAAAACGATCCAATTTTGTTTGAAGAGTAAGCTGGACTAGTTGAGGCTCTGGTCCATAGTTGTGTAGTTTTACGGTACCACATGTGGTGGGTTATATGTGTTGTGAAAAAAAGTGGACTGTAATGAAAATAAAATAAGACATAGTTGATAGACGAAACAGGTGGGTCTTTTAAGACTATGACCGACCATGACCTTTTTCATTTTAATGAACATGGGTAAAACAAACATCAAGTCAAATGCCCTTGTCGCACCCATGCCGGTCTATGTTGGGAACGATATAATCGAAGCTGTTGATCACTATGTCTACTTGGGTCAGACGATCCAACTTCGACAAAGAGGTCAACCAACAAATCCAACTCGGAGGGGCAGTGTTCGGGAAATTATGCCACATCTTCTCGTCACAGATACCGCAGTGCCTTAAGAAGAAAGTTTACAATCAGTGCGTGTTGCCAGCGGTGCCATAAGGCACTGAGACATGGTCGCTAACTATCGGTCTCATACATAAACTCAGTCGCGCAGCGTGCAATGGAGAGAGCTATGCTTGGAGTTACACTAGTGATAAGATCTGTAATGAGGAAATCTGTAGAAGAACCAAGGTTATCGACATAGCTCTCAGAATTTGCAAGTTGAAGTGGCAATGGGCAGGCCTTATAGTTTACAGAGCCGACAACCGCTGGGGAATGGTGACCACAAACAATCAATCAAAGTGTAGGGAGACCCCCCACACAATTGACGGACGACATTGTAGCCATCGCAGGGAGTCAGTGGATGGAGGCGGCACAAGACTGTTTGTCGTGGCGCTCTTTGGGGGAGGCCTATGTTCAGCAGTGGACTGCTAAAGGCTGAAATGATGATGATGATGATGATGGTAGACGCAGGTGTTACTTTACGGAAATCCATATTTAAAATGAATGTAGATTAAAAATGTATGCATCTATTTGACGGCACTAAGTTGAATATTTTTTCACCAATCATTTTAGAATAAATTACACTAAAAAAATGAAAATTATTTTCATAACCGAATTTGATAAACGAATTTGAAATATAACCAGCTGTTAAGTGATTCTTTTTTCCACGTGTTATTCAGCTATTCTCAAATAACATTTCCTTCCCCAGAGCGTTGGTGGGGTGCCGGTTTGCAGCGAGTGCCTCGGCACAGATGTCAGAAACCGACTCGGGGCCGTTGAACCTCTGATCAGCTGCCACCAGTGCAAGTCCTATGCACACCCCTCTTGTCTCAACTCATTGGAGCAACTCAGTCAAGCTATTATCAAGGTAAGTTAACTTTACTTTTTTAACCTGTAGACAAATGCGTTTTTGGAGTTCTTGGGCTATTTTTTTAATATAGAATGATTAAAAGGTTTGCCATGCACAAAATCTGTATTTGAGGAAGGTAAACGAACAAAAAATTAGAAAAAGAATTAAAAAACATAATAAGTTTTTGGAAAATTTTCTGAATTAGGCACAATTTGTCCTGTACAGGCTACCAATAGCCGACAGGTTAACCTGTATCTTGGGGACCTCCCTACCTACCTGTATGACACAATTCTTTATGGAACCTAAAATTACATTTAAATAATGCAATGCTTCCAATTGAAACACGCAAAAGTAGGGGA
Source organism: Alsophila aescularia (assembly GCA_946251855.1). Lineage (NCBI taxonomy): Eukaryota > Metazoa > Arthropoda > Insecta > Lepidoptera > Geometridae > Alsophila > Alsophila aescularia. The sequence continues at coordinate 34,713,212 of OX276380.1, forward strand.
GTGTATGTGTAATGTGTGTGGAAGGGTGTGTTTGTCCGTTTGTGTGTTTTTTGAATGAACATTACCAATGAGGTAGCAGAAAGAGTTATACCCTACCTAAGTAAGGTAATGAATTCCTCCGTCTTGTCATAGTTCATAGTTAATAACCATGTATATATTTTTAATTTAATGAGTGAGTTCATAAATATTATTAATTTTGATATCTTATTAAACATGAAATTAGACATATATGTGGTCTGGTGTTGTAAATAAGTTGTATGAGATCAAGCAATAGCACAAACTTGATCCTATGTCCTTTTAGTAGATGGTAATTTCTGATAGTGTGTTATTTTATGTTTCCTAAGTACTGTGTGTAATATGTAAGTCTGTCTTATAGTTAAAAGTTGTCATTTGATGTAAAGTTGATTCGTCGAAAATATGAATGGCTTTGAGAATATGACTTTCAGAATACGTCTTTGGGCTCTTTCAAGTTTCAGCAAATGTGTTTAATGCGTTCCTCCTCATATAGATATGCAGTACTGAAAGATTGACTGACAAATAGCTTTATAAATCATAATAATTATATAACTCAAATTCCTAAAGACCCACGACAACTTACGAACCCTAGTAGCAATGAGATCAACATGCAGATTCCACTTACAAAGATCATCAATAATAACTTATCTAAAATCCACAATTCTTTCAATCTCCATACATTTGTAGGTTTGATGCAAGACAAGCCCACATTTGTGAACCTGTAGCTTGAAGTCTTTCTGTGGCTTCGATGAGTTTGTGATAAGCAAATGTCATAAATTTGGTTTTGTTGAGATTTAAAGTCAGGAGATTGTGGTTTAGCCACTTAGATATTATCTCACTGTCTTTTTCCGCAGAAGTGAGCGCTGCAGTCCATGTCTTCCCATGAAAAATGAGAGCAGTGTCATGACAGTACCATTATGTACAGACATATTATAAAGGTCATTAATATATATTAAAAACATACTAGGGCTGAGCACACTCCCTTGCGGGACACCAAAGTTAAAAGTAATAAAAAAAAACTACTAGTCCTCTAGACATGTAACTAGCTTAAAGTGACCACAAAGGTTAAAACGACATTCGTCATATCCCTTTTTCGTTAAGTTAGTGTTTCGTCAAGTTCGTGTTTCGTCATGCCCCTTTTTCGTCAAGTTCGTGTTTCGTCATTTCCCTTTTTCGTCAAGTTCCTTTTTCGTCAAGTTCGTGTTTCGTCATGTCCCTTTTTCGTTAAGTTCGTGTTTCGTCATGTCCCTTTTTCGTCAAGTTCGTGTTTCGTCATGTCACTTTTTTGTCAAGCTCTCTTTTTGCCACATACAGTAAACAAAAAAAATAGTCAAATTCCTTTTTCGTCAAGGCCAAATACAACCAAGACAAAGTCAATTAACGGTTTTATTCAAATATTTGGTTTTCTATGGTGATTATATAATTATAACTAGCTTTCCCGCCGGCGACTTCGTCCGCGTGGACTACTGTTTATCGCGAAAAAAAGCAACCTATGTTCTTCTAGGATATTAATAACCAATGGAAAAGTAGGTATAGACCCAATGCTCTTGATGTTTTGTTGTCTTACTTTTCAGTAATCAATTTTTTCCAGTTTTTCCAGTTTTCCCGCGGAAACTTACAATGTTCCGGGATAAAAAGTATCCTATGTTTTATTCCAGCTATCTCCATTCCAAATTTCATCAAAATCCGTCCAACCATTATCGCGTGAAAGCTCCCCAAACAAACAGACAATGTTTCACTTTTATATATTGGTATGGATTTAAGCAAAATAATAGGTAGGTACTGATGTAAGGAAATTAAGGCATGTTTTTTTTTATCATAATCTAGTGATATAGTATAAGTTATAACTAGGCTAAATCTGTACATTAAATATTTTTAGAAAATTTTAATTGAGATGAACTTCAAAATCGATATGGAGTGCAAAAAGGTATTTTTTTATTTTTTGTCTGTCTGTCTGTCTGTCTGTCTGTCTGTCTCTTTGAACACGCATCACGCAGAAACTACCCGACGGATTTTGATGCAATTTGGCACAATCATAGCTTATGTTATGGATTAACATTTAGAATACTTTTTATCCCGAAAAAAACAATGGTACCCGCAGGATAGGGGATGAAAGTTATTTAAAAAAAACACATGTCACGCTGAAACTACCGTACGGATTTTCAAGTAACTTGGCACAGTCAAAGTTTATAGTATATGTTAAAATGAATGATACTTTTAATCACGAATAAATACGAGATTCCTGCGGGATATGAGTCTAAAGTTATGTAAATTTGAAAGGAATAATAATTGCACATCCGTTTATAAAACGGTACCGTGAATTCGGCTCCTAGCCACAAAACAGAGTGGCACAGTAGAAGCGGTGTCCGCCTTGCAACCCAGAGGCACATGGATCGAATCCACGCGCTGCTATGAATGTTTTGCCTCAATATTTATAAGCATTTACATATTTTGTGCCTTTTTTTTACATTTTCTTTGATTTTTTTAAGGCTTATGTAATTTCCTGAAGTAAACCGTCAAGTTTTGTTTGAAAACAATATATATAATGGGATCTATCCAAACGAATGGTCCGACTTAGGTGCGGTTTTTTATGTTTGCAAGCTGAGGTAATCGAGATGGTATAGTACGAGTTTGGTACGAGCACAATGGCATCAACAACTCAAGCAAATAAACCAAAGGCATCAAAGTTCTCCCTCCGATTTAACTAGATGGCGCTGATTGACCTTAAAACACGCAATCATTTCATTCCTGCAACCAAGGGTACCGGTAAATTCAAATTTATCAGGTTTTTGGGATTCGGCTCACTCTAGCACTAGCACGACCTCCAGGGGCCTAATTCTCTAATTTTAAGACACCAATTCCTCGCTGCCTGCGGGGAAATTGGAATCAATCACGAACAAATTCCACGTAGGCATGGGTCATTTTCGCAATATCCAGCACCAGGGCTTTCAAGTACGTCTATCTTCAAACACCAGGGCGAAAAACCAGGGTTCAAAATACTTTCAAGTGCTTTCTGTAGAAACAGATTAAAGCCTTGAAAGTAGAAAATACTTGCATAGAAAATTGATTTTTGCCGTCATATAAATAAGGAGAACAATCGTGTTTGCAAAATAAAAGTACTTGGAAGCCTTGAAAGTAGAAAATACTTGCATAGCAAATTGATCTTTGTCTCTATATATAAATGGAGCACTATCGCGTGTGTGAAAAAGTACTCTGCAGCCTTGAAATTGTTTGTTTGTTTGTCGTATGAGGTAGTGCTGGCTTCTGATGTCAGAGTTTGTCAGGCCGCCCGAGGGCCTCTGAAATGGCTTAACGACTGCTATTAACCAATAACAGCAGGGACCGACAGCTTAACGTGCCCTCCGAAGCACGGAGCGATGGATAACCGCACGTAACTTCGAAAAGTCATTGGTGCGGGAGCCTAGGTTTTGAACCCGGTATAGTTGGATTCTAAATTGTACTATAGAACCATTAGGCCACCATCGCTCTTTTGAAATGAAAGTAAAAAAATACTTGCATAGGAAATTGATCCGTGGGTATGCATAAATAAAGACCACAATTGCTTTTGCGTAAAAAATACTTCGAAGCGTTGCAAGTTTTCTGAGTATGTATATACATTATATGTACTACGTTTTTTTATTATGTTTCTTCCATTGAGATATTATAATGTACTACCTACGTACCTACATAATTATATAATTATATCGGAGGTTTCTTCATAATGTCTTACTGGCAAAATGGTTAGTTGTCGGTATTGAAATGTGTACATACAGAGGTAGGTACACAGGTACACTTCACAGAGAAAGTATAGAAAACTTTTATTTTTTCAAATCAATCCTCATATCGTGTTGAAAAAGCTCAAAAAGTAGGGTAGTTAGTAGGTAGGTAGGGTAGGTAATTATTAAGAGCCAGTTAAAGTGCCAGTAAGTAGGTACGTCGTTCTGTGAAACATCATAAAAAATAATTTGTACTAAGAACACAATGTTTCGTTGCATTAAAATTTGTTCGTATGGACCTCACAATAATGACCTACCCTTGATGCCTCATACAATTTACCTCACCACCTTAGTTACTCTCTAATCTGTGCCACCTTACCTTCGGAGATAATTTTCTCTACTCAATAACAAGACGATCATGATAACAAGTTACTTCATTTAAACTAGATGGCGTTGTCTACCCTTAAAACACGCAAGCGGTTTGTTACGAAGTGGTTTGAACGTTGAATGAACTCGAGCAACACGTTTTCTTCTTATTTTACTTTATAGTCCTTAGAGGCTCTTAAAACGTATTGAGATGTTTTTTGTGTTTTTTGATAGAATAAGTCGACTTCAGTTGTAAAACGCGCAGCGAAATTAAGCTAATTATTTATAGTAAAATAGTAATTTATTAATTAAAAAAATAAATTTAACTGTTATAACGCATATTCTGTGAAGTACGGAGTGCCGTACTTCACAGAATATGCGTTATAAAAAGGCAAGGCAGTGCCTTATTCCGATGATTAGATGCCGAGCAATCGATAAAAAACTATTTGACTGCTGAACGAATTTTGAAGAAATGTAGTATAATATTGTACTTTGTAGGTTTGGTCCTGGTCCTCCTGGACCTCTGGACCTGGACCAAATCTACAACTGGTCTGGTGGTGGTTTTGCTTTTGGTCCTGGAATAAAACGTGTGGGCTACTTATAAATGAAATGACCACGCGGGCAAAGCCGCGGGCACAGCTAGTAGTTAATAAAGTTTTTTATTTTTTTTGTTTTTTTATTGATTTTAATCATATATCTTAAAAAAAATGGTGTTACATGTTTACGCGCATGAAACTGCAGGCACAGCTAGTGAATTAATATGATATGCAATCTCTTTGGTATTATACTGCTGGAGAAAAAGGGAATTTTAATATAATTTAAAAAATGTTTTTGTGATTTTAATTTTGATAATAGTTTATTCATGTTTATTACTTTTCCAGGTTCTTTATTGTTTTATCTTTAAAATTGTATATAACCATATGAAGGGCAAGGTGAAAGATCAGTACTCCTAGTACGAGATTTTATAGTTTTCGAAAACGAAATGTAGTTTCATTTAGTTCCTTACATTTACTGCAGTTTCACGAATATATTTTTTCCCCAAGTTTGGTGTTGTTTTCTCGATTGGTGACCGCGAATTGGCTTAAACGTAATGTAGACGCCCAGTAGCTAGATGGAGCTACGATTTCCGTAAGGTTGCTCGAAGAAAATAGATCCAAAAAGCCGAAGATTGGGCGAAATGGTAGGCCTTTGCCCAGTATTGGACGAACGCAGGTTGTTGATGATTAAATATTGATGTCTTTTGGAGGCTGTTTAGCCTGATCTTCTGAAGTAAGACTTACATCGATTGTTGTTGTTTGAAGCTAGTTTGCCTTAAGATTGTAACCAGTTAAGGTGGCATCACACATGGTACGTCTCTGTCGTCAGTCCACGCGGTGGTCGTGCGGCGAGTGCACGTGGTGCGACGTGTGCGGCGCGCGCGCCGGCGACGTCGCCGAGTGGACGGCGCGCTGCGCGGGGCCCTGCGGCAAGCACGCGCACCCGCGCTGCGCCCCGCCGCCCTGGCGCTGCGACCTCTGCACAGCCGCTATGCCCACGCCCAAGAGGTAAATAACCGCTCCGAGCACGAGCAGCTACCTTCGTGCGCGCCCACTCATCGCTCTGTCCGCCCGCAGGACGCCGACGGCGGGGACACGCAGGCCGCGCGCGGCGCCGCGCCGCCTCGACTCCGACGACGAGCCCTCCGACGGTAATGCCCCGCCGCCTCCTCGCCCTCCACCTGAACAGAGAATGTCGAAGGAGAAGCAGAAGTTTTTCAGATTTTCCGCTTTCAATCTCGTGAAGCGGCGACGGCGCGAGTCCTCCAGTGAGTGGGAGGGCTGGGGCGCGGGCGGCGCGCGGTGGCGCGGCGTGCGCGTGACACGCGTGCAGCGCCTGGAGCTGCGCCTCGAGCGCCGCGCTGCGCCGCGCGCCGCCTCGCCGCCCGCTCCCCCCTCGCTTGCCTCGCCCGCCTCGCGGTCCTCGTCCGGCTCGGCGGGCTCGCCGCGCGACGCGCTCTCCGACGGCGAGTCGTCGTCGTGCGGGAGTCGCGTGCCGCCGCCTCTCGACCGCGCGTGCCCTGCCACCATCACGCCAGCGCACATTTCGACCGTGTTCGAGCGTCTAGCCGCCGACCCGACCGGCGGCGCGTGGGGGTTTGCTGCCGAGGCACAAAAGCTACGCCGCGCCGACGAGGCTGCGGCGGCGCCCGGACGGCCGCCGTGCGCAGTGCCGGCGCGGCGAACGGCGCGCGCGCGTAGCCGCGGCGGCGAGCGGCTGCTGACCACTCTGTTCGACGGATTGTCGGAATTCTACTCCGTGCGGTCCAAGTCGCGGGCGCGGACGCGTGCTCCGCACGACGCGCCGTCCGAGGATCGTGAAGTTCTGAAGGAGACTCGCAGCACGTTCCGCCGCTACCAGGCGACGCTGCGCCGGGACTCGGACGCGCCGCGCGAGCTCAGCCCCGTCCGCGAGCGGAGTCCGAGTCGGCCCCGAGATCGCGCCCCCTCTCGATCGCGGGATCGCTGTCCCAGTAGATACCGTGACCTCGACCCGTCCCCCGACCGGGCTTCGGAGAGCAGACCCGGGCGATCGCGTAGTCGTTCTAGACCGCGGCCCGCCGAGCCCTCGCGGGAGCGCACCTTGAGCCGGGCGCGCAGTGTCTCGCGTGCCGGCGGCCGCGCCCGCAGTGGCTCACGGGTGCCGTGTGGGGGCGGAGGAGCTCGCGCGTCGGCTTCGGCGCTGGTGGTGCTGGCGGCGGCGGAGCGGCGCGGCGGCGGCGCGGGCTCGGAGCGCAAACTGGCGCGTGGAGTGGCGCTGGCCGGGCGCGGGGCGGGCGGCGCGCGGCCCGCGGAGGGTAAGCAGGGGAGGGCGCGGGGGGAAGTGCCTGTGTGTCCGCCGCGCGCCGCCGCCCCGCCCCGCCCGCCGACACCGCGCCGCTCGGGGCCCGGCGGTACCCACACGGCACTTTCGCCTGCGCCTCCGCCGCGGAGACGCGGGCTTGTCGCGGCTCCCGCTCGAGCCGATTGCTTGTTTCGCGTCGACCGAACGTGTTCGTTCGATGGGTGTCCGCCGGCGGTACAAGGTCTCCTCCGTTTGCAGAGAGCAAGCGGCTGCCGCCCGGCGTCACGGAGGCCGACTCGGAGCTGTTCAACGAGGCACGCTCGGTGGCCGGCGGCGCGGACTCGGAGCCGGCGCCCCTGGCTGCGCCCGCCACGCCGGCGCCCCCGCCCGTGGTCCCGGGTGCGCCACCGCCCGCGCCACCGCCAGCTCCGAGGTGTCCCTCGGCTATTGAGTTTGGTCAGTGGGAGATCGAGACTTGGTACTCGAGTCCTTTCCCCCAGGAGTATGCTAGGTAATTATCCTGTCATATCCTTTTTTCTCTTTTATTGAATTTCTCTAATACATAATAATATTTTACTATTAATAAAAACCAAATAATTTTCCAGACTGCCCAAGTTATTCCTGTGCGAGTTCTGCCTTAAGTACGCGAAAAGTCGGGCGGTCCTGATGCGGCACCTCGACAAGTGTCTCTGGCGGCACCCGCCTGCCACCGAGATCTACCGCTGCGGAGACATCTCGGTATTTGAAGTAGACGGCAACGCCAACAAGATCTACTGCCAGAACCTCTGCCTCCTCGCCAAGCTGTTCCTAGACCACAAGACTTTGTACTACGACGTGGAACCGTTCCTCTTCTATGTCCTGACGAAGAATGACAGCAAGGGATGCCATCTAGTGGGCTATTTCTCCAAAGAGAAGCACTGTCAGCAGAAATACAACGTGTCCTGTATTATGACGATGCCGCAGTATCAGCGTCAGGGCTTCGGGAGGTTTCTCATCCATTTTAGTGAGTGGTGGAATCCTTGTTGCATTGTTATCCTAGCCGCTTCAAAAAAAACACAATTGCTGATCCTTCCTTAAAATATGCAAAACAACGATTTGTTTCTTTATTCACAGGCTATTTACTTTCAAAAGAAGAGGGTCAGCCCGGCACGCCGGAAAAACCTCTGTCCGACCTCGGCAGGGTCTCGTACCACGCCTACTGGAAGTCTGTGACATTAGAGTTCCTCTACGACCACAGAGATAAACCTTTTACGTTCGAAGACATCGCACATACCACGGGAATGCATATGAACGACATCGCCGTGGCCTTCCAGCTCCTGGGATTCGTCAGATACATACCGAACGAGGAGGACATCAAATTAGGTCTCTGTATAGACTGGAATACAGTCGAGAATCACGTGAAAAAAGTGCGAAGTAAACCTCGACTGGAAATTGATCCGGAATGTCTGAGATGGACGCCGCTGCTGGCGCCCACTATCAACCCGTTCCGGTCTCCGGAGGAGGCGTCCGGCGACCAGGAGACGGAAAATGACGACACGGAAATGAAAACGGAGAGCGAAGACACGGCCACGGAAGCGGAAGAAACCTCCGCGCCCACGGCCGACGTCAAGGAAGCGGAGAAAGAACCAGAACACCCCGTCGAAGTGACGTCGTCGGGCCGGCGGCGGACGAGACCGCTCAAATACAGCGAGAACACCTACCAAACCACGCCGACCATCAGTGAAGGCGGCCGGAAAAGGAAACGGGATCTCAACAGGAAGATCTCGGAGACCACTGAAGACGCTAAAAACAAAGAAGACGAGACGCCGCGAAAACAAAGAAGCAAAAGCGTCGCGAGAAGATCGTCTCGCGTCGCTCAAGACGTCAACGGAGACCAGACCAGTAGAACACAGATTAACGAAGCGGAGCCGGTGCGATACGCGTCTGACAGTCAAGACAGTCAGGAGAGCCAGGAAGACCTCGCCGACGCAGTCAGCGCCACACCGACGGACGGCGCTGTCAAAGCTAAAAGTAAAAGAAAAAACGTGTGGCGCGGCCGGTCCAAGAAGCGACCGAAAATTAGCAAAAGCACGCCGAGGACGACTTCACCGGCGCCCAAGAAGACTAAAGTCAGCGAAGACAAAGAAAACCCAAGGGAGTACAAGTCGACTGACGACGACTCGATGGAGCCGGAGCGAGCCGCCGCTGTCGAAACTGACGTTCTATCTCCTACAACTCAAGCGGAGCAAAAGCCCGAGGACAAAAAGAATTCTGAAGCGAGCTCCGAAGATTCGTCGGGAGAAGCGGACGATGAAATGGATGTGGAAGAAGGGGAAGACAGGAGAAGCCTGGCCAGCAAGCCGGCGACGCCGCGACACGTCGAAGAGAACAGCACGGACCATCACACTAGTGACATGGAACTTGACAGTATACACATGGATTCTCCAAAGTCGATAGCTGAAACGGACCAAGTCATCAACGAAACTGCATCGACTGACAAACCTGACAAGGAAATTGAAGAAAATGGTATAGAAGTACCGTCCGAAAATACAGAATCCAAAGATGATACGGCGAACGATGAAGACAAATTATCAGACAGGAGTGAAGAAGTAAAGTCGCCTTCCTTGTTGCCGCCGACTTTTGATGAAAAAGACACCATAATTATTTCTGAATCTGACGACAATAACAGTCAAAGCTGTCCACTGCCGTCACCGAAACCTAACACTGTGGCGCCCGTACCGCAAAATAATGAAAATAAGCCAAAGGAAGTGGAAGAAAATGACAGTCCATCCAAAGTCATACCTGTCGTATCTACAGAAAACGCTCACATAGTGCTGGACCCTAAGGTTCAAGAAGAGGTCAATACGATAAGGTCGCCGGTCGAACTGATCGTTCCCAGGATACACCAAATTGAGACGATAGTGGTCGAGGGTGAATCTGATAGCGCAAACTCGCCGCTCACTGGCATTTCGCCTAAAAAAGACAAATCTGTAATTAATGATCCGTTTAAACAAATTAAATCACCCGAAAACTCGATAACAGAAGCGGTCTGTGAGCAGAAGAAGTGTGAAATTAGGAAAGAGACAGTAATACAACATCAAACACCGGACGAGCCTAAAAGTACGGAAAAAAAGTCGCCCAATAAAATAGAATCAATTGTACAAAACTTTGATCCACAGAGAGATATAATGTCAAACTTGAAGAAGCCGAATCAACCGAGAATAGACTCTTTTACGGAAATAGATAGCAGAAATAAAAGTCAATCATCTCATATTCCTGTAAGTAGTAAAGAAGGCGATCTTCCCTTTCGTAACGATATACTGAACACACGGAAAGACGAAATAATCATAACAAGAAACTTGGTGGAGCAAACGTTACCCACATACCAACACCCAGTGGCCAACTCCATGACGATACAACAGATCAACACGGCGCAGCATTCGTTTCTCAGCCACAGGGCCAATGTCAGCAAAGAGTCGCAAGGAGTGCAGACGGACAAGGTTCTAAAGACCAGTGAACAGAACCGCGTTACCAGCATGGTGGAATCTTCGCCGGTTATCAGCAAGCCTACAAAGCTAGAAGTGCCTCATCCGATTTCGTCTCCCGTCATAAACCCTGTCATCCCGAAAGTGCCGAATGTGACGGATATCAATTTTTTACCGCGATGCCAGAGCGCCAACGCTGCCATCAGCCTGGGGTTGGACAGAAACGATTTGGATCAAAATTTCGTCAACAATTTACAAAACCCCCTATCCGGGTCCATGAGCATAATACCGTCGAACTCGCAGGACAAAAACGATCTAAAGCCCCGGGAGAAGAGTAAACTTCGAGAAGTGAGAGTCAACTCCGCTCAGAATAAAACAGAAAAGACTGAAAAGAAATCGAAGAACGACAACACTCCCCGAAGCACGCCGGAGCCGAAGATGTTTTTTCCGGAACAGAACACGAATACTACGCGAAAACCGGAGACGTCTGTCCCTACAAACGTGATCAATTCCGTGCCCGCGCCAACCAAGGTCGAGACTAAAGCCGCGCTGGAGGCACCGAAGAAGCAAGATTTTTTTAAGAAGGAGAAGTCGAGCGCCGCTAACTCAAAAAACGCTTCGGTGAAACACGACAAGAACTGCACGGCACAGATAAACTTCAAGTCAGACCAGACCGAACTGAACAAAATGCTGCCGAAGTTGAAATACGACAACGAACTAGTGCCCAAGGCGGATTACGCGATGAACCAGCTTCAGAGCTACCACACTACGCACGGCCAGTACCAGTGGCCCCCGTGGGACCCGGCGCGGCTCCAAGGCACGTGGGACCACAACCGGCTGTTTGAGATGAAGAACAACGACAAGAACTACCTGGACAAGCTGCAGAGCTTCAACCTGCCGCACCTCGACCAGATGCAGAAGTCTCCGCAGAAGATTCACCAGAAGGACTTCCACAACATCCCGTACGGGCACCTCGGCGGAAGTATCTACGCGACCGCCGGCTTGCCGCACTTCAAGGAAACCAAGACGCCGACGTCTAAAGCGGAGTGCTCGCAGAAGAGCGAGTGCAAGCCTGCCAAGCAGCCGAAAACGACGACCGCGTGTCAGACGCAGTGCGACGGTAAAAAAGCTCACGGGGACCAAATGAAGCAGATGATGCAGCGGCAGAAACAGGAGTCGGGCTGCGAGTATCGCCAGCAGAGCCTCGCCTCGCCGGGCTGCAAGGCGCCGTACGGGCAGAACGGTCCATGTGACAAGACCGAGATCGAGAAAAAATCGCGCTCGAAGAAGGAGGAATCTCCGAAAGAGGGAAAGGAGGACATGGAAGCGATGTCGCCGGCGTTGCAATCGATGGGAGTGTACACGCCGGACTCTACGAGCAACAGCGTGCATTCGGTGCAGTACCCGGCGTGCGAGCTAGACGTATCGCAGCTGGGGCTGGAGTCGCCGACGTCCATCGGCTCGGACCTGGCGTCGCCGTGCTCCATGCTGCACCTGCACGGGACGCCCGCGCCGCCCGCGCCCTCGCCGCAGTACCCGCACTCCTCGATACACATCCCCTCGATCATGACGCAGCCCAACCAGCCGCCCAAGCATCAGAAGATCAACAATAGGAATAGGTGAGTCAGCGAACTTTTTGTTGATCGCGATGAAGAAATAAGAACGAGAATGTCTGTAAAAAGAAGATATAAAAAAAAAGGTCTAGGGTACTTAAAATAAGCTATTGAACAAGAAAATATCATTTTTTTAAGTCGTGTATGTCTGTTTGTTCGCGCATCACGTAAAAACTACTGGTCCAATTGCGATGCAGTTTTCACTGTTGGGTAACTTAGGGTTAATTGGTATCTTAATCCGATGATTAGATGCCGAGCAATTGATAAAAAACTATTTGACGGCTGAACGAATTTTGAAAAAATGTAGAGTATATTGTACTTTATAGGAATTTTAGGTACTTTTGGTCCTGGAATAACAAATGAAATGACCACGCAGGCAAAGCAGCGGGTACAGCTAGTATTCAAATAAACCCCGACAAAATTTATAGCAAAGAAGTTCTTTTAAAAGCTGTGATTGAGATGGTTCTTAGTAAGAACCATCTCGAACACAGCTTTTTAACAGAAATAACCGCATCAAAATCCGTCCATTTGTTTGGGAGCTACGATGGCATAGACAGATACACACCCTAAACTTATAATAACCCCTCTCTTTTCGCGTCGGGGGTTGAAAAGTAGGTATAATTACCGCAGGCCGTAGACAACTGCATATTGCTCCGTACTCTCGACAGGCTTTTGACGAACGTCGCAATGAGAGCATTTGATTATCGCCATTTTGGCGCTGGTAGCAGTAGTTTAGCAGAAGTGAGCGTCCACGGAACTAACGTACTTGTACTATTATTTATTCTGTGACTAACGTCAGGAGATGAGACAAAGTCAAGATTAGTTCCATGGACCCTCGGTGGGGGCGCTTTGTATCAACCATCGACCTTATAACCCAGTAAACGCCTAATACCTATTTATTCGCAATGCAAACAGTTCTGTCAACCAACTGAGATAAGAAGGCGCGGGGTACTGAATGCTCATTGGTCAGGTAATGATCACGACATATCGCTACATGACCCGCTCCGGCTTCGCACGGTTAGATATATAGAAAGATAAATTTAGTAGGTACTTTATTTGGACAAATAGAACAACAATTTCTTACACAAAATGTTTATATTTATAGGTTTTATACTCAAGTACCATTTCGTCTATAGTATTATTCTGTTTAACGCAAGGAGGTTGAATTACGGTTACTATTTCGCGTATTATTAGCATAGAGGATTTCCTATGTCAATGATTATTAGATGTTCTGTGATTTCGGTTCCATGGCAACGTTTTTACCCGTATCTCGTTCTTAGTTTGTGATCTTACGTAGTATTGATATACTCTTTGGTTTGTGATACAAAGTATTCGAGTTTTTTTGTAAAATTTAATACTTCATGTTTCATTATTGCAATTTTCGAAGGGAACTCTAATTTTTTGAAAAATAAAATCCTGCTTGTTTACTCACTGATAATTTAGATTTCTGTATTTAAAAGATTTTTTAAAATCGGCAGCCTTATTGTCTAACTCTGGTGATAATGAAACTGACGTTCATTTACACCATTATGAACATGAATCTCCCAATTCGAATTGTCTAACTCGGTGATCTCCTCGGTGATCTTCATCGAGTCTCCACTATCAGCTGTTTTTAAGCGAAATGAATGAACGAAACATCATATTTTGACATATATTGGTATTGTCTAAATTTTCATCGTCACCGAGACATGTCAAATGAAAAAGGTTGCTCTGTCCTAACCTTTCGTATCAACTGGCTTTGAGTTTGTGACGTAATTATAGTTTTATTGAATTAAAAGTTGACTGTTTGCGTAAGTTCAAAGGGAAGGGGTAATCTAGGTATCATAATTAATTGCGGTTTATTAATTTCAGGCATTAATTCTTCGAAAATTCGACTTCCAAACTTGCGAAAGTCAAACAGAAAATTCACTGGTTTTTTGTGATATATATAGTTCGATACAAAGAGAATATTTCGATATTTACTTCTACTAGTACTTATTTCAGTTTAACATATCTAATTTATTCGATTACAGGCACTATAAGTACCTAACCTACAAAAACATAAAATGAAGAATATTTTGATGGGCGAATTTGTAGCCAACTGCAGAAAAACAACATCTCCAAACTAATGCACAGGCTCTCAAGCCCCTAATATTGGTGCTGACCATGTGGCTATTATAATATCTATGGATGTTCAATGTTTAACAACAAATATCAACAAAATAGACCAATAAATTATTATCTCTATGCACTTCAAATCAGAAAAGTTTTGATAACAAGGTGGACAGTGGAAACTAAATATTTTCCAAGTAACACCCAGGTAGACAAAGGTAAGCTATTGTAAAAAAAAACTTTCCACGGTTCACCCAGGTGGTCGTAAGAGATGGATTGGCTAGTGCCCTGACTGAGAGTCAACAAATGGTTGCAAGTTCGAATCTCGCAAGGTTCAATCATTTGTGTGATGAACACAAATGATTGTTTCTGAGTCATTGATGTAATATTGGTTTATATCTATGTATGTTTATTTATAGAATATTTTTGATGAGAGAATTTGTAGCCAGCTGCAGAAGAAAAACATCTCCAGACGGTTTTGAGGAACAATCACAGGCCTATTTACACCCTAGACCATTCATTATGAAAGAATTTGCAAAAATAACAGTCAAAATGTATTAAAAGTATCAACAAAAGATACCAAGTCATATTAACAATTAAAACAAAATAAGTACAAAACCTAAAATGATACCTTTATAGGTAATCAGTTAAAATTTCATCGGGAACTGCCTACTTTCAACCCATATCTAATGCACCTTTTTTATTACGTTTTATGCAATTGTTTGACCATGATCTCACCTCATGGAAAGCGATGATGTGGTCGAAAGTGTAGCACCCTTGCCTAGTAGATACCTATTCACTCTTGACTTGAACACACCTGGATTCATTATATTTTACCAGAAACTGACGAGGGCAGGGCATTCCACTCTTTTGCAGATCTTACAATGAATGAAGAAGCGTCAAAACACTTCGTGCTTGTGTGTGGTATTTCTATCATAAAAAGTTGCCGCTTTGCCAATATTCTAGTTTGTACGGTGATAAGGGAATCAGATTGTGCAGTTCTTATGCTCACTCTCCATAGTGCAATCTGATAACTTGAATTTTGCACATTGTCATATTTGTCGTTCAAAAAGGAGGTGAAAAATTAATTTTGTCATTTACATTCAGTGCCACTACATTTGGCAACCAGTTGGCCGAGTGGCTAGTGACCCTGACTGAAAGTCAACCAATGGATGCGGGTTCGAATCCCACAAGGTGCAATCATTTGTGTGATTCCGAGATATGAATGTAATATTCATATCTTTGTATGTGTACTCGTATCTATTGTCTAGTACCCATATTTAGTGCATTCAGTGTATTTATGTCAGCGTACAATACATACAAAGTTTTATAAATTTTTCTTATTTGTTACAGATTGAGTGACATGAATACTACTGGCATTTACTCTGGTTTAGAGATTGCTGTAAGCTATAAGACTGCCGATTGTGTTACCGCTACTTCTATATTATATTATGTACAATGTACGATTTACTTTTAAGTATATACAATAAAGAGTTATCTATCTATCTATGTTTTGTTGTTATTTTTTAACTACAAATTATTATGTAAGTAGAAACATACATTGATACCTATGAAATAGTATGTCACAAGCGACATACCTACCAACTGATTCACAGACAACACACAGCCTAAACCGGTGGACCTAGAGATTTGCAAATTTGGAGGAGATATTTCTTTAAATTTCGAACGAGGCTGGCAATGTTTGCACATGAGCAAAGCCTCGGCATGCAGCTAGTTTTAGCATAAATACAGACTGGGTACGGATAGAGAAACAGAAAATTAAACAAATTTTATTAAATAGCATGTTTATTTTATTGTAAAAACCTTTCTAAAAAAATATAATGGGCAAGTGTCTTTATTAAATAAGGACTATACATAGAACATTCTAAAAACTTACAAGCCATTACTGGCTCACTGGCAGCCCACTAATTACAATGTAATTATATAGTAATTCACAACAACAAAGTAAATATTTCCAACACACCATTTTATTCAAATGGTATAAAAAAGTGCAGTAACTAGGTATACCTACATATTATAATACAAATATAACAAGTAGATTTGAGAAGCAGCATCCTTTTGCATTTTATGGACATGCTATGAATATCTTCCCGCTGCAATCCGACTTAAAATTATCCTGTTTACTGTGATAGACAGGTACTGAACTGAATCTGAAAATAAAGATATAGCTATGATCATTTGTCATTATCTACATAACAAGTACTACATAGTCAATATTGCAATATGCAGTATTACTTTTGTAGAGTTAGATCAAATTTGTAAACAATTCAAAAGAGAGGTTAATTTGTTGTATGTCTCTACCTACAGCTACATCAGGCTTTGTGATAGCTGGAAATGTTCATACTGACACAGGTGCAAGCTGCAGCCCATCTCCAGAACCCCGGCTGGTGCTCAAAGCACACGTGGCACCCCACGTGTGCTTTGAGCAGGGATGGACCTATCATTACTCCGGGCCCACAAGGCACCTTACATTAACAGTTTCTTAAGGTGGTGTCTAACTGTGTAGCTAGAATATTATATAGTCAATTAATTACCTATGAGACTAAATATAGACAGATAGATAACTCTTTATTGAACACCAAAAATATACAATGTCCCGCTTGGGGGGTGTGTATTATGCATTTCTCCCTGCCAGCCTTTACCCAAGCCAGTTAATAATAATTATTAGGTATGTACCTACCTAGTTAATAAATTATAATACAAAATATAGGACTACAGAAAGCTTGAGTTCTGTTGATGAATGTTTTCTTCTATTGGGCAATGTTTTACACAAGTCAAAATTGGTTATGCAGCAGTATCTAATCTGTATATCTCCTTCTTAGTTTGTGCTGTGAAGTAAAATGACACAAAACATAACCGATTATGTATGCATTGAAATGAGGTAAACATTCATTAAAATATGTATGTTGTTGATGAGCATTTGTGAAAATGCATATACCTAGTATATATATGTCTATGTACCTAGTAGGTAAATTAAACTAGACTCGAATAGGTGCTTAGATAATATTCATTAGTCCACCAAAATTCCTGTATAGCCAAGCCAAAGACTGTTAGAACTTGCGATATATTTGTTCAAAGTTTCGATCTAACTCGATGACCAATTGTAGGTCTATGCAAAGACCACTTTATCAGATGACATTCTGAAATACAATATGGTACATAGGTACGTATTTGTTGCTAAATCAAGGCATATTTGTCAATTTTGTATCCGAAAACGAACATAACCTCGACATACATTACATCTCACAAAGCAATTCCACTTTTGGTTTATCCACGTTTCGCACAAACTCACACAAATCTTGTGACTATAACCTACCTATTTTTTTTTATTTTTTTTCAATTTGATTTTCATTTCATTATTGAATGCTAAAGTAAACAACAAACAAACACATACTTTAGTATAAGTAGCTTTAGTATAAGTAGTTATGGTCCAGAATAAATAATAACTTGCAAACCAACGTTTCGTTCTACGCAACGTCAGGCTATAATATACTTGAATATTATTTTTTGAAGAATATCCATTTATTAAACAGCATAACTAATAAAAATTAGATTATAATAAACAAATAAAACACTACACATGTTTATATGGCTAAATTAACATTTTACAACCATTAGTTCAAAAAAGCACTAAAAAGTGCTCAAAGCTGTTCTTCATGAAATGGAACGCAAGAGCATATGTTTTTGGTGTTATGTAGTCTGTGGAAAGAACGAAATGGCCTTCACTTTTTCAAGACGATTACCACCGAAAATATTAAACAATTCCCCTGGACGGCGAACTGGAACCGCCAATGGTAATGGATTTGATTGCCATTACCACCAGAGTTAGACAATAAGGCTGCAGGTCTGTATTTTTTGAGTTTATCCATTACAAACAAATAAACAATCAAACCTCTTTATAATATTAGTGTAGATCTATTTTCCTAATAGATAGATGATAACTCTTTATTGCACAAGAAATGAAACTGATGATACAATAATCAAGTTTTAACAATTTTCGATAAGTTTTTCTGATGTGGTATTTGAAAGTGTTCACCCTGTATTAGGCGTCTACTGGGTTATAAGGTCGATGGTATCAGCACAATGAAAGTAAATTCTCACAGATTAGTGCCTCAGGCAGGCACAATAGAAAAAAGAAAAAAGACTTCATTATTCATATTTTGACTACATTCGTTGCAGGAACAGCGCCAACGCCAGCAACAACAGCAACAACAACAGCGGCAACGCTGACGCCAAGCAGCCTGCGATGCGCGGCGCCGCCACGCCGCCCGCGCGCCACCGCGCCACCCCGCCCACGCCGCACCAGCCGCACGGTAAATATAACCAAACTAGCTTTTGCGCGCGACTTCGTCCGCGCGGACTACAGTATATCGCGCTAAAAAGTATCCTATGTCCTTTCCCTGGGCTTAAACTACCTCCATACTAAATTTCATCAAGATCAGTTTAGCCATTTGGCGTGAAAAGGTAGAAGACAGATAGACAGAGTTATTTTCTCTTTTATAATATTAGAATGGATATGCTCACGAGACAATGGTACCGATTCGGTTGGCACGAACTAGACTAAACTACACTAAAATTAAGTTTAGTCCTGTCCCAAGCCGATAACAATGCACTAAACTAAATTTTAGTTAGACACCTAAATTGATTTTAATTTCTCAGTTTAGTATAGTGGTATTTTTCTAAAGGTGCCTCCACACAACACTCGTGCCAAAAACTCTCACGGCGCACGGCCGCTTGTTTGTCGTGAAACGTTTACTCCACGTACAAATCGCGTTATACCGAATTAAAGAGCACAATAACGTAAATTTTGCTGATTATGAGCAGGACTCCCGCGGCTTTGCCCGCGTGGTCATTTCTCTGGGTTAGAAGTAACCTATGTGTTATTTTAGGACCAAAAGTACCTATAAGGTATAAAATAACAAATTTCACTCATCCGTCAAATATGTTTTATCAATTGCTCGGCTTCTATTCACCGATTTGAAATACCAAGTACACCAAAACCTTTTTTAATTCTAAACCTAGTTTTTACGTGATGCGCGAACAGACAAAAAGACAGACTTGATTTTGAAAAATGTTAAGTACCTATATAGTTTATTTAAAATTCATTCGCTTATTTAAAGTCCACTAGCTAGACTATGTTTTATTATTATCTTCTTTGTACAGACCTATTGTTACTCACTGCTTTAATATAAAAATCTTTATTACCTCCGAACTTGAAAAGAGAGGGGGTTCTAAGGTTAGGGTGTGTGTGTGTGTGTGTGTGTGTGTGTGTGTGTGTGTGTGTGTGTGTGTGTGTGTGTGTGTGTGTGTGTGTGTGTGTGTGTGTGTGTGTGTGTGTGTGTGTGTGTGTGTGTGTGGCTGCTGTGGCATCGTAGCTCGCAAACGAATGGACTTTGATGCGGTTTTTCTGTTTGAAAGCTGATGTGATCGAGATGCGCATGTGTGACCGTTAAAGTAAACATGTATTCATGTATGTCACAGTCCGAAGATTAAAATAGAACTTTTCAACAGCCTTTGTGCGCATTTGTGACCGTCGTAACAAAACCAGATTTCCGTTTCATAATTGAAAAACCGGATGGCTGTGTTGGGGTGCATGGTCATTTGCTTGTCGTGAAACGTCAACACCAGGTACAATTTGATCCGAACCTGAAAACCTCTCGTTTGCTCTGTGCTGGCGTTCAAAATGTGTATAATCCTTATTTTAGTATGGACAGAAGAGAGATTTCCGAGATCTTTGATTGTAAAAATGTTTTTCTAATCTTGTTTGACAATGTCAAATGTCATGTCATTTTTATAAAAGACAATCAGGTCATCGACATAAACTGCCAAAATAACCAACTCTTTATCAAAAAGTTTCTTATACACGCATGGTTCCGAAGGAGTTGACTAGCGATGCAAGAGCCCGTTTGACCCGACATTAAATAAATAAATAATAATATATTCGGGACAATTCCACACCAATTATCTAGCCCCAAACTAGGATACCCTGTGCTATGGGCACTAGATAACGGATAAACATACATAGATAAGAATATTACATCCATGACTCAGAAACAAAAATTTCTGCTCATCACACAAATGATTGCATCTTGCAGGATTCGACCCCACGACCGTTCGATTTCGTACCTAGGATCTCTAGCCATGAGACCAAACCATTACAAACATTATACCGAAGATATCCCGGACGTCAGCCTATACGAGATCAGAATGGCTCTCAAACAGCTTAAGAGCAACAAGGCACCAGGGAGGACGGAATAACGACAGAGCTACTGAAAGCGGGTGGAACACCGGTGCTTAAAGTCCTTCAGAAGCTGTTTAACTCCGTCATCCTCGAGGGTACTACGCCAGAGGCGTGGCACAGGAGCGTAGTGGTTTTGTTCTTTAAGAAAGGTGATAAAACCCTCTTGAAGAATTATAGGCCCATTTCGCTGCTGAGCCACGTGTATAAGCTGTTTTCGAGAATAGTTACAAACCGTCTCGCTCGTAGGTTTGACGACTTTCAGCCTCTCGAACCAGCTGGATTTCGGAAAGGGTTGTGGTTTAGCACCGTATACCACATCCATACGCTCCGGCAGATTATACAGAAGACCGAAGAGTATAATCGGCCACTATGTCTAGCGTTTGTGGATTATGAAAAAGCCTTTGATTCAGTAGAGACCTGGGCAGTGCTGCAGTCATTACAGCGGTGCCAGATTGATTACCGGTACATCAAAGTGTTGAAGTGTTTGTACAGCAAGGCCACCATGACAGTCCATCTTCAGGATCAGAGCACGAATTCTATCCAAGTGCAAAAAAGGGACGTTATTTCTCCGAAACTGTTCACCTCTGCACTGGAAGATATATTCAAGCTTCTGAACTGGAACGGATATGGTGTTAACATCAATTGCGAATAAATCACTCACCTTCTATTTGCTGATGATATAGTCATCATGGCAGAAACCCTGGAAGACCTAAGCACAATGCTCAGTGCCCTCAATATTGTTTCCCAACAGGTGGGTCTTAAAATGAACATGGGCAAGACGAACATCATGTCAAATGCCCATGTCGTACCCATGCCGGTTTATGTTGGGAACAATATTATTGAAGCTGTTGATCTAGTGATCAACATAATATATATTAGTGTATTAGTATATATATTAGTGTCTACTTAGGTCAGACGATCAAACTGGGTAGATCCAACTTCGACAAAGAGGTCAACTGACGAATCCAACTCGGATGGGCAGCGTTCGTGAAATTACGCCATATCTTCTCATCGCAGATACCGCAGAGCCCCAAGAAGAAAGTTAATCGAGAGAGCACTTATAATCAGTGCGTGTTGCCACTGAGACTAACTATTGGTCTCATACACAAGCTCAGAGTTGTGCAGCGTGCAATGGAGAGCTATGCTCGGTGTTTCACTACGTGATAGAATCAGAAATGAATAAATCTGTAGAAGAACGAAGGTTACCAACATAGCTCTCAGAGTTTGCAAGTGGCAATGGGCAGGCCATATAGTTCGCAGAACCGACAACCACTGGGGAATAAAGGTTCTCGAATGGCGACCACGAACAAGCAAGTGAAGTGTGGGGAGACTCCCCCCACACGATGGACCCACGACATTGTAGCCTTCGCAGGAAGTGGATGGAGTTAGCACAAGATCGCTCGTCATGGCGCTTTTTGGGGGAGGCCTATGTTCAGGAGTGGACTTCTAAAGGCTAACATGATGATGATGATGATGATGATGCTGTCCGCGACCTATGTCGATGTATGGGGACAACATTTTTCCAACGGTAAAGTTAAGGTTATCCAGTTTATGTATTCTTTAGAGCATTATTCGGGGCTTTCATAGTTAATCAACTTCAGAAACATTACCTAATTATTTTGGTGAGAAATCTTTGAGTCTCGATTGACATGACGTCCATATACCAACTATATGCATGCATACCTACAAGCTTCTACGGAACCTTCAGTGCGCGAGTCCGACTTACACCTGGACGGGCCAGGTGTACCTGGACGGTTTTTCTTAAGTAATTGCTAATGTTATTTATCTTATTTTTTTCATGTTATTTTTTGTTAATTATTTAATTGTACTGTATTCGTATATAAGTCTGTAGGAAAACTTAATAAATAAATAATAAATAAATCTTCGAGAAACATGTTTTAAAACGTAATGGTAAATTTAAACGGACGGTTGGTCAGCAAAATATGCCAAATTGAATTTTTTGCTTTTGCAGTGGCCACCTTGTAATATATTTGTTCGATTTCCCAGGGTCAGGCGGCGGCGGCGGCGGCATGCAAGGCGGCGGCTACCAGGGCGGCTACCTGCCGTTCCAGCAGCAGCAGCAGTACGCGGGCGGGTGGCCGCCGCCCTCCTGCTCGCTCGCCAAGCTGCAGCAGATGGCGGAGGCGCCGCAGCACCCGCATCAGGTAACAGCGCAGGTCCACATGACCATCTGTGCTCAGCCCGGGCTACTGGCTACTACGAATAAATAATAAGTCAGGAACTCTAATTCAAAACAAATGTCACAATAAAAGTGCCCCTACTTCAAACCAAAACGACGTAAGATTCAAAGTACGAATCACTTCCGAGGTTACAAATAGACATGCTTGGTGATTGGTTTAAATTCACAACGAAAGCAGGGATTGGTTCACGCGCGTAATGCAATGTCTGCTATGACAGCTGAGTCATAGCGGCGTGGACGATGTTATGCAATAAGTGCACCGGACCAAGTCAGTAATAAAACAATATTACTGTACAATGTTTTTTTTTGGCTCACTTTTTACAATTCATTAATATCTTTGTACCACGAAATATAATTAATTTATTAAGTTTTTGTCCAGAAGACATTAAAAGAGAATCTTTCTTGGCAATGTAGTGAAGACGGATTCTGAGAAATTTAAAACGGAATGTCCTCCTGTCAGCCTGTGAATTTAGAGCTGAGGTTCAAGTTCAGTAAATTATTTTTATATATTTCCATAAACTGTCAGGCGTTTGGGTTATTGTTGCAATGGCCGTGGTTGCGGATCACTCCAAAAACAACTCAATATGATCTTGGCTTAATATGGTTAAATAAATTTCTATATTTGTAACTCTACTAGCCGTGCAAAAAGTAATTTAAAACTTGAAATACATATGAGGAGTCCTAGAAGTCCAGTTTTGGACTGAGTTTTGGTTTCAAGGAGTTAGTATATACTGTTACTCTTTGTCCATTTACTGTTCGAGTTTTTTTTGACTGCACATTGATTTAGAGACCTTTAATATATTTTTCGCTTTGATCCAAAACGTCATGTAGTTTTTCTTTTTCTACCACTGAAAAAGGGTGTTTAAACCCGTATCGGTCGGTCTTGAATTTAGTATGTAGAAAAGGTTGTTAAACATTTCTAAAAAGCTAACAGTTGCATCTGTTTCTTGAAAATCAGGCATGTTTAACTGTTGCGAACCAAACTTAATCGCATCAGCTACACTTTGACTTAAGGTTTGAATCGCTAGTTTCACGTTCATGATATTATTTCGGAAGTATAGATGCCGATTTGACAATTTATTCCCAAAATGCAATCCAACGATATCTTGAACATTTTTCAGTTTCTGCAAATGTGCCCACTCAATTTTTTTTCTTGTTTTTATCTACGAGTGTATTTTTCCTCTAATGTGTTACGCACAAGTTTCACCATATGAAATGGATCTAATATTACAACTACTGGGTCTCCGGTAGATGGGTGGTCAAAAAACGATTTTGAATTGTTTGTGTCTTCAAAATTGCAACCCAACATCTTAGCCGTAGCGATGTTAGATGCACAGCCATCAAAGATCAAAGTAACTTTTGACTTTTTCCTTTTAAGGGCTAAAACTATATCGTCCGAAAAATCATTCAATGCAGTATTTTCTGTAGTATCGCCAAATCCATTTTTCTTCAATTGGGATAAAATATTTTAAGTGAAATATTCTTCATAGTTAATCTTTTATTTGGGCGTTGTAGATTTCTGATCTGTGATAGTCGTTATACTGCCAAAATAGTTTTTTTCTTAGTTTTTGCTTTAAAATGTGTGTTTTAGGAGTATTCAGAGCAGATTCAATATCTGACGATGGTATATTTATCGGCGTAACGCATGATCCTCTTTCTTCAAAACTAAAGACTTCGGTTGAAATAAGATTATTTTTTTATTTTGTTTTTCTTGGTTCTTTTTCTTGGTTGGTAAGGTTATTTTCAGGAGAATAATATCAACACTGAATGTAATGACGGTGTTGTTTTCAGGTGAATAATGTCAACACTGAATGTACATTCAGTGTTGATATTATTCTCCTGAAAATAACCTTATTGAAGATCAGTTTCAAATCTATGAAAGACTGTCTCTAATTGAAATAGATACACATATACAGCTAAAATAAAAATTCCTATCAAACCTTAATATTAAGTGCAAAAAAAATAGTGAAATCTTTGTGCCTTATTCCTTGAGGGTTTGCATTATTTGTTTTTTTGAGCAACTCAGGTAAATCAAACACTTCAAAATTTCCAGAAGGTGAATTTTCATTAGCCTGAAAAATTAAACGTGCTTTAATTCGATCAAACTATGAACTGTTTTTTTAATGCTATTGTTATTCCCATGAGTCGAAAAAGCCGAACCTATATTACGTACCAACTGTAATTATTTGTCGTTCATTATTGTTTATTTGCTCATTTTGTTTAGTATTCAACTAAATATGTTGACGTTTCTTAAGTATGAATCATCTGCGTGAAAAAAATAACAGCTTAATTTCAAAATTTCATCGTGTAGAAATTAAACTTTAGTGCAAAAATTGACTGACTTCATTTTGCATAGTATTGACCATCGCGGTTTGATAATGTATTTGAACGTCTTTGAATATAATTATAATTTTGCAACTACTACTAGTGGAAAGTGATCCCTGGACATTTTAATCTTGTATGGCTCCTGCACCACTTCACAACACATGCTGGCACGATGATTCACAGCTGTAGTTCACAATGATAAAATTAAAACGTACGCGAAGATATGACGTGTGCTCGCTTGCATGAAAAATGTACGACTGATGACGCGCTGGACACGACTTTTAAGCCCCACCTACTTGGGCACGACTTTTGTTGGGTCATTTTATTAACGCTGTTACGTTTCCTGACTTATTACTTATTCGTAGACTGGCTAGCTTCGGCTGAATGTCTCAATCATAACCAAGTCCGAAAAAAACCCACTGTTCTATCTATACTAATATTATAAAGAGAAAAGATTGATTTGTTGTACGTTTGTTATAAACTCACAAAATACTTAACCGATTTAAAAAAAAACATGTATATGTTGATTTTTGTTTCCTTTTTATACTTTTTAGTGGCATATCGGAAAAACTTCGGGTGGAGCCGTAGGGCAGAGCAGCTAGTCTTTCATGACCAAGCAATCTAACACCATCATTTTAAAGGTCTACAAAACATATGTATGACCATTACTAAAATATGTATTCCAGATTTAGAAATCTGACTTCAACAAAGACGCTGAGCTCAAACGAAGAAGTATCAAACTTCTCGAAAGAGCACAGCGCAGAGCTACCAAAACGTCCATAACTTGAGGAACTGTACTTATGAAGCTCTTCCCGAAACGGTCTATTTCTTAAGGAACTGTACTTATGAAGCTCATCCCAAAACGGTCCTTTTCTTGAGGAACTGTATGGTTGCGTGGTCCTGACTAGGCACTCCTCAACAATTAACAGCACAGACGCGAAATATTGTATACGCATTTAATTGTGATGGCCCGTTCCAAGTTTCACCATGACTTAATTAAAGACGACTTAGTAAAACTTTTATTTATTTATACCTTTCTAGAATTTGCCCGCGACTTCGTCCGCGTGGACAACGTTTATCGCGTTCACATCTGTCACTTTGACACCTGTCACTGGCACCCATCACTAAACCTAAACCGTCAACTCACCCAAGCAAAGACGCCCATATGTCCTCTGCTCGATGACACGGGTCAGCGTAGGTACACAGTTTAAGACAGAGCTGGGATCCTGGCCGACCATTTAGAACAGTTCGAACTACATCCCTTACCTCCAAATACCACCAAACACATCACCGACTTCCACCAGAAAGTTACACACAAAGTGGCCAAATTTCTATCATCAACTCCACCCCCCCTTAGAGGTTATGAATTCATCCAACCGACCGAGGTTAAGAATATGATTCTCCGACTCCCGGTCAAAAAAGCGCCAGGCCAGGTACAATATCACCAACATGGCCTTGAAAAAACTACCAGCCAAAGGCCAGGTTTCTCTGGCCCGCCTGTTCAACGGTATTCTTAGGACACAACACTTTCCGTCTGCATGGGAATGTTATAGCACTACCTAAACCAGGGAAAGACCGCAGATTCACTTTCGTTATTCTTTTTTTTTTTACTGCGCCGCTACCATTTTTCTTGCACTTCCAGGTTGACTGGTAGAAAATGCTACTTAGCATTAAGTCCTCCTTGTACATTGTATTTGTGTGCTAAAGAATAAATAAATAAATAAAAAGGCTAAAGCCCCACATACTACGAGACGAGCAAGCACGGCTTCCGCTCTGAACATTCCACAACTCTGCAGCTTACAAGAGTCCTCCACTACCTGGCGGAGGAAATGAACCAGGGCCGCCACACCGTCGGTGTCTTCCTGGACATAGAGAAGGCATTCGACCGGGTGTGGCATGAGGGGCTCCTGTATAAGCTGCTACAAACAACGGCGCCACCAGCTTTAACAAGAATCGTGGCGTCGATCCTGGATCAAAGGAGATTTCAAGTAGAGGTGGAAAACGCCACATCAAACACCAAGACCATCAGAGCAAGAGTCCCACAGGGAAGCTGCCTGTCTCCCATCCTGTACGAGCTGTACACAAACGACATCCCGGTCCTGGAGAAGGAGCACCTCTGGGAAAGGGAAAGGGGTGTCGTCTTGGCACTATTTGCAGATGACAGCGCGTACTTCGCCTCCTCTGTCAGTCCAGTCATAGCTGCAGGCAGAGTGCAGATGATCCTAAACACATTACCAAAGCGGCTTGACAAATGGCGGATGGCCGCTAACGTTGGAAAGTCAGCCGCGACTCTAGTCAGCAACAAATGCACTCTGCCGCCACCACCACTACAATTTCGATGGCAGGACGTCCAGTGGGAGACTACTGTAAAGTACCTGGGCGTCCTCATTGACCGGTCGTTGAGGATGTGCCCACAAGTAGATTATGTCATACGGCAGGCTAAGGCCGCCCGTGCACTGCTCCGACCGGTACAATCTTCGAAATTGCCATTCAGGACCAAGATAGGTGTGTACAAAACTTACATTCGTACACGCCTAACATACGCAGCACCAGCATGGTACGCGCTGTGCTCAAAAACCAATAGGGCCAAACTGCAGTCCGTACAGAACTTGTCCCTGTGGATCTGCACGGGAGCGGGCAGACACGTCAGAAACGACGTCATCGCCCGTGATGTGAGGGCTGAATCAGTAGAGGAGTTCGTGGTCCGACTGGCGCGGCGGATGTACGACCGCGCCGATAATGGGCCACACCCCCATCTGCAGAACATCGCCCCGCATTTCACAAGACCACCTGACGCCCCACAGCTACGTCCGCTGCGCAGAGACATCCTCCCGACGAAGGATGAGGATGTGGAGAGCAACAGCGCTAGTTCATAAGACTCCTAAACCAACCTACAAACCCAACGCAGAGTGCCACTGGCAGAGCCCCTGAACGCAAAAGTGCCCCAGGCGTTGAAGCCCCTGTGCGTTGCTGCCAGGGCAGTGGGCAAGAAGCCCGATGCCCAACCCTACCACCCTCCAGAAGAGAGATGGAAGGTCAACGATGACCCATCACTTTGACACCCATTACTTAGAATCCTGTCACTTTGCCGCGGTAACATCAACGTGGTAACTCCAATTCAAAATTAAAAAAAAAACGATTATTCGCTAAAAAAATTAGGATGAAACGACATATGTTCTTTTCTTTTATGTGTACCCCGTACAATGTATATGCAAAATTTCATGATCTGTTGAGTAGATAAGGTGTGAAAGCGTTACAAACAAATAAACTAACTTTCGTATTTATCTACCCTAACTTTAAAAAGAGGAAAGATTTGATTGTTTGTATGAGTATGTTTTTTTTTTGTTTGTTTGTATTGAATTAACTCAAAAAAACTTTTAAAATCATTAAAAATAAACTTTTACCTATAGTAAGGTACATTATCAGCGAGTAACATGGTAGAATTTTATTTTTCATAAAAATAGAGATCTCTTCGAAAATTGCAATAATGTAACCCAAGGTATCAAAAATACAGAATGGAATAACGTTCCATGGAAACGAAATAATAACAATGCTGTCAAATACTTTACTAATAATAATAATAAAAATAATACTAATAAACACTTTATTACACCATATAAGGAACAAATACAATTACTTATTTTTAAAATACGGCACAATGGGCGGTCTTATCGCTAAGAGCGATCTCTTCCAGACAACCTTTGGATGGACAGAAATTACGAATTAAAAAAGGACGGTGGTGCAAAACAATACAATAAATCATGCAAAAATGACTATACCTACATATTTAATAAACTACATAAACCATACTTACTTACATAAGGTAAATACAACTACAATACATACTTTATAGAACTATATATACATATACATAAATATAATAATTAATGCCTAGCATAAATATATCAGTTTAGTTATCAGCATAATGCATTGTCTATGGTCAAAAAGCACTACTACCAATTATTTTGAATTACGCTTACGGTCGTTTTTTTTTAGATGTTACAACTGGTATTAAACTGCTAAAAGTAAGAAAATTATAAGATTTTAAACCTTTATGTTGATATATTAGCAACGATTCGGACATAACACTCCGTAAACTAAACTACATTTATTTTAAGCCGTGTTGGCTTCGTAACAAGGTCTTTTTGCCCATGGCATCTATTCTTCGACACTCGCTAGACTGTCACTCAAGCATGTCAGCGTAAAATCAACTTTGAATCCACGCGGCGAGAGTCCCCATTTGTCCAAACGCTGTGACACATCATGTTAAAAACCTTTTTTAACATGATTTAAGTAGCTTAAATTTACGTTATTTTAGAATAGATGCCAGGGGCAAAAATACCTTGTTTACGAAGTCGACAAGGTTTAAATTACATTAGAAAAAAATAAGTCTAGTTTAGTTTAAGGAGTGTTATGTCAGAATCGCTGCCATTATCTCTACAGTTACTATCTTCTCTTACTGCCACGCTCTGCATGCCTTCCTCCAGGCAATGCCCCTAATTCCCCGGGTGGTTGTTTCAGTATGCACAACAAGCGGGCACGCCGCCCGCCTCCTCGGGCCACTACCACGCGGCTGCCAAGTACTACGCGCCGCACAACCAGCTTGACGCGCCGCGGAACGCACGCGCCGCCGCCAGTGAGTACAGTAGGTGGAAAACAACAAATATTTACTACTAACACTACTATAGTACAATTTTTATCTTAAACTGACATTACCTGTGTTACCACTTTTTCATGAAATAAAATTAGTGCAGTGGTAAAAAAGACTTAGTTCATTCCTTAGTTCAGTTTTAGTGAATTATTTCAGGCCGTGCGTTATCGGCCGTTCAGTATAGGCCATCATAGTGATTGGCTGAAAGCCACATATAAATAGATTGCAGTAGATATATATATATATATATATATACTAGCTGTGCCCCGCGGTTTCACCCGCGTTAGGGATGATGATGAGATGATGACGAAAAGTATCCTATGTGTTATTCCAGGGTATAAGCTATCTCCATTCCCAATTTCATCAAAAACCGTTCAGCTGTTTGAGTGTGAAGTATGATGATGATGATGATGATGAAAATAATCTTATGTGTTACTCTAGGGTATAAGCTATCTCCAATCCAAATTTCATCAAAATCCGTACAGCCGTTTGAGCGTGAAGGATGATGATGATGATGAAAAGCATGTTATGTGTTATTCCAGGTTATAAGCTATCTCCATTTTAAATCTCATCAAAAATAAGTTAAGCTGTTTGAGAGTGAAGTATGATGATGATGATGAAACGTGTCCTATGTTTTATTCCAGGGTAAAAGCTATCTCCATTCCAAATTTCATCAAAATCCGTCCAGCTGTTATAGCGTTAAAACTCCGCAAACAAACTGACAACGTTTCACTTTTATTTATTGGTGTGGATTTCAGAATACCCGCCATAACCTCTAAAAACACGCCAGTAAGTGTAATACAGTATCATTGGCAGCAGTGCTTTTTGACCATAGACAACTGCATTATTACTCACGTACTTGACAGACTTGTTATTATTTCGTTTCCATGGCAACGACATTCCATTCTGTGTTTTTGATTCCTTGGGTTATATTATTGCAATTTTCGTAAGAACCTCTAATTTTATGAATAATAAAGTACTGCCACTAAGGTCGAAAGAATTTTTAAAATAGTTTTGTTTTGTTTATCCATTACTAACAAACAATCAAATCTTTTCTCTTTATAATATTAGTGTAGATTAAAACTGAATGATTTTATTAGACCATAAACCCCTCTTTTAACAAAAAAAACTGAGATTTTCAATAGTTATGCTTATAGTTCCGACCTTTTGAACTGTATCTGATTTTAATACCGTCACTCCAACGTGAAAGTGTGCAACATTATTGTACAAAGTGACAACAATCTGACAGTTTACTCCATCTCGATAAAAAATCGACTGTACATCTAACGGTTCGATTCTAACCACTAATCATTAAAAGGTTAGATCCTAATCTCTTATCAGTAATAGGTTAGATTCTAACCTCTTATCAATTATAGGTTAGATTCTAACCTCTTATTAAAATAATACGTTAGGTTCTAACCTCTTATCATTTAGAGATTAGATTCTAACCTCTTATCATTTATAGGTTAGATTCTAACCTCTAATAATTATAGGTTAGACCTACTAACCTCTAACTTCTTACTTAAGGCGACTAACTATTGAAGTTACGCACCATGCAATACTGTGAAATAAGCTGGTAAAAGAGGCTAAATGGTCCACACTAAAAATAACACTTGAGAATAGTCCTTTAGGAACTTGAACACTGATCACATGAATTTAGTAAATTTATTCAATACAATTTGCTCTCATTATTTTTCACAACTGACATAGTCGTTATTTTTACTTTCAATCAATCCGTAACTAAGCAACCACTTTTCATCATAATTCAAAAACTAAAGTGACCAAAAAGTATATACACCAACACTTTCCCTAATTGAGTGAAGAATGGATTGCCTGGCACAGTCCAATCTTTGTACGCAAATCTAATAACCGAGGTCTCGTAACTGCCTTGGTTAGTACATCAGCTAACTGATCCGCTGAACTTGTTTTCAAGACTGTGAGGGTGCCTTCATGCACCATCTCTCTAACAAAGAAATGTCTCAAGCGGATGTGCTTCGTCCTTTTGTGGAATTCAGGATTGTGTGCTAATCTGATGGCAGCCTCGTTATCGACTTTCAATGACGGCATGTCATCCACATTCGTTAATCTGTATAAAAGTCTTTGAAGCCATACCAGCCGGCAACAATCTCAGCTTCTGTGGTGGAAATAGCAACTGTGGCCTGTCGTTGACTCAGCCAAGACGCAGCTGCACCGGCATACAAACATACTACGCCAGTAGTTGAATGTCCAGTTATAGTCTCCTCCATGATCAGCATCACTATAGCCTAACAATTGCTTAGGTCCGCTGCTATAAGTGATTCCAAGGGAAATTGTTCCTTTGAGGTACCGGAATATTCTCTTCACCTTGTTCCAGTCGTCCTTCGCAGGGTTTTCCAACTTACGAGAGACTACACCGACCGCATATGCTATATCTGGACGGGTTCCGACCATTAAATAAGCGAGAGCACCTACTGCTTCCCTATAAGGAAACTTCTTTTTCTTGACTTTCCCTGCTTGAACACCTTCTTTCTCAATCGGAGTAGAGATTGGATTGCAATCGGCCATTCCGAAACGTTGTAGAATCTTCTTTGTGTAGGATTCTTGTTTTATTGTTATGGATCCGTCTTTTGCTTTCTCGATCTCAAGGCCAATCTTTTTCTAAAATTGTCAAAGAATCTGTTTGCTAGATCTGCATCCGAAGCTGCTATCAGGCCATCGTCAACATAAAGAGTTATCAGTATTTTCTCTTGATCAACTTTCTTTGTGAATAAGCAGCAATCAGCTTCGCTCTGTTTAAAATCCATATCTAATAAGATTTCTTCAAAACATGAATTCCAGCACCTTTGGGCTTGCTTGAGACCATACAAGCTGCGATTAAGATGACAAACTTTTGTTAATCCATCTCTAAAACCATCTGGCTGGTTCATATATATTTGTTCAGAAATCTTGCCGTTCAAAAACGCGGTTGAGACATCAAATTTAACTAAATAAAGCTTCTCCTGAGCACTCACACTTAAAAGTGCTCTTATTGTTGCCAGCCTTGCAACGGGGATAAAAGTTTGATCATAATCTAAACCCTTCTTTTGTTTGAATCCCTTTACTACCAAACGTGCCTTGTATTTGTCAATGCTTCCATCTGGATTTCTCTTTATTCTAAAAACCCATTTACATGGTAACCCCTTCCAGTTATGTGGTAGGTGACAGACAGTCCATACATCATTTTCTCGCAAGGAATCATCTCACTCTGCATTGCTTTGAGCCACTCGTCCTTGTCTTCTCTCTCCATAGCTTCTCGATATGTTTCTGGAAACTTGTCAGAATCTAACAAGCAGACAAAGTCTTTGAGATGTTGCGGTGGTTTGAGTGTACCTCTGTCTCTCAAATTGTATCTGGGTTCTACATCATGTTTTCTGTTCTCATACTCTTGAGCGTATAAAAACTGTTCATCTTCAAAGTCATCAACATGATCTGATGTCATAGTAGGAACATCACCGGTTGCTATACATTCTTCAAAGTCACTAACGTGATCTGATGTCACAGCAGGTTCATTATCCGATACTGCACATTCTCCCTCCAGAGCATGTTCAGTCTCACAGTTTTGTTGTTCTTCTAACTGTCTTTGAGAATCGGTTTCCCACAGAATATCATCTTCTAGAATGATCTCTCCCTCTGCATCTTGACTTATCATTTCTGGAATGATCTCTGCCTCTTGGTTCCTCAGCTGTGGAGTGATCTCCCCCGGAAGATCAGGTATCTTAGTTGAGATTCTTAATTCCAGTCCAGGACAGAATGTGACATCTCTAGATCTAGCAGTCTGTTTTCTGTCCCAGGTATGATATCCATCATCGTTGTCATATCCGATAAGTCTTCCTTTGACAGCTTTCTTATAAAGCTTCTTCCTTTTCTGTTTAGGAATGTGGAAGTAACATTCACTACCTATTACACGCAAGTGCGAGATCTTAGGCTTCTTGTTATGCCATAGTTCATAGGGTACTTTCCGTTCTACTCTTGTGGGTCCCGTACGATTCAAGACGTAAGCAGCTGTGTTGATAAGTTCTGCCCACAGAGCTTGTGGAAATTCCTCTCCTGAGTGCATGTATGACCTAGCGGTTTCTACAAGGGTTCTATTTTCTCTCTCCGCACACCCATTTTGTTCAGGGGTATATGGCATAGTAAGCCGCTGTTCTATTCCTTCTCTGTTAAGTATCTCGTGAATGGCTTTATTATCAAATTCGCTGCCATTTTCGCTCAATAGTGATTTGACGACGAGTCCAGCGTTGTTTGCTTCTTTCAAGAATTGAACTAATCTGTCTTTAACATCACTCTTGTTACGGATGAAATAGACGTGACGAAACGCAGAGTAGTCATCCTTGAATAAAACAAAATAGCGATACTTCGAGTAACTTTCGGGGAATTGTCCAATACATCACTATGTATGAGCTCTCCAGGCACTGAAGCTCTATCTCTCTTGCCAAACTTTAATCGCTGAGCCTTTCCATAAATGCAGCCTTCACATTGTATATCATCCTCTTGACTAAAGTCAATCCCCAGTTCTCTCTTAACAAGATCCTTAACATATCTTTTATTCTGGTGACCAAATCTGTCATGATAAAGCTGAAGTTGTCTCGATGGAGTAACAGCGTTCAATTCTACAGAATGACTGGGCAGGACTGTCTTCATTCGAAGCATGTACAGTCCTCCGTTGTGATTTCTGTTTCCTAGTACAATTTCAACACCATTTAATTCCAGCCTGCACTCTTTAGTAGTGGATATAAATGTACTGTTCTGCAGCTTATCTTGTGCTGCTAATACCGAAAATAGATTCTTGGTCAGTGTTGGCACATACCAGATATTGCTTAGTGTGAGTTTTGACTTTTTGCCATTGACATTTGATTCAACTTCCACAGACCCTTTCCCTTTCGCAGGAACTACAATCCCATCTGCCGTTGTGACAGTGTGGTTTGAATTAAATTCTTCAAAATTTACAAAAACATCGCTCCTATTAGTGACATGCGTAGTAGCACCATTGTCAACGTACCAATTGTCAGAATCTTTTTCTTCTGAGCAAGTATAAATCATTGTTACTCCTGTAAACTGATCAAGCTCCAAATATATCGTACACTGGTCACACTTTGACATTGGCAGAATATCGTCAATCAACGATAAAAAGCCACTCTATAAAAAGAAGAAGAATAAGAAGTATAAATCATCAAGGTTATGTTTTTAACTTGCTGCTTGACGGACAATTCTGTAGTCTTTTTCGGTCTGCCATCATTAATCCACTTTCTGCAGTATCTAATTCTGTGGCCTTTCACCAAACAATATCTACATATTAAATTTTCGTCCCTGTTTTTCGGTTTAGTCTGCACCTTAGAAGTAGAGGCGAGCACTTCTTTGGTTTCATCCTTATGTCCCACTAATGCTCTCTCATACCCACATAGTTGTGACGTCAGTGATTCTATTGTTCGCTCCTGCTTAGTCAACAGCATCCAACTTGACTTAAAATTGAAAAATTTTTCATCCAGGCTATCCAAAATTTTGCAATTCAAGAAGAGTTCTGGCAGCTTCATGTTTTGATCAGTCTTTATAATTTCAGCATTTAAATTGTTCCAAATATTTATAATTTTTGACATTAATGTTGCGACGTCATTTTCGGAATTGTTTTTAAAACTGAAAAACTGCATACACAAGGAGTATGCCCTGTCTTCTGACTGCCCATCAAACAAACGATGAAGCTCTTGCCACACTTCATGAGCTGTTTCAAAGCGCATAACTTTCATCAATGTGTCTTCAGTCATATTGCTCGTGAGGATGAGCAGGGCGTTGCTATCTGCCTTCCTATATTTCAGAAGCTCTGCATTATAGGCCATCAGCGCACCATCACCTGGTCCCAGTATGGGCTTTTTGAGTTTCCCCTCAGCTGCCTCCACACACTTTCTGTGCCTCGCAGCATTATGGAAACTTTGTACTTCCACGTAGCCCAGTTCTTACTGCCTTCGAGCTGACCTATTTGAATTTTAGACGTTATATGTTCCATCTTGACCAACTTTTCAAAACTTGTGGTAGCCCACAACCTATTGAAGTTACGCACCATGCAATACTGTGAAATAAGCTGGTAAAAGAGGCTAAATGGTCCACACTAAAAATAACACTTGAGAATAGTCCTTTAGGAACTTAAACACTAATCACATGAATTTAGCAAATTTATTCAATACAATTTGATCTCATTATTTTTCACAACTGACATAGTCGTTATTTTTACTTTCAATCAATCCGTAACTAAGCAACCACTTTTCATCTCAATTCAAAAACTATGTGTCTTGCTTGACCAAAAAGTATATACACCAACACTAACACCCAATGGAATAGCTGGATTTGACTAAAAGCTACAGGTTTTCGAAAAAATAATACTCTTTATTGAAACACCAGAACTTATTACTAGAACAAAAATAATGTGACCCTATCACAATGGGCGGTCTTATCGCTCAATGCGATATCTTCCAGACAACTGTGCTTGGAGAGGAATAACGAGAGACATATATGGACAGCGGCGTTCGGATAAAATGTCATAAGAATCACCAAATCCTAAGAAATATAACATTAAATTCAATTACAGTACTCTCTCTTTAATCCGCTACTCGACTATCCGACAACTACTATAATCCGCCGTTTTTTTTTGCGTTTCGTAATTGGTCTTATCACGATGTAATTTACGTTACATGTGTGATCTAGTTATATTCTGAATATATATTCTGGCAAATAAGACCAATTTTTCGAAACCTGTGTACTAAGTAAAGATACAGTCTTGTTGAATTTTAAATACAATAACATAATAATCATACATTCCGATGTTTTAATAAACGGTTTTATTTAGCTTACCGTTTTTTCGGGTCAAATCTAGTAATCGAATTTTTAGCCCCTTCCTGTTGATCTGAAAGGACTATGCCAGATCTCCAAAGTGACTTAGGCTCGATGTAAAATTATCGCGGACACAACTGAACAGTATTTTTATTTTTAAAGCATTATATTAAAAGCTTTTGTGTGTTATTAGTTATTTCTGGGAACTATTCAAAAATAAGTTATGTGGAAATAAAGTGTGGTTATGTGACTTTCGTTAGATTAAGACACGGTTTATGGTCAAGAGAATAATATAGCCAAGATATTATTGAAATCTAATATTAAACTGATATATTATATAGGTACCTACACTTTACGATCATGTTTAATATCATTTATAAAGTATTTTTACCTACCTATACCTGCTATAGTAGTAGGCACTTAGGTACTCAATCTGAGAATCGAACCATGGGCCTTTTCGGCTCTTGTCATGAGCTTGGTACCTAAACCCCTGAAATATTTATACCAATAAAGAATTAACTTATAAGCAGGATAAAAAAATACGTATGCGTGTATTGTTGTTATTTCTAGTATCATAAAATAATATACTGAAATGATTTCTATTAGAATAAACTAAGATAGCCTGTAGATTATTTAAAATCGATTTTGTTTATCGATTTATTAATAGTTTATTTACACTAATTACGAGTTATAGTGAACACTATGATTAGTAATTAGTATCAATTCACAGCTATTTCCGGTCATTTCTATCCATTTTTATTCCAATTTTTTTTAATAACCGTTCTCGAAAGTTATTGTTCTAATAAGAATTATTTACATTATTTTATATAGTCAATAATGTGGATAGATTTCGTGTTCGCAGCATTTAACTTTTAAAAGTCTTGCACAGCTATTTCCGGTCATTTCTATTCATATTAATTGTTTTTATTTTAATAACAGTTCCAGAATGTTATTGTTTTAATAAGAATGAATTAAATTATTTTATATACTCAATAATGTGGATAGATTTCGTGTCCGCGGCATTTAACATCAAAAGTCTTGGAAGCCGAAAGCTGGCATCCTCCTTTGGTACACATCTCTATTTCTGATATGTAAAATCAGATATGTATCTCTATTTCTGTATAGTATCATTGTAAATTTAAGATGGCCGCCGCCACAAAATGTAGGATTACATTTTTTTTTAACCTCCCCGATATGAGGCATGTCCCGTGCATCCACTGGCTTCACCCACTGGTGGGTGCACGGGTAATTCGCATTTACCTGTCCACCCACTGCACTAGAGTTGGAAACTAATTAAGAAATAATCGACATTTATGAAGAAAAAAAAACAACGTTTTGTAATTAGGTAACAAGACATTTTAAAGTGACAGATGTCAAAATAATCGCCAAATATGTAGAAAAAAACACCAAGTATTATAATTAGGTAGTAAAACATTTTAAAGTGACAGATGTCAAAGTGAAATGTCAAACTTCAAAGTCATACGTCAACACCTGACAAGATTTAATCGATATCTTCGTTTAGGATGACAGCTGTCAAACTTAAAATGGCTATAACTTTGAAACTAACGATCCTGGACTAGTAGTTTCTTTACAAAAGTGATAGATCTCATTGAAATCTTCATTTTGGATGACAGCTGTTAAACTTAAAATGGCTATAATTTTGAAACTAACGATCCTGGACTAGTAGTTTCTTTACAGAAGTGATAGATCTCATCAATATCTTCGTTTTGGATGACAGCTGTTAAACTTAAAATGGCTATAACTTTGAAACTAACGATCAAAGTTATAGCCATTTTAAGTTTGACAGCTGTCGTCCAAATGAAGATTTCAATGAGATCTATCACTTCTGTAAATAATCTACTAGTCCAGGATCGTTAGTTTCAGAGTTATAGCCCTTTTAAGTTTGACAGCTCTCATCCAAAACGAAGACCTCAATGAGAGCTATCACTTCTGTAAAGAAACTACTAGTCAAGGATCACTAGTTACAGAGTTATAGCCCTTTTAAGTTTGACAGCTGTCATCCAAAACGAAGATATCGATTAAATCTTGTCAGGTGTTGATGTATGACTTTGAAGTTTGACATCTGTCACTTTAAAATGTCTTACTACCTAATTATAATACTTGGTGTTTTCTTTTTCTTCATAATTGACGATTATTTTGACATCTTTCACTTTGACATCTGTCACTTTAAAATGTCTTGTTACCTAATTACTAAGCATGTTGTTTTTTTTTCTTCATAAATGTTGATTATTTCTTAATTAGTTTCCAACTCTAGTGCAGTGGGTGTACGGGTAAATGTGAATTACCTGTTCCAGTGGGTGCACGGGGCATGCCCCCCCGATATGGGTATCAAATGAAAAGGCTTAGTAGAATACAGTACATCATGAAAAAAAAACAAATCAAGATGGGCCACCACCGCAAAAAGGCGGTTTTTTTTTCAATCCCCTCAATATGGGTATCAAATAAAAGGGTTTGACAAGTAGTACACAGTACACTTTAGAAATAACAAAATAAAATCTTGAAAATAAAATGAGTAAAAAAAAAGTATTTTATGTTAAACGGTTTTATTGTAAACTAGCTGTACCCGCGGCTTCGCACGCGTGGTCTTTGCTTTAGGTTCAAATGAAAACCGCTTTACAATTGGTCCAGTAGTTTTTAGTAAAAACTACTGGACCAATTGCAAAGCGGTTTTCATTGTTAGATAGCTTAGGGTTTGATTTAAATCTGGTGAAATTGGTATCTGAATCCGGTGAGTTAGAAACCGAGCAATTGATAGAAGTATTTTTGACGGCTGAAGAAATTTTGTTCAAATGTTGGTATATTGGTCCTGGAATAGCACATTATGGTACTTTGAACCTAAAGCAAAGACCACGCGTGCGAAGCCGCGGGTACAGCTAGTACAGAAATAAGGCTGTAATTTCGAGTAATTAAAAACTTTTTACGTGATGCGTGAACAAACAAACATACAAACAAACAGAAAGAAAGACACGATTAACAAAACAAATATTGTTCAATAACTTTCTTAAGCACCGAGGAGCATTTTTTTTCATTTGAATTCATTTAGTACTTTGGTCAAGATACGGACAAAATTAAAAAGTAAAATAGTTTGGCTTCAGTATCGAATATAGAGAACCATTCAAAAAATATTTTTATTACATAAATATTAACATAACTTTGGACCCATATCCTGCAGAAACCCTTTACTTTTTCGGGATAAAACGTGTCTTCAATTTTAACCCATCTAACTTAAGACAGGGCCAAGTTGCATCAAAACCCGTCCATGAGTTTCAGCGTGGTATGTGTTCTTTTAAATAAGTTTCAACCCCTATCCTGCGAGAACCCATTAATTTTTCGAGATGTAAAGTATCCTATGTCATACCTCGTAGTATGAACTCAAATCATACCAAGTTTCATTTGAATTCATCCAGTAGTTCCGGCAGCGTGATGCGCGGCTAAAATACAGACTGATAGACATACAGACAAAAATGATGAAATTTACAGTTTAGGCTTCATTATCGAAAATAGAGTAACTTCCAAAAAAAACACTATCTTTAATGTACAGAATTTGGACCCATATCCCACAGGAACCCTTTATTTTTTCGGGTAAAAATGTATCCATAATTTTCACCCATCTTATAAACTATGTCTGTGCCAAGTTGCATCAACATCCGTCCAATAGCTTCAGCGTGATACGTGTTCTTTTAAATAACATTCAACGCCTATCCTGCAGGAACCCTATAATTTTTCGGGATGAAAAGTATCCAATGTCCTACCTCGAAGTATGAACTCAAATCATACCAAATTTCATTTGAATTCATTGAGTATTTTCGGCGTGATGCACTTCCAAGGTACAGACAGACAGACGGACAGACAGACAGAAGACCAAAACTTAAAAAAATAGTTTTGGCTTTAGTATTGAAAATAGAACGGCACCAAAAAAATACAGAATTTGGGACATTATCCCACAGGAACTCTTTAGTTAATCGGGATAAAAAGTATCCTGAATTTTAACCCATCATATAAACTATAACTGTGCCAAATTGCATCAAAATCCGTCCAGTAGTTTCAGAGTGGGAAGTGTTTTTTGAAATAACTTTATACCTCAATCCTGCGGGAACCCTTTCATTTTTCGGGATGAAAAGTAGCCTATGTCTTACCTCGTAGTACGAACTCAAATCATACCAAGTTTCATATAAATTCATTTATTAGTTTCGGCGTGATGCCTAGCCAAGATACAGACAGACAGACGGACAGACAGACAGAAGACCAAAACTTAAAAATAATACAGTTTCGGCTTTAGTATTTTAAAATAGAACGGCAACAAACAAAAAAAAACAGAATTAGGGACATTATCCCACAGGAACTCTTTAGTTTTTCGGGATAAAAAGTATCCTGAATTTTAACCCATCATATAAACTATAACTGTGCCAAATTGCATCAAAATCCGTCTAGTAGATTCAGAGTGGTAAGTGTTTTTTGAAATAACTTTAATCCTCAATCCTGAGGGAACCCTTTCATTTTTCGGGATGAAAGGTAGCCTATGTCCTACCTCGTAGTATGAACTCAAATCATACCAAGTTTCATATAAATTCATTCAGTAGTTTCGGCGTGATGCCTAGCCAAGATACAGACAGACAGATAGACAGGTTCTTCTTGGTGCTCGGGCTTCTTTTCCGCAACTAGGCCGATCATCGGCCCTTTTTGCGTGAAAAACAGACAAAATTCAGAAGACAGACAAAAAAAAAAAAAAAAACAGTTTTGGCTTCAGTATCGAATCAAGAGCACGTTCCAAAAAAATAATTCTAAATATCTTCAATGTACAGAATTGGACTCGTTACAGTTTTATTATAAGTATAGATAATGAATCATGCAGATACTAAGAGCTAAAAATTTTAATAAAAACGTTGGGCGAAGAGTAACCTGAGTAATAGACATTCGACTCGCCCCACGAATTTATTTATTTTTTTAGCTTTTAGTACATTATCTGCATAATTCATTCTTTACAATAAAATCGTGGGATTTTGTGATGGCGGACGAGCGTCTTTTTACCCGACTAAGGCGAAGCAAGGGAAGGGTTGAGTTTAACAGTCTATGTATGTGGGTATGTGGATGTTCCACCATAGCGTCGCTCCTATTAGTCCGATTTTGACAAGCGTGGTATCAATCGATTCGTCTTCATCACAAGATTGTAATGGTTTTTTTCCCATGTTGTATTTATTGGGTAAAAAAAATGATTTTCCTATGTACTCGATTCACTTTGACACTTCAATTTTACTTCTTGTAATATCTTACACTCACAAACCATTCTTTTGCAGGTAACCTGAGTTCCATGCAGCACATGCAGATGGCGCCAGGATCGCGCATGTCTCCCAACCTGAACACCCACATCATCAGCCAATTCGGCATGAATGGGTACCGCATGCCTCAGCAGCAGTTCAACAACTTGCAGATGATGAATGTGCAGCCAGCTGTGCAGTACCCTTCGCCAGACCCTCGAGCGCAGCAGTCTAATGTCTACTATCAATACATCAACCCGCCTCCACCGCTTGCCATGCAGCCTCTTAACTCTACCATGCGACGGTAACACTCTTCTGAGGCAATGTTTCAACCATTGTGCTGTGAGATGAGCTGTTATGGTTGAAACAGCATGGTGACAAGATTAGCCAGCTAAATTGAATTGCAGTGCCCAGAGTACCAGACGTTTTTAGAATCTAAATATTGATTTATTTAAATGCCACTTGGGGAGTCTCCTGTCTTGCATCCCCGTAACAGTGAAGTGAACAGTCAGCGAACCTGAAGTATTAACCCCCCAATACTCACTCGGTCCAGCCCGATGAAGACATTAGACGTAATGATGACCAAAAACTGACAGTGTATATCTCTAAGGCATAGTACAAATAATGTGCTTCTAATTTTAAGTGTAAATATTGACACCACTTCGGTTGCCTTATCCTTCCGACTCTGAAGGATCTGATTGTATTACTTTAATGGCGGCTTGGTTTTAGCGTTTTGTATGATATGTATGTAATTGAGTTTGATAGGTACCCGGTAAGCAGAATGAGAGTACAAAAATTGCGAATAAAATGTGTATTTAAAAAATATGTTTATAATAATGGCTAAATGTAGCATAATTTTTAGTGCAATAAATATATGTGAACTGGTAAAATTTGACACAATTTTAACTTGTGCCGTTCTTATCTTTGAGTACTGGGATCGGACAGTGATCTGAAGGCGTGTGCTTAAATTGTAAAAAAGTAATATTATTTCCAAAGAAACAATAATGTTAAGTCTTTGGTGATAGTTCACATGAGTGCAATTTGTGTTACGTATCGCATTGTGAAGTTCTGATGTAAAAATTTGTTTGGAAACTCGATTTATATGTATATCATGTTACTTTAGATGTTATATACACGTGTCAGATGTACAGTATCTCTTGTACAGTCGGCAAATCTAACAATAGTATTACTATAGGATCCTAGTTCTTGAATTTGTTCTCAAGTGCCTCTTTTATGTCCCTTTCGCTTAACACCCGTGTAAGATATTTGTAAATGGTACCGCTTGACTTAACACAAGGCTGTATACATACTTATTTAGTTATGAGGATTAGTAGTGTTAATGTATTTGTACATCAGTTTTATTTGATCAATGTGATAGTGTAAGAGAAATGAGTCGACGTATTTGCAAACAGGCCTAAAGAATGGTTACTTTATTTTTAATGTTTTTTTATTCTTTTTACAATGTTAGGTTGTAGTTTTTTAATTATGATTACGTCTTTGTTTCTGCTTCGCTTAAGATTATTTTCGTTTCCCAGTAATTTATTGCCAAATGTTATTAACACTGATTATTTACAGTTAAGTATTGTAGGTAGTTTTTATTTTCGTCCTGCACTTTTAGGTTATGGCCGATAGCGCGCGCTCGCGCCGCGGTTTTCGGCAAATTACTCGTAAGATCTGCTCTGCTCCTCTAAGGTTATGAATGTTATTTGTTACTAATGTGTAGTATATAAAATATTGTAAATACAATAACAGTAAGATATGTAGCAGGTGTTATCACACAAAATATAATTTTGTGAAAAATTTTGAAGTTTTATTTATCTACAAACAAACCTAACAGTTTAACTCTGTGATGCGAGGCTTTGTAAGATTAAAAATAAAAGAAATAAAATCTTTGCTTTATTTTTATTTCATAAATAGATTCAATACACATTTAAAAGCCCGATCCCGATTCACAATGTATAGGATTTTCGGGCGTTCTCAGTAATTTAGTTCGGGTTACCGGACTGTTGAGACTTTTTAGTCTCAGCAGTTCGTGGATGTAATATGACCGGACAATTGTGCCTGATAGTTTATTTTTCCGTAATTGAAGGTCCTGTATCGATATCGAAATATCAGGCTCAGTAGTCCGGTCGTATTGCATCACCAAACAGGGCCCCAATTCTACTAAAACAATTGTAATGACAATTTTCAACAATTTTCGCTTTTACCTCTTAAAAGTGGTAGAAAAGAAAATTTTTGGAAAATTTTCAAAATAAAATATTTCCAAAAAAGTAAAACTCAAAATTCAAAAATTTTCACAAATTTTTCGCTTTACTACTACGAGGTAAAAGCGAAAATTTTGCGTTTTTTTTTGATAATTGTCATTACAATTTTTTTAGTACAATTGGGGCCCTGTTGAGATGAAAAGTCCGGGACTGGACTAAATAACCAAATTACTAAGAACGCCCGGTAAGTTTTTTAGCAGCAATAGCAACTAAGAATTTTCTGATGTGTTGCATGATTTACAGGTCCATAGATGACGTCTCGTGGAAATATAAGTAAAACACAGAATAAGTAATATTTTGTACTTATTTGTGTTTGTTGAAGTGTATTTGTATTTCTGCCTTTAGTTGGGCGTTTCCTCATGGAATAGGTTACAAAACTGATTTGGCCACGAGGAATTTGTAGCCAGTACTTATGGATGAAAATAACAAACCTACTGGAAGAGACTTTCTTTACATTTTCAAGTGTTGTGGTGGGTCAGTTGCTAAATAATTTTATTTAGGAAAGAAGTACAATTTAGAATCGCGCGCGATGGTCGTTTTATGACAGTACTATAAACAGGTGGAGTCAATAGATTAATGACAAGCAGTTTGGCCACGAGAAAAAATTATTCCTCATAGCCAAATCAGTTAGGCCACGGGGAAACGTCCAATTGAAACAACTGATTGTCGTAAACAAAAATTGATCAAGAAATATTACAGCTAAAACTACGAAAAATACGTTTGACTATGACTAGATAGTCATATGAATTTGAATATACAGATTGGCCATAATCATTCTAAATTTTCGTAATTATATGGTTCACAGCAAATCTTTTATACTTGAGAACTGGAAACTAACCATTGAGACCTGGGGTATTACTCCAAAACCAAT
The DNA here is from genome assembly GCA_946251855.1 of Alsophila aescularia. NCBI lineage: Eukaryota > Metazoa > Arthropoda > Insecta > Lepidoptera > Geometridae > Alsophila > Alsophila aescularia. Next base: position 34,757,983 of record OX276380.1, read on the forward strand.
CATAATGACCTCTCATCTCACACAGCCTCTATGAACTTATCAAAAAAACAGTAATTTGTATTCTGAGATGCACTCACAATGCAATTTTTTTACATAATGATTAAGCCATATTTGGTAGCTTTTATAATAATTTACAGTAGCATGGCACAAAATTGCTAAAAATAAAGAATAATTAAGAATAATGTGGCATGCCATTACTGATAAAATATTTATTAATAAACCTCTTGGACTTGCAGTTTTCTTGCTAAGTACAGAGGCGAGGCAATGTAAAAAGCAGTAGGAAAAAGTTAATTTCTTATCTTAGATGAAAATGTGAAGCAACAACATACAGATTTACATTTAAATAATAGCCAAAAATAACATCCAATATTACAAATCATGCGAGGGGGTACATTAACATACAAATGTTAATGTACCCCCACTTCGTCCCAATAACCAAACGTTATAAAATTACTACAAAACTCAGCATAAAGCTGTATGTTTAACACTTCATCATCATCAAACTCTATCTGCCCTCTGCTAGATGTGTAGGCCTCTCCTGATGCATGTCACTGAGCTCAGTCTTCAGCTCTCCTCATCCTTTTTCTTCAGGCCGCTTTTCGCAGGTCATCACTCCATCTGGCCACAGGGCGTCCTACACTACATTCGCTTAAACATGGTCTCCACTCGAGAACTCGTATACCCCAATGATTATCATTCTTTGGGAAATGTGACCAGCCCACTGCCACTTTAGCTTGCTTATCCTTAGAGTTATGTCGGTCACCTTAGTTCTCCGTTGGATATCTTCACCACAAATCTTGTCCTTCAGAGATACTCCTAGCATAGCCCTCTCCATAGCTCGCTGAGCGACCTTAAATTTGTGGGTTAGTTTAACCATGAGTATCGTGTTTCGGCTCCGTAGGTCATGACTGGTAGGACTCACTAATTGAAGACTTTCGTCGGTATGGACGACGAGAAGACTTGATGAAGCTTGCTTGTTTAACACCTGTTGGATTAATATTAGATCGAAAATTCTTTATTGCACTCAAAAGATAGGTACTTAGGCGAACTTATTGCTAGCAAGCATTATCTTCCAATTGCCTTAGAAAATATACAATACAAATCATCTATAGTTGATTTGTATTATATATTAAAACTATTAAACATTTCTACGACTCATGTCATGACTATCAAGTACATTTTAATAAAGCTTAATTTATTATATTTGTACATAGATTGGCACAGGGATGGGTTCCGTAGACCTTCTATCAAGTTGTACTCTGGTCCTCATTAGTTTAAGGCTGTTCTCAGTCACTTTGATGCATCCTCGGATGAGTAAACCTTCTAATTTGTGACTATGCAGTGCCAGCGCCCTGAAAAACATAGGTAGTTGTGCTTTATTAACTTTTGTTTCATATCAAACTCATAAAATACAGAATAGTTACTCACCTAACACCCTTATCAGTGATTTCACAACATCCACCTAAGTTAAGAAGCTTTAAAGTAGTGCTATATTTTGCTAAAGCATACAGGCATTTGTCCGTGACTTGTTTATTGCCTTCTAAGTTGAAAATTTTTAGTTGACGGAACTTTTTAATGAATATTAGTATACAGCTCTCGGATATAAGAGGACAATGAGATAAATCGACATCTTCGAGCATGCATTGGTGTAATGCGAGCGCCTCCACAGCGCCCGTCGTAAGCCACGCACAGCGCGCCAACTTGAACGTGCGCAAGTTATTGCAGTACAATATCACAGGCTGCAAACACTTAGCCGACAAGTTTTTACACTGACTGAGGTTCAAACTGACCAAATTTTTGTTCTGCAATAACATTGGAATAACGTCTGAGTCTGTCAGAGTCGAGCAACGACTCATATTTATTATTGTTAGTCTCGTACAGGTCAACGTGAAAACCTGCAAGAAATCATTTTTTTTACAGACATCACAAGAACGCTGAACTGAAAATTCACATAAACAGGATATTTACATTGAAAGTGTGGGGAGAGAATCCCTTGTTCATCAGTTTCAACGATTTCAGCTTGGTAAAGTACATGTTTATGATTTGCAGGCAAGTTTTGGAGGCACATCGAAAATTAAAACACTCGCGGATTGTTAAATACGGTATCACTTTTTCCACTAAAATATCTTCCCAATACAAATCAAATAGTTGTGTGTTTCTCTTCATTTTACTTTGTTTTTGAAAATCTATTGGAAAATTATAGAAAATTGAGTTCGACCCATTTTACCACAATCTACAATAACCAAAGCAGTGTGACCAGATTCAAATGTCAAATTCTGCTAGCCTGAATGACAAAAACTGCTAAAATATGCTAGACATTTTTCAAATAATGCTAAATTACTGCTTTCACAGATTATTGCTTAAACATTAGAAAATATGGACAAAAATGCCAATTTGGACGATTAGAATGTCATTTTTATTAGGGTTCCGTACCCAAAGAGTGTCAACGGTCAACTATAATATTTTTAAGCCTAGGCTGTCTGTCTGTTTGTCCGTCCTACCGTTTAACGACTGTATCTTTTTAACCGATACTGTATCTTTGGAGAGCAATAGTATCCGAATGGTATCGTGTTGCGCTATACAATCTGACGGATTATGGCCCATTCAATCTCTTTCTGAGAGAAGGCCCGTGTCCCAGCAGCGGGAACTGATAACGATGATCTTTTGAACTGTAATAGATATTAAAATGTTTATAGAATATGACTGTAATGTTATGGCGGATTAATTAAGAAATAATAATAATAAAAAAGGGGGATCCCTATACAACAAAAGTACTTATTACGTATTTTGTCTTTGCTCTAAGCGGTGATAAGTACAAGCGTAAGAGGCAAACTTGGCATGATTTATAATAAGAAAAATAAAAGTGGTGTGGTAACGCGCGCTTAGTGCGCGGCCCAACTCGCACTTGGCCAGTTCATTCCTATTTACAACACATTTCACTCGTCACTATCACTGTCCTTAGCAAATCCTTTGTATAATGATGATGAGTTAAGAGATAATTTTAACATATTTTTGTTGGCTCGAAATTCACACACCCATTTTCTCATATATTTCCTTTTTGCGTTTTTGGAATGCCAAATTCCAGAATCGTCATGTTTATTTTTGAACCGATTTCTAAGCTGGATTTTTATATTGTTAATCAGTGAAATGATTCGTTCACAATAAGTGTGTGGCATTAGTAAAATCATAATAGCCCACGCAAGATTCACAATGTTGGGTTTACCAATACCATTACCATTACCATTATTATTTATATTTACCACCATTACCATTACCATTTAAATTAAATAAAATTCATCGTTTCAATTTGTCTTCAGAAATTTTCAGTATCTGTTAGTTTGGCATCAGAGCTGCTTCCAGAAGCCAATAAACTCAAATATAAAGGCTTGAGCGTACTGTGTGCACTTTTGGGGCATTTTGAAACGCGTTCAATAAATCCTGCCAGATTATTGCTATTATTGGATGCTATTATTGGATGCATTATTGGATTCTGCTAAATAATGCTAGATTTCAATAAAATGCTAAAAATCCTGCTAGGAGCTAAAATGAGAGTCTAATCCTGCTAAAATCGCAGGAACCTGCTAAATATGGTCACACTGAACCAAAGAGTATATAAATACTACGTACAATAACAAACTAAATAGTCTATGGTTATGGTATGGACTACAATACAAACATTTTACGGCCCCGGCCGCCGTTTTTTTTTCTTCTTCTTCTTTTTATTGAGTGGCTTTATAACGTTGATTGACGATATTCTGCCAATGTCAAAGTGTGACCGTGTACGATATATTTGGAGCTCGATCAGTTTACAGAAGTAATGTCGGTATACCTTTAATAAAACGGGACATAAACAAGTATAGGAAAGAAGAATTATAGGTAAAATATTTAACTACTTAAAATAAATAGGACATCATAAATTTAATTTTATAAACGAATATTATTATTTTTTATCAATTTACATAAAACATATATAAATGGGGAGAAAACGTATGAAAGAAGACATTTAAAGTTTATAGGTCGGGGCATATCAGGATCAAGAACATCATACAAAGAAAAAGCCAGCTTAGGGCAGCAAAAGAAAATATGATCAAGAGTTCCGTCATCGAGACCACACTCACAAAGAAAATGGTCCCTGACCCTAATTTTGTTAAGAAATACTGGTGAGCAAACATGCCCAAGACTAGCGCGAATTATAGTTGAAGTTACTAGTTTATCAGCCTTTTTAAATTTAAAAAACCATGGTGGATATCAGGTTGGATATCACCAAAATGTCTACGTTTAATGGTCTTTGTATGAGACCAAATATTTTGCCAATTGTCATTTAAATGTTTCTTTGCTAGATTACGTAAGTCTCGAGAAAAACCTTTGGTGTAAGTTTCTAGGCCTGTTTCTACAGCTTGTTTAGCGCAATGATCAGCGGTTTCGTTACCTTCAATGCCGCAATGTCCTGGGATCCAGGCCAGAGCTACCTCAATACCAGAAATGTAGCATCTATATAATATTTCTCGAATTTTAAGATTTGAGTGAAGCATATCTTTAGATCGAAATTGATATTTGTAAATGTCTTGTAAACAACTTAAAGAATCGGGAAATATGATAGTTTTATTTAGCTTATGTGATTCAACATATTTAACTGCTTCTAAAAGAGCTACTGACTCACCTGTGTAAACAGATGAGCCAGCAGGGCACTTAAAATTTAATATTATTCTAAATTTAGGTATCCATACAGCCGAACCAACCAATCCATTATTTGTTAATTTGGATGCATCTGTAAAAATAGTCAACCAATTGGGCCATTGAGAGTTCAGATTATCATAGAATTTGATATTAGCACCAGGAGTGTCCTTATCAATGCCAAAGTGAAGGAGTATGTTAGGTCTAAAGACTACACTTTCATACGGAACACTAAAAAGAGGGTGGATAGGAAATTGGAAGAGAGAGGAGGGCCAATTAGAAAGATTATTATAAGAATTTAAAAGACAAGGTGGATCTTTATGTCGCCAATAATTTGATGTAGGAACTAGGTTAGAAAGAGAATAAAGCTTATGCAAGATGAGATGTTTAGAGAACTGAGCGGCTAGATAGAAAAAACGATCAGCAAGATATTGTCGACGAAGTCTTAGTGGAGGTTCGACGCACTCAACTTGGAGCGCATTTATAGGGGAAGATTTCATTGCTCCTGTGATGATCCGAGGACATTTAGATTGAATGGAATCAAACAATCTTAAAGAAACTTTACTACAAGGTTCCAATAAAAATCCAGCATAATCAAAGTTACTTCTGATGATGGCATTGTAGAGTATTTTTTGATTAAAAGGGTGTGAACCCCACCACACACCAGACAGGGCACGGAGGATGTTCACATTTCTTTCGAATTTATTTTTTATATAGTCTATGTGTGGAGAACCTGTTAATTTAGAATCTAAAATGAGACCCAGAAATTTAGTTTGATTACTGACTGTAAGACTATGATCGTTTATATAAATTTGAACATCCGGTATAATTTTTTTTCTAGAGAACACTACCACATTAATCTTATCTGGTGCTAGTGATAAGCTATGATCTGTTAGCCATTCACTAAGATATGAAAGAGCCGCATTAAGTCGAGCTACTGAATCAGAAATAGAATTAGAAGAATAATAAAGAGCTAAATCGTCTGCGTATTCTAAGATCTCACAAAATGAGTTTACACTTTTGTGAAGATCAAACGTATATAGATTATACAGTAATGGGCTTAAAACTGAACCTTGAGGGAGACCTTTCCATACCAATCTTGGAGAAAAAACAGTATTTTGGAACTGATGAACTGATATGAATCTACCTATTAGGAGGTTGCATATGACATGTGTCATCCTCGCTGGTAATCTCAGCTGTTGCATTTTTTGCCTGAGAAGAGGAAGATGAACATGGTCATAAGCTGCTGTAATGTCAAGGAAGACACCAATCAAATGTTCATTCCTAGAAAAAGAAAGGCGAATATCAGTCGTGAACACACTAAGGCTATGAATAGTGCCAAAACCTTTCCTAAAACCAAATTGTGATTTCGATAAAATTTCTCTTTGTTCTAACAACCATTCCAATCTATTTTTAAGGAGATTTTCTAGGATCTTTAACATAACCGAAGATAAGGCAATAGGTCTATAAGACGTCGGAATTGAGGGATTTCTCCCTGGTTTAAGAATTGGAATAATTACTTGGTGTTTCCAAATTTCAGGAAAATCACATTTTTCATAAAACTTGTTGACAATATCTAAAAAGTACTTCTTTGTTAGTATAGATGATCGACATATAAACGAATAGGGTATTCCGTCCAGACCAGGAGCTGTATCTTTAAGATGGTTTAAGGCGGCACAGAGTTCATCAAAGGAAAAAATGACATCCATAGGTGAAAAAGGAATATTGACAGGAGAAGCAGCAGTTAGGTATTCCTCAGAAGGAACGAAAGGAGGGGCCAATGAAAGCTTCTAACCAAGAAGTGTCATTCGAGCTTATATTCTGAGAATTATTTGTTGAGCTACGGTATGCTTTATTTTTTTTCCATATAAGTGAAGATGGAGAGCGAGGCGAAAGACTTTCACAAAATTTAATCCAACCTGATTTCTTTTTTTTAGACAACACCCTTCTAGATTTTGCTAGAACCTTTTTAAAAAGAACAAAATTTTCAATTGTAATGTTGTTATAAAAATATTTTTCAGCTTCATTTCTTTCTCGGATCACAGATGTACATTCAGAATCCCACCAAGGAGGAGAGGGGATTTTGGAACAAGAATGTTTTAGAGGAATAGTGGCATCTGCTGTTGCGATAATATTATTAACAAATTCATTATAAAGAAGTAGATAATTGTAATCATCAATAGGAGGTAAAGAACTGATTTTAGAATTAAGGGAAGTGGAAAAATTGTCCCAATCAGCAGTAGCAAGTTTGTATTTTAAGAGTGGAGGAAGAGGTGAGGAATTGGAAGACTGAGTAGAAGTAGAAATAAGTATAGGAAAGTGATCACTTCCATGTAAATTTGGAAGAACTGACCATAACAATTGGGTAGCCAGGGAGGGAGAAGATAGAGTTAGATCTACAGCACTAGGATTCTGTAAAGGAGAAGTTTGGCGAGTAGGAGAGCCATCATTAAGAAGGCATAGATTAAAGTCATCCATAAGGTCAATAAGAGTAGAAAAAAAATAGTCAGTAGAGAGTGAACCCCACATTGGATGATGGCAATTAAAATCACCAAGAATAATAATAGGAGAGGGAAGGGCCGATAAAATTGGTGACAGTTCAGCAATGATAGAAGCACTAGGGTGTGGGATATAAATCGAAAGAAATGAAATATTTAAAGTTCTCACAGCAACAGCATTAAAGCTATTGGAAGATAAAGGAGGTAAAAGAGAGTAAGAATTAGTCTTTTGAGGAGGGCGCAACATCCCCATCCGTCGTCGTGATCGTCCCGAAAACAGGCATAACAAAAAGTGGCTCCAGGTCTAAGCCAAGTCTCCGAGACAGCCGCGACGACGGGCTTATACTTATTAATCAAATAAATTAAGTCTGGAGTCCTGGATCGGACACTCCTCACATTCCATTGTAAGATTTGATCCATGTTGGTTATTTACAAGAGTCGATATTTTTTGCAGTATATGCAGGATGTTGTTCGGTAAAGCTTCATTGAATTTGGTTATCATGTTAAGTAACGTGTATGACATAAGTTCTAGAAGATTATCGTTGGGAGAACTGTTGAGGTCATTGGACCCATTGGTCATACTTGAGGAGGGTGTGGCAACTATAGCATCATGAGCCTCTTTGTCATATGCTTTGTATGGAGTTGGTATGGAGCGACGAGGAATAATTACTGTTTTTTGGCAAGAAGTAGGAGTTGATGGCCGGGTTGGCATATTTCCAAGGATGGGAGGAGGAACTGTGTTATTTTTGACTATATCAGCACATAGACGGCGGTTGTCTGCAGAAAATCGTTGAGATGTTTCTTTGTAGCTGATATTTTCTTCTGAGACGAATGTTTTTATAAATTTTTGTCTGCCGTGCTCAGGGCATTTCTTGTCAGTAGCAAAATGGTTGCCAGAGCAGAATAGACATGATGCTTCTTTTTCTGGTATTGGGCATGTGGTGCCAGAGTGGGGTTGAGCACATTTAAAGCAACGGTGCTTGGATCTGCATAGGGTTTGGATGTGTCCAAACCTACAACAAGCTATGCATTGGATGGATGGTAGTTGGTATGTCTCTACAGGAATTGCGGCATTGAAGCAGAACACCTTTTTTGGCAAAAGTTTGCCCTTTATAGTAATTGTAGCCGTTTGGGTAGGAACCCACACAGGTTTATTTTCTACAAGGGTTTTACGATTCAGTCTCCTTGCTTTGGTTACATGACCACTTCCAGGTGGACATTCTAGTGCATTGACCAACTCTTCCATAGACCACTCAATTGGTATACCTTTTATTATACCCATACGGTAAGATGAAACACCGGAATTCATAATTTCATAATTATTGGAAGACAAAAATGTGCTATCCAAGAAATTATTAGCATCCCTTGCAGTTCTGAATTCAATTGATGCCTTACTGCGACCAGTAGATTTAATTCCATCAGAAGCAATTCCACGCACTTTATTTGAGTATAGTAACTGGGCTAGTTTCAAAAGTCTCATAGTAGTGCCAGAAGCAGGGTCTGAAACTATTTTGGTGATATGAACAATATATGGACCTAAATCAGTTTCATCATATCGCAGATCTTTAGTTTGAGCATATTCAGGGACAACATAAACATGTTGATCTGATGATGCCGGAGTTATTGGGGTCTTTTTAGGGATTGCATCCTCTCCATTCGTAGAACGCAAACGTTTTCGAGACTCCAATGGAAGTGGGGTATCTCCCACCACCATGGACCCATCCAGTGGGTCGGCGTCGGGAGGATCACTCATTTTTCCGTAGAAAAATGAGCGATCCTAACGAAATACCCACTCACCAGACAGCACAGGACAAAACACATATAATAATATATACAAAATAAAAGAATCTAAACCAAGTATGTTAAGAAAAAACAAAATAATTCGTAAATGCCGTGTAAATGCGTATACCAACCAACACACCTGACAGCAGAATCCTTTTTTTTTTCGAGTTCGAGGATTTGCCGTCAGGTTTTTCATTTTCTTGCCAGTTTTCTTCATTTTTCTTCCTTCTTCATTTGCTTTCTTTTCTTTTCTTTTTAATTATTAAAACGAGGGAAATAAAATAACTATTTACAAAATTAACAAATTGGAGAACGGAATATCGGAGAAAGGAAAGGATGGTCAGAGGAGCAAGGAGAAGATACGTGAGTAATAATAATAGAACATAGTATAAAAATAAAACATATTCTACATACATAATGCAAAATTATAATTTTATGTCGTTAGCTTCAATAAATGAAGCTAAGACTTTATATATAGGAATATAGTTGTTATGGAGTAAACATTGTATATTTGTAGGAAAAGGAATTTCAAGTTTTGCCAGGTCTTTGTAAAACGTTTGTAAACGTTCTTATCGTACAAGGGGCAGTTAAATATGATGTGATGTGTGTTAATATCCCCAACATCTTCTCCACATTCACATTTTGGAGAGTCATTAATTAGAATTCGACAAAGATGTGCCGGACTGCACATGTGAGCCAAACGCATACGTTGGACGCGTTTATCCGTGCGTTTTATTACGCATGGATGTGGATCTCTTGCTAAGTCTTACCTTAGAGAACCAAGGCTTCACTTGAATTTCAGGTTGTATGGTACAATAATATTTTCCTTTTAAGCGGGTGTTACTCTTCCATGCTTCACTCCAAGATTGTTGAAAGGAAACACGTCTCCACACTCTATCGCCTCATTAGCAAGTTGATCTGCTTTTTCGTTGCCTTTAATTCCAGAATGGTCCGAGCCATCCAGGCAAACGAAACCGAATATCCTTCGCTTACGCAGCTGAAAAGTTTTTCTCGAGCCATAACAATTACAGGAGAAATGACAGTATTCCTTTTGAAGGGAAATTTAGAAAAGGCTTGTAATGCACTCATGGAGTCAGAGAAAATTACAGAATTTTTAAGTTTCATTATAACGATGTATTCTAAGGCTTTATATATTCCGAGCACTAAGCTGTGAAAATTGAGGTTTGTGAAGGAAATTTTATTTTTTCGACTATGTTATACTGTTGATGAAACAGGTCTACACCAACACAATCACTGTCGGAATGTTTCAAAGCATCACTATAAATATGATGCCAATTTTACCAACGTCCTTCAATAACCGAATTAAAATACGTGTTTGCATATGGATCAACCTTTACAATACCTATGTTAAGATGAATATCTGGCGAAATTATAAGAGCTTTATAGGTAGTTTCAAATAGTGCAAGATTGGGTGTATGGTGAGTTGGAACACTTATTGTATTAAATTTAATGTAACTAGTAATCAAATGAGGTCAAGATTTGTGAGTCCAATATTGAGAAGTGTTAATTAGTTGTGAAATTTGATTTAGTTTTATAATGTTCTGTGAACTGTCAGTGTTCTGAAAACTGTAAAATACGGAAAAAGAATCTATCTGCCAGAAACTGTCGCCGTGATTGCAGAGGCGGTTCAACACATTCAACCTGTAAAGCGTTTATAGGACTGTTTTTAATGGCACCGGCTATGATCCTAAGGGCTTTAGTCTGGACGGCATCCAATCTCTTCTTCGAAGCCATGCTACAGGGCTCTAACAAGAAAGTTCCATAATCAAGAACACTTCTAATCAGAGCATTGTAGACCAACTTTAAAGAGAAGGGATGCGCGCCACACCAAATACCCGACAGCCATAAGATAAGAAAAGATATTAAGTGAGCATTCACACTTACCAGCAATATATTCAAAATGTGGTAATCCAGTTAATTTTGAGTCTAGAATTAACCCTAAAAATTTAGTTTGAGTTTTAATAGAATTGGGGTCTCCGTTGTATAATACAGTCATAGGTGGGGGCATAAGCAGTCTGGTAAACAAAAGTGTACAACTCTTCGACACTGACAGTTCTGGACGATTAGTATCCAACCAGATTTTAAGGTGTTTTAGAGCATTTGAAAGTGAAGAGCAGGCTTTATCGACACTTTCATTTGAACTATAAATGACAACATCATCCGTTCCGTTTAATGCACTTTCTAGGTCGTAAGTGTAGGCATTGTATAGAATTGGACTTAGTACTGAGCCCTGCGGGAGTCCTCTCCAGATTATCCTATTTAATGAATCCAATTTAATCGAGCGTCCAGACATTAAATTTAAAATAAACCTTACTAGGTTACCTGGTACTTCCAATAACTGTACTCGTAACTTATTTCTTAAAATTGCTAAACTTACATTGTCATAAATGCTTTTATGTCTAAGAATGCTGCTACAAGTGACTTTTTGTTTAAAAAAGTCTTACAGTGTTTTTTTGTCCTTGCGCTGTTAGCCCGGCTCGCGAATACCCCTGACATGATCAGGGTCTTTATTTATCTTATTACTAATTTCTACTTCTAAGGGTTTTATAATAAGATTTTCAAATATGTTTTATTACATTAAATAAATGTTTACAAAGGTAACTAGTTTTGGAACCAATACCTTGTTACAATAATTGTGCATGTGCACGCAACGTTACACAATTTCATTCAGTATGTTTTTCTACAATTCTTGTTAATCTGCTAATAGATACAGTCAGTAGTGCTTAAATTTATAATAAGCTATCATATAAATACAATAATTTTCCGACGTAAAAATAAAAAAATATTTTTATCTACCTATACTCAATAGGTATATCTATGTATATCTAGTGGATTAATCCATTTCTTTTTATAATATACTCAAAGGTAGCATTAGTTTATTTCTTAATTAAACAAGTTTTTATTTTATGCTGATGTTATCTACACTTATTATATATATTCAACATAATTTATTTTCGTATGTTTATTTTTATTACATTTTTATTTATTTTTGTACAATATTTTATAACCTTCCGTTCGCTATCCTCGTCTGAGATCAATACACTCAGATATTGACATGTAACACTATACTGTAACCAAACAGAATATAATCACTACGTTTTAACTGTAACAAAAAAATATTTAGATTCAGAAGTCACAGAGGATACAAAAGTGGGGCGGCAAAACAGTAAATTGACATTACTTTTCATTACTCGGCTAGAAGTATTGACGATGAAACCATCTCCACCCGGAATTTTCTTGGAATTTAGAATTTCCAATGCGGTTCTCAGCTCTTTCTTACTAAATGGTTGCTCATTGTTTTCATAATGACCTAAATCGTTTAATTTCTTAGCTGTTTCCCCGATCAAGCGATGGTCAACATTTTTTTTTGCTTACCAAGACCTGGAGTGGAGTGACTGAGCAAGCGTCCTTACCGATTTTTTTTACATTCAAATTTTTACCGCCATTCGTTAATGGGATGCCTAGGACCACCTTAGAAATATGCCACTGTGGACCTCGCCAGTTTGTCCCATTTGCATCTTACTGCGCACTCTATGCTGAAGGAGTTGTGGTCAACCTTTTCCAGTTTTGCATGTGCGCAGTTACAGCATCTGGGGACTTCATAGGCCATCCATTACGCACATTCATTCCGCATGTGAGGCCCACCACAGTGGCTACATTTTGCGACAGACTCCTGGCAGAATCGCCTACCATGGCCGTAGCCCAGACAAAGTGAGCATTGGACCAGTGGAGACTGGTCTGCCACTCTAATCTTTTGGAGGTCGATTTTCACAGTCCCTGCCTCTGTCATTCTCAACCAGATTTTGGGAAAGACTCTTAGTACAAGATGATATTGGTGCGGATTTCTGGTTCTCTTTTTATATCGGACTTCTATTATATTATCTTTGTGAATGCCTTCGAAGATGACCCGATTTTAGTTCAAAAGGGCATAGACTACATCTTCGTCGGTATTGTAGCTAAAAAAGTTTTGAAGGATTACAAGAGGGTCCTTGTTTTCACCTCTTCTACATTTAGATGTTCCTCAGCCTTTCTAAGTATCTCTTTCACTTTCTTTCATCTATTGTTTTGCATCCTATTATAATTTTTCTATATTTTGCTTTTCTTATCTTTTCCACAGTTACCCACCCCTCTTTCGCTTTCATAACTTCCCTTATTCTGGTAAGAACATCTTCTCCAGTTTCGACCTCGTCCTTGGGTAGCGTGGTTCGGTTTTATGATGTTGAACTGAGAAAGAATACTAATGAACAACATTATGATGTCAGTCAAAGACTTTTCCTCATTGCTAGAGGAACTTGATTGTAATCCATTGGCTGGAGGTGGCATATCGTATTCTTTTATATGTTCTTGGTGGGCTCTGTCATATCCATTGGAGGACTGACACGGTTTTTATACGCTTTATATTAGCTTCACTTGTATGTTTGTATGTTTGTAACCGACTCTTTTTGACCCACTTTAAACGGTCAGATTTCATTCAAATTTTGCACACCTGTCAAAGACCGATGACAATGTTATTGCATTGTCATCGGTCTTTGACAATGTGCAAAATTCGAAAAAAAACGCTCTTATAAATAAACCAAACTAAAAAGTAGAAAATAAATAATAGTTTAAAAAAACTAAAAAACACGCTTTATATAGAAAACCGAACTAAAAAATAGAAAATAAATTTTAATAGTGTAAATCATCATTCTCATATCTCTCAATGAAATATTTATAACTATTGACCCATGCACCCCACGTTTTTTTTTGCATTTTACTTATTATAGGGGTTGGTCGGCGGGCTGCAGTTACATCTGCATATGATTTGGAAACAGGTGGATGGAGTTTACTTGCTTTAGAATAGGATACACAACATTCAGCCATGGATTGTTTAATTCTCTTTTGTCTATCAAGCTCCGGGCAACATTTGCTAGTTGCATAATGAGAACCAGAACAAAGGCAACAAGATGCACAATCTTCTTCAATATTACAACTGTCAGTAATATGTGCTTGGTCACACTTATAGCAGCGAGGTTTGGACCTGCACTGGACTTCGGTGTGACCAAAACGACAACAATTGTAACACTGAATAGTTGGATAACTATAGAGCTCAACTGATAGTGCATTGTAACATACATAGATTCTTTTTGGTAGGACCTGTCCATCAAAAGTAATAACTACTGTTTACGAGGGCTTCCATGTAGGGGTTCCTCCTTCATTTGTTTTGTAATTTAACCACCTGATTTTAAGGATCTTTCCACAGCCTATGGGTACATTAGCCGTAGGCTGTGGAAAGATTACATTAGCCTATGTTTTCTGTAACTTCCTCAGGGGACCATTCAGCTGGGATTCCACGTACAAGGCCCATACGGGTTACATGGAAAGTCGGAATGAATGCTTACATTTTTTGTTTATTTAAACTGTTATGGCTTATAAATGCATTCGCATTTTCAGCATGAGTAAATGCAAGGGAAATCCTGTTTCATCCTATTCTTTTTAGACAGCCATTTACAATATTTCTAAAACCTTGTTTTTGGAGGAATTTACCGAAGGCTATTGCCACTGTGCACTGTGCACTTGTGCTATTGCACTATATAACCTAATATATTGTCCTCTGGACTGGTAAGCACTTTCTGTACATGTACAATGAAAGGAGCCACATCCGTAGCTTCATAAGATGTTCTGCCTACCGGTGTGGGAGTAGGAAGAGGTTGTGATGGAGTGGTGTCATTAATAATAGTGCGGGCCATTTCAGGAAGTGGGTTAGTATTGGTAACCACAGAGGCAGTACTTTTCTCACTAATAGTAACGATTAAATCACATATGCAATCAGTGTCTCTCTGCTCTCAGTTGCGTTTACGCCTACGCTTATTGCAATTTTTGCATGTCTTGCGACTACTTTTTACTGGACGACCTGGTACAGAGATCACGGAGGCATCAGTCTCCATGCCCAACTCATTAGACATTACAGTTACAAAACATGACGCCAGGGGAACTTGTGATCCCCCGGATCGGGGGCTCATCCATTCTGGCAAAAAACAGCAAAGAGACTTACCAAAAGATATGTACACTAATAAATAAGAAAAAATAGATTAAGTGAATATTATTTACTTCTTTCTTTCTTTTCTTTATAACCTGTGTAATTCTTTCTTTTTTTTACCTGTGTATCAGCTCGTGAATAGCACACTGCCGTGATAACGGCGGCCAAATGTAAGAATCAAAAAGATTACATAAATGTTTACGCTGAATTGATATATTTGAAAGTTAATTACATATTACAAACCCTGTTCTTCTCAAAGGTGATAATTATGCCGTAAAAAATACTGTTTAGGAATGACGATAGGACAATAGAGGAGGAATACACACGATCTTGCATGGTAATGTCATGAGCTCATTGTACGTATAGCTAGCGGCATGTAAGTCTAGCGGTGAACGAAACGTGGCGGGGATCTTGGCACAGTCAGTTTTCGGGATAAAAGTATTTAACATTACACATTATCCGCTCGGTTGTCCACGCGATGAAGACCGCAGGACCAAACTGATAACCCAAAAAAAATATGTCCGACGTGACACATCTAACCTCAAACTGGTAATTGATTGTATATGCGTTGAGACTACAGGTACTTGATGGTCAACCCACAAAAAAAAGAAGGTCGACACGACACATCTGGCCGCGCCGACTTTGCGTAAACAAACAGTTTTTATGACCACTTCATTGAGCGCTTAGATAAACAAAATGGTGATTTATGGAGCTAAATAAGTACGGCACATATTTCAAGTGTTTATGTTGTGGGTTTCGAAGCAAAATAATTATATAAACACGCTTAGATTTGAATGATTATTAAGGTCAATAATGTTCAAAATCGAGTGGCAAAATTTACGTCGCTATCGAGTGGTCCGATGATCGATGAAAAAAAAAAATGTGACTGTAGCGTTAGTTGCGATGATCAATGAAAACAAAAAAAAGTGACTGTAGCGCATAGAATCAATCGAGCGGTTATATAAACTTTGATTGTGGCAAGATCTCCGCCACTTTTAGTTCACCGCTAGACTTACGTGCCGCTAGGTATAAGAAATATCTAGCTAGAAACATATCTCTTATCTGTGGACAATGATATAATGAATGAGAAGTGCAAAGCATAGACAAAAACCTACAAACAATAACGTAACTGTCGAGGACTTTTGGCGAGAATCGACACTTCGATAGATGGTTCTTTTGCTTTGAATTTTTAACTCAAACTTGTTTCTTCGAGTGTTATGAGCCTGGCAGAGGATAAATTGTCCTTACAAACGAAATATCAACATCAATTTTGCAATTCAAATATACCTGAAGCTGAAGCAGGAGGACCTTAATCAGAACTCTTATTGTCGAGAGTGGGCGATTTGGGTTGGGTGCGGAATCAAATTACATCACTGAATATTCTTGGTTTTAACAAATACAATATAATTCTCAAATAACCCCGTTGGAACAAAAATAGATCTTCTTATGGCAACAGTTATTTATTTATTAATTATTTATTTAATTGTTTTGCACAAAAAAAAAATAGTGTACAAGGAACGACTTAATGCTAAACAGCATTATCTACCAGTCATCCAGGTCGTAAAAGAAATAATAGTAGGGCGTGCGGCTCAAAGTAGGTACTCAAATTGCGACGGACCCAAGGGACGTTTTAAAAAATACAAATTTGAAGTTAAATTGATGTATTAATTGATTGAATGCTAAGTACAGACTGAGCTCCTCTAAACTTAATAATAAACACCTTACATACTAACAAAAGTGCCAAGTCGACAACTAACAATCGCACAGAATAAAACATAGTCATTAAATTAAGCGGAATTGTGTGGGCGACCGGGCGCTATGCGCTGATAAGGATGGTGCCGGGATGCGTAAGTCCTCCTCCCTAAGTTCGAGATTGTCTGAAGGACCATCTCGAGTTTTCCTCACACAATATGCTTTACGAATCATATACTTAAGGGCTAAGATTACAATTACTAATGCTATAATTAATTACAATGTTTCCTATGTTTCAATGTTTACTTTTAAAAAAACTTTCAAATTTTTCACTATCACTAATAATCTCACTTCCACTTTTCTGCAATAAGTAATTCAGGAACTGGACGTCGGCGAGATTAATTCCGTTGAGATTAACTGGTTTTCTTTGCGAATTCGGTACGTTGGATATTTTTGGTAATTGAATTATTGGCAGCTTTTCGTAAATTATGTCTTTCCCACTAATTTGATGTCTTTTCAGGGTCACTTCTTTAATTTTGATCACACACAATCATCATTCATAATTAACAGATACGTCCCGCGAACTGTTCCTTGGGTTATTTCATTTTCGCAGTACTTTGTAAGTAGTGTCTCAGTGTTCGTATAAATTATCCAGCGGTTTGGCTGTACAGGATTGACCTTGACATCATTAATAATGACAGGAATCGGATGGCAACTCGAGATGTTAGTGGTAAACTGTAGAAGTTCAGTGACGCAGTCATCTCTAACCAGAGGCAAAACGTCATTCTCGTAGCACAGGAAATGGTCTTCATCTGCTTCGGAACATGGTTGAGAGAGCGGTACTGTTTTCAACCCCTTCATAAGGACATATGGATATTTAGGTAGGATAAGGGTAGTTTGACCTTTAGCATCGTCTAAAATTGGTAGTGGTATTAGTTTATAATAGTTATAAATTTCGTCTCTAATTAGTGGAATGTTCATAATAAATTTAATCTGATTTTGTTTGATGTAAGCATTCAGTTCTACACTTTGTTCTATTTTAACATTATTTTCTAAATTAACAGGAAACAGTAATTTACCATTTTTTTCTATTTCAATTAACAGTAGTAACAATTCATTCGTATCAACAATTGATTGATGCAATACTTTAATCTTACTAAAAGCAATGGCAGTTTCAATTTCATCTAATCTAAAGTAGATAATTTGAAAATTATGAAGAAATGTACCGTAATTATTAATAATTTTATTGAATTTATGGTAAGTCCTTGTTTCATTTAAATACAAATCTATTTCTTGAATGCTTTCTTCAATCTGAATAAAGTTGCTTCTAGTAAAATTCTCTATTTTAGTAAAGGTACCCACCATTTCAGTGATAATTGTCATTTTCTTAGATACAGCGTCCTGTTTTGAATTTAAATTATTAATTAACTTTTCGTACATTAAGGCGTCATCATTATCCAGATTTCCTGTAATCATTTTTACCAAAGAACCAAGAGGGTTTATTAAACCACGTTTTACCCTTGCTGAAGGAATTAACTGCTTGTACTTTTCTATGGTTATATTCATTATGAACTTCCGCGTTAATTAAATCTGAATCTAAAACGTTACTATCAATACAGCTGTGAACTTGGTTTCTAAGCGTTATGTACCTGTTTATATTTAATTCTAATTCCTCATAAATTAATTTTAAATCTAAAATCTTGATAACGGTCCATTTATCGTAGCTGACAAAAGCTTGGCCTTCCCGGATGGGTAACAGCCCGGGGTTCTTGTCAATCGGGTGCAGTTGAAGGGCCTGGCTTCGGATCGCATGGATCGCCAGAAGTATTAACCTGCAAAGGACGCTTAATGTCTTTAATAGGTACTTTAGTTGTTCGGTCACGTGTAATTACTGGTACAACATTTCTACGAATCTCTCCAATGACTTGAGCTTTTTGATAGCGCGGTTTGTCTTTGCTACGCCTAGTGTTTGCTCCTTTAATGAAAACTGAATCTCCGTCCTTTATTGCGAATTTTGTTTCACCTCCACGTTTTTCTATCATTAATTGTTTTTTTTGTATAATTTTATATGTCAAATAGTCGTATAAATGTCTAGTCCTTCTAACGTGTTCTTTAACGAGCTGTTGTGTAAACTGTTTGTTAAAGTCAACCGCAAATGTGCTATTGGACTCGGTGTGCCCGAATACAACTTCGAATGGTGTCAAATCTGTAGTAGCATGTATTGTGTGGTTATATGACATAACTGCGTATATCATAACGGATGCAGCATCGGTGATCTTTTGTTCATATTTTGCTATTCGGTATATTTCTATTATAGTTGAGTGGAATCTTTCGATTAAACCCATCGAATTCGGGTTATGGGGTGTGCCGATATGAAGGTCAACTTTATAAAAAGCCAACATTTCCTTCATTAATGTATTATTAAATTCCACGCCGGGGTCCGAACTTATTCTGCTTGGGATGCCGTACATGGAGAAGTATTTTATTAGCGCTCTTACAACCTCAGGGGTGGATCTGTTATTAATTTCAATGGCCTGACCCAGTTTGCTAAAAGCGTCAATTATGGTAAGGTATATTTTTCCTTCTATTGTAAAGGTGTCGATAAATATTTCCTGAAATGGTTTTGTTTGCGTTTGGGATAGCTGTAATTCTGGTTTTAATGGTTTCCGGTCATACTTCATCTTTTTACATACGTCACATGCATTTATAATACTAGCTACTGTCTGATCCATGTTATTCCAGAAAAATGTACGCTTACGGTGTACTAGCGTTTCCTTAATACCTCTATGGCTATTTTTACCTGTGTGGTACTTATCGACAATCTGGCGTTGTTCATCTTCTTCCTCTACGTAAATGATTCGTTGGGTGCACTAATAAATTTTAACAGAATCCTTTTTGAAAAGTGATGCGGTAACCGTGGAAAATTGTTTGCGATGAATTTCACTCTCAAAGTAAAAAAATGCTTTACTTTGGGTTTTATGTATTCCAGGAGGAATTGTTTGACGAGATTCGGGTTATCTACAGGTAAGTGGACTTCTAGTATTCTTTGTTTCGGTCTTGATACGACGCTGACGACTGTAAAGGGTTCGTGTTGTTTGAAGTCAGTGAAAAATTCATTGGCTTTAGCAGGACTTATAAATGATCTACCGCTTCCTGTGTCAATAAGAAACTTCGCATTAATTTCAGGAATTTCAATGTGGGGTAATTTTAAAATGCTATCGCAATAGTTGAGGCTTATCATTTCACCGCGTCGTTCGAGGCTGGTGCTTGAAAATTTTCAAGGACACTAATTTCCTCATTTACAATGTTTCCAGTATAATCCGGATAGTCAACATCGGCGTGGGCGTTCTCCACATAATCAATAGGCGCTAACTCATAATAGTTATTGTCATAGTTGTCGGAGTAATAATCCTGGTAAGTTGACGGTTCCTCGCTATAAAACAAGTCATTGGTGATCATATTTTGTCTGACAGGTGCCGTGCGCATTGAAACATCGGGGTCATTAATAGGTTTGGGTGCTTGTTGTTGTTGGTGTTGAATACCAAATTTAAACTGATTTGTGTTTTGCTGCTGTTGGTTAGGGACACCATATTTAAAATGTTGTTGTTGAGGAATTCCAAATCGAAAACTACCTTGTTGGAATGGAGGGCGTAGCTGTTGAGTAGGCCCCTGATTAAAATTTCGTTGAGGCATATTTGGTTGCACACCGAACCGATAACCTTGAGGGGGTGCAAACCTATTTGGCTGGATGAAATTTGGCCTGAATCCGGGCAAGTTTTGGTTTTGTGGAATGCCAAATTTAAAGTTAGGTTGATTAGGCATTTAGCTTAACGAAGGCCTAATATCGTTCAGAGGTCTCAGTGAATTTTGTGGGTTTGGTTGTAGCAATGTGGCCGGTTTCGCTTTGTTATTTTTTGCGTTATATTGTTGCAGAAAATTTACTTCCTCGATAACTACGCTTAATGCATTTTCAAGGGTAGAGCAACCCTTCAATCGCACTATACGAATCATATCTTCGGGAAGGTTATATAGAAATACGTTCAAATCTGTATTGTTATAGATAATCATTTTCGCTGCTTTAACTCTTTCATCGGTAATTATGTTTACTTTCGCAATTAAAGAACTCCTAACATTCTGTATTCTATGGCAAAACTGGATATGTGATTCACCTTGTTTTATTTTCAAACTTTCCAATTCAATCGCTATACACTCTTCTGAGCGGGGATCGCCAAAATGTTGGGTAAGAATTTGTTTAAGTTCAGTCCATGATGTTAAATTTTGATGTTCACTAAGTAGAGTCGCAGCTCTACCCGTAAGTCTACTCGTTACAGAATGAAATACGTACAAATTTTGTCACGTATTTCCTTCCAGTTGAAAAGCTCTAATAACATATTCACATTTCGTAATGAATAAGTTCAGTAGTTTTTCGTCTCCATCATACATAGGAATTATACACAATATTTCCCTAGGAATCATCTTAATCGTTTCATTTTGTTCGTTTACCATTTTAGCTACTACTGATTTCAATAATCACTAAACAACTATTAATATCACTAAATTGATTTCGATAATCAATAAACACAACTTATTAATAAACACTAACAATTACGAATATAACGATACTTGAATCAAACAAAATCAGATAGACGTAATTAGTTAGGCCAACGATTTGGGGTCGGAAAATACGGAAATGATAGGTTATTATGAAAACAGGTGTGAAGAGGTTTACTCACAAACTGCTCAATCCCATATCCTCCTTGCGTGAGTCTGTCCAGGGCCAATCCGCCTCGTCTCGGGTCTGGTGCACAAACCGATCACTGATTGAACTGTTTTCGCTGCACACGCGTCGCGGGAGAGTTATTATTTTGGTTCGAGGATACCTGAATTCACTGCAGGATACTCGACGCGAACAACCGATTTTAGGGTCCTTAAGCGTCAACCCGGCAGCAGGATAACGGATAACCTACCGGCTGCGCCACTCAAATTGCGACGGACCCAACGGACGTTTTAAAAAATACAAATTTGAAGTTAAATTGATGTATTAATTGATTGAATGCTAAGTACAGACTGAGCTCCTCTAAACTTAATAATAAACACCTTACATACTAACAAAAGTGCCAAGTCGACAACTAACAATCGCACAGAATAAAACATAGTCATTAAATTAAGCGGAATTGTGTGGGCGACCGGGCGCTATGCGCTGATAAGGATGGTGCCGGGATGCTAGGTAGGATAACTAGGTACTAAACAAAAAATACAAAAGAAACAAAGTAAATAAAAAACAAAATAATAATAAGTAATTTTAAATAAAAATTTAAATAATAATACATAAACCAGTACACACATAAATACATAAATACATTACTAAAAATAATATACATACCTACCATAATATGAATTAAATGAGTTAATGAAAATAACACACATACTACCCTGGGTAGATGATTTAAGAGGATGATCAGGATAAAGATTTTTGAAAAAATATTTTTGAGTTGCTAGCTTAAAGTTATCTTTGGTGCTGATGCTTTTTATATTTAAAGGTAGTTTATTCCAGAGACGAACTGCCATCGAAGAAAATGATTTGGATAGGAAGGATGTTTTGTGTTTGGGAGTGGCCAAAGCCAGGGTATTAGATGATCTAAGTTCCCGGTTATGTGTGTCGGCAAGAAATTGAAATTTCGCTTTAGATAGTTCGGAGAATTCGGGTCATTAAACACCAAAAAAAGGAGACAGAGAATACAAACATGCCTACGCTCACGGATAGGAAGCCATTTTAACTTGGTTCGGTATTCGGAGACGTGGTCGTATTTTCGAAGATTAAAAATGAAACGGAAACAAGAGTTTAATAACCGGTCTAATTTATTTAAGAGTTCAAATACTCTTACTAAATACTACTCACTTACTACCTACTTAGTACTTACTCTTTTGAGTTACTCTTCAAATTAAATGAACATGGGCTTAAATCACTCTGATTGAGATAATAATTAGCGATTCGTCACTCACACGGTGCGCTGACGTTTTCTCCTTGTGAAAGATGTCCTCACAAGATGGTTGGTCGTCCCGTTACCATAGACGTGAGGCTCCGCTAGAGTGACTGACAGTTCACTCTGACATCAAAAAGTTGGATGGCGCGCCGTCATACATTTGATTGGATAGTGATTATCTATATTCCCAAATACGTTTGTTTTCAAAATACTTTCGTTCAGAACGAAATGTAAGCGATTTGCATTTTGCAATTTGCATATTTTAACTTAACGTCGTGAAGGAAGGACGTGTTTTCGTCTTATAGGTATGTTTCATATTAAAAACAACGATTATTGTATTTTTGTTTGGGAACATAGAATAAAATGGTCCAATTGGCCGCCCCCGGCCTGGTGGAGTAACGACTTGCGAAGGGCGGTTGGTAGCGACTGGATGAGGAGAGCCGAAGATCGGGCTCAGTGGCGTTCACAAGGAGAGGCCTACGTGCAGCAGTGGACAAATATGGGCTGATGATGATATAATAACAATAAATGCATAAAACTTGAACTTTTCATTAATATTTATTGGTATTACGGAACTCAGCAAACTTTTAAACAAATTCTGAACTGAAACTAGCGCTAGGTATCGCACCGCGCCTCACACACACATAGGAATCCCATACTTCTTACTTGGCGCTGCTGCATGGCGTGTCAAAGAAACCGCTTCTGACCCACCGTACCACCGGCCATACCCCCCTAGTGGTACGGTGGGTAATTATTTTTCCCTACAATACCACCAGTATTAAATTGTAATCGCAATCCGTTTCCCAGCACTACGCTGGGAAACGGATTGCGATTACAATTTAATACAATGAAAAATGCTCATGAAACAGAATATGTTCCTAAAAAAATAATAAGTCACCAAATCGTAAATGATGGTTTCATTACATTGGTCCATATGGAAATTGTTAACAAATATATTTCAATAGGTCATGCATTAGACAAATTAAGAACATACAAATTTTTAGTGTAATCGTTTATGGGAGAAGTAAGCACCATAATGAGAAACTAAAAAAATTGAATAACTCTATAAGGTAGAACTAAACGTTAACCTGTGCTATGTGACTTGATGCCTGTGGACCGGTGTGAACTTGGCAGCCAAAATGTAGCAGCCTAAAATCCGACTAAATTAAGAAGGTTTTTTTTTATAATAGTGGTTCACTCTTATTTGTTAATTAATGATTATTGTTTAATAATAATAATATTAAAAACTTTGATTAATAAGTTAACGCAAATTTTTATAAAAATATATCCCGAAGAACATGAACAAAATATATTCTTGAGATTTTTAAGGGAACACGCGTCTAGTTAGAGCTCTTATCCCCTGAAAAATGAAAGTTTGAATTACCAATTTTATTCTCTCATAATGTAGCTTCAAAACGAGTATACCGACAATGTGGCTAAATGACAGCTTAACCCTAAATTCTTTACTTGAATTTTGGATGAACACTGAACCGTGTCTGAAATTTTTAGGCTGCTGATATATTTCGACTTGAAATACGAAAATATTGTTTAAAATCTGCAAATTTATATCTTAAATGATATACAGACTACCTTTTAATCACTATTACAAAGTGGTTTTTTGACCATTTAACCCTGGAATAGTTAATAAAAATTGATGTTGAGTTTAAATTTCACTACTCATGTTCAACGGTGTGTCTCGAGCTTTAAGAACCAGAAATAAAGTATTGAACTCATTCAAATATAACAAATGATGCACACACTTTTATAAAAATGCTTACAGAAGCTGACTAAACACCAACCTGACCATATAACATCCCTAAACACATGAACCAAAAAAAAACTAGATATTTTTCAGGGAACAAACCTCTAGTAAGACCTCTCATCCCCTGAAATCTGTAAGTTTTGATATATCATACTATTGTCTAATAAAGTAGCTTCAAAACGTGTATAAAGAAAATGTGGCTAAATGACAGCTTAACCCTAAATTCTTTACTTGAATTTTGGATGAACACTGAACCGTGTCTGAAATTTTTAGGCTGCTGATATATTTCGACTTGAAATACGAAAATATTGTTTAAAATCTGCAAAGTTGTATCTTAAATGATATACAGGCTACCTTTTAATCACTATTACAAAGTGGTTTTTTGACCATTTAACCCTGGAATAGTCAATCAAAATTGATGTTGAGATTTGATTTCACTACTTATGTTCCACGGTGTGTTTCGACCTTTGAGACCCTGAAATCAACTACTAATCTCATTTAAATATAACAAATGGTGCACAAGCTTCTATAAAAATGCTAACAGATGGTGGCTAAACGCCAACCTGACCATAAAACATCCCAAAGTACATGAACCAAAAAAAACCTAGAGATTTTTCAGGAAACAAACCTCTAGTAAGACCTCTCATCCCCTGAAATCTGTAAGTTTTGATATATCGTACTATTGTCTAATAAAGTAGCTTCAAAACGTGTATAAAGAAAATGTGGCTAAATGACAGCTTAACCCTAAATTCTTTACTTGAATTTTGGATGAACACTGAACCGTGTCTGAAATTTTTAGGCTGCTGATATATTTCGACTTGAAATACGAAAATATTGTTTAAAATCTGCAAAGTTGTATCTTAAATGATATACAGGCTACCTTTTAATCACTATTACAAAGTGGTTTTTTGACCATTTAACCCTGGAATAGTCAATCAAAATTGATGTTGAGATTTGATTTCACTACTTATGTTCCACGGTGTGTTTCGACCTTTGAGACCCTGAAATCAACTACTAATCTCATTTAAATATAACAAATGGTGCACAAGCTTCTATAAAAATGCTAACAGATGGTGGCTAAACGCCAACCTGACCATAAAACATCCCAATGTACATGAACCAAAAAAAATCTAGATATTTTTCAGGAAACAAACCTCTAGTAAGACCTCTCATCCCCTGAAATCTGTAAGTTTTGATATATCACACTATTGTCTAATAAAGTAGCTTCAAAACGTGTATAAAGAGAATGTGGCTAAATGACAGCTTAACCCTAAATTCTTTACTTGAATTTTGGATGAACACTGAACCGTGTCTGAAATTTTTAGGCTGCTGATATATTTCGACTTGAAATACGAAAATATTGTTTAAAATCTGCAAAGTTGTATCGTAAGTGATATACAGGCTACCTTTTAATCACTATAACAAAGTGTTTTTTTGACCATTTAACCCTGGAATAGTCAATCAAAATTGATGTTGAGTTTTGATTTCACTACTTATGTTCCACGGTGTGTTTCGACCTTTGAGACCCTGAAATCAACTACTAATCTCATTTAGATATAACAAATGGTGCACAAGCTTTTATAAAAATGCTAACAGATGGTGGCTAAACGCCAACCTGACCATAAAACATCCCAAAGTACATGAACCAAAAAAAACCTAGAGATTTTTCAGGAAACAAACCTCTAGTAAGACCTCTCATCCCCTGAAATCTGTAAGTTTTGATATATCACACTACTCTCTAATAAAGTAGCTTCAAAACGTATATAAAGAGAATGTGGCTAAATGACAGCTTAACCCTAAATTCTTTACTTGAATTTTGGATGAACACTGAACCGTGTCTGAAATTTTTAGGCTGCTGATATAATTATTTCGACTTGAAATACGAAAATATTGTTTAAAATCTGCAAAGTTGTATCTTAAATGATATACAGGCTACCTTTTAATCACTATTACAAAGTGTTTTTTGACCATTTAACCCTGGAATAGTCAATCAAAATTGATGTTGAGTTTTGATTTCACTACTTATGTTCTACGGTGTGTTTCGACCTTTGAGACCCTGAAATCAACTACTAATCTCATTTAAATATAACAAATGGTGCACAAGCTTTTATAAAAATGCTACCAGATGGTGGCTAAACGCCAACCTGACCATAAAACATCCCAAAGTACATGAACCAAAAAAAACCTAGATATTTTTCAGGAAACAAACCTCTAGTAAGTCCTCTCATCCCCTGAAATCTGTAAGTTTTGATATATCATACTATTGTCTAATAAAGTAACTTCAAAACGTGTATAAAGAAAATGGGGCTAAATGATAGCTTAACCCTAAATTCTTTACTTGAATTTTGGATGAACACTGAACCGTGTCTGAAATTTTTAGGCTGCTGATATATTTCGACTTGAAATACGAAAATATTGTTTAAAATCTGCAAAGTTGTATCTTAAATGATATACAGGCTACCTTTTAATCACTATTACAAAGTGTTTTTTCGACCATTTAACCCTGGAATAGTCAATCAAAATTGATGTTGAGTTTTGATTTCACTACTTATGTTCTACGGTGTGTTTCGACCTTTGAGACCCTGAAATCAACTACTGATCTCATTTAAATATAACAAATGGTGCACAAGCTTTTATTAAAATGCTAACAGATGGTGGCTAAACGCCAACCTGACCATAAAACATCCCAAAGTACATGAACCAAAAAAAACCTAGAGATTTTTCAGGAAACATACCTCTAGTAAGACCTCTCATCCCCTGAAATCTGTAAGTTTTGATATATCACACTACTCTCTAATAAAGTAGCTTCAAAACGTATATAAAGAGAATGTGGCTAAATGACAGCTTAACCCTAAATTCTTTACTTGAATTTTGGATATTAAATATTTTCGTATTTCAAGTCGAAATATATCAGCAGCCTAAAAATTTTAGACACGGTTCAGTGTTCATCCAAAATTCAAGTAAAGAATTTAGGGTTAAGCTGTCATTTAGCCACATTTTCTATATACACGTTTTTAAGCTTCTTTATTAGACAATAGTATGATATATCAAAACTTACAGATTTCAGGGGATGAGAGGTCTTACTAGAGGTTTGTTTCCTGAAAAATATCTAGGTTTTTATTGGTTCATGTACTTTGGGATGTTTTATGGTCAGGTTGGCGTTTAGCCACCATCTGTTAGCATTTTTATAGAAGCATGTGCACCATTTGTTTTATTTAAATGAGATTAGTAGTTGATTTCAGGGTCTAAAAGGTCGAAACACACCGTGGAACATAAGTAGTGAAATCAAAACTCAACATCAATTTTGATTGACTATTCTAGGGTTAAATGGTCAAAAAAACACTTTGTATTTGTGGGTAAAAGGTAGTCTGTATATCATTTAAGATACATCTTTGCAGATTTTAAACAATATTTTCGTATTTCAAGTCGAAATATATCAGCAGCCTAAAAATTTCAGACACGGTTCAGTGTTCATCCAAAATTCAAGTAAAGAATTTAGGGTTAAGCTGTCATTTAGCCACATTTTCTTTATACACGTTTTGAAGCTACTTTATTAGACAATAGTATGATATATCAAAACTTACAGATTTCAGGGGATGAGAGGTCTTACTAGAGGTTTGTTTCCTGAAAAATATCTAGGTTTTTTTTGGTTCATGTACTTTGGGATGTTTTATGGTCAGGTTGGCGTTTAGCCACCATCTGTTAGCATTTTAAACATACCTCTAGTAAGACCTCTCATCCCCTGATATCTGTAAGTTTTGATATATCACACTACTCTCTAATAAAGTAGCTTCAAAACGTATATAAAGAGAATGTGGCTAAATGACAGCTTAACCCTAAATTCTTTACTTGAATTTTGGATATTAAATATTTTCGTATTTCAAGTCGAAATATATCAGCAGCCTAAAAATTTTAGACACGGTTCAGTGTTCATCCAAAATTCAAGTAAAGAATTTAGGGTTAAGCTGTCATTTAGCCACATTTTCTATATACACGTTTTTAAGCTTCTTTATTAGACAATAGTATGATATATCAAAACTTACAGATTTCAGGGGATGAGAGGTCTTACTAGAGGTTTGTGGTTTGTTTCCTGAAAAATCTCTAGGTTTTTTTTGGTTCATGTACTTTGGGATGTTTTATGGTCAGGTTGGCGTTTAGCCACCATCTGTTAGCATTTTTATAGAAGCTTGTGCACCATTTGTTTTATTTAAATGAGATTAGTAGTTGATTTCAGGGTCTAAAAGGTCGAAACACACCGTGGAACATATGTAGTGAAATCAAAACTCAACATCAATTTTGATTGACTATTCTAGGGTTAAATGGTCAAAAAAACACTTTGTATTAGTGATTAAAAGGTAGTCTGTATATCATTTAAGATACATCTTTGCAGATTTTAAACAATATTTTCGTATTTCAAGTCGAAATATATCAGCAGCCTAAAAATTTCAGACACGGTTCAGTGTTCATCCAAAATTCAAGTAAAGAATTTAGGGTTAAGCTGTCATTTAGCCACATTTTCTTTATACACGTTTTGAAGCTACTTTATTAGACAATAGTATGATATATCAAAACTTACAGATTTCAGGGGATGAGAGGTCTTACTAGAGGTTTGTTTCCTGAAAAATCTCTAGATTTTTTTTGGTTCATGTACTTTGGGATGTTTTATGGTCAGATTGGCGTTTAGCCACCATCTGTTAGCATTTTTATAGAAGCTTGTGCACCATTTGTTATAATTAAATGAGATTAGTAGTTGATTTCAGGGTCTCAAAGGTCGAAACACACCGTGGAACATAAGTAGTGAAATCAAATCTCAACATCAATTTTGATTGACTTTCCAGGGTTAAATGGTCAAAAAACCACTTTGTAATAGTGATTAAAAGGTAGTCTGTATATCATTTAGGATACAACATTGCAGATTTTAAACAATATTTTCGTATTTCAAGTCGAAATATATCAGCAGCATAAAAATTTCAGACACGGTTCAGTGTTCATCCAAAATTCAAGTAAAGAATTTAGGGTTAAGCTGTCATTTAGCCACATTTTCTTTATACACGTTTTGAAGATACTTTATTAGACAATAGTATGATATATCAAAACTTACAGATTTCAGGGGATGAGAGGTCTTACTAGAGGTTTGTTTCCTGAAAAATCTCTAGGTTTTTTTTGGTTCATGTACTTTGGGATGTTTTATGGTCAGGTTGGCGTTTAGCCACCATCTTTTAGCATTTTTATAGAAGCTTGTGCAACATTTGTTATATTTAAATAAGATTAGTAGTTGATTTCTGGGTCTCAAAGGTCGAAACACACCGTGGAACATGAGTAGTGAAATCAAAACTCAGTATCAATTTTAATTGACTATTCCAGGGTTAAATAGTCAAAAAAACACTTTGCAATAGTCATTAGAAGGTAGCCTGTATATCGTTTATGATACAATTGTGCAGATTTTAAACAATATTAGCGTATTTCAAGTCGAAATATATCAGCAGCCTAAAAATTTCAGACACGGTTCAGTGTTCATCCATAATTCAAGTGAAGAATTTAGGGTTAAGCTGTCATTTAGCCACATTTTCTTTATGCACGTTTTGAAGTTACTTTATTAGACAATAGTGTGATATATTAAAACTTACAGATTTCAGGGGATGAGAGGTCTTACCAGAGGTTTGTTTCCTGAAAAATATCTAGGTTTTTTTTGGTTCATGTACTTTGGGATGTTTTATGGTCAGGTTGGCATTTAGCCACCATTTGTTAGCATTTTTATAGAAGCTTGTGCACCATTTGTTGTATTTGAATGAGATTAATAGTTGATTTCAGGGTGTCAAAGGTCGAAACACACCGTGGAACATGAGTAGTGAAATCAAAACTCAGTATCAATTTTGATTGACTATTCCAGGGTTAAATAGTCAAAAAACACTTTGCAATAGTGATTAAAAAGTAGCCTGTATATCGTTTATGATACAGTTGTGCAGATTTTAAACAATATTAGCGTATTTCAAGTCGAAATATATCAGCAGCCTAAAAATTTCAGACACGGTTCAGTGTTCATCCATAATTCAAGTAAAGAATTTAGGGTTAAGCTGTCATTTAGCCACATTTTCTTTATGCACGTTTTGAAGCTACTTTATTAGACAATAGTGTGATATATTAAAACATACAGATTTCAGGGGATGAGAGGTCTTACTAGAGGTTTGTTTCCTGAAAAATGTCTAGGTTTTTTTTGGTTCATGTATTTTGGGATGTTTTATGGTCAGGTTGGCATTTAGCCACCATCTGTTAGCATTTTTGTAGTAGCTTGTGCACCATTTGTTATATTTGAATGAGATTAATAGTTGATTTCAGGGTCTCAAAGGTCGAAACACACCGTGGAACATGAGTAGTGAAATCAAAACTCAGTATCAATTTTGATTGACTATTCCAGGGTTAAATATTCAAAAAAACACTTTGCAATAGTGATTAGAAGGTAGCTTGTATATCGTTTATGATACAATTGTGCAGATTTTAAACAATATTAGCGTATTTCAAGTCGAAATATATCAGCAGCCTAAAAATTTCAGACACGGTTCAGTGTTCATCCAAAATTCAAGTAAAGAATTTAGGGTTAAGCTGTCTTTTAGCCACATTCTCTTTATACACGTTTTGAAGCTACTTTATTAGACAATAGTATGATATATCAAAACTTACAGATTTCAGGGGATGAGAGGTCTTACTAGAGGTTTGTTTCCTGAAAAATCTCTAGGTTTTTTTTGGTTCATGTACTTTGGGATGTTTTATGGTCAGGTTGGCGTTTAGCCACCATCTTTTAGCATTTTTATAGAAGCTTGTGCAACATTTGTTATATTTAAATAAGATTAGTAGTTGATTTCTGGGTCTCAAAGGTCGAAACACACCGTGGAACATAAGTAGTGAAATCAAATCTCAACATCAATTTTGATTGACTTTCCAGGGTTAAATGGTCAAAAAACCACTTTGTAATAGTGATTAAAAGGTAGTCTGTATATCATTTAGGATACAACATTGCAGATTTTAAACAATATTTTCGTATTTCAAGTCGAAATATATCAGCAGCATAAAAATTTCAGACACGGTTCAGTGTTCATCCAAAATTCAAGTAAAGAATTTAGGGTTAAGCTGTCATTTAGCCACATTTTCTTTATACACGTTTTGAAGCTACTTTATTAGACAATAGTATGATATATCAAAACTTACAGATTTCAGGGGATGAGAGGTCTTACTAGAGGTTTTTTTCCTGAAAAATATCTAGGTTTTTTTTGGTTCATGTACTTTGGGATGTTTTATGGTCAGGTTGGCGTTTAGCCACCATCTGTTAGCATTTTTATAGAAGCTTGTGCACCATTTGTTATATTTAAATGAGATTAGTAGTTGATTTCAGGGTCTCAAAGGTCGAAACACACCGTAGAACATAAGTAGTGAAATCAAAACTCAACATCAATTTTGATTGACTATTCCAGGGTTAAATGGTCAAAAAAACACTTTGTTATAGTGATTAAAAGGTAGCCTGTATATCACTTACGATACAACTTTGCAGATTTTAAACAATATTTTCGTATTTCAAGTCGAAATATATCAGCAGCCTAAAAATTTCAGACACGGTTCAGTGTTCATCCAAAATTCAAGTAAAGAATTTAGGGTTAAGCTGTCATTTAGCCACATTTTCTTTATACACGTTTTGAAGTTACTTTATTAGACAATAGTATGATATATCAAAACTTACAGATTTCAGGGGATGAGAGGTCTTACTAGAGGTTTGTTTCCTGAAAAATATCTAGTTTTTTTTTTGGTTCATGTACTTTGGGATGTTTTATGGTCAGATTGGCGTTTAGCCACCATCTGTTAGCATTTTTATAGAAGCTTGTGCACCATTTGTTATATTTAAATGAGATTAGTAGTTGATTTCAGGGTCTCAAAGGTCGAAACACACCGTGGAACATAAGTAGTGAAATCAAAACTCAACATCAGTTTTGATTGACTATTCCAGGGTTAAATGGTCAAAAAACCACTTTGTAATAGTGATTAAAAGGTAGCCTGTATATCATTTAAGATACAGCTTTGCAGATTTTAAACAATATTTTCGTATTTCAAGTCGAAATATATCAGCAGCCTAAAAATTTCAGACACGGTTCAGTGTTCATCCAAAATTCAAGTAAAGAATTTAGGGTTAAGCTGTCTTTTAGCCACATTCTCTTTATACACGTTTTGAAGCTACTTTATTAGACAATAGTATGATATATCAAAACTTACAGATTTCAGGGGATGAGAGGTCTTACTAGAGGTTTGTTTCCTGAAAAATCTCTAGGTTTTTTTTGGTTCATGTACTTTGGGATGTTTTATGGTCAGGTTGGCGTTTAGCCACCATCTTTTAGCATTTTTATAGAAGCTTGTGCAACATTTGTTATATTTAAATAAGATTAGTAGTTGATTTCTGGGTCTCAAAGGTCGAAACACACCGTGGAACATAAGTAGTGAAATCAAATCTCAACATCAATTTTAATTGACTTTCCAGGGTTAAATGGTCAAAAAACCACTTTGTAATAGTGATTAAAAGGTAGTCTGTATATCATTTAGGATACAACATTGCAGATTTTAAACAATATTTTCGTATTTCAAGTCGAAATATATCAGCAGCATAAAAATTTCAGACACGGTTCAGTGTTCATCCAAAATTCAAGTAAAGAATTTAGGGTTAAGCTGTCATTTAGCCACATTTTCTTTATACACGTTTTGAAGCTACTTTATTAGACAATAGTATGATATATCAAAACTTACAGATTTCAGGGGATGAGAGGTCTTACTAGAGGTTTGTTTCCTGAAAAATCTCTAGGTTTTTTTTGGTTCATGTACTTTGGGATGTTTTATGGTCAGGTTGGCGTTTAGCCACCATCTTTTAGCATTTTTATAGAAGCTTGTGCAACATTTGTTATATTTAAATAAGATTAGTAGTTGATTTCTGGGTCTCAAAGGTCGAAACACACCGTGGAACATAAGTAGTGAAATCAAAACTCAACATCAATTTTGATTGATTATTCCAGGGTTAAATGGTCAAAAAACCACTTTGTAATAGTGATTAAAAGGTAGTCTGTATATCATTCAAGATACAACTTTGCAGATTTTAAACAATATTTTCGTATTTCAAGTCGAAATATATCAGCAGCCTAAAAATTTCAGACACGGTTCAGTGTTCATCCAAAATTCAAGTAAAGAATTTAGGGTTAAGCTGTCATTTAGCCACATTTTCTTTATACACGTTTTGAAGTTACTTTATTAGACAATAGTATGATATATCAAAACTTACAGATTTCAAGGGATGAGAGGTCTTACTAGAGGTTTTTTTCCTGAAAAATACCTAGGTTTTTTTTGGTTCATGTACTTTGGGATGTTTTATGGTCAGGTTGGCGTTTAGCCACCATCTGTTAGCATTTTTATAGAAGCTTGTGCACCATTTGTTATATTTAAATGAGATTAGTAGTTGATTTCAGGGTCTCAAAGGTCGAAACACACCGTGGAACATAAGTAGTGAAATCAAAACTCAACATCAGTTTTGATTGACTATTCCAGGGTTAAATGGTCAAAAAACCACTTTGTAATAGTGATTAAAAGGTAGCCTGTATATCATTTAAGATACAGCTTTGCAGATTTTAAACAATATTTTCGTATTTCAAGTCGAAATATATCAGCAGCCTAAAAATTTCAGACACGGTTCAGTGTTCATCCAAAATTCAAGTAAAGAATTTAGGGTTAAGCTGTCTTTTAGCCACATTCTCTTTATACACGTTTTGAAGCTACTTTATTAGACAATAGTATGATATATCAAAACTTACAGATTTCAGGGGATGAGAGGTCTTACTAGAGGTTTGTTTCCTGAAAAATCTCTAGGTTTTTTTTGGTTCATGTACTTTGGGATGTTTTATGGTCAGGTTGGCGTTTAGCCTCCATCTTTTAGCATTTTTATAGAAGCTTGTGCAACATTTGTTATATTTAAATAAGATTAGTAGTTGATTTCTGGGTCTCAAAGGTCGAAACACACCGTGGAACATAAGTAGTGAAATCAAATCTCAACATCAATTTTAATTGACTTTCCAGGGTTAAATGGTCAAAAAACCACTTTGTAATAGTGATTAAAAGGTAGTCTGTATATCATTTAGGATACAACATTGCAGATTTTAAACAATATTTTCGTATTTCAAGTCGAAATATATCAGCAGCATAAAAATTTCAGACACGGTTCAGTGTTCATCCAAAATTCAAGTAAAGAATTTAGGGTTAAGCTGTCATTTAGCCACATTTTCTTTATACACGTTTTGAAGCTACTTTATTAGACAATAGTATGATATATCAAAACTTACAGATTTCAGGGGATGAGAGGTCTTACTAGAGGTTTGTTTCCTGAAAAATCTCTAGGTTTTTTTTGGTTCATGTACTTTGGGATGTTTTATGGTCAGGTTGGCGTTTAGCCACCATCTTTTAGCATTTTTATAGAAGCTTGTGCAACATTTGTTAT
Source organism: Alsophila aescularia (assembly GCA_946251855.1). Lineage (NCBI taxonomy): Eukaryota > Metazoa > Arthropoda > Insecta > Lepidoptera > Geometridae > Alsophila > Alsophila aescularia. The sequence goes on from OX276380.1 coordinate 34,792,925, forward strand.
ATTTAAATAAGATTAGTAGTTGATTTCTGGGTCTCAAAGGTCGAAACACACCGTGGAACATAAGTAGTGAAATCAAAACTCAACATCAATTTTGATTGATTATTCCAGGGTTAAATGGTCAAAAAACCACTTTGTAATAGTGATTAAAAGGTAGTCTGTATATCATTCAAGATACAACTTTGCAGATTTTAAACAATATTTTCGTATTTCAAGTCGAAATATATCAGCAGCCTAAAAATTTCAGACACGGTTCAGTGTTCATCCAAAATTCAAGTAAAGAATTTAGGGTTAAGCTGTCATTTAGCCACATTTTCTTTATACACGTTTTGAAGTTACTTTATTAGACAATAGTATGATATATCAAAACTTACAGATTTCAAGGGATGAGAGGTCTTACTAGAGGTTTTTTTCCTGAAAAATACCTAGGTTTTTTTTGGTTCATGTACTTTGGGATGTTTTATGGTCAGGTTGGCGTTTAGCCACCATCTGTTAGCATTTTTATAGAAGCTTGTGCACCATTTGTTATATTTAAATGAGATTAGTAGTTGATTTCAGGGTCTCAAAGGTCGAAACACACCGTAGAACATAAGTAGTGAAATCAAAACTCAACATCAATTTTGATTGACTATTCCAGGGTTAAATGGTCAAAAAAACACTTTGTTATAGTGATTTAATGGTAGCCTGTATATCACTTACGATACAACTTTGCAGATTTTAAACAATATTTTCGTATTTCAAGTCGAAATATATCAGCAGCCTAAAAATTTCAGACACGGTTCAGTGTTCATCCAAAATTCAAGTAAAGAATTTAGGGTTAAGCTGTCATTTAGCCACATTATCTTTATACACGTTTTGAAGCTACTTTATTAGACAATAGTATGATATATCAAAACTTATAGATTTCAGGGGATGAGAGGTCTTACTAGAGGTTTGTTTCCTGAAAAATCTCTAGATTTTTTTTGGTTCATGTACTTTGGGATGTTTTATGGTCAGATTGGCGTTTAGCCACCATCTGTTAGCATTTTTATAGAAGCTTGTGCACCATTTGTTATAATTAAATGAGATTAGTAGTTGATTTCAGGGTCTCAAAGGTCGAAACACACCGTGGAACATAAGTAGTGAAATCAAAACTCAACATCAATTTTGATTGACTATTCCAGGGTTAAATGGTCAAAAAACCACTTTGTAATAGTGATTAAAAGGTAGTCTGTATATCATTCAAGATACAACTTTGCAGATTTTAAACAATATTTTCGTATTTCAAGTCGAAATATATCAGCAGCCTAAAAATTTCAGACACGGTTCAGTGTTCATCCAAAATTCAAGTAAAGAATTTAGGGTTAAGCTGTCATTTAGCCACATTTTCTTTATACACGTTTTGAAGGTACTTTATTAGACAATAGTATGATATATCAAAACTTACAGATTTCAGGGGATGAGAGGTCTTACTAGAGGTTTTTTTCCTGAAAAATATCTAGGTTTTTTTTGGTTCATGTACTTTGGGATGTTTTATGGTCAGGTTGGCGTTTAGCCACCATCTGTTAGCATTTTTATAGAAGCTTGTGCACCATTTGTTATATTTAAATGAGATTAGTAGTTGATTTCAGGGTCTCAAAGGTCGAAACACACCGTAGAACATAAGTAGTGAAATCAAAACTCAACATCAATTTTGATTGACTATTCCAGGGTTAAATGGTCAAAAAAACACTTTGTTATAGTGATTAAAAGGTAGCCTGTATATCACTTACGATACAACTTTGCAGATTTTAAACAATATTTTCGTATTTCAAGTCGAAATATATCAGCAGCCTAAAAATTTCAGACACGGTTCAGTGTTCATCCAAAATTCAAGTAAAGAATTTAGGGTTAAGCTGTCATTTAGCCACATTTTCTTTATACACGTTTTGAAGGTACTTTATTAGACAATAGTATGATATATCAAAACTTACAGATTTCAGGGGATGAGAGGTCTTACTAGAGGTTTGTTTCCTGAAAAATATCTAGTTTTTTTTTTGGTTCATGTACTTTGGGATGTTTTATGGTCAGATTGGCGTTTAGCCACCATCTGTTAGCATTTTTATAGAAGCTTGTGCACCATTTGTTATATTTAAATGAGATTAGTAGTTGATTTCAGGGTCTCAAAGGTCGAAACACACCGTGGAACATAAGTAGTGAAATCAAAACTCAACATCAGTTTTGATTGACTATTCCAGGGTTAAATGGTCAAAAAACCACTTTGTAATAGTGATTAAAAGGTAGCCTGTATATCATTTAAGATACAGCTTTGCAGATTTTAAACAATATTTTCGTATTTCAAGTCGAAATATATCAGCAGCCTAAAAATTTCAGACACGGTTCAGTGTTCATCCAAAATTCAAGTAAATAATTTAGGGTTAAGCTGTCATTTAGCCACATTGTCGGTATACTCGTTTTGAAGCTACATTATGAGAGAATAAAATTGGTAATTCAAACTTTCATTTTTCAGGGGATAAGAGCTCTAACTAGACGCGTGTTCCCTTAAAAATCTCAAGAATATATTTTGTTCATGTTCTTCGGGATATATTTTTATAAAAATTTGCGTTAACTTATTAATCAAAGTTTTTAATATTATTATTATTAAACAATAATCATTAATTAACAAATAAGAGTGAACCACTATTATAAAAAAAAACCTTCTTAATTTAGTCGGATTTTAGGCTGCTACATTTTGGCTGCCAAGTTCACACCGGTTGCCTGTGGAGGGTATTTTTACCTACTACATTAATGTGTAATAATGTGAAACGTTTTATTCTCATATTTAGGAAGAGTTCATGTTTTGCTAAGTTTTTTATTGTAAATGATTCTATCTATACTCTATAGCACTAATATAAACATCACTATTAGTCAGTGGTATCGTTTAACTTTAAAATACCCACCGTACCACCAGGGGTATTGCCGGTGGTACGGTGGGTCAGAAGTGCCAATGAACCTGCACTGCAACTATAGCAATTATAGTATAATATGTTGCATGCTGTATATCATTTGCGGTGACAGCCGTCTATATCTATTTAGGTATATAATACTTCACTGACCCTGTTATTACCCGACTGAGCGGAGTGTATTGTGTTTATCAGCCTATGTATGTATGTCTGTTCCTTTGTGGCAAACGCGTGGACCGATTTTGATGATTCTTACAATCTTTCTTCAATCGATTTGTCGATTTGTCTTGCGAATGTCATTAAATACATGCATGACATTAATTAAAATTCAATTTGGTGACAACCAGACGCCAAATTGAGCATAGTTAAGCAGAAAGCGACCAACCCTGTTTTTTGAGAAAATGAGTTATAATGCCCAAGACATTAGGTTTTATTAACTTTACGTATTCCAAAGACACATTTCTTAAAAGCAAATTCTGATGTCAAGATATTAAATTGTCCAATAAGACCACATGCCATTATCACCCATTTTTTGTGTTAAAGCCGACCATTTAGGCGATAGTATAGCAAAATCCTTAAAAGAGGAAATCGTGTTAAGCAGAATCCGACTATCGCAGTTGGTCTGGCTTCTGCAAATTTTATTTATAATGGAATAGTTTCCATTTTTTATTTGCTGAAGCCGACCACAGCAATGGTCTAGTTTTGCATAAATATTTTTGGCGTATCATAATATTATTGCTTGATAAGATTTCGTCCATGTTTTGATCTCGTGTAGCATCACATAGGGGGTAGGGCAATAGAAAGAACTCATGCGAGCATAACAGTCCCTTGTGTCGTTCTAGGTTTATTTTATACGGTTATTACAATTTCCAGAATAACACAATTGATTTGGCTTTGCATATCTCTTGGTTGTTGCCCAAACATTAATAATCTGAAGGAGACAATTTCTATGCAGGCGTTCTGCAAAAAAGTAAATTATAAATTGTTGCAATAAGCAGAAAACGACTACGTGTTTAACTCAAAAGTTTATTAACAAAACTAATCAATTTTCTAGTTATAAATAACCCATTTTGTAGCCTTTGAAGTGTCCTTTGATATAAGTATAACTTTTAAAACAATTATGAACTGTACATAAAAAAAACAGCGAAAACCCCTTTACACGGATGTATCTCAAAATGTGTTTTTCGTCGATGGTCGGTTTTTGTTTAACTACGCTCAATTGTGAATAAGAAAAAAAGTTGACGTGGGTTATCATTGAATAGGAATTTAAAAATCGCCTTTTTTATCTTTTCATTTCGAATTACCATTTAGGATCTATAACGATTTAAAGTTTGTTAGCAACCATTCTCAGTCGGGTTTTTCTATGTACGTATATTTTCCTGTTTATTGTGCTCGACCACACGGACATAGAAGATCCAAAAGAAGAAAAGTTAGTGTAGTATTTAGTTTCAGTGATATTAGTGTAAAGTAGTGCCAGTGAAAGTGCTACCGATAAAAACACGTGAACAAAGTGTCTTCGCCTTATTAGAGACGATAAGAAAAGTGTTATTGGACACATTCTTAGTTAGGGAATTTTAAAAGTTTAAGTTAAATTACTTATTAGCCTAATTCAAGGCTAGATTGTAATATTAATTGGGGCCATCTTTATGTTGTTGTAAATGAAAGGCATGAAAACTGTTATAATAATAAATATAGATTTATTTCGATGTAACACTTTTTGTATCGTACAGGAAAAATATGGAAGAGAGCGAACATTATGAAAGAAGCTAGTACAATGAATGAAATTTGAATGATGAACGAAACTAAAATACAGATCTAAATAATATGAGAAAGAGAATAACAATTTTATTATGTTCTGTATTGAACAGTTGTACCTACTTTAAGCAAATGAAAAATTTATATATAGAAGGTAAAGAAAGTTAAAGTTTACAACACACAGTTCGATGAGAGGATTGTATGAAGCTAGATAGGTCACAGAATAAATAATAATAAGTACAAGTTAGGTAGGTAGTAGGTACATTAAAAAGTCGCTTTCCGCGTCCATCTATCTGTCTGTCTCTCTGTCTGTTTGACCGATAACTCCTCCTAATCAATTTGATACCCATATTATAAAATCTGTTATCCTTTTTCTCTTTTGTATATGGTGTCATAATGTCGATAGAAAGAAACTAAACAAAAAAAAAACCCAGGGGTATGTAATTATTGGGGGGAGTCTAACGATACCTCATACGTAAATGCCTGAATAAACCTGTTCAGGCATTTAAAAGTTATGGTGGAATAAATAAACTCACATACATATATACATACAAACATACATGAACCCTGAAAACATTACAATCCTTTTTTGGGCATTCGTGTAACAAAAATCAAATATTTTTCTAGAATATTTTATAATTTTATGTTATACGTAGACCTAGGTATGTTGGTAATATGGTTCGTTTAATTGGTGATACTAGGTAGGAAATTTGGTGATAGTAATAAAAATGCACATAAGTAATCGAATTTAAAAATTGAAAATAAACATAAAAATATATATATATAGAAGCCCTTCACACGATCTTCACTCCGCTCGGCGGCTCACTTCGCTCGCCGCCTCCCCCTCGCTACGTTCAGGTCTCGTATGCTCGTATTATAAACCTATATAAACCTTCCGTGAAAAAATATGTTACTTATGGGGAAAACTGCATCAAAATCCGTGGCGTAGGTAGTTTAGGAGGAGTTAGCGGCCAAACAGACAGAGAGACAGAGAGACAGAAGATAGACAGAAGCGGAAAGCGACTTCAATTTATACTATGTATTGACATTTGTGATATTTATGTATATTGATGATGATGAAGAAACGTAACGCTTTGCGTAACGCTTCATTTTTGTGCGTGGTATTTCATCCCTAAAAAGGTGATGATTTGCATAGAAAGATCATGCGGGTATCAGTTGGTGCAGTTCTTGTGACAGACGAAACTCCATTAAAACAAATGTAGGTACTAAGAGCCAGCAATATAAGTAGGTAGGTACAATAGTACTACCTATACATATTCTGTGAGGTAGCCTTTGCCCATAAATCTTTGCCGCTGAATATTAATAGAATTCATTCAAAGTGCTAAATAGTTACGTAAACGAAGGGCGCGTGGCGCGTACGTAAGTAATACCTAAGTACCTCAACTGTTATGTTGACGATGACAATCATTCCATTAGAATATCTCGTGTTGTGGAATCGTCAGAGACAGTCACGGTCACATTACCAGTCCATGCACATGGGACGTGAACACATTTATATCTACGAGTATACTTATAAACTGTCACATGTCCAATTCTGTACATAGAAGACATTTTCTTTTGGAGGGTACTTAAGCCAAAACTGTTTTTTTTTTCATTTTTGTCTCTTTGTCTGTATCTTGGCCACGCATCACGCTGATACTACTAAATAACATCAAATGTAACTTAGTAAAATTTGAGTTCATACTACGAGGCAGGACATTGGATATTTTTCATCCGGAAAAATTAAAGGGTTCCCTTAGGATAGGGGTTGAAAGTTATTTAAAAGAACACTTATCAAGCTGAAACTACTGGACGGATTTTGATGCAACTTGACACCGGGACAGCTTTTGAATCTTTATCAAGCACAGGTCCGATCTTGTATGCAGTACTGCTGCCACCTCTGGGACGGTTCTGCCAAGTATCAGCTCGAGTCTGGATTCAATTGAGAGACGTGCTATCAGGCTCATTGGGAATGACACTCTGGTAAAGAGTAAGCTTCAAAGTCTGGCGCATCGACGTGAGGTAGCAAGCCTGGCGGTATTCTACAGATTGCACTATGGAGAGTGTGCACAAGAACTGCACAACCTGATTCCCCATCACCTTTCCATCACCGTACGACTAGACGATCAGCAAAGCGCCACCCTTTCATGGTTGAAATACCTCGTACAAGAACGAAGCGTTACGCTTCTTCATTTATTATAAGAACTGCAAAGGAGTGGAATGCCCTGCCTTCGTCAGTGTTTCCGGTAAATTATAACCCCGGTGTGTTCAAGTCAAGAGTGAATAGGTATCTACTAGGCAAGCGTGCTACACCTTCGACCACATCATCGCTTTCCATCAGGTGAGATCGCGGTAAAACGATTGCCTAGTCCGTAATAATAAATAATAAAAAAAAAAACTTGGCGCAGTCACCTATATAAAAGTGAAACGTTGTCTGTTTGTTTGTTTGTTTGGGGAGCTTTCACGCGATAACGGCTGGACGGATTTAGATAAAATTTAGAATGGAGATAGCTTATACCCTGGAATAAAACATAGAATACTTTTTATCCCGGAAAATTGTAAGTTTCCACGGGAAAACTGTAAAATGTTGATTACTTACTGTAAGGAACGGTTGTCATCACAGAATGGTCTGTGGTTGCCATGGAACGAAATAACAAGTTTGTCAAAAAACATCAAGAGCATTGGAGCACTTCCTTTTGCATTCTACTTTTGCATTGGTTTTTAATATCCTAGAAGAAAATATGATGTTTTTTCGCGATAAACAGTAATCCGCGCGTTCAAAGTCGCGGGCGGGAAAACTAGTAGTTTATATGATGGTGAGGATACCTTGAACATGCATCACGCTGAAACTACCAGACGGATTTTGATGTAACTTGGCAGAATCATAGCTGATGTAATCGATTAACATTTAGGATGCTTTTTATCCCGGAAAAATCAACGGTTACCGCAGAATAGGGATAGAAAGGTATTTAAAAGAACACGTATCAAGCTGAAACTACTGGACGGATTTTGATATAACTAGGCACAGTCAAAGTTTATGTAATGATGCATAATCCAGACGTCCGTGGATCGAAATTACGTGCTTCTAGAAATATTTTGTTCCATAATTATCAGCATTTGCATATTTTATGCGTTACTTTTACATTTTCCTTGATATTTTTATGGCTGCTGTAATTTTCTGAAGTGAACCGTCAAGTTCTGTACAGACGACCGCGCGTTTGTAATATCTTGGGATATTGATAATTTATAACACAGAGACCGTATTGGCGTCGGGCATGTTTTCAAAATAGCGAAAACCCAAGGTGTCACAGACGACGAAGAATACTATTATATTATAGTATTAATATGTGTTATATTAACAACACAGAAAGATACTGTGGTAAATTTATCGAGCCTTACTTTAGATAATGTAACACAAAACGTACTGGCGAAGGGTATGAATTTTGCGCTTACCCCACAACGAATTCCGTATGAAAACATAATTAGTAGTGTAGAAGAAGCTATAATACGAAACAAGGTGCCGTCTAATGCTGCGGAAACGCTTAGACAGGATGTTTCTATTATTTTGAGGAAAGCTAAGTTACCTAAGAGTAATGTTACCACGGAAGAGCGTCTAGCACTCAAAAATATTCGCGATAATGAGGACATATTAGTGCTTCAGGCCGATAAGGGAAACGCCACTGTGGTGATTAATTCGTCTGATTATGAGTGTAAATTACGGATTTTGTTGGAGGACAGAAGTATTTACAAACCTGTGTCCTACAACCCTACTGCCAGAGTGACACGCCGTATCCGAGCCATTATTAGAGACTACAAGGAACTTTTCTCAGAAGACGTTTATGGAAATCTATATAGACCTCAAATAGTGCAGCCACCAAAATTATATGGTTTACCGAAAATACATAAGAACAACGTGCCGTTGCGTCCTATCGTAAGTCAGATAGATTCCCCCACTTACGGTCTAGCGAGGCATGTTGCGTCTGTGTTGCAGCCTCTTGTCGGTAAGACTGCGTCTTTTGTGAAGGACTCTCGCCATTTTGTCGAGATTATCAAGGATCTTAAACTGGAACCAGACGACATCATGGTGAGTTTCGACGTGGAATCTCTTTTCACCAACGTTCCAGTAAAAGAGTGCCTTGAAATCGTAAGGGAAAAGTTAAGGGAGAACCATGTCTCAGAAAATTTGATTGTTTTGCTGAGGAATTGCCTAGAAGGAAATTACTTTCTGTACCGTGGACAGCATTACCTCCAGATAGATGGCGTCGCTATGGGTAGTCCAGTGGCACCTGTTCTGGCCAATATTTGGATGGAGCATTTTCAGAAGGCCATAGATCTACAATCGGTTGCGGTGAAGATATGGAAGCGTTATGTGGATGATGTTTTCTGTATCATGAAAGTCAATGAACAGACAGCGGAACAATTCTTGGGTCATCTAAACTCGATCCATGGCAACATCAAGTTTACCTATGAACTGGAGGTGGAGAAAACGTTAGCTTTCCTGGATGTCAGAGTGTCGGTGAGACCTAATGGCTCGTTATCTCATTCTGTTTATAGGAAACCAACACACACTGACAGATACCTCAACGCCTTTTCACATCACCACCCGCGGCATTTACAATCAGTAGCCAGTTCACTTTTAGACAGAGCTCATGCCCTCTGTGACCCTGAACATTTGGATGCCGAAGTGTCTCATGTTCAGGAGGTACTCAAGCGAAACGGATATGTGGTGACCAGACGTTGGCGTCCTAGACGCAGATATAAAAAGAGTAGGTCTGATGTCGATACAAAGCCGGCTTTCATGCCTTATGTAAAAGGAGTGACGGATAAAGTCGGTGCTTTATTAAAGGACTTGTCTATCAAGACTGTTTATACTCCTTTATCCAAGTTAGCAAGGCATGTTAGAACACCGAAAGATGTCATTCCTTTTCAAACTCCTGGCGTATATAAGATAGATTGCAGCTGACATAGACAAACCAAGCGTACTATAGCGGAAAGGGTCAAAGAACACATTGCAGCTGTAAAGAACCGCCAGATAAATAAATCTGCAATCGCTGAGCATTTGCTCGAATCGGGCCCTAATCACTGGATTGAACTCCATGACCCGAAGATCCTCTCCACGGAACGTCACTACTACTCCAGGATTATACGTGAAGCGGTTGAAATTAAAAAGTATCCCAATTTCAACCGAGAGGATGGTTTCAAGTTGGCTGCGTCCTGGAATCCCGTGATAAGCATGTGTTCGCGTCGCGGTTTATGTCAGAAGATATCTGCAGATGTCGTTAGTGTAGTGTGTCGTGACAATTCTGAATTTTTACAAAACCAAATGCGGGTAGTTGGAGACAACGCTCGCCCTTCTCGACGCTGACACCCGCTACTTCAGTCTTCTCCTGACCACGATCAATGCAACTTGATCGAAACGTCGAGGTAAATAAATATTAAGTTTTCAGCGCGATTAAGTCCTGTTTAAATATTTAACTATGTGTTCGAATCGCGAAAGTTTAAAAGTTACAAATGTGTCATATTAATCTATACTATAATAAAACTGTAACTGTGCTAAATCTGTACATTAAATATTTTTTGAAAATTATAATTGAGATAAACTTCAAAATCGATATGGAGTGCAAAAAGGATATTTTTTTAATTTTTGTCTGTCTCTCTGTCTGTCTCTTTGAACACGCATCACGCTGAAACTACCAAATGGATTTTGATGCAACTTGGCACAATCATAGCGTATGTTATGGATTAACATTTAGAATACTTTTTATCCCGAAAAAATCATGAGTTCCCGCAGGATAGGGGTTGAAAGTTATTTAAAAGAACACATATTACGCTGAAACTACTGGTCAGAGTTTGATGTAACTTGGCACAGTCAAAGTACATATTATGTATTAAAATTATGGATTATTTTTATACCCAAAAATATAGGGTTCCTGCGGGATAGGTATTCAAAGTTATGGTAATTTAAATGTAATATAAATAAAACGTTAAAATGGTATCATAATTTCGACCCTCCCGCCACTATACTATCTGGTTTAGCGGGAGTATTTCTGCCTGCCAACCCAGACGTGCGTGGATCGAAATCACGTACTTATTGAAATGTTTTGTTCCATATTTTTATGCATTTACATTTTTAAGCATTATTTTTACAATTTCAATGCTTTTTTTTTCTTGAATTAAACCGTCAAATTGTTACAACAAAATAGGTCATAATAATTCCAATTCAGATAATTTAGAAAAAACTCAAAAACAGAAAAGAATTCTGTCAATTTACTTTGTTTTTTGAAAGAAAATGGGGTGAGAATCGTAGCGTCCAAACGAATGGTCCGATTTAGCTGCGAGTTTTTTATATCTGAAAGCTGAGGTAAACGAGATGGTATAGTACGAGTTTGGTACGAGTAAAGATAGCACAATGGCATCAATAACTCATGCGAATAAACCAAAGGCATCAAAGTTCTCCCTCCGATTTAACTAGATGGTGCTGATTGACCTTAAAACACGCAATCATTTCATTCCTGCAACCAAGGGTGCCGGTAAATTCAAATTTATCAGGTTTTTGGGATTCGGCTCACACTAGCACTAGCACGACCTCCAGGGGCCTAATTCTCTAATTTTAAGACGCCATTTCCTCGCTGCCTGCGTGGAAATTGGAATCAATCACGAACAAATTCCACGTAGGCATGGGTCATTTTCGCAATATCCAGCACCAGGGCTTTCAAGTACGTCTATCTTCAAACACCAGGGCGAAAACCCAGGGTTCAAAATACTTTCAAGTGCTTTCTGTAGAAACAGATTAAAGCCTTGAAAGTAGAAAATACTTGCATAGGAAATTGATTTTTGCCGTCATATAAATAAGGAGAACAATCGTGTTTGCAAAATAAAAGTACTTGGAAGCCTTGAAAGTAGAAAATACTTGCATAGCAAATTGATCTTTGCCTCTATATATAAAAGGAGCACTATCGCGTGTGTGAAAAAGTACTCTGAAGCCTTGAAATTGTTTGTTTGTTTGTCGTATGAGGTAGTGCTGGCCTCTGATGTCAGAGTTGACGACTGCTATTAACCAATAACAGCAGAGACCGACAGCTTAACGTGCCCTCCGAAGCACGGAGCGATGGATAACCGCACATAACTTCGAAAAGTCATTGGTGTAGCCTAGGTTTTGAACCCGGTATCGTTGGATTCTAAATTGTACTATAGAACCATTAGGCCACCATCGCTCTTTTGAAATGAAAGTAAAAAATACTTGCATAGGAAATTGATCCGTGGGTATGCATAAATAAAGACCACAATTGCTTTTGCGTAAAAAATACTTCGAAGCGTTGCAAGTTTTCTGAGTATGTATATACATTATATGTACTACGTTTTTTTATTATGTTTCTTCCATTGAGATATTATAATGTACTACCTACGTACCTACATAATTATATAATTATATCGGAGGTTTCTTCATAATGTCTTACTGGCAAAATGGTTAGTTGTCGGTATTGAAATGTGTACATACAGAGGTAGGTACACAGGTACACTTCACAGAGAAAGTATAGAAAACTTTTATTTTTTCAAATCAATCCTCATATCGTGTTGAAAAACTCAAAAAGTAGGTGGGTAGGGGGGAATTATTAAGAGCCAGTTAAAGTGCCAGTAAGTAGGTACGTCGTTCTGTGAAACATCATAAAAAATAATTTGTACTAAGAACACAATGTTTCGTTGCAAAATTTAAAATTTAAAATTTGTTCGTATGGACCTCACAACCTACCCTTGATGCCCCATCCAATTTACCACACCACCTTAATTACTCTCTAATCTGTGCCACCTTACCTTCGGAGATAATTTTCTCTACTCAATAACAAGACGGTCATGATAACAACTTACTTCATTTAAACTAGATGGCGTTGTCTACCATTAAAACACGCAAGCGGTTTGTTACGAAGTGGTTTGAACATTGAATGAACTTGGGCAACACGTTTTCTTCTTTTTTTACTTTATGGTCCTTAGAGGCTCTTAAAACGTATTGAGATGTTTTTTGTGTTTTTTGATAGAATAAGTCGACTTCAGTTGTAAAACGCGCAGCGAAATTAAGCTAATTATTTATAGTAAAATAGTAATTTATTAATTAAAAAAATAAATTTAACTGTTATAACGCATATTCTGTGAAGTACGGAGTGCCGTACTTCACAGAATATGCGTTATAAAAAGGCAAGGCAGTGCCTTATTCCGATGATTAGATGCCGAGCAATCGATAAAAAACTATTTGATGGCTGAACGAATTTTGAAGAAATGTAGTATAATATTGTACTTTGTAGGTTTGGTCCTGGTCCTCCTGGTCCTCTGGACCTGGACCAAACCTACAACTGGTCTGGTGGTGGTTTGGCTTTTGGTCCTGGAATAAAACGTGTGGGCGACTTATAAATGAAATGACCACGCGGGCAAAGCCGCGGGCACAGCTAGTACTATAATATAATACATATGGCCGAGCTGACATCTGGTATACTTTCAAATTTAGGATTTTGCGTAGCGTATTTCAAAAATATACTTCTACACAATGCTACCGTAACACAAATTTCTGTCAACAACCTTCAGTCCGACATGGTCGTGATAGGTTAGAAGACGAAGGCGGGAGTGAAGCGTAGCGAGCACCCACCAACTTCAAAATCGATATAAAGTGCAAAAAGGTTTTATTTTTTATTTTTTGTGTCTGTCTGTCTCTTTGTACTCGCATCACGCTGAAACTACTAGACGGATTTTGATACAACTTGGCACAATCACAGCTGATGTTATGGATTAACATTTAAAATACTTTTTATCCCGAAAAAATAAAGGGTTTCCGCAGGATAAGCGTTGAAAGTTATTTAAAAGAACACGTATCACGCTGAAACTACTGGACGGATTTTGATGTAACTGGGCATACTCAAAGTTTATATAATCTGTTAAAGTTTAGAATACTTTTAATCCCGAAAAAATCATAGCATTGAAATATTTATGGCCAGTCTAGAAACTTTATGGACCTACATATTAAGGCTAAATACCAAGACCTACGAAAATCCCAAGTAGAAACTAAAACAAACTGAAGTACCTTCCTCTACCTACTTAACCTTTCCGTATTAACTTTCTCAATACTTACCGAAAACAAACGGTCCAAATACCGGAATAAAACTCCGATGGGTTAAATATGGGCCCGGAAGTTGTCCTAAGCACATAAAACCGCCTTGTTTCTTTTTTATTTGATTTAGAGGGCCGGAAGATAGGCCGCGGCTGGTGACGAAAGTTTGGTGCATTACAAAGGGATATCGAACTGATTTGTAGGTATGGCAGGGTTGTTGCTAATCTAATATTTTATCACTTTTTGACACTGACATCAGCGGCTGATGCTAATTTTTTCACTTCACAGTGTAATGTACTGATTTTAATTTGGCTTATACAAAAAATAAGTGTCAAAAGTTCAAAGCTACGTTAGTTTTCATAATCAGAAAGAATGTAATTACCGTTATGAAAAAAAAGTTGTAGTGTTATATTTGTCGATTTCACTTTTAAAATACGTTTAATACTCTTCGACATTGCTCCTCATGTTGTTTTTATATAAGGTATTTGTGCGTCCTTTGCGCGTTTTTTTTTCACGTATTATGTTACATTATTACATAAAAAAATAGGTCCATATTTCACTTTTCAGTGTAGGCGATATTATCGCAACACAAATGCAACACAATCACAAATAATCACACAAATTACAATGATAGATGGACTTTGTTATGCGCACGATGTTTATAGTTCTAAGCAAGTTTATCCTTGTTTAACTAAAAAGTCACCGGAGAGTAGGGACATGTGTGCTAGGATTGGCCAAAACTCTCAAGCGAAACAAAAACACTTGCCATAACCCCCCTAAACACTTGCCGTCACGAATAGAAATATAAATAAATATATATTTCTATTGGTGACGTTTATTACTAGTTTTAAAGCTATAAACATGATTCTTAACATCGTAACTATTAAGAACATACTTTATAATGGAATATATTATATATACAGATGATTTCCTACGCGTCTTTACGCACGGTCTTTTGTCGCTTTGAATGAATATGTATTTTATAGCACCAATTGATACGATCAATCAGGATCAAATTTCTTTAATAAACATTGCATCTTGAATAAATGGCAGATCATGAATCTAACAATTCAATGAACCAAGGCCCAACCAACACTTTTATATCCAGCTGTACCTGTTCTTCACATGCGCCTCAACCTGAAACCAGAAGCGAGGAATCCAGAGTCACTGAGGCCCGACATTACACCGAAGAGCTGCCAGAAATAACCATGTTTGTAATAGAGATGGCTCTTAAACAGTTTATAAACTGAAAAGACCCTAGAGAAGATGGAATCACAACAGAGCTCCTGAAAGCAGGAGGAAAATTCATTTAATAACCGGCAAGTATAAATACTATCTATTATCTTTATCGTTGGTCATTATAACTTAATAGGCGCTAAACATTACAATTATGTTCTAGGAAATAAATAAACAGATTAGACCTTAACACGACCACTTTACATAAGTATATAGAATGTCACTGCAATGCTAGAGTACTTTGTAATCTACTGTGAGTAGCACGTCTTCGATCGAAGTGATCCTCACATCAGATACATTCAGTCGATTCAGTTTAAATTGGATAGTGATTGATCCAGAGGTAGGCAAATGATGAATTCACTCTTAATTTTTTCAGTGTGAATTCAAAAGAAATTGTTAAAAATTCGACAGCCCGAGCTGATAAATTTAGCAACTTGCCATAAGTTTAAGTATTTTCCCAATTAGGTACATGTTTAGAGTATCTAAGTTGGGATAACGAACTTTTTAAAGTTTGGGGAGTACAATTTTGTGAATGTAAGACAAAAATGGGTCTATTCGCGTACATACTCGTACATTATATACTTAATCAGAATAAGTAATAATGTTTAGGACGCTAATACTAGCATTCTCGTCTTCTCGACCGTGACCAGGGAGAGAGAGTCCGAGAAGTTGGGTCATAATTGACCACGCTCGCGCTGGCCCATTTCGGGTTGAGGTTAGTTAAAGTGATATTTAGATTTTTATGCCCGCAAAACCTAATAGATCTGTTTTTTCTTACATTAATTTAATTGTAGAAAGTTTAAAAAGTTGTTCTTTACATTATCAGTCAAAAATGTGCGCAACAATAGTAAGCACTAGATAAGAATTTGCCGGTTTTTTAAAAATATGGTGCAATATTCACTATTGTAGGTACTCATCCAACCTCTATGTTTAGACACCTATTTATGTACTTAATATTGATGTAGTATGTGTAGGTATTTTAAGTTTATCATAATAATTTAATTATTTTATGTAAGTAGTAGTTTTTTTGTATTATAGAATTATGTAGGTACAAATGTACTAACATGATTTCAAATTTTGCCTTTCTTATTTTTCTGATACGAGTATGCCCATCCAAAGGTCTGAGATCGCTATAGACCGCCTATTGTATTACAATTGTTTAATTAAACTTAATTTTATTGTGTTTGTTTTCTGTAACTGATATACAATTAAGAATTACTATAATATACTTCTACGTCACGCATGACATCGACTGGACAGACACTATTAAAAAGGGCTCTCGATTCCCAAGGTCGACACTAATCCATACCATTATATAAAAGTGAAACGTTGTCTGTTTGTTTGTTTGTTTGGGGAGCTTTCACGCGATAACGGCTGTACGGATTTTGATGAAACTTGGAATGGAGATAGCTTATACCTTGGAATAAAACATAGGATACTTTTTATCCCGGAACATTGTAACTTTCCACGGGAAAAGTGGAAAAACTGGAAAACAATGATTTCCCGCTGTAAGAAAGGGTTGCCAGGGAAACGACAAGTATGTCAAAAAACTTCAAGAGTTGTGCTATACCTAATTTTGCATTGGTTTTTAATATCCTAGAAGAAAATAGGATCCTTTTTTTCGCGATAAACTGTAGTCGCGCGGTCGAAGTCGCGGGCGGGAAAACTAGTCTTTAATAAAACAGCTGAAATATCCTACTAATAATGTTTCTTGGTAATATAATTCTCCACAGATGCAGTCTTGGGTGTACCTGGTATGCGTATTGCTGGTCAGCGCATACGGCCTGCTGTGGAGCCGGCTGCGGCGCGCCAGGGCTTTGCTGGCGGGCCTGCCGTCCTACCCTCGGCTGCCACTCGTTGGCAATTTATTGCAGGTGGCTGGAGACGGTAAAAGTAGGTACCTAATGGAGGTCTGTGACTCTATAGCATGTTTCATGTCTAATGATTTAATGATCCATCTGACAATAGTGAGAACTAACTAATATATATCTAACTATCTATACATATAATAAAGCATTAAGAACGAAAAAGTCTGTACACTTGTACTATTATTTATTCTGTGGTACAATGAAGATAACGGCTGGTTGGTCTAGTGGCTAGTAACCCTAGGAACGAAATCAAACGGTCGCGGGTTCGAATCCTGCAAGGGGCAATCATTTGTGTGATGCAGAAATGTTTGTTTCCGAGTCATGGATGTTGATTTATGTATGTTTATCCGTTATCTAGTGCCCATAGTACAGGGTATCCTAGTTTGGGGCTAGGTAATTGGTGTGGAATTGTCCCGAATATATTTATATTTTATAATAAAAAAAATATGGTCTAGGTTACTTAATATAAGCTACTGAACAAGAATAAAACATTTTTATAATTCGTGTGTGTCTGTTTGTTTGTTTGTATGTTTGTTCGCGCATCACATAAAAACTACTGGACCGATTGCGATGCGGTTTTCACTTTTAGATAGTTTGGGGTTTGTCTTAAAAACTAGTGTACTTGGTATCTCAATCCAATGAGAAGAACAATCGATAAAAACTTTTGACGGCTGAAAGAGTTATGATCAGATGTTGGTATATTGGTAGTTTAGGTCTTGGAATAGTACATAGAATACTTTTAAACTAGAGAAATGACCACGCGTGTGAAACCGCGGTTACAGCTAGTAGTACATATATTACTTTTAACCTAGAGAATTGACCACGCGTGCGAAGCTGTAGACTAGGCCTAGGCTTCTCATGACGCCTATTACAGTCCAATATTCCCTCAGAAATCCGATGCTACAATGTGAACATTTTAACTCTTATGGAAAGTTTTTTTCTGTATATTTGTCTGTATTTGCACAATTAGACGGATTAACGCCACAAACATGAGCTTCGTCAGGTTATTTTGCAGGAGGGTGCAAAAAATTGTGGGCTATAGGTGTCTATCAGTATATAAACAAAGGAACTAAGTGCGAGCGAAGCGAGAGCGAAAGCCAGGGTATGCAAGTGCACTCCCTGGCACCCTCCTCCCGGTGCCCATTGTCTTAGCAGTGTATTTGAATTTGCCAGCATTCATTTTGCAAATGGGAAACCGCCTTATGGTATCTTTTGGGACATCTGGACGAAATAATTACTACAATGATACATTTTCCTCAGGTATTTTCCGCTTAATAAACGACATGTCACAAATAGCTGAGGACACGATGAAGCCGTTCCAAATCTGGTTTGGACCATTTCCTATCATATGTGAGTTACATTCTCAATCATCATAATGTATACCTAAGTTTATTACCTTGCATCAGACTGGTCGACTTGAGTTTATACACCTACTAGATCGACATTTACAGTAGTCGCAGCGCAGCTTAAGTTTGTGTATCGGAAGTTATCTGCTAGTCGCTGCGCAAACTGCTATTTTTCTCAGGCGCAATCCGAATGTTGAAGGTGAAGTGAAGTTGTATAACTGCCTCGCTCACTCGCTTACTCTTTTCACATATTCTATGTCGCTTTTTCTCGTAGAGACAGTATCTTTTTCTTTATGCTGTTTTATCCCCACAGTGTCTAGTACCAGTGCAATCGTTCACAGAGCCTAACTTCACAAACATATACTACTGCGACTGCAACTCCTGTACCTAATTTATCTACCTACTTTTAATATTTATAATAATAACTCGTCAGAAACAAGACATAAGTTCAAAAACTACCCGACTACGGTAAAAAAAACATACGACACTCTTGCGATGAAGACGGTTGATACCTCTCTTGTCAAAATCGGACCAAGTTTTTAGTTTGTACACATAGTCCTTCCTTTGATTGGCCGTAGTCGGGTAAATATAGACTATCTTTATACTTCCGTTCCAAATGGGAAGGCCCTTTGAACAAGTCCATTTCAACGTACATCTTCCTTTTGAATTTGTAGACCATCAATCTCGAAGTAATTAAAAAAATATTATTTAATCTGAAACTATAATGGTTGGGGTCGCAATAATAAGTTAAAAAAGGAAGTAAAAGTGGATGACGAACTAATAAAATGTCTTAGATTTCAAAAAGGGGGCAAAAATCGACAATTTGTATGGATGATTAGAAATTAGACAACAGAAAATGGTCAAGCGGCGAACAGACCGACAGAAGACCGAGGCGGACAGAGACGGGAGATCGAGACCGTTCCTACTTGAACGTTGCTCGACTGTAAATGATATCGCAACTTTATTTGTATCACATTTTTAAACTGTTACTCATATCTTTTAAAAACCGAACTCCCGATGCCAAAAGAGACTTTTTATGAGTTTGAAGCCTGTCTGTTTGTGCCATTATAGTTTCTAGGTGGAAGGACTGATTTTTATAAAGCTGGAGTTGACGAGATGGTTCTCAGTTTTGTTTGAATGAAAACGGTGCATTGCAGTCGTTCGTTTCATTTGAACATTACAAGACGGCCATAAACAATATGATCAAGGTTTTAAAATTTGGATCAAATTTGTGGTATTTATTGATATCTTAAGAGGAATATTTACCGCCTCCTTGTCCATACAAAAAGACAAACCTCTTTTCTACCTCCTAATATTTTCCGATTTTGGTGTTTTTTTCCCCATGTAATTACCAAAGAGTATACAAATACTACGTAATTATTTAATAGGGATATACATGGCGTATACGTCTTATTTCTTCCATATTTTAAAATCACCTTATAGTTACAAGCATCTGAACCATAATAATTTATAATTTGTGATCTGAACCAGCCATATTTTTGCGCTGAAACTATTGAATTATTTTTCAGAATCCAAAAACTTTTTTGAACATAAACGTATAAGCCTAAAATACATCCTCTACGAGCGATTGACACTGATAACAAAACATATTGCTACAATTTAAGGGGTGGAATGAGGTTTGCCCCGGAGCGTAAATTCTATCAAAAATGCACCTAATAATCTAACGGGCGGCAAATCTCAAAGGAATCTACAACGGAAACAGTATTCAGTATCGGATCCTCTTAACAGTTGTGTCCTAAAATAAGTGCCTTCATGTTTAGAACGAACCGCTAATACCTACCCAATCCTCTGATCTGACCACAATACTCAAACTATAATGGTCCCGCCACAATCACGTCGATGACCAGTCCTTTTTTTGGTGAAATTACAGCTACGGAACGGAATGGACAGTTAGTTCATCAGAAGTTGTCAGCAAGAAAGTAATAAGTTTGGTTTACATGTTATTGCAGTGATCAGCGACCCAGAAGACGTGAAGGCGGTCACCCACGCCTTCATCGAGAAGCCTTACTACTACAACTTTGGAAAACCCTGGCTGGGAAACGGGCTGGTCACTGCTCCTGGTGAGTTCAACTGCATCATCTGGTCATATAATGTGCACCATATAATATGTGGTCATGTAACTGCACAACCGGATTTCAACATCACCGTACGAGCAGGTGAACGGCGAAGCGCCACTCTTTTATATTTGAAATACCACGCATAAGACCGTAGCATCGTGCTTCTTCATTTATTATAACTGCAAAGGAGTGGAATGATTTGCTTTCATCAGTGTTACATGTAAATCATCAACCAAGGTGTGTTCAAGTCGAGAGTGAATCTACCAGACAATTGTGCTACACTTTCGGCTATATCGGCGCTTTCCATCAGGTGAGATCGTGGTCAAACGATTGCAAAGTCATAAAAAGTGTGTAATGCATTGTCATCTTGTCTCAATATGTGGACAAAACGGGGCATGCCCCGTGCAACCACTGGCTTCACCCACTGGTGGGTACTACAACTTGAGTGATTAAACTTACACTGACTGACACTTTTGTAAAAAGTTAATTATACGCGCCGCCTGCATACTCCGGTACACAGTACCACTTTCTACGGCTCATCTTTTACTGTCCAGGCTGTGCGTCTCTGGAATGCCCTTCCAGTCACTATTAGACGCGCTCAATCGCTGAATTGCTTTAAGGCTCAAGTCAAAAACTTCTACCTTTCCACTGAAGCTCATTGATTTAATAAAAAAAAACTCCATACTTACACTGATATAATTATGCTAGGCATTAATTATTATATTTAAGTATATGTATGTATAGTTCTATAAAGTATGTATTGTAGTTGTATTTACCTTACGTAAGTAAGTATGGTTTATGTAGTTTATTAAATATGTAGGTATAGTTATTTTTTGCATGATTTATTGTATTGTTTTGCACCACCGTCCTTTTTTAATTCGTAATTTCTGTCCATCCAAAGGTTGTCTGGAAGAGATTTTAGCGATAAGACCGCCCATCGTGCCGTATTTTAAAAATAAGTTATTGTATTTGTTACTTATATGGTGTATTGAAGTGTCTATTATTATTATTATATATTCAGAGAACTTCCTAATATTTTTACAAAGACCAATTTCTAAATACCAGGTGCAATATGGAAGCAGAATATCAAGAAGCTAGCAAATACGTTCAACTCGGCCGTGGTGGAAAGTTACCAGGTGATGTTCAATGCGCAGGCGCAGAAACTGTTGGGGTACCTGAAGAAGCAGGAGGGGGGCGAGCCGTTTGACGTCATGCATCAGTTGACCTTAACCACGCTTGAGGCCATTTGTCGTAAGTTACGTTCATGACTCACCCACGGATTTCCCGGGATAACAAGTATCTTATGCGTTACCCCATAATCTAAGCTTCTATTTATTCTGTGCATGAAGTATCTTTTCACCAAGTTTAATCAAAATCCATCCAGCTTTTTCGGAGCTGAGTGGTAAAAAATATGCTCATACATCTGAGCAAATAATATTATTTTCTTTTGTACCCTCGGGACACGAAATCAGATTTTATGATAGGCTAAGATAGGAACACCTTATTTACGTTATTAGTTAGGAATTTAGAATTAATAAAATATAAATATTGTTGTAGATATCTACTTAAACAGTTTCACTTGCCGTCTTTTTCTATTCTCCTTGCTATTATATTTCCCCTCCATGTATTTATTTCATTTGCTTACTCCATCTCAGTATTGTGTTCCATGCATCGTTACTATTATAAAACAAAGTCACCATCGCACTCTTTTGTCAATTTGGACTTATCTCTGAAACTACTAAGCCGATTGTGTTTCGGTTTTTCCTAACGCTGCTAATGCATAGTTTAACGTGTCTATTGACCTGACTATGCATATACGGACGGGTCATAACGCTTAAGTGATATTTTGTTATTAGAAACCGCGTTAGGCACAGCTCACATATCTGACATCATCGTGACTGAGGAATACTACGCGGCCTTCCACCGGTGCCTGGAGCTGCTCATCAGCCGCGGGTTGAATCTGATGCTGCACCCTGACTGCTTGTACCGCCTCACGCCAGCACACAAGGAGTTCATGAAATGCGTCGCTGTTATACAAAATGTTTCTGACAAGGTACAAACTTTTTAAACTTTCGGAAATTGAATTTATGTGTGTGAGACATAGACGTAGTTTAAAAAATATTTTACATTTGGGGTTCCGCCAATTGTACTCTTTAATTTATAATTTGTATCTTTATTTGTATTATATTTTGGTGTGCAATAAAGTGTATTTGTATTGTATTGTTCCTGCAAGTTCCGGCTTAACAATAGGATCATCCCTTCTCTTTACTGGGGGTGACATTGTCAGCATGCAGGTAAAATATCCATCTAAAATTAAGAAAAAAAACTTCTCATCACGTGGTGCGGGTACTTTTACAGAAGTGCCACCTGGGAAGTACGTGTGCAATATTTTCTGGGTTCCGGCATAGAATAAATAATAGTACAAGTACACAAGGATAACTGAGTGAAGTCATATAAATACATAGCGACTCTCGCCACAACGCGATAAAGTGCAATTTAAGTCGCACAGCGCTGCGAGCTTTCAATTATATTTACCTAGAAGGCGCTCGCCCATCGCGTACAGGCTAGAATGCACCGTATCACAACGCGCGAGAACTTCCATTGCTCTAACCGTTTCAGAATCGCTGTCCCTTTTTCGCTCGGTAGGGTTGTACTCGTATTAAGATATGGCTAGGTACTTGTATTACTAATTATTCTGTGATATGTTATGACTAAGTTGTTGTAACAGAATAAATAAGTAATAATGTATTATGTTATTACTTACTATTTTTCCCGCCCGCGACTTCGTACGCGCGGAGTCGCGGACTACTGTTTATCGGGAAAAAAAAAGCATCCTATTCTCTTCTAGGATATTCAAAACTAATGCAAAAGTAGGTATAGCACCACTCTTGAATGTTTTTTGACAGACTTGTTATTTCGTTTCCATGGCAACCACAGACCATTCTGTGATGGCAACCGTTACTTACAGTGAGTAATCAACATTTCCTAGTTTTTCCGTGGAAACCTACAATTTTCCGGGATAAAAAGTATCCTATGTTTTATTCCAGGGTATAAGCTATCTCCATTCTAAATTTCATCAAAATCCATCCAGCCGTTATCGCGTGAAAGCTCCCCAAACAAACAGACAACGTTCTCTTTTATATATTGGTATGGATTACTATAAATTATAATAGTTCTATTACATACAATGACATTCTTGTCAGAATAGACCTACTACCTACCTCATTTTTACTACCAACCTATCCCGTTTTCAGAATGCCGATAAGTTTAGTGAGATACCTACCTACGTATAAGACCCTGTCCGCACCGCGATATTTCACCGCGCAATTTTAATTCGCGCGTATTTTAATCCGTGATCGGAATTTCATCTAGTACGCACTGTGAATAAAATTCCGCAAAATCAGTCAGTTTGATGCAGTTCCCGGCTGAGACGGACGTCTACTGAAACTTTCAGCGTAGTTTACAAACCGATGACAAAGCAATAAAAAAAAGGAAAAAAAAAGAAAAAAATAAAGAAAAATATATATAAAAGTGACATTCATTAAATAAAAAAGTCGTAAAAGCCTTGTTTAATTTAATTTATAAATTTTACTTAGTTCATGACTGCCCAATTAAAGGAGTGTAATGTTTTAAGAATTCATGTATGTTTGTATATATGTGAGTTTCTTTATTCCACCATAACTTAAATGCCTGAACAGATTTAGAAGTATGGGTTATCGTTAGAATCCTTACATCTTCCCGTGTAACAAAACGAATATATTTTTTGAAAAATAATAATGTGGCGGCAGTATGGCTCCATTTTCAAATGCAACATATATATATATATATATATATATATATATATATATATATATATATATATATATATATATATTTTCGTCTAATTTTACAATATAGGTATCAAATTGAAGGCCTTCATAAGCACATTCCAACAGTATATAATTTATTGGCATAAGTTCATTTTTTGCAAGGCAGGCGTATTTTTTTAGCTTTTAAGTTAGTTTTATTTACCTGATACTACAGCGTGACATACCTATCCTAAGAAGTCATGAACATTGGATTCCATTTACGGCCTTGAGACCTATGAATAGATTTTTATACATAAAACATCATGCAGCTTTTGACTATATCAATGTCGTCATTATCTGGTAACTCATGTGCGGCCCCCGATCGGGCGGGTGCACGACATCCTGCAAATAGCACCGGTGCACGACTAAGCGAAACGCGCGAATTTTATTTCGCAGTGCGGCTATAGCCATACTACTTCATTCTGTACAAAAAGTTCGCGCGGAAATAAATCCGCACCGCATCGCGTTCAATTTGCATCAAATCACAGTTTTTTTTTCCGCGCGAATTTTTAAGCGCTAGTGCTCCCGTATGATTCAATGTGGTACAGAATTGCAAAAAAAAAAACCGCGCGGTGAAATATCGCTGTGCGGACAGGGCCTAATATTTGTACTTGTTGCGGAGTGCGACCGGCCAGGTTCCGGTTTGAAGGGCTGAAGTTTCCAGCGAAAACGCGCAAGATTTTGCTAAGTTATGGGTGGCATATAAATTTTTATGAGCAGGCATGACGTCTAATCAGATATATCCGGTCATCTTTTCGCGACCACAGCCAATGCAACTTGATCAAAACTTCGAGGTTTGTACGCGAATAGATCCATTCCTTATCATATAAACATGAACAACAGCCGTGACACCAAAAAACATAAATAATTTATTTGTGTCATGGTTTATTTGGATAACTTCGTAACCCTTTGCAACACAAATATAATTATCACAGTAATATTATAAATCAGAGAAGTGTTGCCATTGTAGTAAAACTGGCCAATCAGAGCTTAGAGTTTTAAAAATGAATACTCCCTTATCGAGCGGAAAACTTCGTATGCGCCATACATTATAACTGATTTCCCGCTTTTGTGAACGTTTCGGTACGACCACTTCTGTATTATAGAGAAGATATAATTCCAGTTGTACGTAAGTACATAGAACTTCCTTGGTTACTCCTTCACGCTAAAACGGCTGAACGGATTTAAAATCGAATTTGCTACCAGGATAGCTTATATCCTGGATAACACATAGGCTACTTTTCATCATCATCCATTATCATAATCCACGCGGGTGGAACCGCGGGGCTAGTAATATTATAATAACAGTACGTCATAGATTATTTAGAGTGCCATTGTTATTATTTCCAGATATTGAAGAAAAGAAGACTAGAAAGAGAAAAAATCAAGAACGGTACATCTGGTGGGACTATGGGTAAAATATAGTTTGAATTCATCAACATCATCATCATCATCACTAAGCTGAAGTGGCAGTGGGCTGGTCGTATCTGTCGAAGGACTGATAACCGTCGGGGTAGACGTGTTCTTGAGTGGAGACCACAACTCGGCAAACGCAGTGTAGAATGCCCTCCAGCTAGGTGGAGCGACGATATACGCGAAGTAGCTGGCAGCAGTTGGAATAGAAGAGCTGAATATAGGGCTCACTGACTCGGGCTGATGATGATAAAGACAGAACGTCACATCTACCAGTTGCTCACTGTTTGCATCCAGCGGCTCCAGCCTCACCAGGTCGTCGGTCTACCTCGCGGGGGCCAACCTATGCTCGTCTGCTGAGCCAAATTTGCCATTCGAAAACCGTTCATCTCCAACCATTGCCATTTAAAGCTGCGAGCTTAGTCTGTAATTTTAGTTCTTTTGCGGATATCCATATTCGGGATTTTATCTCAAGAAAAACGATCCCAATCGAAGCTCTCTTCATAGCTTGTTGAGTGACTGTGAGCTTATGAATCAGGCTAATCCTTGTTCTGTTCTTGTTTGGTAAAAACCAGCTGTATTCCTTAACTTAATCTTCTTTGCAGGTGAGGAGCGAAGATTCAAAGCATTGCTAGACATCCTGCTAGACCTGAGTGAGACAGACCGTCACCTCACGGAGGAGCAGATCCGGCATGATATTGACACTATCATAGTGGGAGGCCAAGAGACGGTTGCCTCCACGCTGTTGTACACCATACTGATGATTGGCTGCAATCCCGGGGTGCAGGAAAAACTGTATAATGAGTAAGAGATTTTCCAATTTGTCTATTTATAATACTCTTGAAGGAGATCAGGCACTTGGATGTCTTTTCACGGTGTCTGTGAACTGTGTTCCAGTTGTAAGGGAAATGCTTCTAGCGAAATTATAAGCAGAGAATGTAAAGCTTTAAAAAACATGTCTCAGGGACGAGTGCAGTTCAGTGTCACGCCAGATTTGTTTCTTATTATATCCATTCAAGTCTAGTTGGCACTAAATTGTTATGGGTAGGCATGAAGTTTGCTACCAGGAGAGCGTCTCCTCGTGTAGTTTCTGTAATTCTATTATCATCATCATCATCATCATCATGTCAGCCTTTAGAAGTCTACTGCTGAACATAGCGAGCGATCTTGTGCCACCTCCATCCACCGACTTCCTGTGATGGCTACAATGTGGTCGGTCCATGGTGTGGGGGGTCTCCCCACACTTCGCTACCTTGTTCGTGGTCGCCATTCGAGAACCTTTATTCTCCAGCAGTTGTCGGTTCTGCGAACTATATGGCCTGCCCATTGCCACTTCAACTTGCAAACTCTGAGAGCTATGTCAATAACCTACGTTCTTCTACGGATTCCCTTATTTTGAATTATCGGTGCTAATTCACGTAGTGAAACATCGAGCATAGCACCGATAATTCTATAAGAAAGAATAAAACCTCATAATGAGGCTCTTCCAAAAAAGGATGAATAGTCTTGTAATGCATGAGCGCTAGTGTTGTAGATACCCACCTACAAAAGCAGTGATGTAGAAGAATGACTTCTTCACAACCCCATTTCAATGGATTGCCAATCTATTATTTAAAAAACCTATGCTTTTTCAGAATGCAGTCCATATTCAGCGGCAGTCTTCGTCCAGTGGAGAATCCAGACCTGCAGCGGATGCAATACTGTGAGGCAGTCCTAAGCGAGAGCCTGCGCCTCTTTCCGCCATTTCCCGTCGTCATGCGCTACTCCGACCGGGAGCTGCAGCTCAGTATGTTTTTTTATTAAAATCAAATCATTTATTTGTGTACTATGAACCACTTCAGAATGTGAAGACATTAGTAACCACTTTGATTTCGACAAAAATTGTAACTGCTAGCGCGCATCTTACAAACAGCAAACTGGATATTATTGTGTAAATGTTCTGTTGTACAATTAATGTCATCAGACTTGACTCGTATTCATTGTTCTCGTTGGTGCTATATTTCCGATTCTGCTCCTGGCTGTAATCCTGAAATATCTGACATGTTGACGAACGGTGTTTGCCACAGCTGCTTATGATGGCATTACTTAACGTTGTTGATCATATTCTAGAATCCTGTCGAGTCCCCAAAGACACAGGGTGCGGCATCAACGTGTGGGGCGCGGGGAGGTCTAAACGCCAGTGGGGGCCCGACGCACTCACTTTTGACCCTGACCGGTGGCTGGACGGCAGGGTCCCCGCGAACTCTGCCGCGTTCCTGCCCTTTAGCTATGGGAGACGAGCTTGTATAGGTAAGAAATCCTGACCACAAGGCGTGTTCGATGAAAAATGCTCGTTTTCTGTACACTCTACATTGTAGAGAAAATTCTCAACCTTAACTAAAAATGTGAACCCACTAAACACGTATGTGGCAAGAAAGATTCTTAGAGCAATTTGACCAGACTATTGCCACTTTATCTTAGCAGATGAATCCTCTGAGTCTATGACTTTGGATTTATGTTAGAATGCTTCGTTTCAGATTCTATCCTCCAGAGAAAACACCAGCATAACTCTCTCTTTAGTTTACTGAGTGACGATCTAATTATTTCCAGGTAAAAAATACGCCTTTCCCATAATGAAGACCATCCTGGCGCATTGCGTGAGAGAGCTGAAGTTCACGTCCAATGCCGATAATTTGGAACTGAAGACCGACATCACACTGAAGCCCGTCTCGGGAAACCTGATACAAGTCGCACTGAGGGAATCATTCACCGCTTCAGACTACTGATTGTGTTTAAGGATGAACGTGCCATGCGTCCGAACCGGGTCGAAATACCTACGTAGTAAATATAAGTTATTTATCTGTGCCTGTGTCGTGACGCAACAAAAACAACTAAGTACTGCTCTTGCCGTACATGCTCGTTGTCATGGTCATGGTCATTGTCTGCTTGTTTCTGATGTGCCATTTCAATTGCAGAAACTGTAATTGTACCTTAGTACAATAACAGGTTCCGCTAATGGAATAATAACTTACATAATAAGTATGTAAGGTACAAATGAAATATAGGTATTTTTTGTGTAAGTTGCTAATCGTAAGATAGTCCGTCCTTCCTTTCTCTGGGTATAGAATAACAAAAAAAACACATAAGTATTTAAACAAGATTTTATTTATGTAAGCAAATGCGTCGATGCGTGAAATGAAGCAAACGGAATTCCATTTTTGGTAAATGTGTCAAATGTGTTCATCAGTAGACCTTTTCAGTTTTCATTTTCACCTTTTCATGCAGATTCAGAATGGCAGTCACGCGGAACTAATCGGTCGTTTTTTTGTGTGTTTGCATTCAGCCAGTAAATTTAATAATTCATTTTTTTTTTAAGTATTGTTGCGGACTATCGGCTACATGCCGGACCCTACGGAGCCCCCCTCCCCCTATGCTCTAGTTTTGTGGAACTTTTAAACGGGCTTCTTTGGAGACTTGAAAAGTAATGTTTCCTTTACCTACACCATTCCAAAAATACCCCAAATAACCGTCATTGGTGTTTATTATTAGTTATAGCAGCAGTGAGCTACTCGAGCATATTTAGGTACAAGTTAGCATAATACCTACCTATTCAAAAACGCTGGAAGCTATTTAGATATATAAACGCAGTTTTTTATATTAAGTAAGTAGGTCTATGTAAATTGGAACTGGTTTTCATATGTATTTGCCATCCAGGAGCACGTTTACTGAAACCAAATTTGCATTCGTATTGCATTCGCAGTGTGTTCGGATTCGCTGCGCTGCCATGTCTACAATGTTCCATCCTGTAGATACTTACATTGTTATTAACTATTATTATAAATATTATTTTTTACCGGTATGTAAGTCGTTTTACTTTAATGACTTTCGGATTTTCCATGACTAAGTGTCAAGATTACAATCCCTATGTTATCTGCTTAAAGGCTAAGATAAATTAGGAAAATTACCTACTGCCACAAAATCCATACCAATAAATAAAAGTGAAACGTTGTCTGTTTGTTTGTTTGAGGAGCTTCCACGCGATAACGGCTGGATAGATTTTGATGAAATTTAGAATGGAGATAGCTTTTATTCTGGAATAAAACATAGGATACTTTTTATCCCGGAAAATTGTAAGTTTCTACGGGAAAAGTGGAAAATGTTGATTACTTGCTGTTAGGAACGGTTGCCTTGGAAACGAAATAACAAGTCTGTCAAAAATATCAAGAGCGTTGGTGCTGCACCTACTTTTACATTGGTTTTTAATATCCTAGAAGAACATAGGTTTTTTTCGCGATAAACTGTAGTCCGCGTGCACGAAGTCGCGGGCGGGAAAGCTAGTTATTGATAATTGTACAAGCTACTGCAGAGAGCGGGAAGTAAGAAATTGCAGAATGAGGCCTCTATTATAAAAATACCTAGATCTAATTAGAAGTGGGAAAACTGCGTTTGTGTAGCACGTGTTAGCCGTGACTCTCATTTCCGCTATAGTGAAGCTCGAAGGTGGGAATGTAGCGTATGTATGTGTTTTTTTACTTTTTAGTGATGCGCGAATAAACAGACAGACACGATTTACAAAAATATTATATTCTAGTTCAGTGTTTGAACAAGAATATAATAAATTGTTAATAAAATTTGTTATTTTAAGTACCATAGACATTTTTTTATGTTATCTTCATAATACAGATTTTTCGGGTATTAGCTGTACCCGCGGTTTCGCACGCGTGGTCATTTATCTAGATTAAAAGTACTACGAAGTACAGTACAGCTGAAGGAATTTTGATCAACTTGGAAATAGTACCTACTATTCCAAGTTGATCAAAATCATTATTCAAAATCAAAATCGTCATTATTTTTTATCGATTGCTCGTCTTCACTGATCAGATTGCGATACCAAGTACACCAGTTTTTAAGTCAAACCAACATCAACAACAATGAAAACCGCAGTAGTTTTTACGTGATGCATATGAACAAACATACAGACAAACAAAAAACAAACAAACAGACAAATAGAAGGACACGATTTAAAGAAATGTATTCGTGTTCAGTAGCTTATTTTAAGTAACCTAGACTTTTTTTCTTAATTTATTTTCTTTGTACAGACTATTTCGTTTCTATTGCTTTATTATAAGTATAGATAGATAATTTACTTCGTGTCGTAAAGACAAAGTAATATGTTGTATATCTATCTATCAATCAATGCCTCGTCCCTATGAAAGAGTTCTTAACTCCCAAATAATCTTCTGTCATTATTTAGTAAATAAATTGAATAATTATAACAAATAGGTAATAAAAAAATATGGAATGTTGTCTCCCCCACGCGGGGAGCCAAGACCAAAGCAAAATCCCTGAGTGAAGATACCGGGACAGCCAAGTCCACGATTATTTGGTCTCCCCACTCAAGACCACGTAGCCCAAAATTCAAGCTTTAAAATCAACCGATCCGACTCGGGCAATTTTATTTTTCGTGCGTCACCCCTGGCCATAACAGTTGCAGTACCTACCACCCTAACTTTGGTTACATAATCTTGCGCGTCGCTGCACTGTGGTCGTCACCCTGAGACACATTGGCTGCCGTTAAAGATTTCGCACGTGGTGCATTATATGTATATATATATATATATAATTATATATACATATGATGGGCCATAATGCACCACGTCCAGCGAATTTTTTTATTTTTTTATTTTTATATATATATATATATCTCTCTCTTCTCTCCCTCCTGCCTGTGTCCCAGAGTAGTGGGAACGTACTAGGCTGATGATGATGATTAAATATTTTAAATAAGCTTTTTTTTTTCTTTTTTTTTTAAATCTGCTTTTGGACGAGTGCGCTCTTTATTTGTATAATCGATTTCATTGTCTACAGTAAGCCCGTTTGTGTTAGGGGTGTAGACAGTGGCAGATCATGCAAATTACTCGAAATTGGTATATCGGGTTCTTTGACTATTTATATTCAAAGGTTTTATTGACACTAAAAATGTGTCCTAAAATAAATTAAAAATACAATAAAAAAATATGTAGCTTACTTCTCCAAACGGTCAAAAATAAATGAAATGATAAATGAAAAAATAAAAATACGTTAAAATTTATAAACATCCCACGCTAACCAACGAAAAATAAATCAGTTCGGCGAAAGTAAGCTACATAAGTTTTTATTTGTTTATTCTAAGCTAGCTGCGCCCGCTACAATTCATTGTCGAGATATCATCAAAAAAGCCCTTCCATACAAAAAGTAGAAAATAAAAATCTTTAATTTTTCGATAGTTTAATATTTATTATCCCACTAGCTGTGCCCGCGGCTTCAAAAGCGTGGTTATTTCTCTAGATAAAAGTATGTACTATTACCTATAATACCAATATACTAACATTTGATAAAAAATCCTTCAGCCGTAAAAAGTTTTTATCGATAGCTTAGATTCTAGTCATTGGATTGAGATACCAAGTATACCAGTTTAAGTCAAATCCTAAGCTATCCAACTGTGAAAACCGCATTGCAATCGGTTCAGTAGTTTTTACGTGATGCGTGAACAAACATACAGACAAACAAACAGACACACGAAAGTTTATAATCAGTGCGTGTTGCCAGTGATGACATACGGCACTGAGACGTGGTCGCTAACTATTGCTTTCATACCTAGGCACAAAGTCGCGCAGCATGCAACGAAGAGAGCTATGCTTGATGTTTCACTACGTGACAGAATCCGAAATGAGGAAATCCGTAGAAGAACTAAGGTTATCGACATAGCTCTCAAAGTTTGCAAGTTGAAGTGGCAATGGGCAGGCCATATAGTTCGCAGAACCGACAACCAGTGGGGAATAAAGGTTCTCGAATGGCGACCAGGAACAAGTAAGCGAAGTGTAGGGAGACCAAATGATGGACCGACGACATTGTACCCATTGCAGGAAGATGTTGATGAAGGTGGCACAAGATTGCTCGTCATAGCGCTCTTTGGAGGAGGCCTATGTTCAGCAGTGGCCTAAAGGCCGACATGATGATGACGATGATAAAAAAACAAATTTCTTCCCCTTTCATAGATAACACATTTTAGATAAAGATAAGGTAAGATAAGCACACACACGAAATAATCTAAGCAACAGCAACACCTTATCTATAATTAACTATTAAGTAGCAATTAAAAACAAAATGAATGAAATAAAATGTTTTCACATAATTATGTGTATGTTTTCTAACTGGTTGTTACAAAAAAAGTGTTTCGTTTCGTATCGTATCGTAAATCACATAAAATAAGCCTTATTTATTGTTTATACAGTAACTTAAACTAAAAATTAATTCTTTATTAAGGACAATCTCTTAGAAAATAATTAGACTAAGACGATTCCTAATCGAATCAAAGTAGAAATGGTGCAAATTTATTATTAAGGTCCTCTGTCAAGTTGCAAAGGAACCGTTATAATAAATCTGCACCATTTCTACTATTTTATTTTGTGACCCTAGTCAAGTTTTTACTTCGACAGTAAAACTAACTAGGTTTACAAATCCGCCGTTACTAGATGATTCCCGTAGTCTCGTAGCGCTGGATCGCAGCGCCTCACTCATTCAACGTCAGACCAAAGCCTAACAAGTAACAATATATTACTCCCTAATACCTAATAATGATTATAGATTGTGGTCAGCATGTCCAATTTATTCGGCCAATAGAGTAGAAATAGGGAAACAGTAAGTTTTTAAGAAGTTTGATTCTGTATTAATATTCTGGTGGTAGTATTTTACATAAACCATCAAGAATGAAAAAACTCGAAAAACCCGAAAAACCCGGGGTTTCAATCTTAAAAATCCGAGTTTCAAATCAGTCGGTTATTCGGGTTTTTCGGTTAATCGGGTATCCGGTTTGCATGCTCTAGTCAAGATACAGACAGATAAACAGACAAAACAATACTGTTTTCTCTTCAGTACAAATGTAAAGTACCATCCAAAAATATTATTTAATCCTTCAAATTATCATAATTTTGGACTCCTTTCCCATAGGAACCCTGTATTTATTCGAGATAAAAAATATCCATAATTAAAACCCATCATAAAAACGATGACTGTGCCAAGTTGCATCAATATCCGTATAGTAGTTTCAGCGTGGTACGTGTTCTTTTAAATAACTTTCAATCCCTATCCTGCGGGAACCCTTTAATTTTTCGGGATGAAAAGTATTCTATGTCCTACCTCGTAGTATGAACTCAAATTAACCTAAGTTACATTTGAATTCTTTCAGTAGTTTCGGTGTGATGCGGGGCCAGGATACAGACAGACAGACAGACACAAATGAAATACAATACAGTTTTGGTTCAGTAGCATATTTTAGGTACCCTAGACTCTACGGTAATGAAAATAAGCTACTGAATTATTATTTTTTGTCAAGTCGGTATGTTTGTCTGTCTGTTTATCTGTATGTTTGTTTGTTCTCGCATCACGTATAGACCGATTGCGATGCAATTTATTGTTGGATAGCTTATAGTTTGGCTTAAAAACTGGTGTACTTGGTATCTCAATCCGATGAGTAGAAGCCGAGCCTTCGATAAAATATTTTTGTTGGCTGAAGAAATTTTGTTCAAATGTTGGTATATCTATATATCTATTCTTATAATAAAACTGTAACAGGTCCAATTATGTACATTAAAGATATTAAGTTTTTTTTTTATTGGAGGATAATCTATATTCGATACTAAAGCCAAAACAGTTTTTTTTGTCTGTCTGTCTGTCTGTCTGTATCTTGGCTAGGCATCACGCCGAAACCACTGGATGAATTTTAATGAAACTTGGTAAGATTTAAGTTCATACTACGAGGTAGGATATAGGGTACTTTTCATCCCGAAAAATTAAAGGGTTCCCGCAGGATAGGGGTTGAAAGTTATTTAAAAAAACACTTACCACTCTGAAACTACTGGACGGATTTTAATGCAACTTGGCACAGTCATAGTTTATATGATGGGTTAAAATTGAGAATACTTATTATCCCGAAAAAATAAAGAGTTCCTGCGGGATACGGGTCAAAAGTTATGTTAAGCAGGAAGTAATTGTCTGTCTGTCTGTATCTTAACCGTGCATCACGCCAAAACTACTGAATGAATTCAAATGAAACTTGGTTTGATTTGAGTTCATACCACGAGGTATGACATTGGATACTTATCATCCCGATATATGGGATGGTTTCCTTGGAAGAGGGGCTGAAATTCAAAATGTGTACTTAGTTGTAATTCATGAACACGTAGGCCGATTTCATTCATAATTTTTTTGTTAGAAAGGAAGAGTTTTTTTTTAAATATTGTCATGTAAATATTTCAAGGTTATCGGGTTTGCAGTTCATAAATTACAGACAGCTCAACCCTCAGTATTATGTTCAAATGACTTGAAACCCGAAATGTACAGGGACGTTTGAATGTACGGCTGCCCTCGCACTTTATCATAAAGCATTAACGGTCACCGTAGACACAAACACAACGTAGTGTGGGATGGCCGCCGGCCAGGTGGAGAAGAGCGGAAGATCGGGCTAAGTGGCGTTCATTAGGAGAGGCCTAAATCCAACAGTGGACTGGTATAGGCTGATGATGATCACGATGATGATGATGATGATGATGATGATGATTAATATTAAGACACAAAAATTGCTGTTTGTTTAGTCGCGCATCATTTAAAAATTACTACACCGATTGTGATGCATTTTTCACTAATGGATAGCTTAGGGATCGTCTTAAAAATTGGTGTACTTGGTATCTCAAAATAATGTGTAGAAATCGAGCAATCGATAAAAAACTTTTTGACGGCTGAAGGAATTTTGATTAATGTTGGTATATTGGTATTTTAGGTCCTGGAATAGCATATAAAGATGAAAAGCGTGCGAAATCGAGGGCACAGCTAGTTGGTAATATAGGCCGTGGAATAGTATATAGAGTACTTTAAACCTAGAGAAATTACCTTCGTGCGTAGCCGCGGGTACAGCCATTAATAAATATGTATAAACTTAATCTGTGAACTGAATGGTGGCGTGAGTGTTCCAGTCAATCGATAAGTAGACCAATCAAAATACAGAAAATGTGAACCTCATTCGTGGTGGCTGCAGTTTTTTTTCCACTTCACAGATAAGTTGGCTGCACTGTATATAGGTATTTAGTAATATGGAAACGAGTGAAAATAATGATATAAATGCTGGCGTTTAAAATAAAAATAATCTTCACTTAATTCTTGTCGCTTTACTGTGGAAATCCAATAACAAAATATTTACATCAAAGTCGATCTCAATGTCGTATACGCTGAATAAATACACCGCACAACTGACATCAGACAGCTAAAGTTAAGCATCGCCATTCCGCCTGCTGACAGTGTCATCGTCTTCTGAGAGCTCTGCAGCATCAGCAAAACTAGCTTCCTGTTGGAGCTGTCAAAGTTCTCCCATCTACAGTTAAACACAGCTCTCTCAAATACCACGCTGGCGTCCGTTAGCCTCTGACCAGTCAAACAGTCCATAGCTACTTGTATGAAGGAAAACGGCACCTCCATATAAGTGTTTTCCAATCCACCCAGCAGTTCAGCTATAAGTCCTGTTATTAGTATGAAGAATTCTATAGCTATGGCCCCTCTGAAGACATCCTCAATCTGTTGCAAGAGATCTAAGTTTTTGGCATGACTTTTTATGATTTCTTTCAAGTGCGATTTAACGAATTCGTTCCGAGCTATGTCTTTGATTTTATCAACTGACATATCGTAAAGGTATATTTCTGGGTTGTGTTGGTCAGCATCATCCCAGAGATGCCGTAACTCTTCACTCCAGGCCAGCATCTGGGCTTCCACGTAACCAGCGTTGACGATGACAAATGCCGAAATGTTGACTGTACTGTAGCAGGTGAACAGGACTGCCATTATGGTAACTATTATGGCTATTTCGTAGTTCGGTGTTTCATACATCGGCTCCAGACCTGAAAATAGTACATACACATGAATGCAAGTAGATACAGAAAAACAGTCCAAGCAACGACGTATAAAGAGTGACACAAACATCAAAAATATAACCTGTATAGATTGATGAATTAGATTGATTGCGCCAATATTTACCGTAATACATAAAAACGTCATCCATCAAATGCCTGCCAGGAGTAAGAAAAGGCTTTATGAGGTACACCACGCCGTTGGACATCATTACGATCCAATATACTATG
This sequence comes from Alsophila aescularia, assembly GCA_946251855.1. Lineage (NCBI taxonomy): Eukaryota > Metazoa > Arthropoda > Insecta > Lepidoptera > Geometridae > Alsophila > Alsophila aescularia. The sequence continues at coordinate 34,829,625 of OX276380.1, forward strand.
GCTCGTCTCTTCACCTTCGTGAGGGTCTTCTGCAAATTTCTGGAAAACCGACTCCCTGGCTCTACTAGAGCGTCGCTGGCCAGGCAGGTCGTCACTATGTTTCGTATTTTTGAGCTGGTAAAAGAAAACAAAATCTGTAGAAGCTCCTAAATGTGTCAGACTAACTAGACTTAGTCAGGTTGATGTATAGATGTCTACTTACAGCAATAAAATAACTGATTTATCTCATTTTTAAAAGCTTTTAATTGACTGGCAATTTTTGTATGTATGTATGTATGTATATTTGTTTAGATCAATTCTTGCAAGCTGATTTAGAACCACTTCCTCTTATTCTACGGAGTTGAATTTTTACATGTTGTTTCACTTTCGATGACAATGCATTTTTATGGTAAGCATGACCTGAGACGACATTCAGGATTAGCTCCAGATTAAAGAACTCATCAATGTGTGTACGCGTAATATTATTGTGATAGCCGGTTTTAAGTTTTACCATGACATGGTTGCTGCACTCAGGGTTGGGTCCTGACTAAAGAACTCTTCAACGATTAACAGCACAGACACAAAATGTTGTATACGCATTTAATTGTGGTAGCCCATTCTAAGTTTCAGTATGACATGGCTACTGCATAAAAGCTTTTTAAAATGTTTTTAAATTAAGTTATTACTATACTTATTAACTTATTACACCCACTTCAAAAAAACTTTTTCTTGTCTTATGTTGTACTAGCTAAGCAATACGTGTTATTCTAGGACCAAAAGTATGTCTTCTGTATAAACTACATTTCTTCAATATCTTCCGGCCGTCAAATAGTTTTTTATAGAATAGAATAGAATAAAAGTTTATTTGTGACAAGTAGGTACATGATAAAAACGCACAAAGAAATTAAAAAATTGCATGATATGTCACAAATCGGCCCCAACTCAGCATAATGCTGACAGTTAACCAGCGCTGGTCTTCCGTTGGAGCCGTTTGGTGATGTCACGTTTCACATACACACAGTACAACTGCTTAAAAAATAAAGAAAATAACCATAATAAGAAAAAACAAACTACAGCACAACCAAACATACACAAAAAATTAAAAAGGTTTTATCGATTGCTCTAATCATCGGATTAAGATACCAAGTACCCCAGTTTGTGTGTACCCAAAAGTGAAATCCGCTTCGCAATCGGTCTAGTAGTTTTTACGTGATACGCGAACAAACATACATACATACATACATACATACATACATACATACATACATACAAAACTAACTAACAAACAAACAACACACACAAACAGACAGACGATTTTATAAAATGTTCCAATCTTGTTCAGTAGCTTATTTTAAATACCCTAGACCATTTTTTAAAATTTATGTTCATTGTACAGACTTTTTCGTTCTTATTGCTTTATTATACATGTAGATAGATAGATAGATAGAAGATAGATATAGTTTTTATTTGTATTGTACATTTTTAATTTTGATAAAGTGATATTTGTCTGGTCCAATTGTAATTATTTTAATCACTTTTGTGTTTTTACTGTTGGAAAACACTCGTATCTCCACTATATGCAGTATGTACGAGTATATAGTGGATAGTAGTATATACTATATAGTAGTATGTAAATTAATGAGCTCACTCATCACTTCAATAATCCAGGTACATCTGCAGCTCTTCGAGGTACGAATTACAGCATACATACGCTCCGAAGACCGGCGGGTGGGTGCTCCAGCAATATTTGAAGAGAAAAAGGGTGAAGGCACTGTGCACTTATAGTAGTTTTCACAAGAACTTAAACTCTTTTCAATTAAATAAGTTTATATTTCCGAAGGAAGTAATTTATCACCACGAGTTTTGAGAAGCATGCATTGCGACTCATCTCTCGACCAATCACTGGCCAGTTTCGAATGCATAAACTTGCATTCGAAATAATAGCTAACGCCATCTCCTGGAGTTTTGGGTGAAACCAAAGAAATAATATCCATGAGAGCGGGCGCCTGCGCTATATACGAGTGTTTTCCATATTGTTATTAATCTATACTTATAATAAAACTGTAACGGGTCCAATTCTGTACATTGAAGATATTTTGAAATTTTCTTTTGGAGGGTACTCTATATTCGATACTGAAGCCAAAACTGTTTTTTTTTTCATTTTTGTGTGTCTGTATGTCTGTCTGTATCTTGGCTAGGCATCACGCCGAAACTACCGAATGAATTTAAATTAAACTTGGTATGATTTAAGTTCATACTACGAGGCAGCAGGTAGCGAGTTCATACATAGGACATAGGATACTTTTAATCCCAAAAAATTAAAGGGTTCCCGCAGGATAGGCGTTGACAGTTAGTTAAAAGAACACGTATCACGCTGAAACTACTGATTAATGGATTTTGTTGCAAATTGACACAGTCATAGTTTATATAGCGGGTAAAAATTGAGCACAATTTTTATCCCGAAAGAATAAAGAGTTCCTGCGGGATAATGTCCCAAATCCAGTAAATTGAAGATATTGTGTTTTTTTTTGGAGGCCCTTCTATTTTCAATACTAAGCCAAAACTGTATTTTTGTATTTTTTTCTGTCTGTCTGTCTGTCCATCTGTCTGTACCTTGGCAGCGCAACACTTCGAAAATACTCACTGAATTCAATTGAAATTTTGTATGATTTGAGTTCATACTTCGAGGTAGGACATTGGATACTTTTCATCCCGAAAAATTAAAGAGTTCCTACATTCGATAATGAAGCCTAAACTGTGTTTTTTCATTTCTGTCTGTATGTCTGTCTGTATCTTGGCCGGGCATTACGCCGCCGGAACTACTGGATGAATTCAAATGAAACTTTGGTATGATTTTTGAGTTCATACTACGAGGTAGGTTCATACATTGGATACTTTTCATCCCGAAAAGTTAAAGGGTTTCCGCAATATAGGGGTTGAAAGTTATTAAAAAGAACACGTATCACGCTGAAACTACTAGATGGATTTTTGATGCAAATTGACACAGTCATATATCTATACTTATAATAAAGCAATAGGTACGAAAAAAGCTGTACGGCAATGTAAAAGCACGTAAATAGTAAAAGCATCTATGCTTTTGAAGTATTTTGACAGACTTGTTACTTCGTTTCCATTGCAACTGTTCCTTACAGCGAGTAATCAACATTTTTCAGTTTTCCCGTAGAAACTTACAATTTTCCAGGATAAAAAGTCTCCTATGTTTTATTCTAGGGTATAAGCTATCTCCATTCTAAATTTCATCAAAATCCGTTCAGCCGTTATTGTGTGAAAGCTCCCCAAACAAACAAACAAAAAGACAACGTTTCACTTTATACCTATTAGTATGGATATGGATTCATCTTGATTTTGGTTTCATCCAGGTCTTTCCTCTTCCTTTTTGTTGACATCGACTCATATAGTGCCAATAATTGAAAAGCGTAGGCTTTTTTAGGGCCTATGTAAACAAATATATTTGAATTTAATCTGGTGATAGTTTAATTGATCTGAATCAATGAAGTAATTGCATACTCGTTAATCACAATTTCTGTAAAATCAGTGTCCATACACTTGATGCTTCATTAACAGAAATACTTACGTGTACAATAGCATGTATATCAGCTTCACCGGTCCAATCTCACTGGCAGTCCCCAGAGAGAAGACGGTCAGCGCTGCGAGCAGGTCTCCAGTCTCCACACACCTCCAACAGACGAACCAGACCATGGATACTAGGTACACATAGAAGTAGCAGCCAGCGGCAACTATGGTAAGGACGTAAAATATGACTGGTGTCCCTGCACAAAAAATAATTATATAAATCTTTATTTTGTACGCCTGATTTTGTGATTTTGCCTTTGCTGAAGCTAAATCACAAATAACTTGGTATCGATTTCTTTTAAATCTATTTAGATGGAGATAAAATAAATCGATGATGGAGAGATAAGATGAGCTAGGTATGGCACAAAACAACTTTTCTGATATCTTTGTAGTGTTGGGCCTCTTACACAAGCGTCTGCCTGGGAAAGTACCACCCTTTGTTAGATATTCAATCGCTAAGCCATAATTTGTAAACATTTTTGTGTTTAAATTTTTCCCGTGGGTAATTTTTCCAGCGAAATTACTGGGCAATGAGTCTTAACAACCAATGTTTGAGAGTGACGAGCCCAGTGCAGTGACGCGCAAAATTTTACAACAAAAGTTCTAAGTGGCACTGCAATTTTGTGCGCATACGTGACGCTTGCCATCTGGCGAGCGACCGGCTCGTCCCGTTACTCAATACAATAAAAAATACTTTATGAAAGATAAATGACTATCAAAGTTCTACGCTAAAATATTACTGACCACAATTGACTGTTGTAGGTTGTGATGACATAACTTTTGGGTGAATGCTAGATTATCATCATCATCATGTCAGCCTTTAGAAGTCCACTGCTGAACATAGGCCTCCCCCAAAGAGCGCCATGCCGAGCGATCTTGTGCCACCTCCATCCACCGACTTCCTGCGATGGCTACAATGTCGTCGGTCCATCGTGTGGGGGGGTCTCCCCACACTTCGCTTGTTTGTTCGTGGCTGCCATTCGAGAACCATTATTCCCCAGCGGTTGTCGGTTCTGCGAACTATATGGCCTGCCCATTGCCACAACAAATTGGAAACTCTGAGAGCTACGTCGGTAACCTTGGCTCTTCTACGGATTTCCTCATTTCGGATTCTATCACGTAGTGAAACACCGAGCATAGCTCTGTCCATTGCACGCTGCGCAACTCTGAGCTTGTGTATGAGACCAATAGTTAGCGACCACGTCTCAGTGCCGTATATCGTCACTGGCACACGCACTAATTATAAACTTTCGTCTTGAGGCTCTGCGGTATCTGCGACCAGAAGATATGGCGTAATTTCCCGAACGCTGCCCATCCAAGTTGGATTCGTCGGTTGACCTCTTTGTCGAAGTTGGATCTACCCAGTTGGATCGTCTGACCTAAGTAGACATAGTGAGCAACAGCATCGATAATATCGTTCCCAACATAAACCGGCATGGGTACGACATGGGCATTTGACATGATGTTCGTCTTACCCATGTTCATTTTAAGACCCACCTGTTGGGAAACAATATTGAGGTCACTGAGCATTGTGCTTAGGTCTTCCAGAGTTTCTGCCTTGATGACTATATAATCGGCAAATCGAAGGTAAGTGATGTATTCGCCATTGATGTTATCACCATATCCGTTCCAGTTCAGAAGCTTGAATATATCTTCCAGTGCAGAGGTGAACAGTTTCGGAGAAATAACGTCTCCCTGTCTCACCCCTTTTTGCACCTGCACCTTTTTTTTTGAATTCGTGCTCTGACCCTGAAGACGGACTGTCATGGTGGCCTTGCTGTACAAACAATTCAACACTTCGATGTACAGGTAGTCAATCTGGCAATGCTGTAATGACTGCACATGCAATGTAGCACTGCCCAGGTCTCGACTGAATCAAAGGCTTTCTCGTAATCCACTAGATTATAAGTAAGTACAATAGTAGTAGTATAGTATAGTAGTAGTTTTTTTTGTATAGATTAGTAGTAGTATATATTTGGATTATTTAAAGAAACTTACCCATGTGACGTTCAGTGTCAATATTAAGAGTGAGGACGCGCAGCATGACAGACACATTCCACATCATCGTCGTCAAGTCACAGTACCCCAAGCCAAACTTACTGATGAATCTAAACATCTTTCACAATTCCTCCTATGCAAATGCTTTTCTCTTGGAAAGAGCTGGTCAATATTAGCTTAAGACAAACTGTAGGTAAAACTAAACATAATTATGTACTGCAATTCTTCGAAAAGAGCTGCTACGATGAACTAGTATATTTCAACAGCGATATCTTCTGATTGTCACCATTTGAATGAATTGAAAATAATCTTCCAAATTGTAAAAAACAATCCTAGCCAATTAACACAACCAGTATACCGATAATTTCCAAAAGAACTAAACGAGGATCTTTAGACGAGTCACCGGTACTTTGACTGTAATTAAGTTGTTAATTTGGGGATTGATTTGACGGAACTGTACGATAACTTAATCACCGTAAAATTAAGTTTTTTCCTGGTAATTGAAACGGAATTGGTGACTGATCTGTTTTATTCTGTTTAAAGTATTCTAAAAACATTGTCATATCCAAGAACCTCAAAATTCAAGAACATGTAACACCCCCCACTGGTCCAGCGTAATGGTTGTACTATTATTTATTCTGTGGTAATGGATCGTGCCCCATCCTCTCTCTGAGAGATCGCTTGACTCCCAGCATGCCTAAAATTACAAGCAACGACGGCGACTTAGGTTAAGTTAGCTTAGGTTCGAGGAATGACCCCTCGAACCTAAGCTAACTAAGCTAACCTCCCCGTGGTGCCCCCTGGAAACTGTTTGGACCCGGTAACGCAGGTGTCCAACAGGCCAATCTCTACCTTCGCAGCTATCACCAGCCGTCGCTGTGATTAGAATGCCGAAGAAACCGCAGCGTGACGCTTCTGGGAAGTTCACAAAAGGCCCTTCTCAGGGCCACTCCCCAGAGGCCCCCGTGGATTATGACGTAGTGGATAGAGACGTGGAAGTCTCGGCTCCAGAAATAGAGGTGTTCCGTAGTGCGGAGACTGCGGATGGACGGGACAACCGTCGAAAGCGGCGGTCTACTCCGTTTCTCGAGTCTGGTCTTTCAGATTCGGACACAGAAACTGAAGCGACGGCAGCCGCTAAGGTGAATACGGCTAGACGAGGGAAAGGAAGGAACGTGAAAGCGGGTTCTACCAGAGAAGCGTTCCTGAAGTACCAAGCGTCATCAGATGGAGAGCTGGAGGAAATCCTGCGAGTCAGACAATTTAAGAAGAGGTGTGGCGCTGCCACCGACACCGGTAGTGATACCGATGCCTTTGCGATGGTTGGTGACATCACCAGGCTGAATGCGCAAGAGCTGAGGGCGCATGCGGGTGAAAAGCTAGCCGATATTTTGGACGTTGCTAGGAACTCGGGCAACCTGAAAGGCGAGTACGTCGGCCGCCTGAAGAGGTCTTCGTCGACCCTGAGGGAAGTGGTGGACGCTCTCGCGAGCAGGAGCGAAGCCGAGGAGACGCGACGTCTTCGGGCGGAAAACGGCCGTCTCAAGCTGGAGGTAGAGGCGATGAAGACAGAGGTGAAGGCGCTACGTCGAGGCTTCACTGAGGCTAAGACAGCCGCTGCCACCGCTGAAACCACCGCCGCCACTGCCAAGGCCGCCGCCGCCGCTGCGGAGACGCGAGCTACTCCTGCTGCGCCGTTGGTGGCGGACGATCTCCTTGAGGAGCTAAAGCGCTCCTTAACAATAACGTTTGGGACGATGCTGAGCGCCCGACTTGCAGGGTTCGAGGACCGGCTCCTGCCGGCCCCGACGGTCCGCCCACCCTTAAGGGCAGATGCTAAGAAGGCGGCAGCGGTAGGCACTCCCTCAGTGCCTCCAACTCCTCTGGTGGGCAAGCGGGCAAGCAAGCCCGTAAAGACTGTCAGCACCTTAGTGGTACCAGCCTTGACCCCCTCCACGTCGAGGGGGACCCAAGGCACCAGCCAGGCTGCTCCTGAAGAGCAGACCTGGGCCACAGTGGTGAAAAAGGGGAAGGGCAAGGGCAAGGGAAAGGGAAAGGGAAAGTCTTCTCTACCCTCCCCTGCACCCACGTCCATCCCCGTGGCCCGGGCTCCTGCCAAAATTAGGCAGGGAGCCACCAATACCGGTAAGGCTAAGGCGGCGCTGAGATCCCCCAAGTCCGCGGCGGTTGTTCTGTCGTTACAGCCTGAAGCCGCGGAGAAAGGGGTGACTTACAGCGCCGTTCTAAAAATGGCGCAGGAGAAGGTCGATCTCCAGGAGCTGGGGATTGACCAGCTCCGCTTCCGCCAGACGGCCACGGGAGCCAGAATGCTGGAAATCCCTGGCTCCCAAAACTCAGATAAGGCGGACCAACTCGCGGAGAAGCTCCGCGGGGTCCTTTCTGAGGTGGCCAACATCGCCAGGCCCATTAAGTCCGCTGATCTACGCATCTCGGGCCTGGACGATGCGGCTACGAAAGAGAAGGTGGCGAAGGCGGTCGCTGAGGCAGGAGGCTGCAACGTGCAGATGGTTAAGACCCGGGAGATCAACCCGGGTTTTAACGGTACTGGCTCCATCCTGGTGTCTTGCCCAGTTTCAGCAGCCCAAGTGCTGCTGAAGAAGGGCAGACTCCTGGTCGGGTGGAGCTCAGTGCGTGTGGTGGCACTGGGAGCGCGTCCCATGCGGTGCTTCAGGTGCTTGGGGCTGGGGCATACGCGCATACGCCCCAGTGTCCTGCTTCAGTCGATAGGGGTGACCTGTGTTTCCGGTGTGGAGGCGCAGGTCATCGGGCAGCCAGCTGCGGGAAGGCTGAACCACGATGCGCGATATGCGCGGAGTCGGGGAAGCCTTCCGGGCACGTAATGGGGGGACGCAACTGTGCCCCTCCAAAGACGAAGGGTAAGGCCACCAGGACCCAGGCCAACCCTGTGGCCACAAAAGAGGCCACCCCCGAAGCAGACCGCCAAGCGGTGGTCGAGGTGGTTGTGATGTCTGATTGATGGATCAGGTCCGGCATCACAACCTCCTCCAGACGAATCTAAACCACTGCGCTGGGGCTCAAGATCTTCTCATGCAGACCCTGGCGCAGTGGCAAATAGATTTGGCGGTTGCCGCGGAGCCGTATTACGTTCCCCCTGACCCCCATCCCTGCTGGGCTGGGGATCTTGACGGCTCCGTGGCCATTATACTGCGGTCGGGTTGCGTTCGTCCCCTCTCAGTCGAAGAGAGGGGTTCGGGGTACGTGGTAGCCAAGTGGGGGGAGTATGCCATCATCGGGGTATACTTCTCCCCCAATAGACCCGCTGCGGAACTGGAGGTCTTTATGGACCTCCTTGCCGCAGCGGTTAGACGACAGGCGCCACGTCAGATCCTCCTTATGGGGGACCTGAACGCCAAGGCCCGGGACTGGGGTAACCGCTCTACTGACTCTCGCGGGGAGATTGTCAGGGAGTGGGCGGTTGCCACAGGACTGACCCTGCTCAATAGAGGGTCGGTCCACACTTGCGTGCAACATAACGGGGGGTCCGTGGTGGACCTATCGTTCGCCACCCCGGCTGTTGCAGCACGTGTCCGGGCCTGGAGGGTGTTGTCGGAGGTGGAGAATCTCTCGAATCATAAATATATTAGGTTCGAGATTCTCCCCTCCCACATTCGAGGAGGGTCTGCGGGCGTGGTGCGCGCGGGTTTCCCACGCTGGACGATGTCTCGCCTTGACGCTGAACTAGCAGAGGAGGCGGCTATCGTTCAGTCGTGGTCTGCCGCTCCAGTGCATCCGCAAGTGGACGTCGCGGCAGGCGACTTCCGAGAGGCGGTGACGGCCGTGTGTGACGCAGCCATGCCGAGGTCCCTTCGTTGCCCCGATCGCCACCAGGTTTACTGGTGGTGCTCGGGGATTGAGGACCTCCGGTGCGCTTGCTCGGTGGCGCGGCGAGCCTACACCCGCTGTAGGAGGTCACGACATGGCCGGACCGACGACCAGCTGTCGGCTGAGGAGCTGGAGTCTGAGCGCCGGCTGCACGGCTTATACCGCGACGCTAAGTGGGAGCTGCAGCTGGCTATCAGTCGGGCCAAGTCTCGGGCCTGGGGCGAGGCCCTGGAGGGTCTCGACAGGGACCCTTGGGGGCGGCCATATAGGGGCGCCCGGAAAAAGTTCCGGGGCCAAACGACCCCTATTGCGGAGTCGCTGGAGCCTGAGCTCCTGGGCAGGGTGTTGGAGGGCCTATTCCCTGACTCCCACCACCACACCCCACCGACGATGGTCTCCTCCACCCCCGAGGAACTGAACCCAGCCTCCATTCCGCCTGTGTCCGAGGTGGAGATGGAGGTGGCAGTCGGCCGCCTACGGGGCAAAAGGACCGCACCGGGTCCAGACGGAATCCCGGGGCGGGTCCTTAGGATAGCCCTAAGGCAGATGGGCGACAGGCTTCGGGGACTGTTCGACGCGTGCCTGACGTCGGGGCAGTTCCCGAAGCTTTGGAAGGATGGCCGGCTGTGCCTGCTACGGAAGGAAGGTCGACCTGCCGACTCGCCTTCCGGATACAGGCCCATAGTGTTGCTGGATGATACGGGTAAGCTCCTGGAGAGAGTTGTGGCCTCCCGTGTCATCCGGCACCTGGAGGAGACTGGGCCTGGTCTGTCGGAGGCCCAGTACGGGTTCAGAGCGGGGCGGTCTACAATAGACGCCCTGCTCTGGCTCAAACGGTGGACGCAGGATGCGGTCGGCGAGGGTCAAAAGGCGTTGGCTGTCTCGCTTGACATTGCCAACGCCTTCAACAGCCTCCCGCACGGAACAATACAGGAGGCGCTCCGGTTTCATGGAGTGCCCCTGTATCTGCGGAGGCTGTTAGCCGACTACCTCCGGGACCGTGAGGTCCTAGTGGAGGGACGTGACGGTTTGAGGCACCGTCGCGTCTCCTGCGGGGTTCCACAGGGGTCGGTACTGGGACCGCTCCTGTGGAACGTAGGCTATGACTGGGTGCTCCGCGGCACGCTTCCTGCAAGTATGCGGGTCGCGTGCTACGCGGACGACACCCTAGTCGTAGTCAAGGGGAGGGACCTCAGGGAGACGGTGCGGTTGGCCACGGTGGGCACAACCCTCGTGGTTGACCGCATACGCGCCCTGGGACTGGAGGTCGCCCTCTCCAAGACCGAGGCCCTATTGTTCCATGGGCCTCGGGGGGGACCCCCTCCAGGAACGCGGGTGGTTCTGGATGGGGTGATGGTCCGGGTTGGGACCCAGATGAAATATTTGGGTCTCATCCTGGACGGGAGGTGGGCATTTGAGGCCCACTTTGCCCAGATGGCCCCGAGAGTGGTGGGAGCGGCAGCCGCCTTGGGAAAGCTGCTGCCCAACGTGGGCGGCCCGAGCGCCAACTGCCGTAGACTATACTCCGGAGTGGTCCGGAGTATGGCCCTGTATGGGGCACCAGTCTGGGTGGACGCCCTCAACCGCAGGACCAAAACCCTGCTGCGACGTCCGCAGCGGGTGATTGCGACGAGGGCGATACGCGGATACCGGACGGTGTCCTGGACGGCAGGGTGCGTGTTGGCCGGTGATCCCCCCTGGGAGCTCCAAGCGGAGATCCTCGCCGAAGTTTACCACTTCGTGGCGGAGAGGAGATCCCGTGGAGACCCCCCAGCGTGGGAGGAGGTCACGCGCATGCGGCGGCAGGCGTGGGCCGCCATGTTGCGGCGGTGGTCGGAGGACCTAGCTCCACCGGTCCCTGGGCAGTGGACGGTGGAAGCTATCCGCCCGGTCCTGAAGAGGTGGGTAAGGCGGAAATTTGGGCCGCTAACCTTCCGATTGGTGCAGGTGCTTTCCGGACACGGATGTTTCGGAAAGTACCTGCACCAAATCGCAAGACGGGAGAGGACTCCGGTGTGCCACGAGTGTGGGGCACCGGAGGACACGGCGCTCCACACGTTGGAGGCGTGTGCCGCATGGGGCCCGCAGCGGCACACGCTTTCAATGATGATAGGACGGGATCTCTCTCTGCCAAGCGTAGTAAACGCTATGCTTGGCAGCGAGAGATCGTGGCAGGCAATGGTCTCCTTCTGCGAAGCCGTTATGTTGCAGAAGGAGACCGCGGAGCGGGCCCGGGAGACTGACGCCCAAGCGGACGCGCTCCGGCGCAGAAGACCAGGTGGGAGGAGGAGGCGTTTCGCCCACCTCCTCCCTCCTCCGTAGTGGGGTCACTGGTGGAGTGTCAGGGGACGCTTCACCGGCTTGCACGGCCCCACATGTCTGAGGGGTGACCTTTGTGAGCAAGGTTGCCCCTCCAAGGGTGGAGAGACCCGATAAGGGTCGCCACTGGGGCAAGATGGTAGAATGCTACCGCGACCCCATCTTGCCCCACCTCGGTGGCGGACGGCTCACGGGGGGGTTTTAGTGGGTGCGAGCCCCACATACCCCCTTCCATCACCCCCGTGGTGGAAGGGAAGTGCGCAGGCATTTCCCCCCCTCAAAAAAAAAAAAAAAAAGGTTCGAGGAATGAACCAACAAGACATAAGTTCAAAAACTAAAACCCTAGTCATAGAGTAAAAAATTGACTATGACATACTCGCGATGAAGACAAATAGATTGATACCTCGCTTGTCAAAACTGGACCAAGTTTTTAGTTTGTACACATAACCCTTCCTATGCTTAGCAGTAGTAGTGTAAAAAAGAAATAGCCTATGACACTCTATACTCGAAGACGAATCGATTGACACCTCGCTTGTCAAAATTTGACCAATAGGGGCGAAGGTATGGTGGAACATCCACATATATACATACATACATACATACATACATACATACATACATACATACATACATACATACATACATACATACATAGACTGTTATCCTCATTAACCTTCCCTTGCTTCGCCGTAGTCGGATAACAAGGATATTGGCTAGATGCTCCAGCTTTTATAAAAATAGTTTAAGTGAAATCTAAATCTTCTGTTTGTGGCCATATATAATAACTTATCTGTACCTTCAGTACTTCCTACGAGTATATCGCATTTTGTCCATATTCAACTTTTCTACGGATTCATTACAAAGTCGATTTGGCTTTATTGCAGAGTGCACTGCACCACTACACAGCGTCGTCAAATAATAAAAAAACTTAATGAACACATTTTTATTCAATTTGCTACAACTTCATGGATGAACATTCTGATATTGCAATTACGTAAAAAATATATTAAAAAAATTAGAATATCTATGAAAATTCCATTAAAAAAAAACTTTGAAACTGAGACCATGGATCATTTCAGCCGAGCAAACAACCAACTTTGTAACGAATATTCCAGCATTTTTCTAATACTAGATAAAAAAAGCTCTAAAATATGATACACAGGTATATAATGCATCACTTTTTCACTTCATGGAAATTATTACATAAACGCCTACGTTAAGTTTATTCTTTCGAACCAGTTGTATTGCAACAGTAGATAAATACTATAATGCAAAAGTAAACCCGTCCATTAGCATAATATTGCATACGAAAGGAAAAGAAGAAGTTATAAAGTAATTTCATTCATTTATTTCATGGTAGACCTCAAAGTCGTGTATGCTGAATAGATCCATTTGATGACTGACATCAAACAGCTGAAGCTCAGCATCGTGATTCCGCCCGCAGACAACGTCATCGTCTTCTGTGAGTTCTGCAACATCACCAGCACTGTCTTCATGTTGTGCTTATCAAACATCTCCCACCTGCAATCATACACGGCTCTCTCGAACACCGTGCTGGCATCCATCAGTCTCTGTCCAGTCAAACAGTCCATAGCTACTTGCATGAGTGCATAAGGTATTTCCATATATGTGTTTTCTAAGCCACCGAGCAGTTCTGCTATAAGTCCAACGATTAATAAAGAGAATTCTGTGGCTATAGCCCCTCTGAAGACTAGTTCAATCTTTCGAAGGATAGTGGTGTTAGTGGAGTGCCCTTTTATAATTATGTGGAGACGTTGTTTTACATATGCATTTGCTGCTACGTTTTTCGCTTTGTCTAAGTCTTTTGAACTATACGTGAAAGTATTTGAATCTGTATTTTCCTGATCATAATGTTTTTCAGCGTCTTCCCAAAGATGCAGAAGTTCCTCGCTCCAGGCGAGCATTTGAGCTTCAATGTAGCCAGTTATGATGATGAGAAATGCTGTTATGTTAGCGGGGAGGTAAACGGTGACGCAGACTCCTATTGCCATGATGACAAAAGCGAATTCGTAGTTTGGAGATTCAAACATTGGCTCCAGACCTGTAGAGAGACCATTTAATGAAACTTAAAATTCAGGTGAGGCCAGATTGACGGCCGGTTGGTCTAGTGGCTAGTAACCCTAGGAACGAAATCAAACGGTCGCGGGTTCGAATCCTGCAAGGTGCAGTCATTTGTGCGTTGAGCAAAAATGTTTGTTTCCGAGTCATGGATGTTGATATTCGTATTTATGTATGATTATCCGTAATCTAGTGGCCCATATTACAGGGGAATTGTCCCGAATGTATTTATTTATTTATTCTATGATTCTTATGAGGACACTGATGTTCATAGTGTTTATCGCTCATACATGGAGTAAATAGTTAAACACTTTAATATAATTATAATTACACATATCACAAAAATAACAAAACAACTAGAAAAATAACAAAAGTTGGAGGGTCAGAAAGAACCTATTAGCTACCTACCTAGTAGCCGAACTTAATATCATCGGCGAGACGAAATCTCTAACAATTCGCTGGTTTGACCAGTTAGAGAGAATGGGAGAGGATCGAGAGGTAAAGTGTGCGTACCTGGGATAGCCAAATGGTCTATGGCCAGTCGGGTGACCCAGGTACCGCTGAAAAGACGAGGTGGAGAGAGATTTGCACGAATTTCAAGCTGTTCCTTGGCAAGAAGTTACGTAGGACAAAAAAAAAGTGTTGCTTTTTTTGGTATCAGAGTCCAATACACACTATAGGTCGCTGCGCCAACCTGATTGATTGATTGATAGGCACAATAGTAGAAGAAGTGTAAAAAAGAGCGAAATTATCGCTTAACTCGTGGAGACGCGTCGGCCCGGTGTTACTATAATAGTAACACCATCAAGATCCATTTTCTATTTAATGTCCTCTAACTTTGTGCGTTTTTTTACGATACGATAATATGCCTACAATTTGCGGCCCGGTAATTTCTACTGTTATTAAAACTTATTAGACTCACCATAGATACTAAAAATATCTTCCATCAAATGCCGACCCGGCAATAGTATCGGCTTAACAATATAAACGACGCCATTCCCGATGATCACAATCCAGAAAATCATGGCTCTCTGCTTCACGTGTCTGAGAGTCTTTAACAGGTTGTTGGATAACCTGCTATTGGGAACCACGAAAGCGTCGCTAGCGAGGCACTGAGCTACGATTTCTCTTACTTCAGGCCTGGAAAAATAAATAGTTGAAGCTTAATTTGTAGCACGCACATGAAATATGTAGAATAAAAAAAAAAAAATGTTATATATGTAGAATAAGCCTGAAATCTTCCCCTTGTGACAAGAACTTACGAACTATGGAAAGAGCTATGCTTGGGATCTCTTTTCGAGATAAAAACCGGACTAAGATATTAGTAGAAGATATAATATAAAGTTACCGGCATAGCTCTCAGAATTACCAAATTGAAGAGGCAATGGGCAGGCCTTAGGTGAAGAAAAGAAAGGTTCTCAAATAGCAACCGCAGACCGGAAATTGTAGCGTAGGATGGCCCCCACGAGGTGTACAGAAGACCTGGTGCCTGATGAGAATCGCCGGAGCCGTTGCGCTGGTTGCAAATATATATATATATATAGCGAGCAACCGCTTGTTGTGGCGCTCTATGAGCGAGGCCTAGGTTCAGTTCTGGCTGAGATGATGATGATGGTGATGAACCCAAATGGAAAACCGTAGGTATATAAAATTATATTTAACAACCTGAGCATTGTGGATATGTCGTCTCGGTACCCTTTAAGAATCTTGATACCCACTTTTGAAATGGCCTATTTTGTAATTACGCTGGACTGGATTTATTATCTATTCTTAACATCATCATTATCATTCATTATTCCATCTTGCATGTATGGCCAGAAATGATCCATGACTCAACTATGAGATTTCTACGAGCAGACACAGTGTCGATGAGACTTGTTGCGATGACATGCTGTGCGATAGTTAAACCACGTTGCGGGGATTAGGTCTAGTAGTTTCTTTAAGCATTCCTCAATATAGATTTCCTTACAAATTTGAGTTATAAATGGTGTAACTAATCCGACTTTGTTTTATATATTTAGATGTGGCAAGTTCAGAAGCCTTATGGCATATTACTTACGCATAATAGTACATAAAGAACAGCTTCACGGATCCTATCTCACTGGTGATCCCGAGGGAGAAGACTATCAGCGCCGCGAGGATGTCTCCTGTCTCCGCACACTTTTTGAAGACGAACCAGGCCATGGAAACCAGATACACGTAGAAATAGCACCCAGCGGAGACCGCGGTCGCGACGTAGAACAATCTGGGGATCCCTGAAAGATAATAGGGGGTATATTAAACTAATAGATATCGCTAGCAATGACCGCTTGAGTGAGTGTCGAGAAGTAGAAAACCCGAACAAGTGCGAGTTCAAATCGCGTGGAGAAGTTACGACGGATAAATATATAATCTCACAATGCTGAGAGATTTACCTGGTTACTGTAAGACTTCTTATAAGTTATCCTGTAATCTATATGTACAGAACTATGTTTTAAATAATATATATAATTATATTGTATTTATTCTTTTTTTTCGTTTATATTTTCGCGCGGAATGGGAATGGTGTTGGAATGGTAAATTTTAATAAATAACTGTAATTAATTTAATTTTAAATTAAAAATAGTTATCTGAGCCTTTCTAAACACACGGTACAGCATAAAAAACATTTTTTTTTGTTTTCTTATATTCCTTTCAAACGTGAGCCCCATTCAAAATTCATTTACTTATTTAAGTTATATGTTGGGGTTACAGAAATTCAAAAGTGTACCAAATTTAAACTTAATCTGTCCAGTAGATTTGGAGCACATAATAATATGGCTGTGACAGACGGGCAGACAGATACACGAGTGATCCTATAAGGTTTCCGTTTTTTTAAAAGCTTTTATTTAACTTCACTTGTATGTATCTTCGTATCGATTGTATGTGTATTGTTGTAGTTGTATAAGTAGTATTTCTGTCTGTCCTGGAATCTTGCGATTCTTTCGAGCACTTCCCGATTAGTTATCTGGCTGAAACTTTCAGGGTAGCTCACAAACCGATGACAAATAAATAAAAAAATAGTGTAATCTGACTTATGGGAACCTACATGTGCATATTATATACTTTTAGATAAATTAGCGCACATTGGTACATTTTGCGATAAATAGCTCAAGGTGTTGATTTCGTCGCTCACTATGCGCTAAAATCTGACCACACAAGACTTGACATAATTTTGACCATCTTAGGTAGTATTGAATAATTTGAATTAATTCATAATATACTCGTAACATAAATTAATTCAAATTACTACTTACCTTGAGTTATTGTATCACTGAAACAACTATGGTGCCTTTAGAATTACACACATTGAGTCCGCCAGAATGATGGAAAGGTCATCTAAATAACTCCGCCATTTTGTTTTTTTTTTATGTATTTTTATAGTGCCATTAGATAGGGAAAAATATATAAAACAAAACGTATTCTTTAAATAAGACATAAGTTCAAAAACTAAAACCCCGCTACGGTCGGGTAAAAAATAGCCTATGACACTCTTGCGATGAACATGAATCGATTGATACCTCGCTTGTCAACAAAAAAGAACCCCTCTTTTTCCAAAAAGTTTACTAGCGTTTGCCCCTTGTGATTCCTGTCATAGCTTTGTTTTCCTATTTTCGATTCACTGCATGTCTGTACTTTGGCGTTAAAATCTCCCATGATAACCTTGTAGTGGGCCCTTGTGGTTTTATGTAGGGCTGAAGATATGTCATCAAACATATCTTCTACCTCATCAACCGAGTGTGCCGAGGTCAGTGCGTAAACCTGTACGACCTGAAGGCTGTACCTTTTAGTCAGCTTAAGAACCAGGTACCCTGTTCGACACACTGGATACTTCTACAAAATTATCAATGAGGACCCTATTGATGAGGAACCCCAAGCTACCTTGAGACTGCTGATCGCCCTCTCGGAAATAGAATAGGTGGCCCGATTCCAGGGATACTGTGTCCTCCCCCTCTCTTCAGACTTCACTTAACCCCAGAATGTGCCACCTGATCTTAGTAAGTTCCGTTTCAAGTTGCGCCATATGCTCGTCAAGCCTAATCGTTAATCCTAATCCGTTGTACGTAGCCAGGGTCATTTTTTTTTGTTTGGGGTGGTCTACGGTTGCCCGGGGATTCTTCGCACCCCCTGCCCTGCCATTCCCTTGACCGCCACCTTGGTCAGGACTAACAGGGCGACCGGGAACTGGGGGCCATTTTTTGTCTGTGTCTTGCATAGAGGTTTTGCCCATAATCGCCACGCTGGGCATGTGGGTTGGCGATTCCAGGGCGTAGTTTCTCGCACCGGTGACGCTGCTGCCTGTCACCCGCCTGTGTTATTTGGCTACCCTTGTTTTGGGTTTTTTTTTTCAGGGAGGGGGATTTCCTCATGGATACCGCGAGCGGTTATGTCGGACTCCGCCTTGCGGCGACCTACCGACTAAAACCTCCTCCCTGTTTCGTCTGTTTATCCTCCTACGTAGTAGGAGACTTTGTTTAGGTATGTTAATTAATTATTTAATTTATAAGTTATATTCCAAAAGTTTAATTTGTAAATTGACAACTAAATTTTTGTAAATTCTTAATACTATGTTGTATCTCTGTTAACATTTAACCACCAAAAAAGAACCCCTTTTTCTCTGTTTTTTTTTTAATTTAACTTAGTTACTATTATATTTGTACTATTGTACGTTAGTTCTCTATAATTAAAAACTACTTATTTCTTATATTTCTTTTTCTACGGTGACAGACAGGTTATTATCTTCTATTATTTAATTATTTTACACTTTCATAATTTACTTTTTCTTCAGGTTTTACATCATGCATTCATTCCCATAATACTTAGGATTATGCGTTGTATGTTTTTTTCAAGGGTTTTTATTTTTGGATAAAATGCAATGACAACATTGTCATCGCGTCTTATTTCTATAAATCGCTTTCTGTGCTACTTGTGTGCAGAATGATAACAGGTATGGCCTGGATTCTTTCCCCGCCATCATTTCACGCAATGATATTTTGGTCAACTTGATATTTGTTGCAGATTCTAGGTCATACCTGTCAGCATCGTTTATAGGGCACTCAAGTAGCAAGTGTAATATCGATTCGTCTTTTTCAGGATCGCATGCGCAGGAGGGGTTTTCCTTGCACTTAAAGCGGTTTAAGTACGCGGAAAACCCCCCATTGCCAGTCATCACCTGCGTCATATAGGGGTGAGTTGGAATTTTTTAACGACCCTAAATGCTTCTGGGACTTTTGGTAGGAAGAGCTTGAGCACTGCCGCTGTCTCCCCTTTTTGGTAGATCTTGTCTCACAAATGCACTGTTTCCCTCCTTATCTCGCTTTTTACGAAAGATGCGGGATATCTGTCGTAATGCGCGGAGGTTTTCATAAACAGTGCAGCCTGCTTCGCCAGTTCGTCTGCGCGCTCATTTACGGGGACGCCGACATGAGCTCTGACCCAATAGAGCCCGATGTTACAACCCTCCGTTCTCAGTGTGGCGATGTTTTGCCTGATGGCAAAAGCCAGTGGGTGAAACGCGTCTGCGTTCTGAACAATTTGAAGTGCAGATCTCGAGTCGCTAAGCACAGCTACTTCCTTTTGCTTCGCTTTCAGCAACAGCTCGGTGGCTTGGTACAGTGCGTAAAGTTCGGCTTGGAAAACTGTGCAAAACGACTCGAGTCTCATCTTTTTTGTTTTTGTTTCAGCTCCACCTTCCCATAAGGTATATGCCGCTCCTACTTTCCCTTCCAACTTGCTTCCGTCCGTGTAGATCTGCATTTTCGGGAGCGGATGATGGTCTAGGGTTTCGGGTGACATATCATTGAGGCATATGCAGTCTATATCGACCTCTTTGGCCGGATGTGGAGCTGATAGAAAGCAGACGCGTTTCAATCGGCTATCCAGCGTGTTCTATCGTGGATATGCCCCTCTTTACTTCGTATAGCTGGGCCGCTTCTTGAATCCGAAGATGTAGTGGAAGAAGTCCCGCTAGTACGAGTACTGCATTAAGAGGGGCTGTCTTGTAAGATTTGCAGATTTTTTGCGCGAATCCTCGCTGAATGGTGCCGAGCCCATGTGCATGACTGGGGTATCGAATTTGAGTTTGTTGGTGATCAGCATAGCACTGGTTTTATGTGCCGCGAATTTCAATTTGTTTTTGATACCCCATTCATACACATACGCGAGGGTTTGGGGTTGGCTTGGTCTTGTAATTGAAGGGCTGAATGACTGGAAAACATCAAGACAACATCGTCGGCAAACGCTTGTGTGTATACGCCTCGTTCACCAAGTTCTTCCAGCAGCGTGTCCAGTAGCAGGTTCCAAAAGGTTGGTCCTGCAATCGAACCTTGGACACAACCTTTACTGGTGTTTTTATTGCAAATTTTGCCGGCGTAGTTGACCACCACTCTTCTTCCCTCTAGGTAGTGATCAATCAGCCGCCTGAGGTTCAGAGGACACTTTTTCTGTATAAGTTGAATTTTGATGGCAGGCCACCAGGCGCTATCAAATGCCCCCTCAATGTCGAGCGATACGATAACCATCATTTCCTTGTTCTGAAGGTTGTCTTTTATTTCCAGCATTAAATCGTATAGTGCATCTTCCGTGCTTTTTTGTGGGACCCATATTGTTTGGGGTTGGTTTTTGGCAGTAAGTGCCATCTGATCCTCCTTACTACCATTTTTTCGAGAACCTTCCCCAAGACAGACAGGAGTCCAATTGGGCGGTAAGATTTTGGGTTATCGTATTCGCTCTTTCCATGCTTTCGAAGTACTATCACAACCGCTTCCTTCCAGGGTGAAGGGAAGCAGGACAAGGACAAGCATTGGTTTACAATCCCCAAGAAAACTTCGGGCACCGCGAATATGGCTCTACAGCAGATATCCGCAGTGAATCCGTCCAATCCTGGAGATTTTTTCGGATTGAAACTGCTTAGAGTTCGCTTTAACTCTGCCATAGTGAACGGAGGGTAGTCTATGTCATCATCTTTCGAATCACTAATTTTTCCGGCCTCTATTCGAATTGTCGTGTGGATGTCACTATCCACATTACAATTATCATCCGGGAAAAATGTTTTTGCGAGCAGTTCGACTGACTCTTCCGGACCCAACATCATTCCGTCCTCCCGTAAAAGCTGATCTTCGTGTCTTCCTGTCCTGCCTCTAATCACTCTGTATACTCTGTCCCACATACTTTCCCTTTCTTGCTTTGTACAGTACGCCTTCCAACTTTCTGTCTGTGCCGTCTTAGCCGCCAACTCATAAGCCGCCTCCTTTGCTTCCAAGTACTGCTCTATGACATGTTTACATCTTCGGGGTGCTGCGCAACGGATTCTTCGTCTCTTCGTGTTTACAACGCCCTTCAAACGATCCAGTTCATCAGTCCACCAAGGTAAGTAATCTTTTTTATTTGTATTTTTGATCATAGGTATTGAATTTTGACAATCTTTCTTTATACTACCTATATAATTACTAACTACTATTTCCAAATCTTCCCTGTTCCCAATGCTTCTAATGTTTTCCATTGCTATACTATGATGTTCTAATGATTGTTTTACTTCCTCAGTGAACTGACTCCAGTTGGCTTTTCGGGTTGTAAACACGTGTGAGTGAAGGTTTCCTCATTTCCAAGGGCCTCTCTAGACTGATATGAAACGTAATTGCGTTGTGGTCTGTACTAGTGACCGCCGTCTTGTCGACCTTCCAGTCCTTGATGTGCCGCAGTAATCTTGTTGAACAGGCCGTTACATCAACATTACTTGTAAGGTGGCGGCCACCTCGGTTTTGGGATGGTTATACCGCCATCTGTCGGTCGCCAGAGCCTCGTTCGTTACCGAGCAGGATGTACGCGTGCAGGTGAGGTTGGCTTGGAGCAGTAAGATGTTATTTAGGTCGCGAGACACCCCATATGATAGCTGAATCATACCTGAAGATAAGTCGATTGATACCTAGCTTGTCAAAATCGAACTAATAGGCGCGAAACTACGGTGGGACATCCACATACCCACATACATACATACATACATACATACATACATACATACATACATACATACATACATAGATTGTATGTATCTACATAGAACTCATTACCCTTCCCTTGCTTCGCCGTAGTCTGGAGCAAACCGCCTAGGTGGTATACTTTCAGAGATAATGGGTTCAAAAATTATAATTTTTCGTCCAACTTCTTCATTTATATTTTCAGTAATAATTATAACTGGTTTAGCGTACTTGGTTTGTTGTTATATCGCCAACTTCGCACAGGTAGTTATAACAATATAATTTTGGTGTCATTTATGAGGATCAACAATACACAAAAAACACAACTCGTTAGTAGTGTTAGTTTGGTCAAAATAACGGTTGTAATAAAATCTAGAGTTTGCAAAAAAGAAACAAAGATGGATTATCTCCGAAATTATCGAAAATAGCGGAGTGGGGGTGATCCCGGAAGGCCCAACCTCTAATTTTCAATTATACCATATTTCTCGGGGCAATAGTACCTATATTAGTTTGTGTTGTAAGACATCTTAGTAAAATACAATATGTTTGTAAGCTTGAACAAATTCAATAAGGAATAACTTTTTTCCACAATTGGTAATGGTACTAATAACAATCCACAATTGTAGGTAGACTGTTTCAATCTGTACACTCAGTTTTAAAATGTGCTGTGTACTCATTTGTTCTATTAAACTACTTATACGTAATTAACTTAATTAGTACTCAATTATTACAAATTCTAATTCTGTTTCGTACCACAGAACTCCTCGTCTAAGTTTAGTATCCTGATACTTAAATGTTTTAATCGAATTCACAGACGGAGGAAGTTCTATGTTCGACTGTGTTTATTTATTTATTTTCACCGTTTCTTTTGTTTTTTTTTTGTTTATTTGAAAGAGTAAATCTCAGGTTTAGTCCCATATAAAGTGTATCAATAGATTTTTAGTAATTAGTCAGTTAATCAATTTAAAGTTGTTTTTTTACAATGGTATCATTTACAGCACTTGTTAGTAGAGATTTACTCTATAGGGCAAAACAACGCTTTATCGAAATTCATTAATTATTTTTCTCACTTACGCTTCTGATTTCTGGTGTCGATGTTCAGGGTAAGGGTCCTCAGGAAGAAGCCGACGTTCCAGAGCATGGTCGGCAAGTCGCAGGAGGTCAATCCAAACTTACGCACTGATTTCCACATCTATGAAGTTTTTTTTCTGACTAGGTGAACGTCTGACCACGATCTCACCTGAGATTGAGGGATTGGAGATTAATAGTTTAGAACACGTGAAAATCATAAATAGTGTATGAGGTAATGTAATTTCAATTTGGCATGTATTTATCTCCTACTCGAGACGCGATAGTTTTTATCTCATTAGTGGCAGTAGTTTGGTTAATAGTCCGGTGACTAGTTCGGTCACTGGACTATCAACCGAACTACTGCCACTAAAGGTGTTTTATCACGCTTGTTCCTTGTGTGATTGTTAAATCAGATGCTATTGATTGTAACGATTCAGCCTTTACAATAAGACTTACCTTAGTTCAAAAACTAAAACTCGAGATGCGATAGTTTTTATTCTTTTAGTTGCAGTAGTTCGGTTGATAGTCCGGTGACTAGTTCGGTCACTGGACTATCAACCGAACTACTGCCACTAAAGGTGTTTTATCACGCTTGTTCCTTATGTGATTGTTAAATCAGATGCTGTTAATTGTAACGATTCAGCCTTTACAATAAGACTTACCTTAGTTCAAAAAATAAAACCCTACTTTGGTCGGATAAAAATAGCCTATGACACTCTTGCGATGAAGACGAATCGATTGATACCTCGCTTGTCAAAATCGAACCAAGTTTTTAGTTTGAACACATAACCCTTCCTTTGCTTCGCCGTAGTCGGTAAAATAATAATAGCCTATGACACTATAAATGAAGACGAATCGATTGACACCTCGCTTATCAAAATCGGACCAAGTTTTTAGTTTGAACACATAACCCTTCCTTTGCTTCGCCGTAGTCGGGTAAAAATAATTACCATATGGTGGGCGGCCAGAATGCCGCAAAAAAAAGTCGAAGTTAAAGCTGCTACCGTTAATTGAAGGATCTATCTGCCACTGTTTACCTACTTACAACAATCTCTTTTGATGGAAAAAAAGCGTGTTGAAGCGTGTTAATAAAATATGCCTATAAAGTGTAAACCATCTCCCTTTTTACAAGGCCTTTAACAAAACAAACCCGGTGAACGAGACCTTTGTAAACTTTTTTAATAATAACACTTAACTTTGAATTCATAATGAGCCATTATTAAGATCTTTCTACTTCGTTCCTTAAAGTTATCAGTAAAATGTCGAGTAAAAAAACTTTTTTATATTTTTGTCTGCACCTACCTGATTGTTGAACACCGATTAAACACCTTCCTCGAAAACTTTTTATTTAAGGAAACAAACGCTGTTTATTACGAATAAAAACTGAATGAACAACAGTCACTAACTCTTTGCTACTGTTCAGTATACTGCAAAATATTTTTAAGAGTTGTGTATAAAAGGGCCTTCATTTCAAATACACCCTTGGTTCTGACTTTGATTACGTTAATTTTATTTGCTCATAGATTTTTAGATAACGCCCCACACCTGCTGCTGAACAAGCAGCAAACAAGAACCGACATTAACGATACTGAAAACCTATTCTGTTTGTATAAAAGTAGCCCATGCTTATTTTTTATGTATTTTACTAATGTTACTCCTGAGATTCGAACAAATCAAATCAAATCTATAATTTATTTACTAGAAAACACAACATAAAGTTCTTAATATTAAAAAGTAGGTAAAGTGCATTCAGCTTGCATGCAGACGTGCAAATATTAACAAGTATTTTAATCAAAAAATCTTCATATTCCCTTAATACTATAAAAACAATTACTTATGAGCCAGTCATTTAAAAGTTTCTTAAACCTGTTGCCTTCTAATATTTTAAAATCATTGGGAATTCTATTATAAATTGAAATACACATATTAAATACATTTTCTTATAAATTTCTTTATGACAAGGAGGTTGGTATAGTAGGTTCGTAAACTTTACTCGTTTTTGCCGGGTAATGATTTCACTACGTTTAATAAAAAAATGTTGAGGATCGTGTCGTGGATCCTTCCAATATCCCCACCTGCTCCAATCTTCAGCAATTCTTCTGTGTGAAATAGAACATATTTTCCACAGTTTGGTTATTGTGGCACCAGATAACGACAGACTACGAGTAGGACTTCGGTCTCTTCGTCTTTTGCGTTCGATTTAGCTCGTCACTTTTATTTTTTCATCGTTTTTCTTTATGGAATTACACGTGAAGAATCCAAGACCGTGCTCAAATGGCGCACATTGGAAGGTGCATCAGTGGACTAATACAAACTGAAAATAGAGTTGTATTTAATAGCTACGATGCTGATTCCATTTTGCGACAGAGGCATAAAGAGACTCATATTATTTTCTAATAAGACTTGATTATGTATATCAGCATTGATTGACGTCTTTAATGTTCGTCTCACCTAGGTATAATTAAGTCCTAAACACATGATTTAACTAATGCAACTTATTACGAGCAAATTATCCGTGTATAAAACTAAAAAATTAAGAATATTTATGTTTAGAGCTCTTTTATTTAATAGTAACTGTACGCGGCTTCGCTCGCTTTTATTTCGCCATTTGTACAGTAATCACAGCCAATAAGATGTTTGTGAAGTTAGGCTTTGTGAACGATTGCGCAGGTACTGCTGTGGGGATAAAACAGCATCAAGTAAGAGCGAGATAGAATATTCGAACAACGTAAGCGAGTGAGCGAGGCAGTTATACAATGCTGTCTTCACCTTCAACATTGGGATTGCGCCTGAAAAATAGCAGTTTGCGCAGCGACTAGCAGACAATTTCCGAGACACATACTTCCGCTGCGACTACTGAACCTATTTACACTTATAGGTACATGTCAGATCTTTACCACACTTTCATAAATCACACTCGCTTAATACTAAACATACACTTGCTCAAAACATATACTTGGTCCGTCAATTTGCAAGTGGTAGGAAACGTATTCAACGAACGTATTCGTCTTCTCACCCACGTGTTAATATCGGAAGGTAAACGGGTAGCTGTGCGGGTGGTTTTGGCCATGTTTGGCCTAGTAGGTACAGCGTACAAATCTTTGTTGTAGACGAATAGCAAAGTGACGTGGAACGTAAGTTCCGCCGCATTCTAACATTGATTCCAGAAAAGAGTAATGTTAAATTGCTTAATAAAATTCATAGCAATTTTTAACCGCTTTGTGTTCATTAGAGCAGAGTTTTATAAAAAAACTTACAATTTCCTCTACTAAAGTTGGCCGATTATAGTTCAATTGGGTCGGGCTCGCCATACGAACCCGATCGAGTTTAAATCGGTCTGTGTGCGCAGTTGTATCCGTAAGGAGCTTGGGAAAGAAATGCAAAATAATAATATCCTGCAAACAATCAGCAATATTCAGAAACAGGGTATCCCAATATTGTGTTTGTTATCTTAACTCGACAAAATCCCAAACAGCATTCCCCAAGGGCTTGGAGTCGCCTTGTAGAAGTGTAAAAAGAGCCATAAATATGAACCCTACTTGTACTATTATTTATTCTATGACCCTAATGAGGTATTTTCATATGCAGTGACTTCAGTGTGTTTAGCTTTTATCTTTTGGAAGTCGAGCACGTAGATTTTCTTAGTGGTTTTGTTGCTACGAAAACGATGCTTGCTCGAAAGATGCTTGTTTAGAGATATTATTTGAAACTAGCTGCACCCTGCAACTTCCCCGCATGCATATATTTGTTATTCCAGGACAGTTTCGTTATTCTACATTTCATCAAAATCCGCATGGATGATGTTAATGATGATGGTGATGGTGATGAAAGTATCTTATGTGTTATTAGTATTTTAAGATTTAAGAGGGTAGCATCAGGGCAGGTTACAATTTGGGATCCAATAACCAGGGTCATGTCAGCTCTTTTTAACCCCCGAACAATGAGACGGGTATTATAAGTCCGTGCGTCACCAATGGCCTGAGCTGAAAATCAGCGCTGTGGATTTTCATTCACAGCTTTTTTGCTGAGCTGACTGTACATGGCAGCGATCTTTGTACACAGGTGCTTAGTTGCTTGTTTTTGGTTAAGTTTCTATGTTGATTTATGTGTTGCTGTGTACAGTTTGTGAGGATAAATTGTTTCTTATCTTATCTTATCTTTTTTATAAGTTTAGGGTGTGTATAATTGTGTGTCTGTCTGTGGCATCGTAGCATTCGTAGCTCCCAAACGAATGGGCCGATTTGGATGCGTTTTTTTCTGTTCAAAAGCTGATGTGATCGAGATGGTTCTTAGATATATGAGAAGGGGAAGGGAGGAGGGGGGAGGTGAGAAAAGGGGGGTGAAAATCGTAGCTATCAAACAAATGGACCGATTTAGCTGCGGTTTTTTATATTTGAAAGCTGCGGTAAATGAGATGCTTCTTGGTAGGAGGTTGGAGGGAGGGAGGAGGTTGGAGGGGGAGGGGGGGGGGGGGGGGAGAGATGGGGGGGGGGGTGATGATCGTATCTCCAAACGAATGGACCGATTTTGAAGTGTTTTTTTCTGTTCGAAAGCTGATGTGATCGAGATGGTTCTTAGATATATAGGGAGGGAGAGGGGGAAAGGGGGAGGTGGGGAAAGGGGGAGGTGGGGAAAGGGGGAGGTGGGGAAAGGGGAAAGGTGAGAAAAGGGGGGTGAAAATCGTAGCTTCCAAACAAATGCACCGATTTAGCTGTGGTTTTTTATGTTTGAAAGTTAGGGTAAGCGAGATGGTTCATACTCGTAGCTAAAAAGGGGGGTTCGATTGGACGGACGGGGGGAGGGGGTGGTGCGAATCGTAGCTTTCGAACGTTTTTGTTGCACGGGGGGGGGGGGGTATGAGAAAAGGGGGGTTGAGAATCGTATCTTTCGAACGAATGGACCGATTTAGCTGCGGTTTAGTGAAAGCAGAGGTAAACGAGATGGTTCTTAGCTATAATGGGGGATGGGAAGTCAGGGGTAATATTTTTTTTTAATTTGTGCTTGTTACTTAGATATATTTTTCATTACGTTTCCTAGAGTGAGGAAGGGATTTTTTCAAACCTGTGAGGGATTACGAAGACGGTTATAGGTATTAGCAGTATAGAGAGTTGAGACCCAATTAGAAGGCCACATTACATGTTGATATGGACATAGGTTTACTATTATATATTCTGTGACATAGGGATCGTTTTAATTGCGTTATATTCATGAAAATTTAAAAACTTCAAATTATAATATGTTTATATTATATGTTTTTATTGCAACAAGGCAACATAGCAATTTTACAAGTGAAAATCTCATTGTTAAAAGGACAACAGGATAACATATCTTTTATCATTAAAAATAGTCCTAATTGTTGGTTAAATAGTGGCAATGATACAGTTTACGTTTGAAAAGGGAACTTTATTTGTATGTGCTGATTCAGAGTGGAATCTCGCACAGTATAATAATAATAAACTGACTGCTATATATTGAAACTATGCTGGACCAGTCCCCACAAGCAGCACCTGTTCACGTCAGCCATCTGACGCTCCTCCGTAATACAGATAGTTTTGCAATATTCATCAGGCTTGGCAGGCATCTTGGTGAACGCAGTAGATGCTGTCCGCGTCAGCACAGAATACATAATAGCCCTACGCGTCAGTGTGACTGTCGCCTAACCCTATCAGGCGCAAATAATCTCTATACGACGTATCTATTACAACTACTAAGGGTGAGTTCAAGCGCCAAGCTCGCAACCTTTATGTCGAAAAGTTTCATCATTCATATTTAAAACATATCCTTACATATTTTTTTATCCTAATTGTAGTATGGTTTCTTTACAAACAGTTTTTTATAATTTTTATTTATTACTTTTTTCACCTGTCACATACTTGATAATTGACCGAGCGAGCGTGAAGCGCGAGCGAAGCGTCTCCGTTACAGCTTGGGCAAAAATGCTTTCGTATGTCCGTATGTGCGGATCTCTGTTCCCCCTACAGGTCGCATTTCTCAACCGATCCAGACGAAACTTGGTACACAGGTTAAACAAAATTTTAGAATTTTTTATTCGTCGGGGATTTTTGATTGGGTGGGTACTTCCTCCAAAAAGAGGCAAAAAGGGGGCTACTGAATATCTCCGCCGTATTAGATCCGATGCGATGGTCCTGTTTTTAATTGAAAGGTAGTAACTTTAAATTGGTCTCATAAAAACTTGGTGAAGATCTGATGAGGATCTTCAGCGTGATGAGCAGATTAGCTACGCAAATGCAGTAAATTTCTCACTTTTAGGTTTCTACCAGTGGAATTGGCCCTTTACCCACTAGCTAAGGATTGATGGAGCACCTTGGTTATTGTACAATAAGGTAACTAGATGGCACTGCTGTGCACCGCTAGATTGTTTGCAAAAAACTTTGCACGCGCGAGTTCTACAGCTCACAGAGCCACTATAGTTATATTAATTTTATATATTACTAGCTGTACCCACGGCTTCGCACGCGTGGTCTTTTCTTTAGGTTCAAAGTACCATAATGTGCTATTCAAAGACCAATATACCAACATTTGATCAAAATTTCTTCAGCCGTCAAAAACACTTGTATTAATTGCTCGGCTTCTAACACACCGGATTATGATACCAATTACACCAGATTTAAATCAAACCCTAAGATATCAACAATGAAAACTGGATTGCAATCGGTCCAGTAGTTTTTACGCGTGATTTGATGCGTGAACAAACAAACGTAGACAAAAACAGTACAAGACAAACAGACAAAAAGACACGGTAAAAAATATATTTATATTCTTGTTCAATACCTTTTTTAAGCACCCTATCACCTTTTTTATTTATCTTCTTTGTACAGCCTTTTTCGTACCTATTGCTTTAATTATAAGTATAAATATATGACTGTGTGAAATTGCATAAAAAAAACCGTCCAGTAGTTTCAGCGTGATACGTGTTCTTTTTAATAACTTTCAACCCCTATCTTGCGAAAACCCTTTAATTTTTCGGGATGAAAAGTATCCAATGTCCTAGTTTTGGTGCGATGCGCGGTCAAGATATGGACAAACAGACAGACAAAAATTAAAAGTAAAACAGTTTTGGCTTCAGTATCGAATATAGAGAACCACCCAAAAAATATTATTTATTACTTCAATATTTACATAACTTTGGACCCATGTCCCGCAGAAACCCTTTACTTTTTCTGGATAAAACGTGTCCTAAATTTTACCCAGCATATAACTTAAGACGGTGCCAAGTTGCATCACCACCCGTCCATTAGTTTCAGTGTGGTACGTGTTCTTTTAAATAAGTTTCAACCCCTATCGTGCGAGAACCCTTTAATTTTTGGGGATGTAAAGTACCTTATGTCTTACCTCGTAGTATGAACTCAAACCATACCAAATTACATTTGAATTCATTGAGTATTTTCGGCGTGATGCGCTGCCAAGGTATATACAGACAGACAGACGGAGAGGCAGACAGACAAAAATTTAAAAAAATACAGTGCTGGCTTTAGTATTGAATAAAGAATAGCCTCCAAAATAAATTACTAAATATCTTCAATTTACAGAATTTGGGACATTATCCCCCGCAGGAACTCTTTATTTTATCGGGACAAAAGTATTCTCAATTTTTATTTATTACATAAACAATGACTGTGCCAAGTTGCAACAAAATCCATCCAGTAGGATCAGCATTATACGTGTTATTTTAAATAACTTTCAACGCCTATCCTGCAGAAACCCTTTAATTTTTCCGGATGAAAAGTATCCAACGTCCTACCTCAAAGTATGAACTCAAATCATACAAAATTTAATTTGAATTCATTGAGTATTTTCGGCGTGTGGTGCGCTGCCAAGGTACAGACAGACAGATAGACCGATAAAAAAACAGTTTTGGCTTTAGTATTGAATATAGAACGGCCTCCAAAAAATTTTACAAAATATCTTTAATTTACAGAATTTGGGAAATTATCCCGCAGGAACTCTATTTTTTCGGGTTAAAAGTATCCTCAATTTTTACCCATTATATAAACTATGACTGTACCAAGATGCAACAACATCCGTTTAGTAGTTTTAGCATGATACGTGTTCTTTTAAATAACTTTCAACGCCTATCCTGCGGGAACCCTTTTAATTTTTCGGGATAAAAAGTATCCTACGTCCTACCTCGTAGTATGAACTCAAATCATACCAAATTTCATTTAAATTCATTCAGTTGTTTCGGCGTGATGCCTAGCCAAGATACAGACAGACAGACAGACAGACAGACAGACAGACAGACAGACAGACAGACAAAAATGAAAAAAAAAACAGTTTTGGCTTCAGTATCGAATAGAAAGTACCCTCCAAATATTTTTTTCTAAATATCTTCAATGTACAGAATTCGACCCGTTACAGTTTTATTATAAGTATATATATAGATTACTTATAATATTCAAGTAATCTATAGTTTTAGTTTTATTTATTCTTTCAATTTTATTTTATAGCTACCTATTTCTGATCACTTAACGTTTTTTTTTAATGCATCGCTGCCATTTTTCTTGCACGTCCTGGTTGACTGGTAGAAAATGCTACTTAGAATTAAATCCTCCTTGTACATTGTATTTATATGCTAAATCATGAATAAATAATACAATACAATTGACATAATAATACATACATTTCAGTTAGTGATGGAGACTTACTATGGAACAAATAAGTAAATAGATATATAAAAACTAGCGACTCGCCCCGGCGTCGCACGGGTTGAGGGTTTCTCTAAATATTTCTGTTGGCGACCGTAAAATACTGGCCGCATACGTTTTTGTAAATAGTTATTTTTGGAATAATATGTTTTTGATAGAAAAGTAGTTATTGTATAATTTCCTAGAACTTTTCAATAGGGTAGGCCTTCGCCCCTCGTCAGCTACATTTTTTTTATACAAAATTTCGATCCAACCAATGTGTTGTCTGACTAATTTGAACAAAAAACAGTTTTTGTGACATAACTATAATAGTTAGACATAATTATAGCCTCGTGGACTGTTTTGTGGTAATTATTAATAATAAAATACATTATTTTGTGTCATCAACAGATTTCGCAGCGCGCGCCAAATAATGACATTTATAGACTTTTTGATAAGTACTTTGGGTTACATTATTGCTAAGTTTCGTAGGATTACACATGTGCGAGTAGCACATGCTACTCGCTGATAATGTAACTTTCATAGAAAGTTTTTTTAAATAGATTTAGTATTGTTTGACTTTATCTATTACAAACAAAAACACTATAATGTAAACTTTCCTCTTTATAATATTAGTGTAGATGTAGACAGCTATAAGTATATATACTTGTAGATATACTTACATTATATACTTAGATCCTTAGACTTTTGATCCTTAGAAACAGGGTCAATTGGTATTTTTTGGTAAAACTGTACATTTGTTCCAAAATCTGGGAATGCAGGTCAAAATATCTCCAAATGTTAAGGAGAGTCTCCTCAGAACGTTTTCCTGTAGAAATAGAAATAGAAATATATTTATTTACTAAACACAGGAATGATTACATATGAACAAATATGATTATACAATAAGTAGTTGACATAGACAAAATAATAAGCAGCGGGCCCCAAACTCAGCCAGGCCTGTATCTTGGGACCCTTAAACAACAGTTAACTCTTATGAGATAGCGCGCAACGTGTCGAATTTAGAAAAGTAATCGTGTAGCTACAACGGTTAAGGTAATTTCGTACAAAATGTATGGGAAAAGTTTATCGTCATTTCTGTCATTTCTAGTACTCAAACTTCAGTCCCTGTAGAGACTTTTGGTCCCTAAAAGAAACAGGATCAGGAACAGGGTTTTGTGTAAATTGCCATTTTCTTGCTGACTGTACATTTTTTCCAAAATCTGTGAATGCAGTTCAGAATATCTCAAAAAGTTATGGATGGTTTCTTAAGAACGTTTTCCTGTAACTACTTATAATGGTTAAGGTACCTAATACCTATCCTTACAGTCCCGTCTCAAAAATCCAACTTGTATACCGAATTAAAAAGCATAAGCACATAGGAATATAATTATATATGAATAACATAGTATCCAGCTTTGTGACCGAAGCAGTCAAACTAGTAACTTGAATTATTTCATGGAATGTGTAACCAAACAAAACTGGCTAAAGAAATAACAAATAACCTCTCGGTACATTTTCTGATAGAGTACAATCAATCATGTTCTTGTGTACAGCGAGCAGCTAATCACTGTGCCGAAAAGCTCCGGCCAGCTGTGAAATTGCCGTTTCAGGGGCGGACGACTCGTAGGTACTGAGGCCGTTTTAGTTTGTCGTAAACGCTACGAGCTGACATAACTAAAATCACAGTACATATTGTCCTTACTCCTCGATACAGTACTGTAGTCTGTAGTCTGTAAAGACTAACAGCTGCAATCTATCTTATATACGCCAGGAGTTTGAAAAGGAATCATCTTTCGGTGTTCTAACATACCTTGTTAACTTGGATAAAGGAGTATAAACGGTCTTGATAGAATAGTCCTTTAATAAAGCACCGACTTTATCCGTCACTCCTTTTACATAAGGCATGAAAGCCGGCTGTCTATCGACATCAGTCCTATTCTTTTTATATCTGCGTCTAGGACGCCAACGTCTGGTCCACCACATATCCGTTTCGCTTGAGTACCTCCTGAACATGCGACACTTCGGCATCCAAATGTTCAGGGTCACAGAGGGCATGAGCTCTGTCTAAAAGTGATCTGGCTACTGATTGTGAATGCCGCGGGTGGTGATGTGACAAGGCGTTGAGGTATCTGTCAGTGTGTGTTGGTTTCCTATAAACAGAATGAGATAACGAACCATTAGGTCTCACCGATACTCTGACATCCAGGAAAGCTAACATTTTCTCCACCTCCAGTTCATAGGTAAACTTGATGTTGCCATGGATCGAGTTTAGATGGCCCAAGAATTGTTCCACTGTCTGTTCGTTGACTTTCATGATACAGAAAACATCATCCACATAACGCTTCCATATCTTCACCGCAAACGATTGTAGATCTATGGCCTTCTCAAAATGCTCCATCCAAATGTACTGTGTACTAATATATTATGTACTGTGCTAAAATGCAGGCTTTGTGCCATAGCACAGTACACTACGAATAAATAATAAGACAGTACATATGTTATCTAATAAGGACTATATAAGTATGTACTGTGCCAAGGACCTACTTTTTCTTAGCCTTTAGTTACTTTTATACATAGATTCTAGAATTTTGGTTGGTACTTTAATCTTCTTCTTCTTCTTTGTTCATCTTTCATCTTTGCTTCTATACAAACCAATGACAATTTGAAATGTCTATAAGACAGGACATTCATGTCTGCTATCTAATGGCGAAGGAAATGTCTGTGCTATCACATGGCGCATAGCCGTAGAGTATCGCATAGCAAAGGATTGAAAATGACAGAGATCTCATAGTTATGTGACTTACATAACTATGAGATCTCTGATTAGAACGATCGATTAGATCGCAAGATTAGTTGATAGATTTAGATGTTACTTTGCGGAAATCTATATTTAATAGGGGTTTTTATACAATCTATAATATCATGACCTTGAACTTGTGCTACACTGCCACCAACTTAAGTGTGAACTGAATGGTGGCGTGAGTGTTCCAGTCAATCGATAAGTGAACCAATCAAGAAACACAACAAGCAGCAAATGTAGATTAAAAAACTAATCTAAATACCACGTCTTATTTTTGATATTGGGTATTTTTTCCAAATTGCATTTTCATTGAGTTGTGAGCTAACCTGAAAGTTTCAGTCGGATAGCTAATCAGGAAGTGCTCGAAATTTGAGTTGCTAGATTCCACCCGGAAAGACAAACAAGAAAGTGACTTATTATAAATGTGGTAAAAATACAAGAAATGTGAACCTCATTCGTGGCGGTTTTTTTCGCCATTTCACTTTGACGTTTCCTTCGCCATTGGTCGGACTATAGTCTGTTTGACAACTCTGATTGACAGAACTTGCGCATTGCGCAGCAATATACTGTAGTGTTTGTCACAAATTATATATGGCCTTTGTTGCGCAGTGGTAGTCGAATGTCATAGTCAAAATACGTCGAATAGAATTTTCTTTATTATTTTGTTGTAAATCTTTTTTTCTACGAGTCGGGAGAAAACGGGATGAAGTGAAGCGGTTCGAATACGCCGCGGGAGATAACTTGAACAAGATAGAGCCGAAGTAAGAGGCGAGTTCACGCTCTGTACATTCTCTGTACCGAACGTTCGCGACCAACGAGGTTTAGATCGTCGTATCGAGAGATCTTAGACCCCGTGATTGACATTTGAGCGACAGGCAGCGGGCGTTCAGTTGTTCGAGGCTTTTGGAGTTCCCAGAATGTGACAGAGAGAGATTGTACGACCGCAAGAGGCAGTACCTACCGGGTGTACCGCAAGCGGTACTCCCTCGTGCCAGAGGTGGCCGAGGGGCAGCCGAACAAGTTCAGTCACAGCTACGTCGAGCACGTCCCCCCGCGGCAGACTCAAGACAGTCCGATCATATTGAAATTCCATATCAGATATTTAGATTTGTGATCAGTTTCAGTGTTATATATTGTCACAATAAAATTGTCATTTCTTAAGCCTTCGGTGTTTTCTTCAACTATTACGTAACAGCGTGCTGAGAGACAATAGGCTGTCTGGAACCCACATCTGCTTGGATTGGTGAACAATCTCCACTCAAAGGGGTATTTCCACCAGCTTGCAAGCAAGGAGAAGCCAGGCAACCAGAACCTACTTTTTTTGTAGTCGTGATAACTAAAATTTAGGGTCGTCGCAAATTATTAATTTTTACTATTGTATGGTAATTTTAAATACGATGTATTGAACTATTGCACACGTAAACTAATTTATATGCTTGATCGAAACAAACATGCTACGTACATATAAGGCTATTCAGTGACACGTTGTATATTATATTTTTATTTTTCCATTTATCATTTGCTTGACTAACATTTTGGCGGAGTAAGCTACATATTTTTACTTCATTCATTTTAGATCGAAAGACTTTAACTTTGTATCGATTTCATAATTTTCACATTTGATGGTTAAATTTTACTACGTATGATACCTTTATGATGTCAAAGCACTTATACGAAAATAGCGGCCACTGCGATTTATTTGTCTACCGCATCAGTGTAGGGCGTTGCGTTTTTTCAATACGCAATACTAACCCGCCCTACACTGACGAACTGCCCGACGTCAGCCTAGACGAGATTGAGATGGCGCTCAAACTACAAAGACCGCTGGTAAGGATAGTATAACTTCGGAGCTCTTGGAAGCAGGGGGGATCCGTACTTAGGGAGCTTCAGGGGTTATTTAGCACATTTATTAACAGTAGGAGAACTCCAGAGGCGTGGAGCAGGAGTTTGGTAGTACTCTTCTTAAAAAAAAAGGAACGCCCTTTTGTAATAACTACTTGATCTATTTCACTCTTGAGCCACGTTTATAACTTGTTAACTTGTTTTTGTCGTCTTGTCAGAAGATTTGACGAATTCCAGCCTCTTGGCACATTCACACAGTGAGGCAGGATAAACAGAAGTCTGAGGAGTATAACCGGCCCCTGTGTCTTGCTTTTGTGGACTATGAGAAGGCCTTTGACTCCGTTGAAACCTGGGAAGTTTTGGGAGTCTTTGCAGCGGTGTCAAGTGGCATCGAAGTGCTGAGGTTTTTGTATGACGCCGCGACTATGAGTATCTAAATACAAAACCAGCAATCTAAACGTATCCAACTGCGCAGGGGAGTGAGACAGGTGCATGTTATATCCCCGAAACTGTTCATTAATGTCAATGGCAAGAAAATCTCACACTAACGATTTGCTGATGATATCGTCCTAATGGTGGAGTCGCTACAAGACTTAGATGATGCTTCTCGACGCATTGAACGATAGTTGTTGAAGAGGGGGAAGCCTCCACGAGCTGAGCCCCGAGTCCCGAATTTCTTGACTTTAAAATTAGAAAATGGCGCAGAAAGGTACTGAAAGTGATATTCGTGACCTAATTAAAGTGGTTACTAGCCTTAGTGACAAAGTCATCACCCTGGAGTGCAAGATTATCAAAATGCAATAATTGTGAAGAACACTGGGGAGATTGCAATGTTGAGATCAAGCATGGAGGGTACTTCAACGGCCATCGGCGCTGCTCGGAAATCATCGGCCTCAAATGCACCGGCCCCGACCATAAAGCAGCGCCCGATTCGGCAAGTAAGAATGAACACTTCGGCAAACATTGCGACGACACAGAGCGAGACCGCGACCGGCAATTGCCGAGGATACGAAAACTCCCGAGGTGAGCCAATTAGTACTTACCCCTACCACTGCGTCTACAAAACAACGTGACGAGATACCACAACGAGGTGCGGCCCCACTGTCAGCGAGGCCATGCGACTATGATGAATTGACAAAAAATAACAACACTAGTGAGGCTGGTTGGCAGGTTGTTAAACGAAAAAAACTGATGCACAAACAACACCCAATTTTAACTGGCTCAGGCAATTCCAACTTAGAGCTCCAACCAGTAGAGCAATTGAAATACATGCAGGCGTGGTCTTTTAGACCAGACACTGCAGAGCAAGTTATTCGAAACCACGTCACCCAAATAATAAAATGCGATGATTTTATCGTTGAAATGAAGAACTGATAGACATGCACATTTGTCGTCGGTATTCCGGTAAGTACGTTCGAACAAGTTAACACGCCGGCAGCGTGGCCACCCGGCGTAAAGATATCGGTATGGATGTACTTTCGTACATTGCCCCGAGAGCGGGGCGCAGGCACAGCCGAAGCCGCCCGAGCGAGTCGCTCAGTCCCAGAGAGACAATTATTGTGAAGACACGCATGCCCAACACGTATGCTCACCTGACTCGACCCGAACGTTGGTAGTATGTCAACAAAACATCGCATCCATTGATTACAAAACTCAAAGATTAGAGGTGTTGTTAAACAGTGAGCTCAAGTGCCACATCCTAGGGTTAACAGAACATTGGTTAACCCTAGGACCAATAAAACCATCAATTCCGGTTCCTTTGAACCGGAATTGATGAGTGTAAACATTAGCGGCTTTAAATTAGCATCTAAATTCTGTAGGATGCGAGTACCTCATGGAGGTTCGTGCATATTTATAAATGAGACCATAAAATGTGTTGAAAATTTAGATTTGGTGACATTATTAGAAGAAAGATACTGTGTATAATATGCGCCGCAAAAGATGAGACTTGACGAGCGTCAGTAGTGGGGAGCCTGCGCAGGTATAGTCGCGGACGAAATAGTTATCCATTAGATCAATGACATACTCGTCCGTAGCATTTGCTCACGCCTCCCGCATCTCCCTAGAGAAACTTCAGATTTTACAAAATAAATTCGTTCGCGGTGCATTAGATGCCCCCTGGTATCAGAGGAACATCGACCTGCACAGTGATCTCGAGCTTCCCTCGATAGTTCAATATATGAAAAATGCCTCTCGCCGCTACTTTGACGCGGCACCTCATCACCCCAACCCTCTAGTAGTTCAGGCCTCTGACTACACGACAGACGCGACAACAGACGCACGGCCCCTTCGTAGACGCCCTAGAGACATCTTGAGCGATCCGGACGATGAAATCGCTGCCGCAGTGCAGGCAGCGATGGATTCGCCCACTCCGTCATCTTCACCATCTTTCAACACAATTAGACACAGACACCGACCTCGCCGGATGCGAGGTCGAAGGTCCCGTAATTAATGTCGACTTATTCGCCTTCGAGTTTCTTGCCGATTCTTCTCGAAGGTGTATTCCGAATCGGTGGTCAGTTATGCAATTCATTTAAAGGGCTCCAGCCATTTCATGAGGGCCCCCTCGATCACTACCTAACAGTAGAGATCGAGGGGTGTTTAGTTCGATACTCCCCAAAGTAATCAATGGCAACTGTCCAAGCCGAGGTTCGTACCCCCTGGGTGCCCTTGAGCAAGTGGCCAAAAACTTAACTTTGGCGTGCGCCTTCTGCGTCACGCATTGCGGCGGAGCGCTTTTGCGCCCGCCCCACCGTCCGGTGACGCTGTAGAGGTCAGTTATAGACCAACAGCACATATCCTTTCTAAAAAATTTTTATCCATTATTTGTATATCTATTCTGTGATTTTCGATGACATTCGGAATTAGGTGTATAGCAATATTATATTAAAATTCTTTACAATATTTATTTCGAAATAATAAATTTTAAGATAAAAAATGGAAGATTGTCTTAGTCACTGTCACTGTTAATAAATGATACACCAGTGGGAAGATCATTGACTGGGACGCGGCCACTATAAGGTACATTTACTCTAGAAAATATAGCACTTGTTCCAGGAGTTGACAGATCGTCGTTTTCGTCAGATGACGATGACGAACTACCGGAGTCCCCTGTGTCACTGTCTGACAAATCTCCTATTCTGATAATTATCTCCGTATCCGTCAAATTGACAATTATGTGAGCACTTTCTTTGTAAAAGTCTTCAATTTTTTTTGTTTTATTACATAGTGCTTTCCATTCATTTGGTCCCATTTGGTTTACCTTTTCTGTTATTAACTCTATCACTCGTTTGAGGTTCCATTGCACATTCTTACTGCTCACATAACCTTTTATTGCAGCCCAAGCCATTTCGATAGGATTTAAATCAGGGTGGTATGAGGGTAATCGCAGTACGTCATGTCCGTGTTCAGATAGTATTTTATCAATGCATTCATGTCTTATATTGTTCTTTAAGTATTTTTATCAATTTGTACAATAGTGGTTTAAGCATATCTGGAGTGTAGGGAATTCCTTTTTGGGTTAGCCATGATTGCATATCGGCTTTCTTGGTGTTTGAGCTTGGTGCAGATTCATACTCCTTATTGTGATACGAGGCATTATCAACTACCACGACGGCATTTGGTGGAAGATTGGGTATTAGCTGGGTTCGAAGCCTTTTCTGATAATTTTCGTAATTCATGTCGTCGTGGTAGTCACCCGTTTTTGACCCAGATTTAAAAGTCAGTAAAGCGTTTGGTATGAAGCCACTCTCAGAACCAGCGTGTACAATAACCACGCGCTGGCCTTTAGATATTGGGTTTTTGAGACGTTTATCCGAATCATCAGACCAAGATTTGGAGGTGGTGTGCGTGGAATGGACGTAAGACTCGTCAGTGTATACAATAGAGCGGACTTATTGGCGATATTTTCTGAGTTTTTTCAGATATTCAATTCTGTTCAGTCTGGTATTGGATTTTTCAATAAGAATTTTTCGATTATTTTCTGTCCTCTTCCATCGAAAACCAAGGTCTTTCAAAATGCGGCGTAGACTTGTATTAGAACCTGGAAAGGCAATATCATCGAGCAACTTCGCTAAAATTTTATTAAGGGTCGGCAGTTCCTTGTTCGTAACATGGAAGTTGTGAATACATCTTTTTATCACTCCTTTGTCAAATTCGTCTATATCGGTTAAAAGTTTGGGCCTTGACCTTATTTTTCCAGGAGTGCGGAAAATTGTTAGTAAATCGGAACTATTTGCTTCCTTCACAATTCTTTTTAATGATGTTTTAGTTGCAGCCGCAGTACGCATTTGTACTTGCTTCAAATTTTGTACGCCTTCCTTTGCTTCTTTTAACATATAGGTATAAACATCGTAAACCATCTTCCTAATGTTCTTTATGTATTTTTATATATTTGTGCAATAGTAGTTTAAGGCTTTAAGCATATCCTGAGTGTAGGGAAGTCCTTTTTGGGTTAGCCATGGTTGCATATCAGCTTTCACAAAGTTGCACTCGTATACAACACATCTATAAACAAAGTAGAAATTTATAAACACAGGTTGAACTCGTCTATACTGCGGAGGAGTCAAGCGGTGCGTGCGCGGGGCGAGGAGAACAGGAGGCAACTACCGCGCATGCGCAGCGCCGTACCGCGCCTCCCGCGCTCTTTCCGACCTAAAAATCGTCTACTGCGCAAGTCAAACCACGTGGTGTGTCAAGTCTCATCTTTTGTGGCGCGTATTGTACTACTGGTTTAGTTAAAAAAATAACTTTATGTAAACGAACAGAGTGGCAACATAGCCTTAGCAAATAATAATTAATTATATTTTACAAAATTTGGATCTTTATATCTTATACTAGTTTAATGTAAATTCAGCATTTCCCCACCAGTGCCACATGTCCTACTTAATTAGTGCTGATCTCGTGGTGTGGTATTGTTGACGAAGCCGATTTGGGCGTATTGGGGTTCCTTAACTCACGCGCCTCGTTAGGATTTTTTCTCAATGTAATCGCGCCAACTTTGCTGCCTCTATAGACAGCGAAGACTGGAGCGAGATCATCGCGCATTCCAGATCCGCTGAGACGCTAACAGAGTCGATTACAAATGTAATTATAAATAAACTTGACATTTGTTTTCCTTTGAAAAGGAAGGCCATTAGAACATCTGACTCGTCGTGGGTAACACCCGATGTAAAAAAACGATCGTGGAGTCCCTCCGCGCGGAAGAAGTGAAACTTCGTAATGTGGAAATGAAAATAGGTAGGCCTCCATGGTAGCGTTAAACGTTTAACGCAACCTTGTTGGAAGTCGCATAAGAAGTTTCACTTCAAAAATATGAAATCACTCCTTTTGGATATTATTAAAATAAATAAAATATTTCCAAATTACATTTGTTTACAATATTTTATGGACAAGGTTAATTCGACATATTATATGCTTATTAATAATCAAAAATCTAATTATCATTCGAATGTAATACACAATAGTAAAAGCGCGTCCAAAGCTATATGGAGCGTTGTTAACAGAGAAAGAGGAAAAAACAACGCCCCGAAACTCAACTTTGCACAAATTTTAGTAAATTTGGATGGTAAAAAGTTTAATTAACCAAAAGAAGCAGTAAACACGATGAACACAAGGTTTCTCAACGCTGCGGCTGCATGAGGGGCACCGCGTGCGGACATAGCTGGTGTGAGCTGCATTTTATTGAGTGTGTTCGCGCCTGCAGACCGCTCGCTTCGACTTCGTCCGTTTATTGCAGACGACATTTTTCTTATAGTAACCACGCGCATACCGCCCAAGCTGTCGAAGGACATATATGGCCTCACAATGGAACTTCTAAAAATAGCCATTTTTAGAAGTATTATACCCCTCTCCCCTATATTGGCGACGCTGTTTAATAGTTGCATTAAGGAAGGATCTTATCCAGTACCTCTTAAAGTGAGCAAAATATCGCCAATATTCAAGGGAAAAGAAACATTATTGATGGATATAGGCCCGTGTCTATAATACCTGCAATCGCAAAGATTTTTGAAAACGGCTTGAGTTCTAGACTATTGGAGTTCCTGTCATCAAGCAATCCTTTATACCGTCAGTATGCCTACAGAGAAGGTCGGTCAACAACTTCATTAACCAGGGAGGTGATAGGCCGCGTGTTGGCTGCTCGAGAGCGCAAACATCAAGTCGCAGTTCTCTGCTGCGACTTATCCAAGACATTTGACGTGGCCACAGAATAAATAATAGTACAAGTACAGAAGGCTAACTGAGTAAATTCATTTAAATAAATAGCGACTCTCGCTACAACGCTATAAAGTGCAATTTAACTCGGACGGCGTTGCGAGCTTTCAATTATATTTACCTAGAAGGCGCTCGCCCACCGCGTGCAGGCTAGAATGCACCGTATCACAACGCGCGAGAACTTCCATTGCTCTAACCGTTTCAGAATCGCTCTGTCCCTTTTTCGCTCGGTAGGGTTGTATTAAGATATGACTAGGTACTTGTACTACTAATTATTCTGTGATATGTTATGACTTAGATATTGTAACAGAATAAATAAGTAATAATGTATTATGTTATTACTTATTATTATAAATTAAAATAGTTCTATTACATACAATGACATTCTTATCAGAATAGTCCTACTACCTCATTTTTACTACCTACCTATCCCTTTTTCAGAACGCCGATAAGTTTAGTGAGATACCTATCTACGTGTCGTTGGTTGATTATGATTATATCCTATAGGTATTGCACTTTGATGAATAAAGGTGCCTGTCTGAATTCCATGCTTTTTAATGAGTGAAAAATAAATTGCTACCTACGTAATAAAAGGTATTAAAAGTAGGTAGGTATTAAACGAGACATATATAAATTCCTAATTAGTTGTAGGCTACTTACTAAGTCAGCACAGTAATTCATTTTCCGATCAACAATATCTACTATAATCAATTATAAAATTACGTTGATCGATTTAATAAACGACTTTATTTCTGCGCGGAAAAACCTTAAATATGCGTAGCTTCGGTATGGAACACAAATGAAATAACATAAAACTATAGGAACCTACGTAATAAAAAAATATCAATATCTAACTACATAACTAGGACCTATTATAGGTATTACAATTTATTACCTTTCAAT
The DNA here is from genome assembly GCA_946251855.1 of Alsophila aescularia. NCBI lineage: Eukaryota > Metazoa > Arthropoda > Insecta > Lepidoptera > Geometridae > Alsophila > Alsophila aescularia. The sequence continues at coordinate 34,872,929 of OX276380.1, forward strand.
ATCCTTTGGAAACGTAAAGAATGACAATTCGTCATTTCTATCACTATTCAAACAGCCGAATGCTATGCAGTACTTTCTAGCTTTTTTCTTGGTACTCATAATTAAAACACGAATAAAGTTTGTGAATAACCTTACGTAAGTAGGTGCTCTATCGCTAAGTACAAGGCGCGCGACTCATCGAGCGCACGCTTGACACTCGACTGAACGGACCCGAATAATGGGTCCATGAATTTATTTGTACTTGTTGCGGAGTGTGACCGCCCTGACGTGGCTGACCACGCCGTGCTTGCAGTCAAATTAATACACTATGGGATTGATGACACGTTGTATATCCCTCTGACTGATTTAATGCGTGGAAGGTCTTAGATAGTGGATGCAGGGGACGGCATTAATAAGTCAGATCCCCATTCATCGACCGGGTAGCACAAGGGTCATCAGCCTCCAACATTTTGTTCTCCCTCCTTCTCAATGATCTGCCGGATATTGTGATCGTGGCAGATATTTTAATGTACGAAGACGACGTAGCTGCAATTGTCACTGCACCATCGGTTGATCTTCTGGAGGAGAGGTTGAATGAAACAACTTTAAGCCTCGCAACGTGGTTTTCCACCAATGGCCTCGCGCTCAACCTGAGTAAGACGTACTTTATTCATTTTAACTTATCAGGCCGAGTGTCGGGGCCACTGGCTGTTTCAATAGACAATACCAGAATAGAACAAGTAAAAAACTCAACATTTCTAGGTTTCGAAATTGACAGGGCGCTGACATGGGAGTTCCACGTTCATAAACTATGCGGGAAAGTAAGAAGTGCATATTACATTTTAATGGTAAGCACAACCTGAATTGACATTCAGGATTAGCTCCAGATAATGGAACTCTTCAACGGTTAACACCAGAGACACAACATTTTGTGTACGCATTTTACTATGATAGCCTGTTTAAAATGTTATCATTATCATTTGGAGACTGTTGTGGACGCCGAGCCTGCCCGCGACAGCATGAACACAGACAACATATAAAATAGGCCACGCCCCTTTTAACTGCGGCGTGTATACCGCACTAGTTGTAAGATCGTAAAAATGTATATATAGATAATAAGTTTGGTAAATAAATGTAGTCGAACTGAAGTAGTCAAAGTGATTGGATCCGACCATTCAATCAACGGAACTTGAACAAGCAACAGTGTTTAATTGAACTACAGTCCACATCGAACCAGGAACCTGAACTACTAGGAGCTACGAACCGAAGTCTCCATCCAGTACATCTTGGTCCTAACGATCCGGATAGAAGAACCAGCGACTACATTTTGGTCCATCGGAGCCGGATAGAAGAAGAACTTAAGCGACCAACAGCTTATCCAGTGAACGTCTGCCGCCCATCGAACATGGTGGTCACGAGGAGCCAAAGCGACCTGGCAGAGCTGGAAGAGCGGAAGCGGTTGGACGAAGAGCGCCTTCGAAGGCTATCCCTAGAGCCGCCGGCATCGCCATCTGTGCCGGCCGCTGGCACGGCTGCTGGCACGACCGCCGGCCCGTCCGGCAACATCGAACGAAGCAAGTCACCGGCGCACTCGCAACGAACTGCGAACTCCACCCTAAGGCTGCGGCTGGCGGAGTTAGAGGCGGCCGAGAAACTTGCTGAATTGAAGAGAAAGGAGTTGGAAATGGAAGCGGACCTAGTGAAGAAGCGATTGGCGGCTCAGATCGCGAATATTGAAGAAGATCAGAGCCTTCACGACGAGCCAACCGTGCGGAACAACGACAACCACCAGAAGGTGGACAATTGGTTGCAACGCACAAACCCCTCCACCCTACGGGGGGAGAGCGGGGATGTGCCGCGCCTCAACACCGAGAGGCAACAAGAAGAACCACGACGAGCACGCTTTGAGCGTTCTACAAGATCACCTACCCCGGGTCGATCTGACCGCAGATCCGGGATCGAACAACTCGCCGAGGCCATTGAACGAATGGCCAGACCTCGGGCCCGCTACAACTCCGACCTGCCCGTCTTCACTGGGGCACCAAACGAGTGGCTGCCATTCAAGGCAGCAGTACGGGACTCCACAGCCCTGTACCACATCTCAGCCGCTGAGAACTTACAGCGGCTGAGAAGTTGCCTCAAGGGCGACGCACGTGACGCCGTGGCTGCATTACTGCACACAGCCACTGATCCTGACGTCATCATCAAAACATTGGAACAGAGCTTTGGGAGACCGGAGCTCATCATCGACCGAGCATTAGAAGAGCTAAGAAGGTTCCCGAAGCCAGGGATGACAGCGACCGACCTCAACACGTTCGCTGTCAAACTTCAGAACGTCGTCTGCGTGCTACAGAACATCGACCGGCGGGGGTACCTGTATAACCCGATGCTGGCGCGTGAGGTGCTGGAGAAGCTAAGCCCGCACATCAAAACGCAGTGGTGCCACTACGCCAACGAACACCAGTCACCTTCGGAGCCAGAAATTGTCATGCTGTCTCGATTCCTCATGCGAGAAGCAGACATGGCACTGCGTTTTACATACGCACCGGCAGCGACCTCTGCCGCCCGTGAGACGAGACCAGCGGCATTTAAGAAGAAAGGGAACGCCGTGTACACTACCGACGAGGGCGCGGAACAAGAAACAAAGACTGACCTATGCCAGAGCTGCAACCAAGCCCATGCGCTACATCAGTGCCCAACCTACCGGGCACTGACCGTCGATAAGCGCTGGGAGCTGGTCAAAGAGAAAGGCGTATGCTTCCGATGCGCCGACAAGAAACATCGTCGGTACCAATGCAAGGCGAAGCTGTGCGGCATTAACCAATGCCACCGCCCGCACCACTCAACACTGCACGAAGACACGCGACATAATACGCGATCAGCTGCGCGACCTAACGAGCCATCTGCTGCGCAACCCAAACATTCACCGAGCCACAACGCAGCGGTCTTGTCGGTAGCACCCACCAATGCTACTGGCCTGAAGACCGTGATGCTTAAGATCTGCCCCGTGGTCGTCACCGGTCCACGGGGGGAGGTCGACACTTACGCGCTGCTGGACGAAGGCGCCACCATCACGCTCATCGACCATGAACTAGCGAAGAAGATCGGCGCAGAAGGCCCTACGCAGCCCCTACATCTGAATGGCGTTAACATGTCGCAGCGAGAGGAAGATAGCCAAACCGTCTCACTTTCACTGAGGGGAGCAAAGGAAACAGCGCTATACAAAGTCAAAGCGCGCACTGTACGCGACCTAAAGCTACATCGGCAGACCGTCCCGAGCTCACTTCTACAACACCGACACCTACGGGACTTGATGGAGGCAGAGGTGTGCTACGACCTGGCACACCCCCTCATCTTAGTAGGCGCCGACCACTGGGAGCTCATTGTATCCCGTGAGCTTCGTCTTGGCGGGCCAAATGAACCGGCCGCGTCGAGGACCCGACTTGGCTGGGTGATGCATGGAACCGCACCCCGCAGCCTGATCTACGAAAACGAGAGCGTGCTGCACGTATACGCGCCCGACCAGCGTACGAACGAGCACGACCAGCGCCTACACGAGCTTGTGGAGGCGCACTTCCGCATCGACGCGCTCGGCGTCGCTATCCATTCGAAAGTGAGCGACGCAGATCTACGAGCTACGAAGATCTTCGAAGAAACAATAAAGAAAACAGACAGCGGCTACGAAGTGGGCTTGCCTTGGCGGCGAGATGACGTCACCATGCCGTCGAACTACGGCGCGGCTCTACGGCGTCTACAAAGCATCGAACGAAAGATGGACGCCTACCCAGACTTCGCGGACCAATACGCCGCGCAAATAGAAAATCTGTTGGCTAAGAATTATGCGGTGCCATGCGACGGGACTGAACGACGGAGCCCCATCTGCTGGTACCTCCCGCACTTCGCAGTACAGAACCCGAACAAGCCTGGTAAACAACGGCTTGTTTTTGACGCAGCTCACCAATGTCACGGCGTGAGCTTGAACGACCAGCTGCTGGAGGGCCCGGACCTTCTACTATCACTACAAGGAATCGTCTTCAGATTCATAGAACGGCCGATCGCCGTCACCGCCGACATACAAGAGATGTTTCTACGAGTGAAGATCCGACCTGAAGACCAGCCCGCACAGCAGTTCTTATGGCGAGGCCGGGACCGAACTAACCCGCCTCGCCACTACAAGATGGCGAGCATGATTTTCGGCGCCGCCAGCTCACCGTTTATGGCGCACAGCGTGCGCAACCACAATGCGCGCGCACATGCACAGACTCACCCACGCGCTCTAGTGGCCATCACGAACAGCCACTATATGGATGATCTAGTAGACAGCTACGCCAATGAAGAGGAGGCCCGTAGCACCATACAAGAGCTACGCGAGGTGCACGCGGCCGCTGGCTTCACTCTGCGCAGTTGGAGTGCTAGCAACACGAACGTGCTACGAGACGTACCGCCAGAGCTACGAGCGACTACGCCCACTCAGTTGGGAGCAGGGAGCCCTGAGAGCAAGATACTCGGGCTCTGCTGGGACTCCAACAGAGACGAACTGGGGTTCAACACCGCAATGCACCGCGTACCGGCTGAGGTGCGCGCGCAGATCCGCGCACCCACGAAGAGAGAGGCCCTCAGCGCGGTCATGTCCATTTATGACCCGCTTGGTCTCCTCAGTCAGTACACCATTCGAGCGAAGATCATCCTGCAGAGCCTGTGGCGTCTTCACATGCCATGGGACGAGCCGATACCTGCAGAAGAAGCCGAACATTTCGCAGAATGGCTACGCCAGCTGAGCGAGATAACTCGCTTGCGCCTACGCCGTAGCTACGCGCTAGAGGGACACAAGCGCGTAGACCTGCACATACTATGCGATGCGAGCGAGCAGGCATTCTCTACGGTGGCCTTTTGGAGGGCCATCCACCACGACGGCAGCGTGACCATTGCCTTGGTGGCTGCTAAAGCCAAGGTAGCGCCGCGACGCGCGCAGAGCATACCGCGCCTAGAACTTCAGGCAGCGGTCATCGGCGCGAGGCTCGCGGACGTTATAAAAAAGGAGCATCGCGTGCAAGTAACAAAAACCACCTACTGGACCGACTCTGCGACCGTAGTCCATTGGGTGCACAACGACGCGAAGCGCTACACGCCCTTTGTAGCGCACCGGCTGGGCGAGTTAGCGGAGTTAACTCACCGACGTGAGTGGAGATGGCTGCCTACCGAACATAACGTAGCCGACGACGCGACGAGACTGAGCCGCACGCCCATAGCCGCTAGCGATCGCTGGTTCCAGGGGCCCAGCTTCCTTCGCGAACCCGAAGAAGAATGGCCCACACACCAAGCGTTCACTGACCAACAAGAGGTCCTACACAAGCAGGACGAACATATGGAGATCCCACACACGAGCGAGCGGGATGAACACAGCGACCGATGGCTGCCTGAACCCACCCGCTTCTCGAAACAAGAGACGTTGATACGGGTGTCCGCGCGTGTCCTGGCATTGAACGACATATGCCAGCATCGAACAACGCACATGGAAACAGAGCAAAGCGAGCGTTGGCCACCTGACCCGGGCGGAGCGAGGGAGCAGCAAGTACGCTCCGTGAAGATCGCTCTGCACATGACGATGCGAGAAAAGGTGCCGTCCGAGGAGGTCCTGCAGACTCTCCTGACCGAGGCCAAACATTCGATCAATGTTCGGCCCCTCACCTACGTCAGCGTGAGTGCACTCGACCCAGAAGCGCTCACACCGAACCATTTCCTGCTGGGGTCATCGATCGGCCTACCTACCACAGGCCCCTGCGATGAAGCTGACCGACGAACTTGGCGAGCAAGCCAAGCGCTCGCTGACCATTTCTGGAAGCGCTGGCTGCGGGAATACCTCCTCACGCTTGTACCACGGAGGGAGCCAGCTAACCGCCAACGACAACTGCAAGCCGGCGACATCGTGGTTGTGGTCGACCACACGCTGCCCCGGAACGTCTGGCCAATCGGGATTGTTGAGCGCACCTATCCCGGTCCAGATGGCTGCGTTCGAGTCGCCGACGTAAAAACTAAGAGCGGTACCTTCCGACGCCCTACCAGCTAACTCGCCGTCCTGCTAAGGGAAGAAGAGGCTACGCGAGCTGCGCCGGGGGGAGAGATGTTGTGGACGCCGAGCCTGCCCGCGACAGCATGAACACAGACAACATATAAAATAGGCCACGCCCCTTTTAACTGCGGCGTGTATACCGCACTAGTTGTAAGATCGTAAAAATGTATATATAGATAATAAGTTTGGTAAATAAATGTAGTCGAACTGAAGTAGTCAAAGTGATTGGATCCGACCATTCAATCAACGGAACTTGAACAAGCAACAGTGTTTAATTGAACTACAGTCCACATCGAACCAGGAACCTGAACTACTAGGAGCTACGAACCGAAGTCTCCATCCAGTACATCGTGTAGACCTTGCGATCCATCGCCTACAGAGACCATGTATTGTGTTTCCAAATAAAGGAACTTTTCCACGGTCAACAGTAAAGACACGAAATGTTGTGTACGCATTTGAGAAACTTCTTCGAGTCTTCTCGTCGCCAATACCGCAAAGTTTGAAGACAAATATGCTATGCTTGGAGTTACTCTGAAAGATCGTATCCGGAATGAGGTGATCCGGCAGAGAACCAAAGTTGTCGACATAGCCCTTAGGATTAGTAAGCTGAAGTGACAGTGGGCTGGTCATATATGTCGAAGGACTGATAACCGTTGGGGTAGACGTGTTCTTTAGTGGAGACCACGGCTCGGTAAACGTAGTGTAGGGCACCTTCCGGCTAGGTGGAGCGACGATATAGGCAAAGTGCCTGGCAGCAGTTGAAAGTAAAGAGCCGAAGATCGGGCTCAGTGTCGTGCTTTGGGAGAGGTCTATGTCCAGCAGTGGACTGGACTGACGAATAGCTTGAATACAACTCTAAGCGCTACACGGCGCTGGAGAGTCGTATTTAGCGTTTGATTGACATATGAAAAACATCTAAATTAATGTAAAAAAAATACTCAGCTGTTGCATACATGCGTACAATTACATTCAGTAATCATATTTGATGTAATTGCCTTACTTTCTTAGAAAACTGTTGATATTTGGCACTTAAAATTGACGAGATTCAATTTTGATCCGGTCCACGCCTTAACTTGCAATGTATGAATGTTTGTTTAGGAGTTGAATTTTTACATGTTGGTTAATTTCGGATGGCAATACATTTTTATTATAAGAATGACAGTCGAATGACAACTGAGTCGACATCCAGGATTAGCTCCAGATTAAGTAAATAAATAAATAATTAAAAATAACAAGTAAAAATAAAATAATTATAATAAAACCATCCCCTGCCCCCCTTAAAACTAAGATCCATTTTGATCATATCAGCTTTCAAACAGAAAATAAGTTAATTAAAAACAGTAAAAAAATACTTTTATGCAGCAACCATGTCATGGTAAAACTTAAAACCAGCTATCATAATACAATGCGTACACAACATTTCGTGTCTTTACTGTTGACCGTGGAAAAGTTCCTTTATTTGGAAACACAATACATGGTCTCCAAATGACAATGATAACATTTTAAACAGGCTATCATAGTAAAATGCGTACACAAAATGTTGTGTCTCTGGTGTTAACCGTTGAAGAGTTCCATTATCTGTAGCTAATCCTGAATGTCAATTCAGGTTGTGCTTACCATTAAAATGCATTGTCATCGGAACTGAACCAACACGTAAAAATTCAACTCCGTAGGATAACAAGAAGTGGTTCTAATTCAGCTTTCAAGATTTGACTAAAACAAAAATACATACATACATAAAATAAAAGGTTTTTTAAAGGCGTTGTTGAAGTTGTGTATGAAACAAAATAGGAACATTAGTTTGGGAGCAACGAATCTAACTATATCCCCCTTTTTTCCTACAAAAACTTAAACCATCTCGGTCACTTCAGGTTTCAAACATAATAAAACGCATCAAAATTGGTTGGTTCATTCGTTTGGGAGCTACGTTGCCACAGAGAGATATACACATATACACACACTAAACTTATAACACCCCACTCTTTTTGCGTTCGGGGACTAAATACAACGCTTTTGGAGTCTCTTGCGGCTTTGCTTGCGTGGTTTGTTCATTTAAAAGTAACTCATGCGTGTTATTCCATGACCAAAAGTACCTATAAAGTAGTTCTTTATGCGTGATGCGTTTTACAAATAGATATATTGGGTTTACAATTATCTCAGGGCTTTTACTGAATAACTTATTTTATTTAAAAAAAAACAGTAGGTGCTCACTCAATGCACACGCACACCATTTTTCGTACTGAAGCCAAAACTCTTCTTTTTTTTCTGTTGTTTAACTGCCTGTCGGGATCTTGAAGCAACTTGACACAGTCATAGTTTATACTAGCTGTACCCGCGGCTTCGCACGCGTTCTTTACTTTAGGTTCAAAGTACCATAATGTGCTAATCCAGGACCAATATACCAACATTTGAACAACATTTCTTCAGCCGTCAAAAATACTTTATCAATTCGGCTTCTAACTCACCGGATTGAGATACCAATTACACCAGATTTAAATCAAACCCTAAGCTATCTAACAATGAAAACCGCATCGCAATTGGTTCAGTAGTTTTTACGTGATGCGTGAACAAACAAACATACAGACAAACAGAAAGAAAGAAAAGATTAACAAAGAAAATATGTTCAATACCTTTTTTAAGCACCCAAGAGCATTTTCTAAATTTGAATTCATTTAGAAGTTTGGGTGCAATGCACGGTCAAGATACGGACAAACAGACAGACAAAATTAAAAAGTAAAACAGTTTGGCTTTAGTATCGAATATAGAGAACCATCCAAAAAATATTTTTATTACTTAATTATTAACATAACTTTGGACCCATATCCCGCAGAAACCCTTTACTTTTTCGGGATAAAACGAATCCTCAATTTTAACCCATCATATAACTTAATACAGTGCCAAGTTGCATCAAAACCCGTCCATTACTTTCAGCGTGGTACGTGTTCTTTTAAATAAGTTTGAACCCCTAAATAATAACCCATAAATTTTTCGATATGTAAAGTATCCTATGTCCTACCTCGTAGTACGAACTCAAATCATACCAAGTTTATTTTGAATTCATCCAGTAGTTCCAGCGGCGTGATGCGCGGCTAAGATACAGACTGACAGACTTACAGACATAAATGAAAAAACATACAGTTTAGGCTTCATAATCGAATATAGAGTAATTTCAAAAAAAAAACACTGTATCTTTAATGTACAGAATTTGGAACCATATCCCACAGGAACCCTTTATTTTTTCGGGACAAAATGTATCCATTATTTTCACCTATCCTATAAACTATATCTGTGACAAGTTGCATCAACATCCGTCCAATAGTTTCAGTGTGCTGAGTGTTCTTTTAAATAATTTTCCACCCCTATCCTGCAGGAACACTTAACTTTTTCGGGATGAAAAGTATCTAATGTCCTACCTCGAAGTGTGAACTCAAATCATACCAAATTTCATTTGAATTCATTAAGTATTTTCGGCGTGGTGCGCTGCGAAGGTACAGACATACAGACAGACATCCAGGCAAAAATAAAAAAAACAGTGTTAGCTTTAGTATTGAATATAGAACGGCCTCCAAAAAAAATTACATAATATCTTCAATTTACAGAATTTTGGACATTATCCCGAAGGAACACTTTAGTTTTCGTGATAAAAAGTATCCTCAATTTTTACCCATTATATAAACTATAACTATGCCAAGTTTCATCAAAATCCGTCAAGTGATTTCAGCGTGATATAGGATATAGGAAGATATAAAAAAAAAACTAGGGTACTAAAATTAAGCTACTGAAAAAGAATTAAACATTTATAAAATTCGTGTCTGTCTGTTTGTCTGTTCACGCATCACGTAAACACTACTAGACCGATTGCGATGCGGTGTTCACTGTTGGATAGCATAGGGTTCGACTTAAAAACTGGTGTACTTCTTATCTCAATCCGATGAGTAGAAGCCAAGCAATCGATAACAAAAATGACGGCTGATGGAATTTTGTTTTATATTGGTATTTTAGTTCTTTGAATAGGAATAGAGTTCTTTTTACTTAGAGAAATAGCCACGCGTGCGAAGCCGCGGGTACAGCTAGTTTAAAATAAGGTTGAATATATGGTTATTAGAACATGGTTTTCTATGACATGAGTGAATTATATTTATTATCAGAATTTGAAATATAAAATTATATTTTTAGTCATTTAAATTTCTAACATGTAGGTAACTGTGGCGTCGTTACCAATAAATAATTTGTATTTGTATTGTAGCTGCACGTTTTCTTATCGCTTGCATTGAATAGAATTCTAAAGTTATATTATAAGGAGTCTAGGTACTACTTGTGCCGACATAACTAAGCTTCTGTCGATTGGCGGTATTAAAAAAAATAGCATTACAAAAGCTGCTTTTTAAAAATATTTAATTTATCCAAAAACTATTCATTCTCTTATAAAATTAGCATAAACACATAAGTTTTATAATGCAAAAAAAAAACAATCCTTCATATTTTTAAACACAACTCCGATGAACAAACACCATTTTCCCCGTGACTCCACTCGAGTCTGCCTCCATTATTTTACTCCAACTGCAAACATGCAAGTTCTAAGTGCTGGTGATTATTTCGTATTTGATGCCGTTATTTCGTAGCCTTTTAACAATAACAGTCTCATGGAATGCTGCTCCAACATTGACGATGCCACCACTGGAAAAAAGAAACAAGGTATTTATAAAATTATCACCAAACGGCTAAATTATCGGCTTTCAACGTCGCAATGAGCAATGCTGGGAGCATATTGGTTTACTGGTTATAATGTAAGGCATTTGGGAACATTTAAATAAGTTAATAGGCAAATAAATTGATTATTATGTTGTGTGTTGTGTACGTTACTTAGGATTCAGGACATGGAAGCACATGGGCGACTTTATGACTCCTGCGAGCATCTAACCTTGAATTATTGACCAATTACTGTTTCATTTACTTTGGTGTCAGCAAAAACTTATTTATCTGTACCTGGGCATTTGTGAATTTTCCTTTAGTATTGTGATTGCAGCCATGATCATAACCATCGCCGTGGTTCCGTACGGGTCGTTTGATGATATCTGAAATAAAACAAGTACATCATCAAAGTAAGAGAAAAAACACTACCCTGCCAAAAAACGGCCTAAAAAATTTTTATGCCAATAAATGATATATCGTCGGAATATGTTCATCAAGGTCTTCAATTTGATACCCATATTGTAAAATTCGAAGGCTTTTTCGCATTTCACAATGGAGCCATACAGCAAAACTGATTAAAAAGAATATAATAATGAATATTATAAAGAATATGATTATAATATTCATTATTATATTGAACTAGCTTTCCCGCCCGCCACGTCGTCCGCGCGGACTACTGTTTATCGCGAAAAAAACATACTATGTTCTTCTAGGATATTAAAAACCAAAGAAAAAAGTAGGTATAACACCAATGCTCTTCATGTTTTTTGACATACTTATTATTTTGTTTCCATGGCAACCGTTTCTTACAGCGAGTAATCAACATTTTTTTCAGTTTTTTAGTGTTCCCTGGAAACTTACAATTTTCCAGGATAAAAAGGGCAAATAACTGGCTATTGCAATTCGCAGATCATTTCAGTTACGGGTCATTATTTTGGTTTCCAAAATAATAGAAACATTTATCCAATGTCCCCAAGGAGTCGGGAACTAGTTCGACTTTTGGTAACAGACAAAGCTGGCAACATTAACGGAAAACGTCATAGTCAGAATGACATTCACAAGCCTTGTTATGGGAAGACCAGTAGCCCGATTCCATAACTTGGCTTCAATCGAATTCTCAGTATCGCAACCACTAATGCCTTGTTCTGTAATTGGGCCACAGGGGCCCGACCACAAAACTTGGCTTCAATCGAATTCTCAATATCGCAACCACTAATGCCTTGCGATAGTCGAAATTGCTATGAAAAAAGTGATAATCCGATTGTAACCAAGTTCTGCAATTGGGCCACAGGGGCCCGACCACAGAACTTGGCTTCAATCAGATTGTCACTTTTTTCATAGCAAAATCGACTCTATCGCAAAGCATTATTGAATTTGAAAAGAGTGAGCGAAGCAGTTATACAATACTGTCTTCACCTTCTACATTGGGATTGCGCCTGAAAAATAGCAGTTTGCGCAGTGACTTGCAGACAACTTCCGAGATACACACTTCCGCTGCGACTACTGTACATGTATTTCTTCTAAATAACTTTGCATCTTTATACTTTATACTTTTTTATCTCAATACTTTGAAATTATAATAAAGTAGAAAGTAAGTACATAAAGTCAGTAGTCATAAGCACGATATAGAGAAAAAACTATTCATTATTCTGAACAAAATTTTAAATTTCATGGTTTTCCTTTTATTTTAGTTGCTATGTTATATAGAAGAAATAAATGATTTGAGCCTTTCGATCGGTACAATAAAATTACAATTGTTTTTTTTCACATTTAGCATGTTTGATTCCCAGTTCAGACAGGCGATTATTTAAATTCTTTGAATGCAGTTCGTAGTGTTTTTTAAATAAAAATTAAGTCTTCCTTCAATAAAAAAAATGTATTTACAGTATTTAAGGCACTTTCCCTCCAAATGGCAAAGTCGTGGGCCGCCCTGTATTTTGTCAAATTAATAAGATGTAACCTTCTTAATCAAAACCGTATAAAAATCTCATTCCGGCTTTGTCGTCTTTCTTGTTTTCTGATAACAACAACCTTCAAGTTTCAATTTTCTAGATCTGCAAGCTCCATCTTCGTCGCTATGATCAAGCAAGTTTAGTTAAACCACATGATAACTACTTATTAATACCAACGTTCTATGTTTCCAAAAAAATATACTCATATTAACTATGAAATTACCTTCACTTCCAATTTTTTACTAGGCGGCTTTGACATGTCTTCACTACTCTCCCATCCTTTTCCAATATAACTAAAGCTGTACTTTGTATTTTTCCTCATCTTTTCTGTAGGTCCTTCATGCGACATGTATCCCAGAGAAAAGAATCTAGGAAACTTCCGGAGCAACGTAGCGAAACAGTTGAAGTGACTCAAGTAGTAGTAGAGCATCATCGCTGGAATGATCAAGTAGTGGACAAAGAGCGGCATCGTAGTGTAAATCTTGCAGTAGACTGGTTTACTCTTTCGCTTCTCTTGGAGATATATTTCTGACATTTCAATAACGTCTTCGTCAGGACCAGGGTATGGGAACCACAACTTTCTTCGGCGACAGTGAAAGAAATTTCTGTAAATAGTAAAATCAAGGATATTGTGATGTCGTATATTTTTGCATTTTGCTTGTTAATTGGACTGCACGAATCACTTCGGGCACAAATTTAGCCCTAACTAGAGCCGGCTTGGTAATAGGTTCACATCTTCTCATGCCGTGGGTGCTATGACGACCAGCAAAGGGAATCCAAAAATTGGACAGCAGTACTGCGCAAGTATCAATATTTACTGTGATCATCACCAAAACACCTCCTAAGCGTGCTGATTATAGCATAACACACATGCTGATAAGGATGATCATGAAGACATTGAAGATATATGTCACATTTATAACTTAACTCGCCACTCGCACTCGACCCGGCATCGCACGGGAAGCTAATGTTTTATCTTTATATGTAAACGATTCTACCCGTGTTTGGAATGACTAATTTGAACAAAAAAAGTTAGAAATTTACTGCATTTTGAGGAGCTATTCTGCTCATCACGCCGAAGATTCTCATCAGATCTTCCCAAAAAAATTATGAGACTAATGTAAAGTTATTACCTTTCAAATAAAAGAAAGAACCATCGAAATCGGATCTAATAAGGCGGAGACATTCAGTAGCCCCTGTTTTGCCCTTTTTGGAGGAAGTACCCCCCCCTCAATCAAAAATACCCGACGGCTATAAAATTCTAAAAATTCGTTTAACTTGTGTACCAAGTTTCTTCTAGATCGGTTGAGAAATGCGACCTGTAGAGGAGAACAGAGATCCGGACTGACATCCGACGGACATACGAAAGCATATTTGCCCAAGCTGTAACGGAGACGCTTCGCTCGTGCTTCACGCTCGCTCAGTCAATAAAAATGCGAACATAGCACACACCCCCCCACCCCTTCCTTGTACTATGTAGTGCAACCGTAAATTTCTTTTTTATTATGCATTTATCGCGACACGCTCATCCTAATTGTTTATTATAAGGACGAAGTGATGGTAGCCTAACGGTTCAATAATGCAACAAAGAATCCAACGATAGCAGGTTCAATCCTGGGCGCCGCACCAATGACTTTTCTAAGTTATGGGCGGTTTTCCATCGCTCCGTTCTTCGGAGGGCACGTTAAGCTGTCGGTCTCGGCTATATTGATTAACTAGCTGTACCCGCGGCTTCGCATGCGTGGTCATTTCTCTAGGTTAACAGTACCTATTATTTATCCTGTGACAGTACTCTATGTACTATTCTAAGACCTAAAATACCAATATACCAACATTTTGATCAAAATTCCCTCAGCTGTCAAAAAGGTTTTATCGATTGCTCGTCATCTACTAATCGGATTGAGATACCAAGTACAAACGTTTTTAAGTCAACCCTAAGCTATCCAACATCTAAAACCGCATCGCAATCGGTCCAGTAGTTTTTACGTGATTTGCGAACAAACATACAGACAAACTAACAAACAAACAAACAGACAGACACGATTAAAAAAATGTTATATTCTTGTTCAGTAGCTTCTTTTAAGTACCCTCGATCTTTTTTTAAATTATCTTCTTTGTACAGACTATTTCGTTCCTATTGCTTTACTATAAGTATAGATAGATATAGACAGCAGTCGTTAAGCCATGTCAGAGGCCCTCGAGCGGCCTGACGAACACTGACACCAGAGGCCAGCACTCTGCCTCTATACGACAAACAAACAATTACTCGTATGAGGACAACTACCTACATCTGTTTGCGTATCGGCAGCAAGAAAACCGCCAGTACTCGCTATTATCAAGTTAATTATACTTCATTAGCATTTCAATAGACAATAAGTTAATAAAATAAAATAAATATATTCCGGACAATTCCACACAAATTATAAAACAACATAATCATATCAAGTTACAAAAAACATGTTTTGCGAAACGGACATCTGACAAGGACAACATCCAAACTTTGTACATTTATTATTAGTCAAACAACAGGGCCACAAAATGAAACTAACCTTTAACCTTCAGACTGCCCACCAACTCCACTATTTTCTGCTGAGAACGTCCAGTGATGAGCCAGGTCACACTCTCATTCTTTACTTGAGCCAAGTACTCCACCACCAGGCTACCGGTAAAACCGGTCGCTCCCAACAACACAATGTCAAGTGACATGGTCGAATGACGCAAGATATGAATAGGCTCTTTATATAAACTTATCTCTGAGAACGGCTTTTTACGTAAGCAATTATTGTGAAGCAACTCTGTATAAAGGTACTTAATTATTTAAAAAGAACGTAGGAATCACCCTTAACTGTAGAGGGAGGATTAAATAGACCGGCTTTTTCCGTGAAAATGAGAGGGAGGTATTATAATTTATATGAATACTTAAGAGTGACCCACAAAATTATACTTTTTTCACTTCAAGTATGCGTTTAATCATTTGAATAGTTTATTTTTCTCACATTATTTTATTATATTATAATCTGAATTAATTAGCATCAATGATGTTAATTAGCGTAATAATTATTGGCCTCGACTATTCTAGTTATTAAAATAGCTGACCAAGTTACGAGCCTCGTTTCAGGGTTCCGTACAAAAAATACACTATTACACTATTAGAAATATTTATAAAATGAATTTGTGCTTGACTTGAATTTTATATTTTGTAGACCCCGCAAGTTTTTGGTTACCTTGTTCCATCCAAGAAAACGGGCAGTAAATATTGTACCCTATTTTGTTCTTGTCTTATATTTTCTCATGAAATTAAAAAAAAAACTGTATTTCAAATCAAATCATTTATTATTTATAAGACACAATGATCCATTTTCATTAATAGTACATAGTATTTCGAAATTGTAATAATTATAATTTTATTATTTGATTTTTATATTAGTAAACATAAAAATCAAATAATAAAATTAGACAAACACATTAGAAAATAAATAAAATAAAAATGAATGTGATCTGATCACAATCATAGGCCATCCAAACAAAACCAATAGCATAGATAGGGTATCTGTGCTGTGCTATCGGATCAACACTCGAATGTGGTGAATCAATATAGGGCAGTCAAATTTATCTGTGCCAGCTTTCAGAATGCTGTTGCATTATTATTTGTCGTTTATAAAGCTTTTATTTAATTTCCAATGTTTTATGTATATCTGTATTTATGTCTGTATGTACAAGTATGTATGTATGTTTGTTTAGGTTAAATTTTGCAAGCTGAATTAACACCACCATCCACGCATCCTCTTAACTTACGGAGTTGAATTTTTGCATGTTGATTCAGTTTCGACGACAATGCATTTTATGGTAAGCATGACCGACATCCAGGAACGGCTTCAGATAAAGGAAATCTTCAACAGTCAACATCACTGTCACGAAATTTTGTGTATACATTTTATTATGATAGCCGGTTTGAAGTTTTCCCATTACATGGCTGCAGTGCTCCGGGTTGGCTCCTGACTTGAGAACTCCTAAACGGTTAACAGCACAGGCACGAAATGTTGTGTACGCATAATATTATGCTAGCCGGTTTGAAGTTTTACCATGACATGGTTGCTGCTGTCCGAGTTGCTGATTTGGGAACTCTTCAACGGGTAACAGCACAGACACGAAATGTTTATGCATTTAATTGTGATAGCCCATTCTAATTTTCATCAGGACGTGACTTCTGTTCTTTTTTGTATACACCATGACGTAATAAATTTTGCATAATTTTTTGTTTTCCACCTTTTAAATCTTTGTTATTGTTATTGTGATGAGGAAAGCCCCCATTGAATTTGGCCTCATTATTAAATAGTAA
Organism: Alsophila aescularia; assembly: GCA_946251855.1. Lineage (NCBI taxonomy): Eukaryota > Metazoa > Arthropoda > Insecta > Lepidoptera > Geometridae > Alsophila > Alsophila aescularia. The sequence goes on from OX276380.1 coordinate 34,889,961, forward strand.
AAGAGGTCAAATTTTCTGTATAAATAATTAATAACTGACAACGTTGGGATTCATTAGTAAACCATTGACGTAATGTTATGTAGGACGAGGCAACTTTTAACTTTCTTGTGGATTGTAATCGAGGTTATAAGGGCGTAGTGCGTACGCATTCGGAATACATTCTTGCGCTCGTTTTACGTATTACGTAATATATTACACATCTTTAGACATAAGCGTTATGTATGTGTGTGCGTTAATTAATAAATAAATACACAATGTACACAATGCTGCACTTTAATTATTTCATCGCATTGATGTATTCTGAAATTGGGATACCTAATACGTAATATTTAATAGCTAACTGACTAAGCTCAAAAATTATCAATGGTAGCCTAGCGGTATAGTAGTGCGAGTTAGAATCCAACTATACCGGGTTCGGTCTTCGGCTCCGCATCAATGACATTTCTAAGTTATCTGTCACCCATGTTAAGTCCATTGTTACAACTACCAGCTGTAGCACATACATACTTTAGATCGCATATGAGCATAGTACCTAATAATAAAATGATACCGGTGCTGTGCAATCACACTTATCTGATCTATCTATCTATATTTATAATATAGCATACTTATAAAAAAACAATAGGAACGAAAAAGTCTGTACAAAGAAGATAATTTAAATAAATAAGATCTAAGGGTACCAAAAATAAGCTACTGAACAAGAATATGTAACAGTTTTAAATAGTGTCTGTCTGTTTGTCTGTTCACGCATCACGTAACAACTACAGGACCGATCGCGATGCAGTTTTAACTGATGGATAGCTTAGGGCTTGACTTAAAATATGGTGTACTTGGCATTCAAATAGCAGAAGCCGAGCAAACGATAAAAACTTTTTTACGACTAAAGGAATTGGTATTTTAGGTCTTGGATAGCACATAGAAAAACGTAAAAACTACTGGACCGATTGGGATGCGGTTTTCACTGTTGGGTTTGACTTAAAAACTGGGGTACTTGGTATCTCAATCCGATGAGTAGAAGCCGAGCAATCGATAAAAATATTTATGACGACTGAAGGAATTTTAATCAAATATTGGTGTATTGGTATTTTCGGTCCTGGAATTGCACAAAGAGTACTTTTAGCCTAGAGAAATGAACACGCGTGCGAAGCCGCGGGTACAGCTACTAAATCTATATGGTGATTTATTAGTAACAAATCGAATTAATGCAATTGCTACTGCGATATTCATATTAAAATTGTAATTATTTCAATACAAATTAATGAAATGATTACACCTGTCGTATGAAAACAAGACATAAGTTCAAAATCTAAAAAACCCGGTCGGGTAAAAAATAGCCTATACATTCTATTCCTGAAGACGAATCGATTGACACCTCGCTTGTCAAGATCGAACCAATAGGGGCGACGCTATGGTGGAACATCCAATATACATACATACAGAGACTGTTAAATTCATTAATGTTCCCTTGCTTCTCCGTAGTCGAGTAAAAACAGGAAAGCACACGATACACTACAATATTAAAATCTTTAAGTTTCATATATCTTGTTCAGCCAGTATCTAGGTAGTCATAATCACACACTCATATTACACACTAATATTATAAACCATTAAAGTGTAGCCACTGTCTGTAGGTAAACAGACCAATCACAGCTTACAGTTTAAAAAATGAATACTCTATTATCAAACGGTAAACTTCGTATGTATGTGCGATCCAGAACTCCATACATTAGAAATGACAGACCATACAAAACGACATAAAATAAAAAACCGATTAGCGCCATCTATCTTTTAATTTTAGAAGTGTGTGTGTGTATGTTTGTTACTCTTTCACGCTGAAACGGCCAATCATATTTGGATGACATTTGATATCAGGATAGCTTATATCCTGGCTTATATTATTAACACAAAGGCTACTTTCATTATCATCCATGCATCTTCATAAACCACGGGGGTGAATCCACGGGGCGCAGCTAGTAACCGTATAAATTGTATAATATGCATTGAGTTACAACAAAAGAGTTTTCAATAAAACAGACAACGCCCAGCTTAAACCGGTGGACCTAGGTATTTGAAATTTGGAGGAATATTCCTTGAGTATCCTAGAGGCGAACTATGGAAGTAACTATAAACCGTAAAACATGAATACCAACTCCAAATACCCTTTAATTTACCGGTATCAAAAGTATCCAATGTCCTACCTCGTAATATGAACTCAAATCATGCCAAGTTTAATTTGAATTAATTCAGTAGTTTCGATGAGGTGCTTGTCCAAGATACAGACAGACAGACAGACAGACTGACAGACAGACAACAGACAAAAATAAAAATAAAAACAATTTTGGCGTCAGTACGAACAAAAGAACAGCCTCCAAGAGAATATTGACTAAATATCTTAAATGTACAGAATTGGACCTGTTACAGTTTTATTATAAGTATAGATGTCGTAACTGTCAATGCCTATTTGTTATTGCCTAGATGTTATTTCGTCTACAAATTGAAATGCCTCAACAGCACTATGTAGGTATCTCCAATGCCTAATGCGCAGATATGACGCTTGTTTTATTGAAAACTCTTTTGTTGTAACTCGATGCATATTATACAATTTATACGGTTACTAGCTGCGCCCCGTGGATTCATCCCCGTGGTTTATGAAGATGCATGGATGATAATGAAAGAAGCCTTTGTGTTAATAATATAAGCCAGGATATAAGCTATCCTGATATCAAATGTCATCCAAATCTGATTGGCCGTTTGAGCGTGAAAGAGTAACAAACATACACACACACACTTCTAAAATTAAAAGATAGAAGGGCTAATCGGGTTTTTATTTTATGTCGTTTTGTATGGTCTGTCATTTCTAATGTATGGAGTTCTGGATCGCACATACATATGAAGTTTACCGTTTGATAATAGAGTATTCATTTTTTAAACTGTAAGCTGTGATTAGTCTGTTTACCTACAGACAGTGGCTACACTTTAATGGTTTATAATATTAGTGTGTAATATAAGTGTGTGATTATGACTACCTAGATACTGGCTGAACAAGATATATGAAACTAGAAGATTTTAATATTGTAGTGTATCGTGTGCTTTCCTGTTTTTACTCGACTACGGAGAAGCAAGGGAATATTAATGAATTTAACACTATTAAAATTTATTTTATTTTTTTTAGTTTGGTTTTCTATATAAAGCGTGTTTTTTAGTTATTTTAAACTATTATTTATTTTCTACTTTTTAGTTATTTTTTTGTTTTTGTTTTTTTTTTTAATTATTGCATTGTCATCGGTCTTTGACAGGTGTGCTAAATTTGAATAAAATCTGACCGTTTAAAGTGGGTCAAAATAGCGTCCAAAGGAGTCAGTTACAAACATACAAACATACAAGTGAAGCTAATATAAAGCGTATAAAAAGTAGCCTAGTCTAAAAGGACGTAACTGATTACTGAAGACACATTAAAAAAAAAACATTTATATCTGTCGTATAGAGACTATCAAGAATACTATCTCTACGATATCTGTCAAAGTCAGGCGTAGTATTTTCTCTTGTTTACAGGCAACTGTATTTTATTATACCGCTGAACTCTGCTTAGTTGAGAGTTATTACTTAATTCCTTTGTTGTTAATGCACTAAAATTTTTGGAAAGATAACAATAATGATCAGCGTCGCAATATCTCGAAATAGTTTTCAAATTTCATTGCCTGAGAAAATATGAAAACTTGTCATAAGATTCTAAAAACTAAACCAATGTAAATCCGCAAGCGTCCATCTGTGGCAAAATGGAAAACCTAAGCGTTTTTCCATTTTTTCTAAACGTTAGAATTGTTTTATGAATTTTTCGATTTTGCATACGTGAAAAGTCGCGAATGGATATAAAATAAACAAATCGGTGTTGCCCTCCGCCGGATGCAAAACGCTGTTGATTGAGGCCTGTTATAGGTTTTCCCGGCTTTTTCCCAATTTTCACACCGAATCGACGTTGCGGTCAGAGGAATTAAAATAGGGAGGTAAATATTTTGCGTTGAAACTGTTTTCAATTAGTTTAACCGACGAGGTTGACTTGTATGAGAGGAATTGTTAAAAAAGGTATAAAACAGTATTCAAATATGCTTATTTCTTTAGTTAAGCATATTTGAATATTAAAAAAAAACGCTTTAAAATTATGCCAATCCCCTCTAAAATCTCCCCCAATTCCCCAACACCTTCAGAATTTTCACCCTCGTGGATGATGATAATGAATGAATGAAGTACGAATTCCATCGATCGAAATTTCAGACTGCCAAGCATTTTTTGTTTACTAATCTAGAATTTAGAACGAAGCATCCAAGTTGAGTTCATACAAAAGACCCATAGACAAAACAATACATTAAAAAAATTTATAACCTCTGACATCATACTAATACTAATACTAACTACTTAATACTATAAAGGCAAGTTTATATGTGTCTGTGTGTCTGTGTGTATGTATGTATGTATGTATGTATGTATGTATGTATGTATGTATGTATGTATGTATGTATGTATGTATGTATGTATGTATGTATGTATGTATGTATGTATGTATGTATGTATGTATGTATGTATGTATGTATGTATGTATGTATGTATGTATGTATGTATGTATGTATGTATGATGTATGTATGTATGTATGTATGTATGTATGTGCAGGTGTGTGTATGTGTGTTAGTGTGTGTGTGTGTATGTGTGTTAGTGTGTGTGTGTGTGTGTATGTTTGTTACTCCTTCACGCACTTGAGCGTGAAGGAGTAACAAACATACACACAACGCTCAACGCATTTTGATGAAATTTGGTATGGTTTGGTAGTAAATTATATAGCTCAGAACCATCTCGATCACATTGGTTATCAAACAGAAAAAACCGCAACAAAATCAGTCCATTCGTTTGGGAGCTACCATGCCACAGATAGACACACAGATACACATCCTAAACTTATAACACGTCGTTTCGCGTTTAAATTGGGGGTTAAAAAAAGGATATCTTTCCCGAATTTAAAAAGTTAACAGCATTTAATTTATATTTATTTAGATGTGGGCATCTAAACATATGCACTAAATTTCGCCTTTGACGTGCTGTATTTGCATTATTTTTTAGTGAATGTATCTGAGACGGCTGAATGGCCGTCGACCTGTCGGGCATGAAAGGTATCCATTGGTTTGGTGCTCCCTGCAGGTATCGCTGAAGGCGAAGTTGATAACCGTTTAATTTACCGATTAACCGAGATGAAAAGTATCCTATGTCCTCGTAGTATGAACTCAAATGTTACTAAGATTCATTTGAATTTATTCAGTTGTGTCGGCTTGATGCGCGGCCAAGATACAGACAGACACACAAATACAGACAGACAGACAGACAGACAAAAATTGAAGTAAATATAGTTTTGGCTTCAATATTGAAAAAAGAGTACCCTGCAAATATATTATTTATTACCTCAAAATTAACATAACTTTGGACCCCTATCCCGCAAGAACCCTTTATTTTTTCGGGATAAAAAGTACCCTCAATATTAACGCATCATATAAACTATAACTGTGCTGAGTTGCATCAAAATCAGATTAGTAGTTTCAGCGTGGTACGTGTTCATTTAAATAGCTTTCAACCACTATCGTGCGGGATCCCTATAATTTTTCGGGATGACATTTTTTGAAGGGCATGTCCTTCCTCGTAGTATGAACTCAAATATTACTAAGTTTAATTTGAATTTATTCCGTACTGTCGGCGTGATGCTCGGCTAAGATACAGACAGACACACAAACAGACAGACAGACAGACAGACAAAAATTGAAAAAAATAGAGTTTTGCCTTCAGTATCGAATACAAAGTACCATCCAAAGAAATATAAAATATATCTTCAATGTACATAATTGGACCTGTCGCAGTTTTATTATAAGTATACATTTATACGGTTACTAGCTGCGCCGGTTACTAGATTGCTAGTGGATTCAGCTGCGTGATTATGAAGAAGGATAGATGATAATGAAAAGTAGCCTTTCTAAGCTATCCTGGTATCAAATGTCATCCAAATCTGATTAGCCGTTTGAGCGTGAAAGATTAACAAAAATACACACACACACACACACCACACACACTCTTCTAAAGTTAACCAATAGATGGCGTTAATCGGATTTTTATTTTATGTCGTTAGGTATGGACTGACAGTTCTAATGTGTGGAGTTCTGCATCGCACATACGAAGTTTATCGCTCGATAAAAGAGTATTCATGTTTATTCATTTTTAAAACTGTAAGCTCTGATTGGTCTGTCTACGGCAGTGGCTACACTTCTGTTTTATAATATTAGTGCGTAATATAAGTGTGTGACTACCTATATACTGGCTGAACAAGCTTTAAGAAACTGAAAAGGTTTTAATTTGTAGTCTGTCGTGTGTTTTCCTGTTTTTACCCGACTACGGCGAAGCAAGGGAAGGGTAATGAAGTTAACAGTATATGTATGTACGTGTGTAAAATACCAATGTACCAACATTTGATCAAAATTTCTTCATCCGTCACAAAGTTATTACTGATTGCTCGGCTCATCGGATTGAGATAACACACAACAAGTACACTAGTTTTTATGTCAAACTTTAAGCTATCCAACCGTGAAAATCGCATCGCAATCGGTCCAGTAGTTTTACGTGATGCGCGTACAAACATACAGACAAACAAACAGACAGACACGAATTTTAAAAATGTTATATTCTTGTTCAATAGCTTATTTTAAGTACTCTAGACTAAATTTTTTCCTTGTACATATGGTGTATATACTATACTAGCTGTACCCGCGGCTTCACGCGCGTGGTCATTTCTCTAAGTTAAAAGTACTCTACGTACTATTCCAAGACCTAAAATACCAATATACCAACATTTGATCAAAATTCCTTCAGCCGTCAAAAAGTTTTTATCGATCGCTCAGCTTCTACTAATTTGATTGAGATACCAAGTACACCTATAAAAAACATTCATAAGTACATGAACAATAGCTATCATTGCGCAGTACTGAGCGCATACATGCGCGTGCGCGCGTGGCAAGCAACTGGATAAAGGCATGATTTAAACTTATTCTAAGCACCTTTTCGTACTTATTGCTTAATTATAAGTATAGATGTTATATATATATATATATATATATATTTACATTTATTTATATATATATATATATATATATATATATATTTGATATATCTATCTACACTTCTATTAAAGCAATATGTACGAAAAAGTCAATACAAAGAAGATAATTAAAAAATATGGTCTAGGCGAAAGCGAACGGGTATCCGTATATGTCAAGAGGGCCAACGATGTGAGTCTTCGTAGATGGTGCTAGTGGACCCGTGTGAAGGAGCGGCGGCGGCATGGTATAGGCCGCTGATTCAGACGCTGATTTATGACTGGGTGAAATTAAATGAGCATGCGCTATAACCATAATTTATTTTATATAATATGTTCTCGTATACAATTCATTTATGGACACTTTGCATATATGCAAACAAAAACGTTTGTAAACGTGTGTTGTTGTTTGTAAAAAGTAAACAAACCGAAACGTCACGTATTCTACATGGGTCACACTGAAAGTTTTGCATTCCTAACTGCACATAACTTTTTGAATTTCGAATGTTTTGTTTTAAAACAAGCTTGTACTACTTAAATTAATATAAAGACAATGCCCAGGATCAGGATTATCAGAAGTATCAGGAATTTCAGGTTCTGGAGGCCTCATATGTTTATTCGTAGGCGTGGATTTATCGGGCGAGGAGAATAGAAACAACACTTCCAATACGATATGCTCTAATGCGATTTTACAATTATGCGTTGAAATATAATCTGATTAATGTTATACAATATTAAATACACTCCACCGAACACGTAATGCGCATCTGCGATGTGATTCGTTTGCTCTGTAATAACGGCTATCGAACATAACCTCGCCTGTTGCACACTAGCACCCGGAGTGGTGTCAGAGTGGAGAAACGTTTACCGTCGCCTGCCAGTTACGTTCCTTGCCACTCTACAATAAATAAAATTCTATAGTCTATGATCGAAGCGCCGTCACGGCCGGACTGACGTTCGCACGTCCTCGTGCGTCTGTCTGTGTCCAGCTTCCATCGTCCGATTAATCTGCAAAGATTAAACACAACTGGAAGATTTGTCTTTGTACGCTCGTCCATCACTGACACTTTGCTAGTGTCTGTCACCCGTCACCCATGAAAGTTCATCTCGGCATCTGTTCGTTTCATCTCGTCACTAAACACTGGACCGGACAACCCATCCGCGTCCCACACACCGCCCTCTCAGAGCGTCCCTCACACCGCCCTCTCAGAGCGTCATCCATAACCATCATAGTGGCCTGATCCGGAACTTCGATCTGCATAAGCCAGTCCCTTAGACCTTCCACTTGATGCACACACCGTTAGTCGCACACAGGTATTGTAGGCTGACTTAGGACATCAACCCGCATAAGCTAGTCCCGTCGACAGCTACTCCACCATCGCACACTTCACAACCTTCATGTTGGGATTAACGCGTATAAGCCAGCATGGAGATATGTGAATGAACATGGACAGTAACACGAGATTTACACATTAAGATACACAATATAACTTACGATTTACTATTCATCAAACTCAAAGGCAGAGAGGGTTTCGGAGCCAGCGGTTAGAGTGCACGAACTAGATACCGAGACTGTATCACTATCGTCGCCGGACGGAACCCTCTCTATCTCTTGACCGTGGATCGCCGTCATGGCCTCGTCTGCGTTATTAATTAAAGAAGTAGCCAATCGTAAACCATCGTAACCCCCGGGTACAGCACGAAAGTTCTCGTGAGCATACTTGTAAGTTCGGCTAGACCCATCAACTTCCTTTAGCTCGTACCTATCGTTATCTAAAATGCGAGTGATGATGAATGAACTTTTGAACTTTCTCTGCAATGTAGTCTGGTTACGCTCACTACATTAAGGAAGAATAATTCACCTTGAGATAAGTGTTTACTGCTGTGCTACCGCGGTTAAAACGCTGTGTTTCGGATGCAGTCGTTTTCTCGATATTCTTGGCTGCATTATTTCGAATCGTATCCAAATCTAAACGAGACTCCGTTTCCGAGTTAAACTATATACTAGACATACCTTAAAACTGTGATGGTATGCCGTACATCAGTACCCTTAGCGTGTAACCTGTTACTCTGGACGTTGTACTGTTCAACGCTAGCAGTATGTCTGCTTAAGTTCGTCGCGCCATGTCTTGTTTGGATCATTTTCTACTATAGTAAGTTCGTTTTTATGGTTTTTAAGACATTACCCGCTCTACTTGACCGTGAGCCCTACTAGAGCCAGTAGCAATGAAATGGAGCTCTATGCCGAGATCACTAGTACTTTTTCTTGTAGTCTGTACTCATATAGCATCTACCTTGATCTGCGATAAATCGTCTTGATGCGCTGAAGAGACAAACAGCACTTTTATGAGCTTTTATGGCACTGGTAGTATTGACCGAAGGTGTATGTGTACGTATGCGTGTGTGTGCGTGGTAATGTAAACAGTTCTGTTACACGAGCTCTTGTTATTTTATAAATTAAATCAAGTAAAAAATACCATAAACGATACAAAAGTACCTAGAATTCGAAGAATTTTGGAGAAGACACATTTCAACCAAATAAATTGGACGGCGGGATTGATATCCAGAGGAAATCACGGCAATAAGGTGAACATATCCACTGTTAATTTCAAATTTACACCCACACAAAGTAAACTGTATACATACACAAATTGAAAATAACCAATAAAATCAACTTCAACTTCTTTGTTAATGGCTTGTGTGGGGTTTCCACAATTTCGCCAATGTCGCGTGGATAGAGTGGAAAACTGACGCTGGAGATGGCCGTTTTTTTTTTTTTTTTTTAATAATTTTGTCTGAGTATATATATATCTGAAACAACCGGGACAACACAAGACAATTAGACATACACAGGACAACACAAATATAAATTACTTAATAGGTACACATATAGTAAATGTAAAATATTTGTAGTATGGTATAATAATTATAGTTTAATTTTATTAATTTGGATAAATTTACATAGAATATGAATGGTAGGAAAAGGTAAGGGACAGCAGGTAATTCAGATTAGTAGGACGGGGGGTTTCTGAAGGAAGCAAGTCCAACAAAGAGCAGATCAGCCTCGGACAACTGAAAAAAATATGGTCTGTAGTGCCCTCATCAAGTCCACATTCACAGAGCGAATGATCACGAACTCTTATCTTGGCCAAAAATACTGGAGTATAAGAGTGACCCAGCCTCAAGTGACAAATGGTTGACGTGGTTCTTTTGTCGATGTTCTTAAATTTTAAAAACCATGGTTTGGGAGGAATGACAGGTTGTAGTTCCCCATAAAAAAATCTTTAACAGTTTTAGACCTTTGCCAAAGAGAAGCCCAAGTGGAGCGCAGTTGAAGTTGACATGTGGAATAGAGATCGTGAACACAAATTTTATAATGATCTTTGTTACCATAAAGAGTAGCTTGTTTTGCACATGAATCTGCAGTTTCATTTCCTGGAATACCTACGTGGCCAGGGATCCATGCTAGAACGACATTTAAACCCTGTTGATGGCAATCATACAGAGCTTCTTTTATTTTTAAAATAATAGGGAACCTTGACTTGCTTCTAAATTGGTTGGACATAACAGCTTGGAGGCAACTTTTAGAGTCGGTGAAAATTATAGATTTTTCTATCCTGTGAGACCTGACATATAGAATAGACTCTAAGATAGCAACTGATTCCCCAGTGAATACTGAAGAAATTGGTGGGCATTTATTGCTCAGTATTATTTTAAACTTGGGTATCCACACAGCAGCGCCTACATCTTTATCTTTCCCTAGTTCGGATGCATCAGTGAATATTGTAACCCAATCCCTCCATTCACTATTAATTATTTCATTAAACAGCGTGGTGGATTCAACAGTATTCTTGTCTATGCCAAAATCAAGAAAAATCGAGGGTTGGAATATCAGAGCATTATAACTTACAGAGAATAGGGGATTCATGGGGAACTGGAGAACTGGGCAGGCTAGTTGAGAGTATTTGATAAAGCTGCGAATAATACATGGAAGTTTTTCCTTGGATCTGTATCCTTGGGATCGAATAAAACTGTAGAGTTCTTTAATTTTCAACAAGAGTGGGTGATCTGAATTTTGTACTAGTTTGAAGAGAAACCTGTCAGCAAGAAATCGTCTACGAAGGTGAAGTGGGGGTTCAACGCATTCAACCTGCATAGCATTAATTGGGGATGATTTCATTGCACCAAGAATAATTACTGTATAATTACATTTTGATTGTATTTTGGTCAATTTATCAAGAGCTGCTTTATTACCAGGGTCTAGTAAGAATGATCCATAATCTAAATGGCTGCGAATAATAGCATTGTATAATATTTTTTGACAGAATGGATGTGATCCCCACCATACCCCAGAAAGGGCACGAAGAATATTTATATTTTTTTCACATTTTGTTACAACATTGTTAAAATGAGGTACACCAGTAAGTCTAGTATCCAGCCAAACACCTAGAAATTTAACTGAGTTTTTTTGAGGGATAATTTCGTTTTCATACAATATACTCAAATCAGGAACATGTCTTTTATTCGTGAATACTATGGTATTACTTTTAGTTGCTGATATGGATAAACCATGATCAATTAACCAGTTACCTAAATATCGTAATGCAGAATTCAATCCATCTTCAGCTTCTGAGATGGATTTAGCTGAGCGGTATAGAGCTAAGTCATCAGCATACTGTAGAATCTGACAAAATGGATTTACTGTGTGCTCCAAGTCATGTGTGTATAGACTGTAGAGGAAAGGGCTTAGAACTGAGCCTTGTGGGAGGCCTTTCCAAATAGTTCTGGGTGATAAATAAGAGTCTTGTGTTTAAATTAGGATGGATAGCTGCATTAAAAAACAGCAAATGAAACGTATTATCCTCTCAGGGATACTCAGCTGGGACAACTTGTCTCTGAGTACTGGGCCATCATTCTCTATTGCCACTCGGCCACGTAACGCGCCGCGTTAAGATATCTGCGTGGAATTGTTTGTGCTTGTTCGAAAATTGCCGTACTTGTCCGAACGATTCCACAGCGAGACGCGTTACGCGTGTGACTGTTCATAGAGAATAATGGCCTAGGAAGAAGGACGTTATCATAAGCAGATGAAATATCCAGGAAAACCCCTATGAGGAATTCCTTGTTCAAAAAAGAGTGACGGATTTCAGTTGTTAGTATACTAAGGCTATCAAAAGTACTCATGCCTTTTATAAATCCAAATTGTGACTTGGCAAGGAGGCCCTTACTTTCAGCTAACCACTCAAGCCTATTTTTAATAAGAATTTCTGAAATTTTCGCTAATACACATGATAGTGCAATAGGGCGACGTGAATTGGGGTCAGAAGGGTTTTTTCCAGGTTTCAAAATAGGGATGATAACTTGATTGCGCCAGGATTCTGGAATATAGCCTTGCTCATAAATATATTAATTAATTTCAATATGAGACATTTAGTTTTTTCTGAAGATCTTGTAATAAATGAATACGGAATTCCATCCAGACCAGGGGAAGAATCAACTAAGCCATTTAAGGCTACTTGAAGTTCATCATATGAAAATCAAGAGTCAATATTCCCAATATGAGAGTTTGTTGCGTTCGTAATATTAAAGGAAAGGGAAAGGTGGACAAATGGAGGAGCAAGCTTATTTGCGAAAGCTTCCAACCAGGAAGAGGCGTCATTGGATGTTATATTATCTGTGTTATAGTAACCTCTGAACCTGCGTATTTGCTTCCAGACCAAAGAAGGAGGAGTGGTAGGAGAAAGGCTTTCACAGAATGTAATCCATCCAAGCTAATGAGACTATAGAATCCTTACTAAAGGAAAGTGACGAATTTCTCGACACTATACATGACTATGAAAATGACCTAATAGAACGTGATGTTACTAATAAAAAAGTACTCTTCCTATCTAATCGCCCCAGGGCTCCACTTTGTAAAAAATATGACAAAACTGCTCACCAAGCCGTTGTGGCCAACGTCCCAACCTCTTTACCTAATGGGTACGCCCTCCACATGTCACAACCCCCTTCTGCTCTTCCCCGGGAAGAATCACAAGGCCAACTATTAGTTCAGCTCTTAACTATAAAAAATAATTTCACAAAACTCCATTAATTTACCGTCCAACGTTGCCCAAATGATTGCCCAACTCACGTCGTTATCCAACCACTATGGATCAGTCCAAAATTCTTCAATGGAACGCTCAAAGTCTCCGTCCGAAGACTCATGAGCTATATTATCTTATTAGCAAATATTCCCCCATCGTGGTGGCCATCTCGGAGACTTGGAGGGTTCCCGGATCTCGGTATCGAGTTTCGGGTTACTCCTGTCTTAGGGATGACCGCCAGGATGGGTATGCAGGATGTGCCATACTTGTCAATCGTTGTTTGACCTTTTCTGAAGTATCCCTGCCTGCTCACAGCTCAGAAATCAATGCTGTTGCTGTTCGAGCTCTTAATATTACTTTTTTATCAATGTATATTCCTCATCCCCACTCTTATTTAATTCCTGATATCCTTCTTATAATATCCTCCATCCCTTCTCCTGTAATAGTTATGGGTGACTTCAATGGTCATCACACTTCATGGGGTTCCGCTGACTGTGATGTGTTTGGATATTTGTTGCTGGAAATGTTTGATGAGGCAAACTTATGTGTCATTAATAATGGTTCTCCTACTCGTAGAGTTCGACCAACACAAAACCCTAAAAGTGCAGTTGACCTCACCGTTTCTTCTCCATCCCTTTCTTCTACTATTTCTTGGGTAGTTCTACCTCTTTCCTATGGGAGTGATCACTATCCCATCTTAATAAATCTCCCTCAGAGATCTCCATCACAATATTCTCCTAGTTCTCTCCCTAAACACAGAGTCTCTGGAGCTGATTGGGAATCGTACTCTTCCAGTCTGGACTGTAAAATAGACTTATTCCCTAGTCCTTCTGCTGATCCTCTTTCCTGTTATGCAACATTTATAGATTCCATTATTACATCCGCAAATAAACATATTCCTTTAAAAAAACCTAGGTGTAACAGATCCTCTCCCCCGTGGTGGGATCATGAATGCTCACAAATTGTTCGGGCTCGCAATATCTTGTTTCGTTGGCAGTCAGCGCATGATTGAGCCCATTTTCTACAGTCTCGACGAACACCAGGCCATACAAATCGTTCAGATATAAGTCGGCTAGAAGCTGCTGGGCCTGGATGACTCAGATTATGAAGGCTGTCAAATATCTGTCTTCGAAAGCCAGGTGGAATATAAGGCCGTGGGCTGGGCGTTGACAGATCGCAGTACAAAGTAGCCTCTGGTGTCTTGAACTTCTGAAGCTTCATTGAAGAACCTTTGGTCAGTAGATCATTCAATTCTGGGTCGTCTTCTTGTTTTTTTTTCAACGCATGATAATCTATATTTTTAATGCTTTCCACGCGTGAAAATGCATTTGCAACTATGTTCATTTTCCCGGAGATATGGCGGATGTCAGTGCAGAATTGTGCTATATAATCTAAGTAGCGATATTGGCGAGGCGAACAGTTATCTTTATTCGTGGTGAATGCGAAGGTGATGGGTTTATGGTCGGTGAAAATCGTAAATGTTCTCGCTTCTACCATATACCGAAAGTATTTAATTCCCTCATATATCGCCAATAGTTCCCTGTCATAAGGATTATATTTCTTCTGCGCTGGTGTTAATTTCCGTGAGAAAAATCCGAGTGGCTCCCAATCATCATTGCACCGTTGTTGGAGAACAGCACCAACAGCAACATTTGACGCGTCGGTAAATAAAGCTAGCTCTGCCTGAGTAATGGGATGTGAAAGTAGTGTGGCTCTTGATAAGCTATTTTTGCTCTCTTCAAATGCGTGCTGGAGCTCCTGTGTCATATCAATAGGTGTGTTACTTTTAATGTTAGGTCCGGAGAGTGCAGAGTTGAGTGGGCCTCGAATTGCAGCTGCACCAGGAACAAATTTGCGATAAAAATTAAGCAATCCTAGGAACCTCCGTACCTCTTTTGCGGTCTTTGGTACTGGATAATTTTGTATGGCTTTAACCTTCTCCTCTAAGGGGCGAATTCCGTTTGGTGATACATGGTAACCAAGGAATGTAAGCTCGCTGGCACCCAGTACACACTTAGAAGTGTTTATAAGGACACCATACTTCTTAAGCCGTTTAAATAAAATTTCCAGGTGTTCCAGGTGCTGGGTCTCCGAGCAGCTGGAAATCAGAATATCATCGCAGTATCCATATGCAAATTCGAGTCCCTGCAGTACTTCATCCAGGAACCTTTGAAAGGTCTGCGCTGCATTGCGCAGACCAAAGGGAATTCAAATAGACCAAATGGAGTTATGATGGCTGTCTTCGGTATGTCCTGCTCTTCTACTTGTATTTGGTTAAAGTCCTTGACTAAATCGATTTTGGAATATACTCTGGTACCTGAGAGCTGATAGGCGAAGTCATGTAAATGTCTGATTGGGTATCTGTCTGGTATTGTACGGACGTTGAGACTTCTGTAGTCTCCACATGGTCGCCAGGAATCATCTTTCTTACGAACCAGGTGAAGCGGGGAAGACCAAGGGCTTTCTGATCGTCGAGCGGTACCATTGTACAGCATCTCTTCGTATTCATTCTTGGCAATTTGGAGTCGATCCGGTGCCAAGCATCGAGATCGAGTAGCCACAGGTAGTCCAGGTCACGTTCCGGAGGAAGACAGGACAACCACAATCGCAATCGTGAAAGATCTTCCTCAGGCAAGCGATCACAGTCTAGGTCAATAACGGCGGTTGATGACTGCTACACGTGCAAAGGCCGCCTATTCATTACAGACAAGACAACCAAGCTACAGTTTCTGGTGGATACAGGTTCTGACCAGTTTTACCATCAACCTGATCAATGATGATTGGTTGGTTTATATTTGTTGTCTGAGGACGCTACTTCGTGAGAAACGTTGTAAATCAAAATATGATTTATTTGCAGCAAATGGCACACAAATAGCAACATACGGATTTATACAGCCGAGTGTAAATTTAGGTCTTCGTCGTGAATATAAGTGGAGATTTATCGTAGCCGACGTTACAAAACCGATCATAGGAGTATACTTCTGAAGCTTTTACGGGTTACTCGTCGACTGGCGCCACCACACTTTAATAGACAGCCTTACGACACTTTCTGTTCAAGCACCTCAGTATCATCAACAAGATAGCGAACTATTGTCCGTCAAGGTTTTCACTGGAAACACACCTTACCATGAACTCTTGGGTCGTTTCAGCGAGATCACAAGGCCTACAGGTACTCCAGTTCAAATACTTCATAATACTAAGCACCATATACGCACTACTATAATAATTGCTTTACCTGCTTTTCCTTGCTGGCTAACAATCTTTTAATAAGCTCTAATTTTAATTTTTCATATTTGTTTGTTGCAGGTGGCGAAACAATAATATCTTCGACTTCAGCAGCGATCGAAGAATCTAACTGTGATATTGCATAAGAAAACTTGGTAATGTCTGTTGTAATATTCGATATAGCGAAATTGCCCTCAACTTAAGCACACCATATAGCTGTTTTTTCTGCCCAGAAAGGTGGTATTCTGACACCAACACGAAACACATCCAACGAGGTTGGCGGCGTCGCTACGGTACAAAAAAAATATTATGTTCCTGTTTTATTAATATAGGGATCAGTAGAGTATTTTAGTATAAATAATATTAAAATTTTGTGTATATATTTGGTTTGTAAGTTTATAGTTACCCGGACTCGGTTCGTTCATAAAAGTTTTTTGTCATTTATGAACGAGCCGCCCGATTTGCAGGGCCCGGGGGGCATGGTCCCCCCGGCGGCTAATTATGTGACCGTAACAATGCATAATATCATCTCAAACCCGTCCGTATCCATATACGGACGGGTCTAGTACCCAGCGCACTGGTCGCAAAAGAAGTCGTCTTAGTAAGATTTGCAAAACATGCAATCTGAAAAAACGGAAGCACGCTCAGGCGGTTGATGGTAAAACTGGTTGTCACTGCTTAGATAGTGACACTAGGGATAAAAATATTTCCAATCAACCTATTGAAAATCCTATTGCTATTCCATCCACATCATATAATGGTCCGTTCCCCAAGGATTTCTTTCCGTTTCACGAACTAAATACAAACCTACAGATATTGCTCCATTTATTGTACATGTACAACGGGTAATGAAATCACCTGATGATGGAACTACTCTTCATCCAGTCTCATTCGGTAAATTCCTAAAAACAAACTCTTGCAATGGCATTATCGATGGTTATTTGAAGAGAATAGGAAGGAATAGAATTTCAGTTGCTTTCTCAGAATTTAATGATGCCAATACATTCATATGTAGCAAGAATCTAGCAACTAAGGATTTAAAAGCCTTCATTCCATCTTTCAATGTTACACGAATGGGTGTGGTCCGTGGAGTGCCATCGGAATGGTCACCAGACGAAGTGACAGAAAATATATCTGTGCCCAGCGGATGTGGTAAGATTCTAAAGGTAAGAAGAATATATTATAAGACTATGGTAGAAGGTTCCCCGGTTTGGAAACCAACACAGAGCGTTGCCCTTACATTTGACGGTTAAGTCCTACCTAAAAAAAAAAAATTTGCTATAATTCTCTGCCAGTTAAACTTTACATGTACCCGACTATTCAATGTTTAAACTGTTCTCGTTTTGGTCACACGAAACTTCAATGCCACTCTAAGCCCAAGTGTTACAAGTGTGGTAATGAACATACTGGTAATACTTGTGATGTGGATGAAGAAAGCGTTTCGTGTTGTCTGTGCTCAGGAGCTCATTTTGCAATTAGTAAATCAT
Source organism: Alsophila aescularia (assembly GCA_946251855.1). Taxonomy (NCBI): domain Eukaryota; kingdom Metazoa; phylum Arthropoda; class Insecta; order Lepidoptera; family Geometridae; genus Alsophila; species Alsophila aescularia. The sequence goes on from OX276380.1 coordinate 34,907,877, forward strand.
GCCCCGAATTCACACGTCAAAAGCAAATCAAGGTTACTAGGGCAGAAAATAGCATCTCATATGGCGAAGCATCCCAATTGGTCCCACCAGTATCGAAATCTTATGCCGATGTTGTTAACTCTGTCCCTCAACTCAGCTCAAATCAGTTTCATTCTAACCCACCAACTACATTTACCCAACGTCCATCACAAATTTCATATAAAAAACAGTTTATACTAACCACCGTCAAATGGAGGTTTGACCCATCAAAAGGATACGACCGAGCAGCTCACCAAAATATTATCAACGAGTATAATATTCCCACTCCACAAGACGGTTGCGCTCTTAAAATCAAACATAATCCATTCATGATGTCGACATCAGACATCATTCAAATCCTCATCGAGACATTGACCCAGTCAAACATTGCAGTACCGTCCATCGTTGCCCCTATAATTGACATGTTTAGAACACCTAAAGCCATTAAAAATGGCGGTCTTACAAAAGATAATACAATAGAACTGCAGAATTGCAGTTCATAAAAAAAGTGAAATTATTCACTTAATAAACAAGTAAGTACAACACTTGTTTATTCTCACTTTCGGAGACCTGGCTTGAGCCAGGCTCCATTTCCAAAATCCACGGATTCTCTTGTTTAAGAGATGATAGATCTGATGGGTATGGCGGTGCCGCCTTGCTCATCAGAAATACCACCTCTTTCTGTCCTTTAACTCTTCCGACCTACAATCATTTTTCCGTGGTAGCAGCACAAATGAAAAACATTTGTGTTGTTTCTTTATATATTCCATACCCTTCTTCCTTAGCTTTCCACTACTTAAATGATCTATTCTCTCGTCTCCCCAGACCTTTCTTAGTCTTAGGAGACTTTAATTCCCATCATACTTCTTGGGGATGTTCTATTTCTACTTACTGTGGTGAACTGCTAATAGACTTTCTAAATACATACAATATTTGCATCATAAATACTGGCTCCCCTGCCAGATGCACACCTCCTGATAAAAATTAAAGTGCAGTAGATCTATCAATTTGTACAACAAACTTAGCTTCATCGTTAACATGGCATACAATATCATCTACTTTTGGAAGTGACCATTTTCCGATTGTTATTACTCTTCCTTTTCACGGTCCTCGAGATACTCCTCGAAAACCACGATTAAAATATTACCTTAATAATAACAAATTATGGAACAAATTCAAAACATCTGTAGAGCATAAAATATCAAATTTAACACACGAACTTCTTAACGACACTGACACTTTCACAAAAATACTTACTCAAGCTGCGGACGAAACGTTTACACTTATACACTTAAAAATTCATCTACTGGCTTCCTTCCTTCTCCACCTTGGTGGGACAGAGAATGCACTGAAGCAGTAAAAAAAAAGAAAATATGCTGAACTTGAGTACAACAGCGAGATGACAATGGAAAATTTTGAAACCTTGACTAAATTATTAGACACGTAAACTACTCAAAGAAAATAAATTCCAAGGATGGAGAAACTTTTGCCTCTCTATCCCTCCTTATATAGGGCTGTTTTTTTTAGAGGTATAGAAGTTGACATGAAATTTACTGTGTTCGAAAGATAATCTTCTGGCATTATAATTTAAATATGACTTCTGGCATATGACCGCCACGGCTGGCTCGGACGTAGTCCAAACTGGAGGTCCAATTTTCGATGACCTTTTCCAAAATTTGTGGCCGTATATCGGCAATAACGCGGCGAATGTTGTCCTCCAAGTGGTCAATCGTTTTGGGCTTATTGGCGTAGACTAGCGACTTCACATATCTCTACAGAAAATAGTCAAGCGGCGTTAAATCGCAGGATCTTGGAGGCCAATTCACGGGTCCGAAACGTGAAACTATGCGGTTACCAAACGTTTCCTGCAATACATCAATTATGGCACGAGATGTATGACATGTTGCCCCGTCTTGTTGAAACCACAGCTTCTGCACATCATGATTGTTCAATTGATGAACGAAAAAGTTAGTAATCATGGCTCTATAGCGATCTCCATTGACTGTGACGTTCTGGCTAGCATCGTTTTTAAAGAAGTACGGAACAATTATTCCACCAGCCCATAAAGCACACGAAACAGACAGTTTTTCAGGATGTAACGGTGTCTCAACATAAGCTTGAAGATTATCATTACTCCAAATACGGCAGTTTTGTTTATTGACGTATCCATTTAATCAAAAGTGAGCTTCATCGCTAATCAAAATTTGCACAATTCGGAAGCGTTGTTCAGGCGTCAGTCTGTTCATGTTGAAATGCCAAACCAAACTAAACATAATCACAGCTGACAAAATGGCCGCCAGTTAAAAAAGTGTTGCCAACTTAAAGTTCTATACCTTTAAAAAAAACAGCCGTTATAAGCCCTTCTATCGTATGGCGTAATATCAGAAGATTTAGAACCGGCATTAGTGATTCCCTTTTTTCATCCTTACCTGCAAATCTGAATGACCAATTTCTACTGGCACCACTGACAGTACCACAGCATGATCATTTTTGCAATTCTATTCCCCCTACAGTATTCCACAGCCAATCAAGTTTAAATTCTCCCTTCACTATACAAGAATTAAAAGGGGTTCTATCGGCTGTAAAAGATTCTGCCCCTGGAGAAGATGGCATACCGTATTCATTTTTAACCAACCTCACTGAATCATCACTTGTACATTATCTGGACATAATTAACACAGTAATGTTATCCGGAAATATACCTCCTTCCTGGGAATCCCAAATTGTTCTTCCAATTCTTAAACCAGGTAAAAGACCAGTATCATCGTATCGCCCAATAGCTCTATCTTCTGTTATAGTAAAAGTAGCTGAGAACTTAGTCAAAAACCGCCTCGAATGGCTTGTCGAAAATCGTGATATGTTATCTGAGTCACAGTTTGGTTTCCGAAAGGGCAGGAGTACATTGGATAGTGTGGGTACTCTTGTAACAGACATTCGGATAGCATTTACAAACAATGAATCGGTTCTTGCAGCGTTTTTAGATTTAAAATCAGCATACGACAATGTTCTTTTACATGTTCTTAAATATAAGCTTCATAAACTTGACATCCCAGAAGTTCTCACTTGCTTCATATTTAACCTCCTGTCAGGAAAATCAATAAAACTAGACCAAGCACGGGATCATAGCAAACTCGTCTGGAAAGGACTGCCGCAAGGATCTGTACTCAGCCCTATTCTATTCAACATTTATACTTACGATTTAGAATCTTCCCTCAAAAATTCAGTGAATTTACTACAATACGCTGATGATCTCGTCTTATATTCCAACGAAAAATTTAGTACGGTTTTTAGGCGTTCTTTTGGATTCAAAACTTTCAGGTGTTCCACATTGTGAATATGTTGCTGATAAGTGTGAGAAGCTCCTAAATTTCCTTCCTCCTTTGTGTGCTTAAGAGTTTTCTGTCACATTTGTCTGGATACCCAGCCACTGTGGTATCAAGGGCAATGAAAAAGCCGATAGACTTGCAAATGAGGCTGTGACACAGAATAAATAATAGCAGAAGTTGCACTTCGCGCAACAATTAATAGAAATAGCGACTCTTGCTACTAAGCAACAAAGTGCAATTCAGCTCGCATAAGCGCTCAGTGCATAACGCGATATTCACCTAAACGTTGCCGCTCTCTTCTAACGCGTAACTCTGTCGCTGTCTGGCACGGAGTGACGCACTAGCTGTGGCGCTATTGTTGTCGACTTGCCGTTGCTGCTTATAATATTCATCGTCTATCTACCTACTTGGCCACGTAATCTATCTTATGTTTGATGCGTATAATGACACGATCAATTAGGTAGATAGAAAATGAATATTAAAGTCAGTCTTTTGTAATTAACAAATGAAAATAAACCTTCAATCTTTAGGCTACCTAGGTATCTCTTTGTTTAACATTCTACATTAACTTACAATAATAATATTTTCACATTTTAGAACTAAGCAAAAAGTTCGTCGAACAAAAACATAAATAACAATCCTTTTTTTGGGCAGTCGAGTAAAAAACTGGTTGTTTACATTTTCACTATACTAATTCTTAATTATCTCCTAAACACGTGAACCGATTTACATGATTTATACGGATAAAATGGTTTTAGATCTAGACCTTTCATTTCACACCAAAATCGTTAAGATACAAAAAATCACATTATCAAGTTGCTCTCGTAATTATCCAACATGTATGAAACGCATAATAATTCTTTTAAAAACTGTCTTATCAAACGTTAAACAATAAATTTATTTTAAACTGGGTCTAATTCAATAAAAAGGAATCAAATTTTATTTGATAACAACACGATAATACTTATTTAGGTAGGTAGGTAGTTCTAAAATACAACGCATAAATGTGTGTGACATGACGCGTTGAAATAAAAATATGTTTTGAAGTACCTAAGTACTCTTTTTTTATTTAATTTACAACGTTTGATTATTATCTGCGATTAGAAGCACTCGTACTTGCAGCGAATTTTAAGTCTTTCGGGTAGACAGTTAGCAAAAAAATATGCATGTGTGTAGGTAATTTTTTGTTAGCACCCACATAGAATGTTGAAAATATAAATCTTTTATATGGAATAAGTTCCACCACTTCATATTTACATTCTAGTCAAACGCCAAACAAAGGTCTATCTAGGTAGGTACAAACTAACGGACTCCGCTTGCAAAGTTGCGGGCAAAACATAACACACCTATAAATATGTACTTACTATATATATATTTTATTCGTTTAGTCATTCAGTTGACAGATCTGTGATAACTTTATTGTGATAAAGACACAAAAAAACTATGAGTATTTGTTTCTACTAAGGCATCCCTTCACACAACAATTGTTATTATTGTTACATTTCGCCATTACTAGTGAAAGTTCAAACAAGCGACACGGTAAGCGTCTGAATGCAAGCGCGCGGCGGCTGGCCTCGCCTGATTTGTAGCCCCGGGGCTCAGCAATCTGTAGGTTATTAGCTCGCGTAAGTAGGTAGAATGACAGATGCCTGGCTGTGATGTGTGGAGACCTATTTCCTTTCATAAACCATGTACACGATTTGGCTACTCTTCCCAGATTTTATCTTCGGAACTCCTGGGATAAAGTCTGGGCAGTAAGTGGCCAATTTAAAGGAAAGTCTTACTTCAGTATACAACCGCGAATTCGTCATAAGGCATGGTTTTCTATAGTAAAACTTGGCATGATCGCCACTTCAATTTTGATACGAATGCGCCTCGGACATATCACCTGCCCAGCCCACCTTGCCAGGATTCATATTAAAGATAGCCCGCAATGTGAATGTGGACATGACTTTGGGGACCTGGACCATATATTTTTCTCTTATCCTAACTATGACCGTTCTTCCTTTTTTGATGACTTGATATCCCTCCGTGTCCCTTTCCCAACATGTATAAAATCTCTTCTGTATATTGGACAAACCTTACATTTACAAAACTTTAGCTAAGTATATATGTAGTAATAATATTAAATTGTAAATAATTTATGTACCTAATTATTTTATAAGTTTTGTAAACATTTAATAATTCTTTCCTTCCTAAATTACCCCTTCTGATCCGTTCCTTTTTCCAAATTTTTCGGATGCTTACAAATCGCGTAACGTTTCCCCACTTTTGTAACAAAACAACACAAGAAATAGTACAAAACATCAATCTGCAACATTTTTATTGTTTACCTACTCAAGACAGGAAATTAAAAATAAAAGCAATACATATTACGAAGTTGAAGCAGACAGAAGCCAAACAGAAGCCACTTAAAATTGGCAGATGCACAAGACGTGCGCATGAAACTAGAAAAGAAAAAAAATAATTAAATGACGGGAAATCTTTTGTCACTTGTTTTTATCATACATTAAAGTTCGTCTTCCGTAGTGAAAATGGAATTGTCAAGAAAAGATTTCACAACTATGATTTTTTATGATTTCCAAAAACATCCTATGTTCTTCTAGGATATTAAAAAAGAAAGCAAAAGTAAAGCACCAACTTGATGATTTTTTGACAGACTTGACAAACCGTCCAGCCGTTATCGCGTGAATGCTCCCCAAACAAACAAACAGACAACGTTTCATAAGTGTTTTTACCAGCCTTAACTTTCGTCGAAAGTATTGGTTTATTCAGAAGAGAAAAGTTGATATAAATTTAAACATATTTCTAAGGTACATATCACAAGTTAATAATAATAATCATTTATTTGATATAAATATGTGTACAAGGTAACAACGGTGGTAAGGTCAGTGTGGTATCAACATATACACACACAAAAAACCTCAACATACAAAAGACTCTTTCTTATCTTATGTTGTATTTTTGCATTATTATGTTGTACGCATTAGGATAGAAAATAATCATTAACCAGTAAATCCAACCATTATTTATATTTTCCACATTTTGCACATGTAATTACAATACAAATCTTAAATCTCAATCAAGTAACTTCCAAAGGATGACTATAGGACACATTGCTATTAAAACTTAGCAACTTATTATTATTTCACTTCAAGAACCAAAAAATATAATCTAAAACACACTTAGTTCTACATACAATACTAAGCTTTACACAATTCAATAGAAGCCACACATTACGGTTCCTAAACATATGCCAATCTGGCTGATTCTAAATCTCATGAACAACTGAACCAAAAAATGTTGAAGATCCAACAGGTTGCCTTTGCTGGCGCCATTCTACAGGCGGCAAAATGCTTCACGCTGATTGGCTGGCGCTTCCAAGAGCACCAACTGCCTCGACGGAAATACCACTCTTCCAAGGTAAACCAACTGTCGCTTTTTGACGGAAGTACTCGTAGATGGATGATTTGACGCTCTTCCGATCCACTCCTCGACAGACTGCATCGAGGCACCATCCGCACAGAGGCCCGCAATAAGCTGTCAATTAATTTGGTTTTATGTTGACGTTTGACGATGACGTTTGACGTCTCGCAAGGAACGGAGTCATCCATCGAGTTTTTTGAATGTATTCAAGCTGTTTGTAAATTTTTATTTTTTCTTCATATTAGTGTTTTTTCGAGGGTTGATGAGTAATATTGGTGAAATATTAATAATTGGGTGCTTGATAACGTGCACGAGTGTGGGCAAAGGATAAAAAAAATAAAAAACGTGAGTATTTGTGATATTTTCACAACTCTCCAGGAAGTTTCAGTAAAACGTCCACCATTTTAGTGATTCGTGACTTTGACAATTATTGACTGTGACTTAACAATACTTACAATAAACTAAACATGACATTGGCGAAATTGCTAGTATTGCCTCCGCAGAAGCCATTATAATAAAAAAAAAGAAGAAGAAGAAGATCCATCAAGCTATGTTTCACGGTTAGATATTTCCTTCGCCTTTGGTTTCACGGTTTCAGCCAATTGTCACAATTATAACATTGGAAATTTTAAAATAGTGATACCATTCTGGTTCAATTGTAATTATTTAATTCTTTTTAGTGATTGTTTACAAAATAACATTTGAATTAAAAAAGCCGTTTTTTTTGTATTAGCAAAAAAAAAATTATTTTCAGTGGCTTTGGCAAACATCGGAAAGAATATATGCCACAGAAAATAGTATACACTCACTCACTGTAAACTCAACTGTAATTGCAATATTTGCCCAAGATAAACATATTTTCAGACAACTTCAAAAATAAACACCATTCAACATGATCTTGGTCTCATCTATGTTCATTTTGAGACCGATGCGTCGAGAAGCTTCATATAGGTTGGTCAGAAAACTTTACTAGTCTTGCAGCGACTCTGTTATTAGAACTATGTCATCAGCAAATCGTAACTGAGATGTTTTTGCCATTGATATTAATTCAAATTCCTTGTCAATCCAGCGCTTTAAACATATCTTTCAAGGAATTAGTAAACAGTTTCGGGGATATAACATCCTCTTGTCTCATTCCCCTGCGCAGTTGGATATGTTTAGACTGCTGGTTTTGTACCTGAACACTCATAGTCGCGGCGTAATACAGAAATCTCATCACTTCGGTGTATCGTCAGTCCAATTGATAACGCTACTAAAACTCCAGGACCACCCAAGTTTCAACGGAGTCAAAGGCCTTCTCATAATCTACAAAAGCAAGACAAAGCGCTTGGTTATACTCTTCAGACTTCTATATTACCTGCCTCACCGTGTGTATGCGGTCTATAGCGCTAAATCCTCCGCGAAACCCGGCCTGTTCAGGACACTGGAAATCGTCAATTCTTCTTGCGAGACGATTTGAGACCCTCAAAAACAACTTATAGACGTGGCACAAGAATGCAATAGGTCGGTAGTTCTTTAAAAGGGTTTTATCCCCTTTTTTAAAGAAGTGTACTACCATAGTCCTGCTCCACGCCTCTGGAGTTCTTCCACTGTTAAGAACGGTGCTTAATAACCCCTGAAGCCCCAGAAGTACGGGTTTACAATACAAATCTTAAATGCTTGCAAGAGCTCCGAAGTTATAACATCCTTACCAGGGGCCTTTCTATTCCTAAATTAATTGAGCACCATCTCAGTCTCGTCTAGGCTGACGTCGGGCAGTTTATCAGTTTATTAAATTAATATTAAAAATAAATACAAAAGTATAGCACCAACGTATAGTATTCTCTTTTGCACTAACGCTCTTGATGCTTTTTGACAGCCTTGTACAGCGAATAATCGATATTTTCCAGTTTTCCCGTGGAAACTTATCATTTTCCGGGATAAAAAGTATCCATTGTGTTATTCCAGGGTATAAGCTATCTCCATTCCAAAGTTCATCAAAGTTAAAAAAAAAGCGGTTATCTCGTTAAAACTCCCCAAACAAACAAACAAACAGACAACATTTCACTTTTATATATTGTTGTGGATAATTTCTCATCCTACCCAAAATGTACGGTTGACCTGGACCACTGTTTTACGATGCACCTATTATCGGTACTATAAAAATGTCGAGATTTCCACCTTTGATGTCACTTTCTGCTGTAAATTGAAGAAGATTTTTAGACAGCAACAAATAAAAACTCTATTTTTTATGATATTTTTATTTTGTATTATTTGTCAATAATTTCAATTATTTTAGTTACATGACTACTAAAATACGAAAAAATAATACATTATTAGTGTTACTTTGGATAAAATTACTAATTTTTGTAGTGAAACCTGGAGTTTCGTGAAATTATATATGGAATAACTCCGAAAATATAATCATGGAACACAAGGGAGGGGGGGGGATTTGGGTGCTTTTGGCAGCACACGTTTATACTTGTGCCTTGTCTCATAGTTGTGACGTTTTCCGCATGTTGTAAACCTGTTTAAATGTTTCCGAGCGTACAGAATAACTAAGAGGACATACAAACAAGGCAAAGTTAAAATTTTCACTTGTGTAATGACGTTTCTTAGCGATTCTCTATGGCTAAGCCTATAGATAGCCCTTACAGCTCGTTTCTGTAATACAAAAATTCTATTGGTGTCGGCAGCATTGCCCCAGAGCAATAACCCGTACGACATTACAGAGTGAAAATATTGTGAAACATTTTAGTTTATACATACATTAAAAATGATATGCCATATCACACTTTTTCTAATTTTAGCCGTTCTTCCAAATCTGTTCAGCCGATATAGAAAACCTAGTTTCAATAATAAATAGGCACACAAACTTTATTAGTATGATATTATTAAAGCTATACGTTTATTAGCTGTGCCCGGTGGTTTTACTTGCGTGGAGAAATGATGATGGATGATGACGATAACATATACACAATTTCATCAAAATCCATTCAGTCATATTAGCGCTTAATTGTAACAGACAAACATAGGTAAACTAACAAATATGAATGTTTTTATCTGAAATAAATCAAATCGAAAATACATAAATGCACACAAACTTTTGAATATTTATTATAAGATTAGATTGCAATTACAATAATAATTCAGACCTAGGTACCTACATAACAATTATACGTACTAAGTTGTGTTGTGTTGTGTTTAGCCTATACTGTCCCACTGCTGGGCAAAGGCCTCCCCTCGATTTTTCCATTCATTACGGTCCTGTGCTGTTGTGTACCAATTTTTGAATGTTTATTATAAGATTAGATTGCAATTACAATAATAATTCAGACCTAGGTACCTACATAACAATTATACGTACTAAGTTGTGTTGTGTTGTGTTGTGTTTAGCCTATACTGTCCCACTGCTGGGCAAAGGCCTCCCCTCTATTTTTCCATTCATTACGGTTCTGTGCTGTTGTGTACCAATCTCGTCCCGCCATCTTTTGCGTGGTCTGCCGCATTGCCTTCTTTCCGTGATGGGATTCCATTTAGTGGTTACTTTGGCCCATAGACCTCTGGCATACGGCAGATGTGGCCGGCCCAGTTCCACTTCAGGTTAGCGGCTTTTAGAGCTACATCTGTAATGCCGGTTCTGGAGCGCAGTTCGGTGTTTCGAACACGGTCTGTTAACTTAACACCTAGAATGCTGCGCTCCATTTCCCGCTGGCATACCTTGAGTTTGGACTTTTGGATGTCGGTCAGAGACCAAGTTTGTGCACCGTATGTTAGGGTGGATAGAATGCACATGTCCATGAGCTTCCTCTTTAAGGATAACTAGAAAAGCAAATTTATTTTCTCTTTCGTACTTACCCAATATAGCGAAAAGCTAAACCAGATTATACCCTAACCCTATCTACATATTTTCTGCATTTACTATACTGTGGCATGCCCAAAAGCGCCGGGGCCTGCCGACCGCAGTACATATATAGTCCTGTAAAGACTAATATATGTACTGTGTCCCGACTCGCGCCGTGTTTCTCGCTCGCTGCGTCTTTACGCTCGAAACATTTGCGGGGGCTGAGGAAATGTTTTCATACCTACATACTGCCCTAGAAGAGCGCCTTAATAACAACTGCATTAGTTTTGACGAAAATTATCTATGATTTGACTGCAATAAAATGGAACTCTTTAAAAAAATGGTTACACATCTCGTAGATATGAGGAAACATAAAACCAAAACAAATGCGAAAGACCGTTGTCCGGCTAAGAAAAACGGATCTTCTTCTCAGGTAAAGGTGAGGTAATTAAAACAAGATGGTTAATTCAATAACAAAGGGCTTTATTACAAAAATAGAAAAAAACACACATGAGTTATCAAAGCTTGGTATGTACTCTCCCCTTTACTGAGGAATTCAAAAATAAGTATTTTTCACTTAACTAAGTTTGTTCTGCATCAAAACATGATCTACACAGCTAATTCTTATAATAAGATTTAAATGCTCAAATATGATTACGAAATTTTCTTACAAAAATAGTACATAAATTCGGCCTGTACGATATGAATCTACATTAGAACTGCAGTATCCTAGGCTAGTAAAAACTTAGAGAGACAGTGTTCAGCAGTTCATCATATATTGGCTATATATTGGTCACAACGCAACGGAATACTCTTGTCTATGCCTTAGAACGTTCAAAATTAAAAGAGTAATTGTGCAAACAGGAGTGTGTGTGTAGGGTTGTGTTTCCCAGAGGGATGTAAAACTTTAAAACAGAAAATATCTTTCAAACAGTATCCTAACACGCAAGTAGGCGAAGGCTTCCCTCACTACCGCAGCTCACCAACTCGAAAATGATTTGGAGTGGACCAACCTGGAAGCTTCCCGGGACGTCGTACTGTTGACTCGCGTGCCGCCGCGGATCGCTTCCTTTACTCCACTCGTTCAGCTTCTCCTGTTCTCCACGAACGGTGCCTTCCACTCCTCTCGAACGGTTTCTGCGTCTCCCACAGTCGGTGTCTGGTGTCTCTCTTGATCGGTGTCTTCTACGGGACAGATGGTGCGTCGGAGACCGGCTGGTGACCCCCGGAGATCGGCGCACAGCAGCTTCGCAGTGGTGACGGCAGCGGCCGTCCGTCGATGCTCGACTATAACCTGAAACCCACGTTCCTCTGAGGTGCCCGCCTTAGATGGTCGCGGCGCAAAATCAAAACAGATATTTTGTTAGAACAATCCTTGAATCACGGGATATCTCACTAACCTGGCTTTTGCCCTCGTATACTTATTTTGCCGGTTACCAAGTAGTCACGGTTTCCGCGCTTCGTTCTGGACTGCGTATCTCGGTCACTCCGATAAACACAAAAGACTGCGTTGCCCGCTGCTGCCTGCGAATTAAAACTCGTACGACAAAGTCGATTTCGCACAGAACCTACTGGAATTCCAGAAACAAACAATTTTCTCACCTACGCCGATCTCAATCACGTGCCAACTATGTGAAACAAACTAATTCACTGTCCGTATTCAAATGCTCCCAGCAGGCTTTTCTTTTGTATATATACGGACTCTGGCTTCTACGTTGAGTAGCAAAACTGCAGAGACTACATCCGGTTTTCCAGAAACCTCTGGAAAGAACACATCGCAATTCAGACCCTGTCGGCCTAGCTTTACGTGTCACTGTCCTCCAGCCAGCTCTGGTACATTCCAGTCAAATTCCGCTTTGATAAGGATGTTTACCATATAAAAAAAAACAAATAACCTGGAAGATTTCTGTGTTCTACTCACTATATCAAAACATTCCATGGTGTGACCATCGCAAGCGATTTGTATGCGTAAATTATTTTCGACATATGAATCGCTGCCCTCTGAATTTCTGATTTGTTCGCCAACTCAAGGATACGACTTATTCCGGATTTTCCAAACATTTTTGCCCTTTATTTGAAGCTATCCAGGGCCTGAAATATTCCTGGAACGTTTATTATAATGGTAACATCAAAAAGTTGTACTACTTCCCGACAGAGGTCTCCACATCGTTTACACCTTCCTTCCAGTTCATGTCTCTCGACACTAGCTGTCGCTGCGCGGATTTACCATTTTAACCATTTTTAGCCACGAGATGAAAACTTTGCCTTTCCACTTGCAGAGGCAAATTCAACCATTATCCATTGATTTTTAGAAAGGCGAAATCATCATTCAGTCTTCAATAAAGAAATGCTTTCATTGATCCTTCATCGAATAAAGTGGCGCAGCGAACGGTCGTTCGGCGTTTCTTACCAAACTTGGAGTCTGGTTTCCATTTGAGGAGAAAACGCACCATGATCTAATATATGGCGCTTCTACCAATAGGTCTTGCTAACGCTGGCATTATTTGCGATCACGGAGAGAAGACGCTCCTTCTCGACAGATGGCGTTGTACCCAATATATTCTATTTAATCGGGATTTATAACAAATCTCCTTCGGAGTCATGATTTAACATGCTACAAATGGATTTATAAGTTGTAAATGCTGTAATGATGTATGTGTCCTTTTTTAAAGCAATCTTTTATGAGACACCACCTGTACCATTTAAGAACTGAGAGCTCATCGAGACCAATAAAATAAGCCACAGAATAAATAATAGTACAAGTACAGAAGGATAACTGACTGAAGTCATTTAAATACATAGCAACTCTCGCTACAACGCAATAAAGTGCAATTTAACTCGCACAGCGCTGCGATCTTTCAATTATATTTACCTAGAAGGTAAATATAATTGAAAGATCTAGAAGGCTAGAAGGCTAGAATGTACCGTATCACAAAGCGCGACAGCTTCCATTGCTCTAACCATTTCAGAATCGCTCTGTCACTTTTTCGCTCGGCAGGGTTGTATCAAGATATAACTAGGTACTTGTACTACTAATTATTCTGTGATATGATATGATTTAGATATTGTAACAGAATAAACAATTATGTAATATTTATTATTTTAAAATTTATCAAAAAAAAAAAAAAGTTGATGGTTCTATTAACTACATATAATGACATTCTTATCAGAATAGACCAAGTACCTCATCATTTGATTATAATATAATAAGTACTGCACTTTGATGAATAAAAGGTGCCTGTCTGAATTCCATGCTTAATAATGAATGAAAAAGAAATGGCTACCTACGTAATAAAATGACAGTGTATTTCACGAGACTTGCCAGACCGAATGCTATGCAGTACATTCTAGGTTCTTATTGGTACTCATAATTAAGAAAAGAATATAATTTGACAAAAACTTTACGTAAGTAGGTACTTTATCGTAAGCACACGGCGCGCGACTCGTCGAGCGCATGCTTGGCACTCTACTGAATTAACCGCAATATTATGGCCGCAAAGTGTAGGTATAATATTTGGACTTGTTGCGGAGTGCGACTGGCTTGATTAAGCCTTAACTCGAAGGGGTTTCATCTTTTGATGGTTGGGTAATGGGTACCTATGAATCCATCTCCATCTTCAGACCCTCGATACCTCATTGGACCAGATAACTTATGAAGACAAACCAAATGAAACCAAACTCGAAGGAGTTCTATCATTTTGGTATTGAGTACCTGTGACTACCTTCCGGCTTCATCATCAGACCCTGGATACCACATAAAACTGGAGAACTCATCAAGACAAACCAAATGAGCCAAAAAAGCTCAAAAATGCTCAAAAAGCCCAGACCGAGAACTGGAAAGAGTTCTGCACGACTCAAACGAGAGAAAGTATGTGGAAAGTATGTGGGATAAGATCTACAGAGTGATCAGGAAAGCTTCGGGGAGATAAGATGATCTACACCTTAGAACCAATAGTTGTTAGTGGCATGCCTCTCGAATTTGTGCAGGAGTATATCTACCTAGGACAAACTCTTATGTTGGGCAGAAACAACTTTGAGAAGGAAGTCGATAGATGGGTTGGGCAGCATTTGGGAAACTTCGTCATGTCTTCTCATCGCCCATCCCACAGTGCCTAAAGTCTTTGACCAGTGCGTCTTACCCGTAACGACATACGGAGCCAAAACGTGGACACTAACTGTGAGACTGTTCCACAAATTTCAGGTCACTCAGATGCTCGGGGTTTCTCTAAAGGATCGCATCCGAAACGAGGTGATTCGGCAGAGAACGCAAGTCACCGACATAGCTCAAAGAATTATCAAACTGAAGACCTGAATATTTGATTTTAATTTCAACTTGATCCCTACACGCGTTCCTGAGTCAAAGGGTCTTCACAGATAGACAGAAAGACAGACAGACATACAGAATGACGGACGGACGACAAAAAAGTGATCGGTTATGGGTTCTTTTTTTCTTTCTGAGGTACCTAGCTAATGACATGTCACATAACACCGAATATTAAGATTTCGTAGCCTTACTGAGTACATTTTAAGAAATAAAGCAGAGTGGGATGGTTGTTCACTTTCATGACAACAGACTTGATCTATTAAATAAAGCAGTGTGGGATGGTTATTCACTTGCATTGTCCACACACTTGATCTATTAAATATAGCGACTTCCCCGATCTATCATATGCAACATTTTTCTATTTTGATCCTCTTTTACACGTCTGCCTAAAAAAGGAGTGTAATGTTTTCAGGGTTCATGTATGCATATATGTGAGGTTCTTTAATGTCTATAGTGGTATTAGAAAAAGCCTGGTAAAGACGACTACACACACCCAAAGTTTTACAGACCCATAGGACTTCCTTCGGTTCTCGGTAAGATAGTAGAGAAGCTCTTAGTCGGTAGAATCCAATGGCATATTCTCCCGACCCTTAGCAGACGACAGTATGGCTTCATGAAGCAGCGAAGCACCGAAGATACCCTCTATAACTTGGTCAATCACGTGAGAGGTGGTTAGTAAAATGATCGTTTTCCTTATTTCCCTAGACATAGAAGGGGCCTTCGACAACGCATGGTGGCTTGCAATTAAACATCAACTTCGGCTAAAAAATTGTCCGCAAAATCTGTATGCGATGGTAGGTTCGTACCTCAACAACGACCGTAAGATCAAGATCAACTACGCTAGAGCAGCATATAAGAAGGAAACCACGAAAGGTTGTGTCCAGGAATCCATTGGTAGACCAACATTTTGGAACGTTATTCTAGACTCATTGCTACACAGACTGGAAGTTGAGAGAGTATATTGCCAAGCGTTTGCAGATGACGTAGTCCTCGTCTTTACAGGTCAAACATCGACCACCATAGAGCAAACAGCCAATGCCACGCTAGAGATGGTAATAGATCGGGGAAGTCGTAATAAGCTTAATTTTACAGCGCATAAAACGAATTCCATGCTGCTAACAAATAAGTTGAAGTACGGCATTCCCAATCTAACCATGGCAGGCACAACGCTGAATCTCTTCGACGAGATTAAGCTTCTAGGTCTTGTACAACAAGCTTGCCTTTAAATCACACGTGACCGCCTTCTGCAAAAATGCGTGGACATACATATAAACAGCTAGCGTGAGCTGCAAAGGTGACTTGGGGTCTAAATGGCGAGATAACGAGAACAATTTACGAAGCGGTAGTGGAACCCATCATGTTGTATGCTTCAAGCGCTTGGTCTCAGGCAGTAGAGCTAAAATAATACAAGATAAATTCAACTCGCTTCAGGGCTTCGCACAAAAAGTATGCATGTCATACCGAACGGTTTCATTGACATCAACTCTAGTACTTTCGAGTCTGCTCCCGTTAGACCTCAGAATACAGGAAGCATCAAACCTGTACAGAGTTAAGAAGAACCTTAACTAACACTACCTACCGCCAAGAAAGGAACTCGAACGCAACATCGGATATCTGGACCAAAAACATCCGTCTACAATAGTATCCATCGATTACGAGTTCCTTGAAGACGCGGCTCACCAAGTCACTCTTTAATTATTTTTTAATTAAAAAATATTTTTTATGTAAAAAATATTATTTATTCTCTATTTTGTTTCATTTAACTTCCTCAAATACACATTTTGTATGTGGCAAAGCTTTTAATAATTCTTTATTTAAAAAATGCCCAAGCACTCCAAAAACGCACTCGTTCACGTGTTAATGCTAAACACCACTATCTTACCAATCATCCCGTTAGACCTGAGAATACAGCAAGCATCAAACCTGTACAGAGTTAAGAAGAACCTTAACTAACACTACCTACCGCCAGGAAAGGAACTCGAACGCAACATCGGATATCTGGACCAACAACATCCGTCTACAATAGTATCCATCGATTACGAGTTCCTTGAAGACGCGGCTCACCAAGTCACTCTTTCATTTTTTTTAATTAAAAAAGAATATTTATCTAAAAAATATTATTTTTCTCTATTTTGTTTCATTTACCTTCCTCAAATACACATTTTGTATGTGGCAAAGCTTTTAATCATTCTTTATTTAAAAAAAATCCCAAGCACTCCAAAAACGCACTCGTTCACGTGTTAATGCTAAACACCACTATCTTACCAATCATCCAGGTCGTGAAAGACATAATGGTACATATGGCGTGCGGTTTAAAGTATGAACAATAAAAACAAAAGAAACAAAGGCTTGCGTAAATGACGTATTTAGTGTAAAGAATTGTTGCAAAATATTTGTGCTAATATTGGACAAATGTTTCCCTGTAAAGTGAAACAGAAGCAACATATCTACACATATTGTTTTGTAATCTCGCTAGGCAGTAACAAATTGAAAATAATTAGAGCCTAGTCTGTTACACTTGGTAGGTAATTGAATAGGTACAATATCTTTACAATATTACCTGCAAAACTTTGAAGCCTAATAACAATGATTCCTTGCCTACCCATTTTTTTTTATACAAACAATCTCAGGAAATGATGATGAATTACAAGCGATATTTTTGTGTAAATACGCCGTGAATTTTACTGACATAAAAATATGTTTAGGAGTTCGCCATTGTTCTTTGGGACAGAGGCGCTATTGCATCTAGACCCCTCAATTGTGTAATTTTGTGAAGACTAATGAATAACACTACTTTAGTCAAAAGTCTAGTCGTGCTGGTAACATAGAAAGCAAATCTATCTATATACTTATAATAAAACTGTAACGGGTCCAATTCTGTACATTGAAGATATTTTGAAATTTTCTTTTGGATGATACTCTATATTTGATACTGAAGCCAAAACTGTATTTTTATCTTTTTTGTCTGTCTGTCTGTATGTCCGTCTGTCTGTCTGTATCTTGGCTAGGCATCACTCTGAAACTACTGAATGAATTTAAATGAAACTTGGTATGATTTGAGTTCATACTACGAGGTAGGTTATAGGATACTTTTAATCCCGAAAAATTAAAGGGGAACCCTTTAATTTTTTGATACTGAAGCCAAAAGGGGAACCCTTTAATTTTTTGGGATTAAAAGGATAGGCAGGATAGGCGTTGAAAGTTATTTAAAAGAACACGTATCACGCTGAAACTACTGGATGGATTTTATTGCAACTTGGTATAGTCATAGTTTATATAATGGGTAAAAATTAAGGATACTTTTTATCCCGAAAAAATAAAGAATTCCTGCGGGATAATGTCCCAAATTTAGTAAATTGAAGATATTTTGTAAAATTTTTTGAAGGCCGTTCTATATACAATACTAAAGCCAAAACTGTGTCTTTGTAATTATTGTTTGTCTGTCTGTCTGTCTGTACCTTGGCAACACATCACGCCGAAAATACTCACTGAATTCAAATGAAATTTGGTATGATTTGAGCTTATACTTCGAGGTGTAGGACATTAGACACTTTTCAGCCCGAAAAATTAAAGGGTTCCTGCAGGATAAGGGTTGTAAGTTATTTAAAAGAACACGTATCACGCTCAAACTACTAGACAGATTTTAATGTAACTGGGCATAGTCAAAGTTTATATTATCTGTTAAAATTTAGAATACTTTTACTGCCGAAAAAAATAAAGGATTTTTAAGGGATAAGGGTCCAAAGTTTATGTTAAATTAAAGTAATAAAACATCCGTTTAAAGAATGGTACCAAATTTCGTTGTCCGCGTCACGTAACGAGTGGCCGAGCGGTTTACATGCGCGGAAGTCTAATCCAGACGTCCGTGGATCAAAACCACGCGCTTTTTTTTGTTCAATAATTAATAGCCTTTACATATTTTATGCGTTATTTTTACATTTTTTAACCCCCGAACAAAGAGACGGGTGTTATAAGTTTAGGGTGTGCATCACTGTATGTGTGTGAGTGTGTGGGTGTGTGTGTTTTTTCGTTTTTTTTTTGTTGAAAGCTAATGTGATTGTGATGGTTCTTAGCTATATGGGGAGAGGGAGGAGGTGAGAAAAAGTGTTGAAAGCTGAGGTAATTGAGATGGTTCTTAGATATTAAGGAACGAGTAGGTATAGCACAATGGAGTATCCTACTTCCTTAACACGGCGTAAGTATTTTTATTGTACAACCTCTACACAAGAGAGCGTAGTATCTGTACTTATAATAAAGCAATAAGAACAAAAAAGACACTACATAATTTACCAGCATCAAAGATTATTAGAAAGCCAGCATCAAATCTTTGCCAGCATCAACAACTCCAGCGCATAAATCAAATGAATCAAAGTTCTGCCTCCGATTTAACTAGATGGCGCTGATTGTCCTTAAAACACGCAAGCATTTCATTCACTGCAACTCGGCTCACATTACTTCGTTTATTTTTTCCTCGTGTGGATTTCTTACTATTACCTGAAATGCATGTTTAAAAAAGAAATAAATTATCATAGTTGATAGATACAGGCGTTACTTTGCGGAAATACATATTTAAAATTAACAAAATAAAAAATATGTAGCTTACTTCCGCCAAAATTGTAAGTCAGACAAATGATAAATGGTAAAATTAGCAAAAGTAAAACCCCACGCTAAACAAGCCCTCGTCGAGTGTGTCCAGCACTCGACGAGTCAACATCACCCGAAGATGCCTCGTGCAGAGGCGAAACACGTGTAGTATTGATGTCAGACGTTTGGTATTTGGATTGAGGTATATATTTTTTATTGTGTATTTATAATATATCCCCCTTACATATTAAAAGTTATGCAATGATTAGTAATTCTGCGCAGTACAATATTGTACACTAATCAGTACTTAATCATTGCATAACTTTTTATAAGTAAGGGGGTATGTGTATAAATATATAA
This sequence comes from Alsophila aescularia, assembly GCA_946251855.1. NCBI lineage: Eukaryota > Metazoa > Arthropoda > Insecta > Lepidoptera > Geometridae > Alsophila > Alsophila aescularia. The sequence continues at coordinate 34,927,738 of OX276380.1, forward strand.
GTGTTACGATACTTGTATTTGAGTAGGGTTTGTTTAGCGTGGGGTTTTATATTGTGTATTAAATTGTAGTTGTTGTTGTTTTTTTTCTGTTCTCCAGGCCTTAGCTTTCATTTCATTTCCTGCCCTCGTCAGTGTTTCCGGTAAATTATAACCCCGGTGTGTTCAAGTCAAGAGTGAATAGGTATCTACTAGGCAAGCGTGCTACACCTTCGATCACATCATCGCTTTCCATCAGGTGAGATCGTGGTCAAACGATTGCCTAATCGGTAATAAAAAAAAATAAAAAAAAAAAAATTTGCTATAGTTCAATTTGGGTAGGGTTTGTTTAGCGTGGGGTTTTACTTTTGTTAATTTTACTATTTATCATTTGTCTGACTTACAATTTTGGCGGAAGTAAGCTACTTTTTTTTTAATATTTTTTTTTAATTATTTTATTCATTTTAAATAAATTATCGTTTATAAATTACAATCCCTCATAAAAAAGCGCCCTCTTGCGGCTGTTTTTATTGGTAACCAAACTGCTTACTGTTTCACATTTATAACCCCCAAACAAAGAGATAGGTGTTAAAAGTTTAGGGTGTTTATCACTTAGTGTGTGTGTGTGTGTGTGTCTGTGGCATCTAGCTCCCAAACGAATGGACCGATTTTGATGCTTTTTTTTTGTTTGAAAGCTGTGAGGGTGAAAGGGGTGAGGATCGTAGCTCCTTAGTTTGAAAACTGATGATCGAGATGCTTCTTAGCTATAGTCGGGCTTAATATATTTTCTCTCCACTAGAGAGCGTAGTATCTGAACTTATAATAAAGCATTATGAACAAAAAAGTCTGTACAAAGAAGATAATTAAGGTTTGATTTAAAAACTGGGTAACTTGGTATCTTAGGGCCTGGCGCATATTATTGTATTATATGCATTTATTTCACCGCAATACGTGCACTTCTATGACACTCCGTACTTCACAGAATATGCGTTATATAACGGCTGAATGAATTTTGAAGAAATGTACTTAGTACTTACTTAGTATAATATTGTACTTTGTAGGTACTTTTGGTCCTGGAATAACACGTGTGGGCCACTTTTAAATGAAACGACCACGCGGGGAATGCCGTGGGCACAGCTAGTGTACAATATAGTAACCAACATAGGATACTTTACATCCCGGAAAATGGTATGTTGCCACGGTAAAACTGGAAAACGACAATTACTCGCTGTAAGGAACGGAATGACGTTGCCATGCAAACGAAATAATAACAAGTCTGTCAAAAAGCATCAAAAGCGTTGGTGCTATACTTTTGCGTTGATTTCTAATATCCTAGATACCTAGAAGAACATAGGATGTTATAACCTATGGTATGTGATGGTGGCCTAACGGTTCTATAGTGCAATTTAGAATCCAACGATACCGGGTTCAAACCTAGGCTCCGCATCAATGACTTTTCTGAGTTATGTGCGGTTTTCCATCGTTCCGTGCTTCGGAGGGCACGTTAAGCTGTCGGTCCCGGCTGTTATTGATTAATAGCAGTCGTTAAGCCTTGTCAGAGGCCCTCGGGTGGTTTGACAATTTCTGACATCAGAGGCCAGCACTACCTCATACGACAAACAAACAATTCTAAAATATATGAAAACAACTATGTACTGAGAAGTTAAAGTTCTCAATAGATCCACTTCAACTTGATGATTGAACAAAATGGATCTATCAATAAGAAAAACTCTCAGTAGATCCATATTACATTAATGCTTTGTAAAACAGATCTAATGAGAAAAATTACTCTCCATAGATCCACTATATATTATATAGAATTTAAATGTCGTCTAAACCTAACGATCTTGATCATAATCATAATAGGCTACACCAAAGCTCTGATCGACCTCCCTCAGTCCAGAAATAATTTTGCCTTTGGGATGACTCCGTCCAAAACATTACTGAATCCATACCTACTAATATTATTATAGCTAAAGTAACTCTGTCTCTCTGTTTGTTAAATTTTCACGACTACACGGCTGAACCGATCTTGATGAAATTTGTTATGGAGATAATTTGAAAATTGAACCATGGGGAATAACAATTGATACTCATACATTGATGGGCATCCTTAATGAAAGGAAAGCTTTTAGGTACATTCGATGATGTCACAACAACCATAATCAATTTAGCTGTCAGAAAGCATCTGAACAACATTTACAGAAGCACTCATGTGACTCAACTTTGAAATGCAGACGTTTTTTTATTATTCTCAATAAGTTTGATTGCGGAATTCTAGGTGTTTTGGAGTTGCAGTTAGCTTTCACGTTGGTCCAAGTGACCATGGACGCTTTGTTGGACAGAGGATTATGGATGCAAGTTAAGCCTTCAAGAAGGCTAACACACTGTAAGTGGGAGAACTTCGTCAAGGATAACTTTAATATTGTTTTGCTTTTGCTGCGGAATTCCCAGAAGATGGCGTCTGCTGGAAGCATCTGTGCTGGAATTCTACTGCTTGATGTCTATCCTCCAGTCGGTGCAGGTACTCGTCGTAATTGAAGTTAAGGAAACGAGGTGATAGTAAGGTACTGATGGCAACTTGTGATTTAATAATGTAACTGGCTAGAGCTGTTGATACTGTGTTGGTACTGTATTGACAAAAAAATGTGATACTTTCCCCCAGTTTGTCGGGATTGGAACTTTGTTTGGCGGGTACATCTACCCCTAAGATATTGGAGCTGCACGTTGTCTTATCGCTTGCATTAAGTCAAATTCTTCAGTGAGATTATAAAGAACTCTAGGTACTGTTTGTGCGGACATAACTAAGCTTCTGTCAATTGGCGATATTTCATAAAAATAGCATTACAAAAGCTGCTTATTGAAAATATTTAATTTATCCAAATTCCATTAATATTCTTATAAAATTAGCCATAAGCCCATAAGTTTAAGATGCAAAATTCACAATCCTTCATATTTTTAAACACAACTCCGATGAACAAACACCATTTTCCCCGTGACTCCGCTCGAGTCTGCCTCCATTATTTTACCCCAACTGCAAACATGCAAGTTCTAAGAGCTGGTGATTATTTCGTATTTGATGCCGTTATTTTGTAGCCTTTTAACAATAACAGTCTCTTGGAATGCTGCTCCAACATTGATGACGCCACCACTGGAAAAAAGAAACAAGGTATTTATAAAATTATCGCCGAAAGGCTTTCAACGACGCAAAGAGCATGCTAGAATGCTCCCAACTGGATAACCAGTACCAGTTTCTACCAGTTGCCTTACATTATAACATGTAAGGCAGAGCATTTGGCCACATTAACGTGACTTAGGATTCAGGACATGGAAGTACATAGGCGACTCTATGACTCCTGCGGGCATCTAACCTTGAATTATTGACCAATTTGCGTTTCATTTACTTTGGTGTGAGCAACGTCTTATATAACTGTACCTGGGCATTTGTGAATTTTCTTTTAGTATTGTGATTGCAGCCATGATCATAGCCATCGCCGTGGTTCCGTACGGGTCGTTTGATGATATCTGAAATAAAACAAGTACATCATCAAAGTAAGAGAAAAACACAACTACCCTGCCAAAAAACGGCCTAAAAAGTTTTTATGTCAATAAAAGATATATCGTTAAAATATGTTCATCGAGGTCTTCAATTTGATACCCATATTGTAAAATTTGAAGTTTTTTTCCGCATTTCAATATCGAGCCATATAGCAATATGATATAAAAAAATGCCTATGATTATAATATTTATTATTATATTAAATGATGTAAGGATTCTAACGATACCCCATACATCTAAATCTGTTCGGGCATTTAAAAGTTATGGTGGAATAAAGAAACTCACACTTAAAACTCACATTTACAAACATATATTATTATGCGTGAACCCTAAAAGCAGGTAATGTTTTCTCATTTTTTGGGCTGTCATGGAATAACTGTATACAGGTACACAGGTATACAATTATTCTATTAATTATTTTAATTATTTTTTTACGTCCCACGACTTTTCCACATGGAGGAAAAGTACCCTAAATACTGTAGATAGAACATTTTATTGAATGAAGACAATACGAATTGCGTTCAAAGAATTTTAAATAATCGCCTGTCTGAAACGGGAATCGAATTCGCTAAATGAGAAAAAAATACACCTGTCATTTTACTTTACCGATGGAAAGGCTCAATCATGTACATGTATTTCTTCTAAATTAAACAGCATCTAAAAAAAATGAAGACCATGAAATATAACATAAAAATTAGAAAAAAATAGAAATTATTTCTCAACTGTGTACTCATTAGTAATACTTTGAAATGATATGACGGCCGGTTGGTCTAGTGGCTAATGAGCCTAGGAACGAAATCAAGAGGTTGTGGGTTCGAATCCTGCGAGGTGCATACATTTGTGTGATGAGCAGAAAAGTTTGTTTCTGAGTCATGGATGTGACATTCGTATTTATGTATGTGTACGATACACGCACAGTCTCGGGGAGAGGTATTTTTAAAAAGTGGACTGTATGAGGTGCGTAATGTGAACAAGGTGAGGAACTGATGTGACTATCCCTGCAAGCCTTAAGAGAGTAATAAGGTGACTCCACCAACTTTTATCCACGCCCGCCTAGGGCAGCAGCATCCGTCGCAGCCAAGCTCGGCCGGACTGCGCAGTCGGTTTCACGGTGTCCTTATCACTTCAAACATTTCCAGCACCCTTTGCTACGGCCTAGGGTGGTTCCACTGGTCCACACGACAATATCCGTCAAGGATTCGGCAGGATGAAGAGCAACGTGCTCTTGGCTCGAGTCGCATTAACTGACTGACTACCGCCAGTAAACGGTAGTAGATTTTAAAGCATTGATGAAGTTTATTCCAAACTACCCTCCATCTAGCTTGCAAAGATCGAACATACCCCTCACCAAATTCATCATGAATTTTCCACTCCATAATACATGTAGAGCGTGAAGGATAAACAATCCACAATAAATATTTAAAAAAAACATAAATAAACTTAAGAAGCTTATTAGCGAGGTGTACCTATATCTATGTAAAGTGTATAGGTGAAAACAAAATTTGTATACATATAGAAGTAAACTTTTACAATTAACTTAAGAAATAACTAGAGTTATTTTATAAGAAGTAATTAATTTGCATATGGTAATGGACAAATCTTATTCACAGGTCTCTTAATAAGAGCATTTTTTGTTCTAAGAGTGACAACACGAACTACCTTGTCAACGCATTCATGGGTCATTTCAATCTTACCAAGAGGCCATTGTAATGGTCGAGTTAAATTAGATTTTAGCAAAACTAAATCTCCAACCTTCAAGTTGGGAGGTGAGGAAAACCACTTCGCTCTCTGTTGGAGAGTGTGGAGGTAATCATCAGACCATCGTCTCCAAAATAACTGTGATATCTTCTGAATTGATTGCCACCGAGACAATCTATTCTGAGGAACGTCCTCAAATTCATATTCAGGGACAGCCAGTAGGCTTCGACCTGTCAAAAAATGACCAGCAGTTATTACTTCAAAATCGGAGGACTGCAGAATCGGAGGACGGACACAGGGGGCGGGAGTTCAAAACAGCCTCAACTCTGCAAAACACGGTTGACAACTCTTCAAACGTGAGTGTTCTTTCTCCCACTGCGCGAAGAAGCAAATGCTTAGCCTGCTTGATCCCCGCTTCCCAGAGTCCACCCATAGACGCTGCATTTGGTGGATTTGTTCGCCATTCGACTTGACGTGCTGTCAATCCAGTAACAATCATATCTTGGTTCTTCTTATTATTTAAGAAGTTAGCAACTTCTTTGAGGTGCTTTGCAGCAGAAACGAAATTTGTACCGCAATCGGAGTACAAACAGAAACAAACTTCGGCGCGCTACAAACCGATTGAAAGCAGCTGAAAAACATTCACATGATAAATCGGTAAGTACTTCGCAATGAACTGTCTTCGTTGAGAAACATACGAAAAGGCATAGATAAGCCTTGTGCACCTTCGCGTTACGACGTAAACTTTCCTTTACGTAGAATGGACCGCCTAGATCACAACCTACGTGATTGAAAACCTTGCCAGGCATGAGTCTAGGTGCGGGTATCATACCCATCTGAGGTTGTAACGCCCTAGGTCTGCACTTAAAACAGGTTTTGCATTTCGATAATACAGATCGAATGATACTACGAGCACCAACGAGCCAATATATTTTGCATAATATTCCTTGTAACGTACGAGGACCTACATGTAAATACATTATATGAAAATATTCAATTAATATTTTGCTCGTATGACATTTCGGAAGTAAAACGGGATGTTTTACATTATAGGGAAGGTCAGTTTGAGAAATGCGACTACCCACCCTGAGGAAACCCTGTTCCACGAAGGGTAACAACTTTCGTAAAGAGGCAACGTATTTACCTTTCTCCAAGGATGAGATTTCTAAACCAAAATGATTCATTTGTAATACACGAACTATCGTGATATGAGCCTGCTTAAGCTCAGAGGTCTTCAAAGGTCCTACTGACCGCTCTGAAGTTTTACATCGTAGGTTGTTAACAAACCTATGACACCACGAGATTACACGCTGTAATCTATTAAATGAAGAAAACTTATCGAAAGTTTCTTCAAGGTTGTTACAGAAAACGTTTCTGTCTTCACAAGAATTAAATGCAAACGTTGCACTATTTGATTTAAGCTCGGGAACCAGAAATTCTTTTTTAACATGAAATGCCTTGATAGGCCATTCCTGTTGTTCATCATACAGCCACGCGGGGCCGTTCATCCACTCCGTGGCTTCCTCCACGAAGCGTGCAAGCAGAGTTCCACGGGAACATCTATCCGAAGCGTTAAGTTCACTCTTTACGTGATACCAACAGCTGGGCGGAACCACAGCGGTTATCTGACTAATACGGTTAGCCACAAATGTTTTTAGCATATAAGGTTGCGTTTGTATCCACGCTAAAACATTAATTGAGTCGCTGAGGGCGATAATCGAAAACTTGATACTGTTTAGGTTTTGTACGACAAAACTTACGAGTTTAGTTAGCAGCACGGCTACTTCAAGTTCAAGTCTAGGTATTGACAGTACAAGATTTAACGGCGTGACTTTTGATTTACTAGCCAGCAACCTCACCTTCACTTCTCCTGTGTTGTCTATGCTACGTAGGTATATAGCGGTTCCCAGAACACGTGATGACGCATCACAAAACGAGACCAGCTGAACCTCACGAAAGTTAGGTATTAAACGTGACGTTCGAAACGTAACTCTGATAAGAGCGGCAAGTCGGAGATGAATCGATTCCACTGAGAGCGCGGCTCTGGTGGCAATTGATCATCCCAGCCGATTCCTAATTTCCAAAGATCCTGCATGATACACTTCGCGACAAAAGTGCAAGGTGAAATGAAACCTGCAGGATCGAAGATACTAGCGAGTAGTGTTAAAACGGATCGCTTCGTTTGCTTTGTATCAGTCATGTTATAATTAAAAGCAAAACTATCACAGGGAGGTAACCATGTCAAACCTAAAATCTTGAGAGATGACGATAACGAATCGTCTTGAAAGTCGATAGCGGAAACTTGGTCTGATTGCATTCTACTTAGCAACTCAGGACAGTTACTCGCCCACTTTCTCAGATCAAACCCACCACTTTGAAGAAGTGATATTAAATCGTCTTGCAACTTACAAGCTTCATCTTTTGATGTACACGACCACAAAAGGTCATCAACATAAAAGCCTTGCATGAGAACCCTTGCTGCTTCCGACCGCGGCTGCTCAGCGTGAGTCAGCTCGTCCTCGGCTAGCTGATGCAACGTGCGTACAGCTATGTACGGCGCACTACGGAGTCCGTAGGTATTAGTTTTAAGTTCATAGGTGCGCACCGGTTCTGTCGGAGATTCACGCCACAGAATATGCTGATATTTCCGTTAAGATGCATCAATTAGAATTGCCCGATACATCTTTGACACATCCGCAGTGAGACACACTTCATGCAACCGAAAATTGATAATAATTTTTAGTAAATCTTGGTGAAGTTTCCTGCCTGTCAAAAGTGCTTCATTAATGGGAATCCCACCCTTTACGGGGGCTGATCCATCATATACAACTCTTAAGGGGGTGCTCTTTGAACACAAACGTAAGATACAAAAGTGTGCGATTATAAAGCCAGAGGGTTCAGTACCCTTGTACAACTCCATATGCCCGAGGGTCTCATATTCTCGCATAAAATCAACATAGGCCTTACGAAGGTCTGGAGAACGAGCAAGGCGGCGCTCAACCTGCTTGAGTCGATTTAATGCCACATCAAAAGAATCACCGAGAGGTTCATGGTCAGGGTTAATTAAAATTGGAGAAACATAACGGCCGGTTGCATCGCGATAATGTTTTTCTACGTATATTTTTTCCGCTAACTCGTCTAACGGATCGATTGGAACTTCGCACGGCAAAGCTTCCAACTCCCAAAACCGTTTGAGAGTTTCATTCAAATATGTACTTTCGATAGTGTACGACACTAACGAAGTTGCACACGGTACAGCATTGGGATTGCTAGAAGAATTCATCTCTAGTCTTCCGGCTATGACGAAACCAAACACACTTCCTAACGCGACTGGTACATCACTATTAACGATAAACTTCTTCCCGTCATAAATGTACGGAAACATATCACCGGATAAAATTATAACAATCGGAGATTTCTTATCAAAACACGGGTCAGCTAATTGCAGACTTTTATATTCATCGACCACCTTATCAGGAATGGGTACGGTCGGCAAATCAGAGGTAATTTTAGGTAAAATAACCGCATCGATATTAAAAGTAGGTGTAGAACCATGACATGGTTTAATGGCACAAGAAACCATTCCATAATTCTTTACGTAGTCGCCACCGAGTCCGAAAATATTATACGGACACTTATTCGCAGATAGTCCCAAACGTTGAAAACAATCCATCGAAATAAAACTTGATTGTGCGCCGGAGTCGATAAGCACGCGGCAAGCTTGGTAGGTATTAAACGAATCTAATACGTGCACAAATGCAGTTCCAAGTATAACTGCATAGTTAGAGGTATGCGTCGACGTCACATGACAAGTGTTGATAACAGCAGCCGCATCTACCTTGCACGGCACAGGCGCAGGCGCAACTGGAATCTGACTTGGAACCGGTATAGGTGCAGGTGAAACTGGAATTTCTCTTATCACCAGTTTGTTGTTATTATTGACGCTAAATTCACGGTGCAACAATACATGATGGGGTAATTTGCAAATTAGGCATTTAAAGTTGCTTTTACACGTCTTTGCAATATGGCTTTGTTTTAGACAATTATGGCACAACTTTAAATCATTAGCACGGCTAATTCGTTGAGCGTTTGACAATTTACGAAATTGATCACAACGGAAAATCATATGATCTTCTCCACAATGTACACACATGACTTTATAAGAACATGAAGAAGAGGCATGCGAGTAATTTTTCAAATACTTTGCTTAGTATCACCTTGTTGACGTTTATTAGGTTGCACATTCGAGGTAAAATATAACGCAGAATGATCTAGAACTTTTATCTGATTGTGAACAAATGACACGAGTTCATCGAATGTAGGTATAGATTTTTGATCTAAATTTTGTTCAAAACATTTCCTTGTTTGCGAATCCAACGATCTCAACGCAATATGACACATTACGTAACTACTCAAGTTCTCAATGTTAAGTGCTTGGATCGCTTTGTATGAATGCTCAAAGTTCTCAATAAACATATTTAAATGAGTAGATGACTCTTTGTTAAGCGGACAAAAGTTCAACATTTTATCCAAATACCTACCTACCAACAGTCTCTTATATCGTAATTGTTGGCGGAGATCGGAACACTTTTTACAATGTTTAATGCGGAACCCTTTGTGCACGACAATAGGTAGTGAAACTTATCTATCTTCGGAATATGTTTTTGATCATGAACCAAAGAACAGAATGTCTCATAAAAGGTGTTGAAATTCTCAATATTAGAATCGAAACAAATAACTCGAGTTTAGGTAAACGAGGTCTGGACTCCACAGAGTGCGAACGATTTTCGCTCTTATTCACTTGATGGCCCGGGCTATAATTGGATGCACATATTTTTACTCGGAAATAAAGATCATCAAAACTTTGTAATTCATAACTTCTAATTGATGAATTTGAATCAGCTTCAAGCTCTTTTTCAAATATTTCAAAGATTATCTTTTCAAATGAACTTCGTAATTCATTAATCTCAGATACGTGCATTAAAAACAATCGCCGAGATTCGGGATTTGATAAATAATAAAAATATAATATGTGTATATTTTCACTAAATCTCGTTAAATGGAATGCAAATAAATTATACTATACATAGATAAATACTCGCTTAACAAGTTTATGTGTGTGTTGTGTATAAATAAATATGTACCAGCCAGGATTAAGCTAAGGTTATGAAGGGTTGTATAGAACGTCTACACGAATTAATTTAGGTTAAAAGGTAAACTGTGTGAATAATTAGAGGTAATTGGCACGGCCAAAATATGAAGTTATGTATGTTAAGAATGTCTTAACAATTGTAATCACACCGCACCGATAATTACGAAATGGGTGATCTGACACGGTCAGAATTATTATAGGTACAGAACGTCTGCACTATAGTGTCCTACGAATTACGAATTCGAAGGGGAGGTGATGAACACTTCACAAAGTGATCAAGAATTGTTTATGTAGTTAATCCGTTAGTACCAAAAAAGATTGTAGGTACAGCTAGCTAATCCGGCTACGAATGACCACAAAAGAGTGTACGATACACGCACAGTCTCGGGGAGAGGTATTTTTAAAAAGTGGACTGTATGAGGTGCGTAATGTGAACAAGGTGAGGAACTGATGTGACTATCCCTGCAAGCCTTAAGAGAGTAATAAGGTGACTCCACCAACCTTTTATCCACGCCCGCCTAGGGCAGCAGCATCCGTCGCAGCCAAGCTCGGCCGGACTGCGCAGTAGGTTTCATGGTGTCCTTATCACTTCAAACACTTCCAGCACCCTTTGCTATGGCCTAGGGTGGTTCCACTGGTCCACACGACAATATCCGTCAAGGATTCGGCAGGATGAAGAGCAACGTGCTCTTGGCTCGAGTCGTATTAACAGACTGACTACCGCCAGTAAACGGTAGTAGATTTTAAAGCATTGATGAAGTTTATTCCAAAATATACCATATTATTTCCATCTAGCTTACAAAGATCGAACAGTATGTTTATCCGTTATCTAGTGTCCTAATTACAGGGATCCTAATTTAAGGCTAGGTAAGTGGTGTGGGATTATCCCAAATATATATGAATATATATCTAGTAAAGTAGAAAGTCAGTAGACATAAGCACGATAAAGAGAAAAGGCTTTTCATTATTCTGAACAGTATTTTAAATATATATCTATATCTATATCTATATCTATATCTATATCTATATCTATATCTTCTATACTATAATAAATCTGTAACTGGGCTAAATCTGTACATTAAATATTTTTTGAAATTTTTTATTGAGATAAACTTCAAAATCGATATGGAGTACAAAAAGGTTATTTTTTTATTTTTTGTCTGTCTGTCTGTCTGTCTGTCAGTCTGTCTCTTTGAACACGCATCACGCTGAAACTACCAGACTGATTTTGATGCAACTTGGCAGAATCATAGCTGATGTACTGGATTAACATTTAGGATACTTTTTATCCCGAAAAAAACATGAGTTTCCGCAGGATAGGGGTTGAAAGTAAGTAGCAGTGCGTGTCTGTCTGTATGTTTGTTCGCGCATCACGTAAAAACTATTAGACCGATTGCGATGCAGTTTTCAGTGTTGAATAGCTTAGGGTTTGACCAAGACATGGGGTACTTGGTATCGTAATCCAATGATTAGATGCCGAGCAATCGATAAAAAACTTTTTAACGGCTGAAGGAATTTTGATCAAATGTTTATTTTAGGTCTTGGATTAGCACATAAAGTACTTTTAACCTAGAGAAATGACCACGCAAGCGAAGCCGCGGGCACAGCTAGTTAAATGATAAATTTCATGTTCTTCCTTTTATTTTAGATGCTATGTTATATGATTGAGCCTTTCCATCGGTACAGGAAAATTACAATAGTTTTTTCCCTCTTTTAGCCCCCTACAGTTTGACATAGATACACAGACAGTAGGCATCGAAAAATAATAACGAAAAATGAAAAAAAATGATCGCTAAATAATAACGAATAGTTTACAACAAATGCAAGTCTCTACAAACGAGGTGCCGAGCAAAATCGTCTATTATCTATTAGTGATCATCGTGGGCGCCAGGAAAACGGGTGCAAGGGGATGCAGTTGCGCCCCCTGGCTTTACACATTTTAATTATTGTTTGGTTACACAATATACCTATCTTATGTAAAAATGGTTAGGTTGTGGGAACAAAAAACATTGAATGAATAAAACATGGAGGTCTTGGTTGTTGTCCAAAATGGATAATTGTCGATAGAGATCAGTGTCTTCCTTTACCCTTTTAGTTCCTTTCCCTATAAACACTGAGCATGCACAGATCGTTCAGCCTCGTAAATCATTTAATTTTCTAAAATGATAGAAAGAAATAACTTAAACAAAATCAAAATAAAATCGAAGCAACGCAAATAGCATTGCTTCGATTGCGCATATTTAGTTGTATTAATTATTAATATTCATTATGATTTAAAATTATGTATTACTTTTACCCTGACAGAAATACAACGTGCATAATGTATGCCCCCTCCTGAAAATAATACTGCCTGCGCCCGTGGTGATTATGGGCAAAGAGAATACGAGTACAAACAGAAATTATTTTCATGGGCACCAATTTAAAAAAAAAGTTTTGATTAAAATGTTAAAAAGATACTAGTCAAACATGTTGAATTACGCTTACTGGCGTAAAAGTACAAAGAGGTTAAATTACACTTACTTACTAGAGTAATTCAACCACTTTGAGTATTAGAAGTAACTACAGAAGTAAGTACAGAAAACTTTGCGTGCTGCCAATAATAGACGGAAAGTTCATCGCAAACGCTAAGAGAATCGTAAAGTTTGTTATGATACCGATAACAATTGATATCTTTGTCAGTAGCTGGCAGTCTCGACTATTAGACATTTCTTACTGTCGTTGGTCTCAACACAGATAGCTATACCATCGCAAGCTATTGATCGCGAAGTCCACACGAATAACAACAGTACAGTATGAATTACCATGATAATCGTTAGCTTTTGACAGAAGCTATCTATTTGTATCGGTATCTGTACTTTACCGACTTGATCGATTTCGGTTGTAAAGTTATTGCAACCGATATCGAGACTGTAGCTCCACAGATTCGATTCCCGGTTCAGATAGGCGATTATTTAAAATTATTAGAATGCAATTCGTATTGTTTTATAAATAAAAAAGAAAAATTCAATCTACAGTATTTAAGGTACTTTCCCTCCTTGTGGCAAAGTCGTGGGACGTATTTTGTCAAATTAATAAGATGTGACCTTCTTAATCAAAAAAGTATCCAAATTCCGGCTTTGTCATCTTTATTGTTTTCTGATTACAACAACCTGGGAATTTCGATTTTCTAGATCTGCAAGCTCCATCTTCGTCGTTATGATCAAGCAAGATGGTAGTTACACACACACACAGGATAACTACTTAATAATTACAAAGTTCATGCGTTTGCAAAAAAATAATACTCATTATAAATATGAAATTTTACCTTCACTTCCAATATTTTACTAGGCGGCTTCAACATGTCTTCACTATTCTCCCATCCTTTTCCAATATAACTAAAGCTGTACTTTGTATCTTTCCTCATCTTTTCTGTAGGTCCTTCATGTGACATGTATCCCAGAGAAAAGAACCTAGGAAACTTCCGGAGCAACGTAGCGAAACCATTGAAGTAACTCAAGTAGTGGTAGAGCATCATCGCTGGAATGATCAAGTAGTGGACAAAGAGCGGCATCGTAGTGTAAATCTTGCAGTAGACTGGTCTACTCTTTCGCTTTTCTTGGAGATATCTTTCTGATATTTCAATAACGTCCTCGTCAGGACCAGGGTATGGGAACCACAACTTTCTTCGGCAATAGTGAAAGAAATTTCTGTAAATAGTAAAATCGAAGATATTGTAATGTCCAGTTTATTTTTGAATTTAGCTTGTTAATCGGACAGCAATAATCACTTCAGCTACTAATTTAGCCCTAACTAGAGACGGCTTTGTAAAAGTTCCACATCTTCTCATCCCACGGGTGCTGTGATGACCAGCAAAAGGAATCCAGGAATAGGCAGCAGTACTGTGTAAGTATCAATATTTACTGCGATCATCACCAAAACACCTGCCAAGCGTGGAGATTCGTGGCATACTACCTCCTTATATGAGGAGGCTGATAACGATGATCATGAAGACATTATAGTTTTTTTTATAATTTATAACTTAACTAGCGACTTGCCCCGGCTTCGCATGGTTTGCTAAGGGTTTCTCTTTATTTGTACACGATGTTTGTCCTAATCAGTCATTCTAAACTGGTAGATATTTGAGTTGACTAATTTAAACAAAAAACGGTAATTGTGACTTAACTATAATAGTTAGACATATTATAAGCTCTCGGACTTCTTTGTGGGTAAAAGTGAGTAATAATAACATGTAGTATATTATTCTATGTATCTTTAATAGTTTTCGCAGAGCACGTAAAATAATGACTTATAAAGGCAAATTTTTGATACCTTGGGTTACATTATTGCAATTTTCGAAGAATTCTCAATTTTTTTGAAAAATAAATACTGCCCATGCTACTCGCTGATAATGCAACTTTCTATACAAGAAACAATTTTCGAAATTGGTTAAGTATTTTTTGAGTTTATCCATTATACAAAATCGAACAACTTTTTTAAAAATTTATCTTATCATATAAAAAATGTAGTTATGTTATTGTTTATGTTATTTCTATTTTGTAATTTGTTTAACCGTGTGTCAATAAAGTTTTATTGTATTGTATTGTAATGTATATTATTATTAAGAGACCTCTTCATCTCCGTCGGTAGTTCAACTGCTGGGACCTTGTCTCGTTTCAGCCACTGGTATTGTTGGTGGTTCCTCATGACATGCACCATGGAATTCCAGGTGCCATAGCCGGCCAAGCTGCCGAGAAATGGGATATATGCCCTCTTCGGTATGCCAAGCTCCAAGTAGCATTCCGCAGAATATAAAGTGCCTGGAAGTATGGTAATGCTGTAAAGGTAAAACCTCACGATCGTCTTACGCCCATTCTTGTTTTTTTGTCAAAACTTCTAAGGCAGTTTGTTTGTAAGTAGCACAGCATTGGTATCTTATGAATTCTATGTTTGTTGCCAATGTACGTCAAAATTACTGATTGTTATGAAAAATGTCAAAACGTGACCAAAAAATAATCAAGCATTTTCACTCAAAAAGAGGCAAAACCTTTGCTGCAGTTGCAGAGCGGAAAGCGGTCCACCAGTCTTGAAATAAGCCAATGATTTTCTTCTTGAATTAAATATTAAAATACCTTTAAATTGTTCCTTGAGGTACAATAACCCAGAAGCCGCCACAAGGGAGGCGTATCCACATGAAGGTATGATTAGAACGTTGGCTTCTTCTGCCACCTTGTGGTACTTCGCGTAGAGATTCAAAATATGCTAAAAATAAGTTATAAATCACATATTAAAAAACAGCCAAGTGTGACTCGGACTCTCGCACTGAGGGTTCCATGCAAACTTAAATTTTCCGTTGTTGTCCCCATACATCGACATAGGTCCCGGTCAATTTAGCAAAGGTTTTTTTTTGTTTTATAACTACAAATTTACGGTTTTCGGTCGTTTTCCTATACTTGTGCTCTAAGATATTGCTTCTTACCAAATTTCATGATTAAAGGTCAACGAAAAGTACCCTAGAGGTTTTGATTCCATTGCAAGTGTCTAAATATTTTATCTATTTATTTATTCAATTTATCAACAATTTACATTGTGTCGAAATATTAATTACAATTATTAAAATACAATTACAATTAAGTTTATTAAATACACAAACATAAATTAAAAATAAAATTAAAATATAATTATGACGCTAACTTACTCTAAAAATATTTACATTTGCCTGTTCCGGTCATTTAAATAGTCACAAATAGAATAATAATTTTTCGACAATATTTTTTTTTTCCGTTTTGGTAGCCACTGTAAACTGTCTTTAATTATATATGATTATTTTTTGTCTGGTAATTTATTGAACAGTTTAACAGCCTGATAGCGGACACTTTGTTCTGCTATACGTAAACAAGGATTAAAATCATCCCTAATATCCTTTCTCCGTGTGTTTTTTCTAGTCAATCGATCTTTTTCTGTTTCTCTGCAATTCAGGTATTTCATAAAATATGGCAAGGTAACAAATATATATAAACAGGGAACAGTCAATAAGCCAAGTCTCAGAAAATGCTCCTTGCAAGACGCAATTTGCCGTATGCGTACCATCGTGAGTATAGCTCTTTTTTGCATGATGAAGGCTGCTTCTGTATTGTATTTATAACAGTTGCCCCAAAGCATTATACTGTAACGCAGTTTTGATTCCACTAGAGCAAAGTACTCAGGTTTCAACTGTTTTACAGTAACCTCATCACGCAAGCTCCTGATTTTAAAACAGGCCGAACTTATAGAATTTTCTATAGACTTAATCTAAGCTTTCAAATTGAGATGAACATCAATGTGTACACCTGTAAACCTAACTGTATCTACACAATCCACACTACTTTTACCAAGCTTAACATGCAAAGTTTTTTTATTTCTTGCCGTTGTTTTTAAGAGCATTACGTTTGTTTTATCGATATTAAGAACCAAATTGTGTGCATCAAACCAAATCTGAAAGCTTTCAAGTGCCATGTCCATGCTTTCCTGTAATGTGGTCAAAGACTTTGCCGTTAAAATTGCATTAGTATCGTCAGAAAAAAGTACCACAGAAGACTTAGGGCTATTCGTCTTCATGTAGGTCATTAGTAAAAATTATAAAGAAAATTGGGCCCAAAATGGAAACTTGGGGAACACCAACATTGAGTTGTGTCAAGTCCAAAACTCAATGTTGTTATTTCTCAGGGTGACGAGCGCAGTGCAGTGACGAGAAAGACTTTGCAACCAAAGTTCTGGGGGGCACTGCAACTGTTATGGACAGGCGTGACGCTTACCATCAGGCCAGCAAACTGCCCATCTCGTCATTCAACGAAATTAAATAAAAAAAAGTCCGATCGATAATTCACTTGAACATTATTGTTAATATTGATGATAATTCAACAAACTGTTGACGACCACTTTTATAACACTTCAACAATCCCAGTGCAGACCCCTTACACCGTAATACTCTAATTTGTCCATAAAATGTGGTGATTTACAGTATCAAACGCTGAACTTAGGTCAAGAAAAAGCCCACCAACCCTTACCTTGTCATTGAGTTTATTGATCACATCTTCTACCAATGTTTTAATTGCATCTCCAGTTCCTAAATTCTTTTGATAGCCAAACTGCCTTAAGATGTTATTTTGGTAAAGATGCCTCATTTATCTAAATTTTATTAATTTGTCAAAGATTTTTGATAACACAGGCAATAGAGAAATTGGCCTGTAGTTTTTAGGATCTAATTTTGATGCTTTTTCAAAGATGGGTAGTACTCTGGCTATTTTTAGTTGATCAGGAAAAACTTGGGAATCAATACATTTGTTAAAGAAATAGGCAAGAGGGGTAGCTATTATATCTATATGTTTTTTTATAATCTGTATTAGAATTTCATCATACCCATATGATGATTTATTTTCCATTGCCCTTACTATTTCACAAATTTCTATTTGTGCAACCTCTTCTAAAGTTATACTTGTTTCTATTCTGTCAACATTCTGTTTAAGTATCTGTATAGCTTTTTGGCAGTGTGAATCAGTAAAAACTGCAGATTGACTGCTTGTCTTCCTCAAATTTACCTACATTTGTTTTTTTTAAACTAGTATTGAATATATTATTAAACTTTTTAAGAAACATGTTAATACCTAGCTCCATCCAGTTGACCGCCATTTACTGATTGCAAAAGAAAACTGTATTCTTTTCATTGAACACCCTATGCTCCATAAATATAATTTCTTCTATATTTTTATTATTTGTACTCTCTACTTCTAGGGTACAATGTAAACCTGCATGTCCATCAGCTAATCCAGTATGATCCACAAGAATTCGTGAAATACTTTCCTCTTACACATTGGTCAAAATGTTATCTAAGCAGGATTCCGAATCATTGCGAATAAAAGTGGTTATGTATATTAAAGGACTAAAATTGTAGCAAATTAGTAGGTTCAAAAATTCAGTATCCTTTAACAGATTAATATTAAAGTCCCCGAGAAGCACACATTTTTTACAGAAGAAATGCTCTAAAAAAAAAAATTAGTCATAATAGCGTCAAAATTACTATCTATGGGATTACGGTAACAGCAGCAAATGCAAACATTTGTGTCAACATCTCTAGCTCCACAGAATTCAAACCATTCTGTGTTATAAAGCTTTTTACAAAACTGTATCTCTTTACATGTCTCATGGTTATATGCTAATACACAAGTGCCTCCTCTCTTTTTATTTGTGCGACAATTATACGAAATTATATTTTAGTCACTGATCTTAAATAGTGGGGCAGATGAGCTAGTTAGGAAATGTTCACTTACACAAATATATTCTAGAGTGTAATCTAATGATTTTAAATATATTTCAATCTCATCTCGTTTGCTGCTAGCACCACAAAGATTTTGATGAACAATGTTTATTTTAGAGAGACTTTCGTCTGGAGCTTTCAAGGCACGACAAAATGTTTTTTGTGTGTCCATTTCCGATGACTGTGAAGTTTCACTGGTTTCTAGGCCCTGAGTCAAGATATCACTGCCCAAATTCTCTCCTAGGCCTTTGTGATAGGTATTGGAGATGAGTATGTGCAGTCAGCCTCAACATCTTTAATGAACACATTCTTCATAAGATTTTCTGTCTGTGTTCCGATACTCACATATATTTTTTGAATGCTTGTTCTGTTACTAAGCAACTCAGAAACATGAAATTTTCAAATTTAATTCATAGTTAATTTGTAAAATTTGCCTCCATAACAATCTACACATAATTAACTTATGCGAGTCACCCCCGCCAAACTCATGAACATAAATATATTTTGTGTGCTCAAAGTTGGTGCTTATCAACCGCAATATATTATTAATTTTTTCTACATTCAATGAGCAATTGTGATGGATTTCACCAAACAGAATATTATTATTATACAATTTATGCAGGTGGTAATACAAAAACGACTGAAACTCGGTCGGGTTTATATCATGTGTCCCAGCCAATGTGAACACAAAGTCTGAATTGGTGAAATTCTTACAAACTTTTAGACAGTCACTTAAAATCTGATTTAATGAAGCAAATGGTTTTATAATAGCCTTCACACTAAATTTATACCCCAATAACTTTTGTCAGATTGGTCTCATCCCCTTACCACTTTAATCAGTCAGAATAATAAACCTTTGTTTTTCTGTAGCCTTCGTATCCAATGCCTGTTCACGATGTTGCTTCCAACTTGTATAGTTTGCATGTCCAGATTCTCGGAAGTCTTAGAGCTAGCTATTTGTGCCTTTTTTTGGAAGTTCCTGTGTGTATCGTCATCAATGAATTGCTCCATTTCCTCTGAGGTGTTAGAGTAATTCATAACGTTTGATACCAGTTCCTGAACCACTTCTCTGTTTTCGTCATCAATGGCCTCAAATGGTGGCTCGTGGTCGCGGCATGATGGTAATTTGAATACTTTTTCGGCTTGTTTAGTTGTACTGTCTTCACTAGGATGTTTTACAATGCAATTCGTTATGTTGCTCTCCAAATAAGTCAAATCACCCAAGGTATTCTCCATTCTTCGAGGCTCTGTAAGGACCACCTTTGAATGTATATTTCTATATTTCGGTGAGTAAAACCTTCGTGGTGAAGAGCTATATTACTTTTGATAACTTCCGCACCAATTGATTTGTACATTATTAGTTTCTTCTGATAATTAATCACCTGTTCTTCTAATCTCCTGTTTTCCAAATTATCTATTTCCTTATTAGCAACTGCCAACTTAATTTCCCTTTTTTGTAATAATTCTCTGATTTCTTCATTAGCCTCTTCTTTCTGTATGATACTCGGCAAACTTTGGGACGATAATTTCAAAATGTTTTCGTTTTCGTTTTGTGTTATGGATTATCTTGACCTTTTTCGACCTTCTATGAGTCACAAACTCCATAATGTTACATATATATATTTGAAAGTAATATACAGAAAAAAATATGTAATAGCAAGTTCCCTCACATATGAGTAAATTTTACAAGTAAGGCAACGCAAAATGTATACAGTGCCAACTTCTCTGCTGTCTTTTAATGCTGTGACAACTAAATGATCTGTGAAATTCTGCTGTCATTTGATGTTGGCATTATAGTTTTCTCAGTTTTTGCGGGTAAGATTCGACTGAACTATTCATAATTGTCACTTCTTAAAACTTGAGGGTACTTACTTGTGAAACTTGTATTATGTTGTTATTGTTAAGTTAATTGGGGTTTTTACTCGCCGAAAACAACTGTTCTACAAAACCCACTCCTTCATGGTAATTCACTTCACTGTGTTTTTAATTCCTGTTCGAATAGTTTATGATTAAAAATCAAAGAACAATGGCGAACTCCCATACATATTTTTATGTCAGTAAAATTCAAGGCGTGTTTGGACAAAAAATATCGCTTGTAATTTAACATCATGTCCTGAGATTGTAAGTCTAAGAATTTGTTATTGGAGAGGCCAGGAATAATTGTTATAAGGCTTCAAAGTTTTGTAGGTTATGTTACTGTTAACGACTTTTGAAACAAGTCTTAGAGATTTTAATTATAGTATCTGCCTAATTAGGTAGGCAATTTAATACTTATGCGTGATAAATATAATGCTTAAAAATATTATACCTATTCAATTACTTACCAAGTGAAACAGACTAGACTTTTGATAATAATTATATTCAATTATATAATTAATTAATAATAATAATTATATTATAACTGCCTAGTAAGATTACAAAACAATATGTTTAGATATGTTGCTGCTGTTTCACTGTGCTGGGAAACAGTTGTCCAATATTAGCACAAATATTTTGCAACAATTCCTTACACTAAATACTTTATTTACACAATTAATCTTTGTTTCTTTTGTATTTATTGTTCAATACTTTAAGCTGCACGCCCTATGTACAATTTTTTTTTCATGACCTGGGTGTGTGGTAGATAATGCTATTTAGCATTAAGTCTTTATTTTTACACTATTTTTGTGCAAACAATTAAATATATAAATAAACAACCTATCAACAATTCCTTACACTTCCTCCATAAACTATAAGGCCCTGTCCGCAATGCGATATTTCACCGCGCGATTCATTCCGTGATTCATTCCGTGATCGGAATTACACTTATTACTCACTGCGAATAAAATGTCGTACGATTTTTGTCAGTTCGATGCTATTCCCGGCTGAGACGAATGTCTAAAATGAATGACAGAATTTTTCAATTTACCTGATACTAGGGCGGCGGTGTGACAGACCTATCAAAAGATGTCATGAACATTGGATTGGACCCATTTACAGCATTGAGACTGATGAAAGGATTTTTCTACATAAAACATCAAGAAGCCTTTGACTATATTTATGTCGTCATTTTCTGGTAACTCATGTGTGGCCCCCTATCGGGCGGGAGACGAAGCACGTGATATCCTACCAATACCACCGGTGCACGATTGAGCAAAACGCACGAATTTTATTTCACAGTGTGGCCATAGCCATAACTACTTAATACTGTACAAAACATTCGCGCGGAAATAAATTCTCACCGCATCGAGTTCAATTTGCATCAAATTACAGTTTTGTTTCCCGCGTGAATTTTTAACCACCAGTGCGGCTACTCCTATAAGATTCAATGTGTTACAGAAACGCGAGAAAAAAAACGTGTGGCCAGGCCAGTCGCACACCGCAACAAGTACAAATATTATACCTACACTTTGCGGCCGCAATATTTCGGTTAATTCAGTGTCAGAGTGTCAAGCGTGCACTCGATGAGTCGCGCGCCGTGTGCTTACGATTAAGTACCTAATTACGTAAAGTTTTTGTCAAATTTTATTCTTTTCTTAAATATGAGTACCAAGAAGAAAACTAGAATGTACTGCATAACATTCGGTCTGACAAGTCCCGTAAAATACCTATACATACTGTCATTTTATTACGTAGGTAGTCATTTCTTTTTCATTCATTATTAAGCATGGAATTCAGACAGGCACCTTTTATTCATCAAAGTGCGATACCTAACTTTTAAGTTATAATCAAATAATGAGGTACTAGGTCTATTCTGAAAAGAATGTGAATATTTAGTTAATATAACTATCAACATTTATAATAATATGTATAAAAAAACGTTATTACATAATTGTTTATTCTGGTACAATATCTAAGTCATATCATATCACAGAATAATTACTAGTACAAGTACCTAGTTATTAGTCTTGAAACAATCCTGCCGAGCGAAAAAGTGACAGAGCGATTCTGAAACGGTTAGAGCAATGAAAGCGTTGTGATACGGTGCACGCAATGGGTGAGCGCCTTTTAGGTAAATATAATTGAAAGATCGCAGCGCTGTGCGAGTTAAATTGCACTTTATTGCGTTGTAGCGAGGGTCGCTATGTATTTAAATGACTTTATTCAGTTATCCTTTTGTACTTGTACTGTTATTTATTCTGTGGTGTGGCTAAATATCGCAGTGCGGACAGGGCGTAATACATTGTATTATCTATGCAATAATGTTTTATTTGTTTTATTTTGTCTATAGTATTATTCTGTTTATCGCAAGAAGATCGAATCAGGCTTACTGTTAAAAGGTTTAACGCCAGTAAACGTAATTCAACCTCCTTTGGTTTAAAAAACCGGGTGGGTGGTTTACTCTGTTGACTATTTTGACGTCCAAACAGGAAACATCATTGTAGGAAGGAAATGAAATTCAATTTCTAGTCTTTTTAAATTGATTAACAAACCAGGCTTTTCCAAGCTTACATGCTATGTTGAAAAAACGTAGAAAAATAATTACTTAGTTTCTGTAGTAATGATATTTCAAGATGCTACAAGATTTATCTCCTAAGCTTTCGCCGTTGTTCTTTAAAGTGCAGAGGGTTGTATTTACTTTGGCGGGATTGCCAGGATTCCTGAATATATACGGCATAAACGGCCGTATCTTTCGATTGCGTTGACTTAGAAGTTAGATTTTTCATAGTTCCAAGGGATTGCAGACCTGAGTCATCATTATATATAATAATTTTCTAATGAAAAATTTGGGTCACGGACGAGATTCGAACTCGCATACTGTGCCTCAGCGCGGCACATGCTTTTACCAATTCGGCCACCGAGACCTATGCATCGTGATCCAAATCTTTCCACTAGCTTCTTTGAACCCGTCATATGGGGACGGTAACAGTATTATCATAAAATCTGTCTAGCCTAAGGTCAGCCACCGCTAGACATAGGCCTCTCCTAATTAACGCCACAGAGCCCGATCTTCGGCTCTAGCGGAAGGGTCGAACAATGATGACAATACTGGCTGCATACATTTTGAAGTATTTACGAAGCACCTATCAGGAATACAAAAAACCAAACAGAAGAAAAAATGAATTTGTCACTTCGGTTCATACAAACACCGACTAGTCCAAGTTCATTTTGAGAACTCGGTTCGCTCGGTACATTAAACATACGTTGATTTCTGCGGACATGTCGATGTAGTGCGTCCCCGACCTGATGCAGGCTTCTACGATCGGTGCACTCATGGTGGTGTTGGGTCCAATACAGTTCACCACCAGTTTGGCACCTTGCAGTACATTGTAGAGCGACTCATTGTTGCTCACGTCGACTACTTGTGTAGGAATATGGGATATGTCCACACCTGTAAATCCATACAATTATATTTGTTTGTTTGGGGAGCTTTCACGCGATAACGGCTGGACAGATTTTGATGAAATTACCTTATATACTTATACCCTAGAATAAAACATGGGATACTATTTATCCCGGAAAATTGTAAGTTTTCACGGAAAAACTGGAAAATGTTGATTACTCGCTGTAAGGAAAGGTTGCCATTGAAACGAAATTTCAAGTCTGTCAAAAAACGTCAAGAGCATTGGTGTTATACCTACTTTTGCATTGGTTTTATCCTAGAAGTACAAAGGATGATTTGAAATGTTTTTTTTTCGCGATAAACAGTAGTCCGCGCGGACGAAGTTGCGGGCGGGAAAGCTAGTCATAAATAATGCTAAGAATGAAAAATCGATATAAAATGATTTTAAAATACCATACTGAACCAATTTTGATTTTATATGGAAGAAAAAAAAAGAAGAAAGAAGAAAATCAATTTATTTGCAAAAAAATAACATTTAGAACAATGACATAAATAAAAATAAAAAATACCTTAACACTAAAGTACGTCTAAATGTAACCATTTGCAAAATTTGCTTATGGGACTACTAAATGGCAGCAGTGGTTTTTGTTTGACCATAGACAACTGCATTATTACCAATGACTAAAAAAACAATAGTAGGACATGAACTTTATGGTCGTATCCAGAGCCAAAACAGAAACTAAAATGGCGTAGGCTCCGCCCATTTCCTAGTGAAGTCCATGCCAGTTACTTAGTTACTTGATAATGTTAATCGCATACAGTCCGGCGCAACCACAAAGAAATTCTCAAATTTGGCTCATATGTACGAAATTTGGCAGAACAGTGAAATTCATTTGTTTTTCAGATCCCAATAAACGAACCAATAAGAACGAAATGTAGAGTCCAATCATGATAATATTGCTATACTCTTTGGTAACTACATTAGTAAATATTTCAATGTATGGCTCATTTTACGGCTTGTTTCGAATGGATCCCATTTGTGGGCTTAGGAATGTAAATAAAAATTAATAAAAGCAGTTTTTTTATGAGACCAATTTAAAGTTACTACCTTTCAAATAAAAAAAGAACCATCGAAATTGGATCTAATAATAATAATAATAATAATAAAAAAAAAAACAAAAAAAACTTCACCGCTGTCAACACGTCCTATTTCTTTGCGATCTCCATTATATACTTATTTTACATATTTTTACAATATCATTAAATTCCATTGCAGCTATATACTTTTTATAACATTTTTCAAGATAAACTGGTGTACTAAAATCTTATATAATAGAAAATGATGCAAAATACAAAATATGACAGTTGTCACTATCTGACAACAAATTTCAATGAAGAAAATCAATAAATAGCGAATGATCACAAGACTAAAGGCAAAAACAACAGCAGCGGAATCAAGTAACGCACGTCCACCACCACCGCCCGCCCCGTCGTCTCCGAGCTCGTCTTCGGGAGATGAGTACGTTACTCCTCCCGACACCAGCGCGTCGAGCGATGAGGGTGGGCCACCGTCGCCACCGTCGCCGCCAAGACCTGCGCGCCGTGGGCGACCACCGGTACCAGCACGCTTGGGGCCTGTGGGGCAGCATGCTCCACGCCCGGCCCCCGCTACTGGTGCCGCAGTGCGGCGCAAATGGACTCATCCGTTAAATGAGAGTGTTATGCGCGCATACTATGGGGCTACAGAGGGAGGAACCAGCCTTACTGCGTGCCGTGACCGGATGCTGTCTCTGTTTCGGGCCTTGGAACCGACTGTCGTCGTATCCGCCCAGCGACTTTCAGATCAAGTGCGGGCTATCCATCGGTGCAAATTATTGGACCAGTCCGTGCTAGATCGGCTGCGCTTGGAGGCGTTGCCTATTCACACGACTTCAGCCTCGACGCGGAACCTGTCCGACACGTTTTCGGTCCAGGGGACATTTATGACCCCAGCATCGACGGCGACACGGGTAGATCCCGAGGTCGATGAGGATGATTGTGTGAATATGAGCGTAAGTACCCAAGTCATTGAGCAATTGAGGAGTGCTTTGGAGGACGCGATTTTGCAATATCAGTCCACACCCAACTCTAGGCCACGACTACCACGTATGTCTACCCGTAGACGTAATCTAGCGTTAATGGGAGCTCTGGACTCTTTGCTGACTCCGTACTTACGGACTAGTGAAGACTTAATTGATACCCACTCGATCCTGTATTGCGGGGCTATTGCGGCGTGTCGCGTGGCTCGAGTCAAGTTTCCGGACACTGACCGAGCACCGCGAACCGCCGGATTTGTCCCTGCATGGCAAGTACGGATCGAGCGGCGTATTAATACGTCTAGGACTCTCATTGCAAAGCTGATCTGTTTCAGCCGGGGTAACAATCGTCCCCGTGTCATGCGTTTCGTGAACCAAGCCTTTGCTGGGACTGGTATCAGGCCTCAACATTATATGGCTTGTGTCACGGAAGGTATAGACTTCCTGAAGCAGAAAGTCTATGCGTGGGCAAACCGTATTCGTCGCTACAGAGAGCGTGTGGATAGATATTACCAGAATCGCCTTTTCCAAAGTGATCAAAGGAAAGTGTATAGAAACTGGGAGGGAACTGACCAACGAGTGAGTGATGGGCAGCTGCCGGATGCTACTGCTATGATTAACTTCTGGCGTGGTATTTGGTCGGTGCGGTCGGTACACACGGAGGGTGACTGGATGAGTGTTGTCGAACATGCACGTGAGTCAATCGAAACCATGGGGTCTGTGTCTATCAGCCCCATAGACGTTAGTTGCGCAATTCGTACGGCTCCGAACTGGAAAAGTCCTGGACCGGATGGATTGCACAACTTCTGGATAAAGTGGATTCGATGCTCACATCCATGTTTGGCAATACAATTTCAGGAAGCCCTTGTGCTTGGTTCTCTTCCCAGTTTCATGACAACTGGCTTCACCTCCTTGCTCCATAAGTCCGGTAGTACCACGGAAGCTAAAAATTATAGACCCATTACATGCTTGCCCACTATGTACAAGCTCCTTACATCCATTCTGAGAACAAAAATGTATTCGCATATTGTTGCGAACAATATTTTGGCCCTCGCTCAGAATGGATGTAGGGTTGGGTCCCGTGGTACTAAAGAGCTCCTCCTCATAGACACTACCATTTGCCAACAAGTCCGGCGGAACAGAGGGATCCTTTCTACTGCCTGGATTGACTACAAGAAGGCCTATAATTCAGTGCCTCATTCATGGCTAGAGAGGATCTTAGAGTTGTATAAAATCGATGCAACTCTAAGATCTTTCTTATGTGCGTGTATGAGGCAGTGGACCACAGTTCTTCGTCACAATGCTTTCTGAGACAATGACTCTCAAATCTCTCTCTGAAACCGAGACCTACAAATACCTTAGTATGTCACAATCGTTGGGTATCATGGACAGGGAGATTAGGCAGTCGGTGAAGGAGCGCTTCTTCTGCCGCCTGACCAAAGTACTTAACAGTCTTTTGTCAGGTGGCAATAGGGCGCGTGCCTTCAACGGTTGGGTGATGCCCTTGCTCATGTACTCTTTTGGCATACTAAAGTGGACTCAAACTGAGCTTGACGCCTTGGATAAGAGAGTCCGTCAACTGCTTACGTCACATCGTATGTTACACCCGCGCTCGTCTGTTATGAGATTGTACATACCACGGAAGTGGGGGGTCGTGGCTTTTTAAATGCCAAGAACCTCCACAACCGTGAAGTGTGCAGTCTCAGGGAGTAGTTCCTAAACACCGAGTGTGGGTTGCATCGTGATGTGGTGGCAGTTGATAAGACTCTCACACCGCTCTCCTTGGCAAACGAGAATTGGCGCAAACCATCGGTGTTGAGTACCGATGACCGCAAGGACGTATGGAAGGGCAAGGAGCTGCACGGGCGGTTTTATCGGGCCTTAACAGGGCCTGATGTGAACTTGCTCGCGTCGGTGAACTGGCTACGCTTTGGTGACCTCTTTGGGGAAACCGAGGGTTTTGTCTGTGCAATTGCGGAGACGAATAACTACCGGAAATTTATTATGAAGGACGGTACGGTCGACATTTGTCGGGCATGCCGCCGCCCCGGGGAGTCCCTCAGGCATATAATTTCCGGCTGTTCTCATCTTGCTAACGGAGAGTACTTGCACAGACACAACCAAGTAGCCAGGATCATCCATCAGCAAATTGCCCTTCGGTATGACCTTGTCGAGTCTGAGGTGCCGTACTATAAGTACGTACCGGCGCCAGTTCTCGAAAATGGTCGTGCATTGCTCTATTGGGACCGCTCTATCATCACGGACAGGACTATTGTTGCCAATAAGCCTGACATTGTGCTGGTAGACCGGTCCCAACGCCGGGCAGTGCTCGTCGACATCACCATTCTACACGATGAGAACCTCGTGAAGGCCGAGAAGGACAAGCTCAGCAAGTACCTTGACTTGGCTCATGAGGTGACCGCCATGTGGAATGTTGACTCGACGATCATTGTCCCGATAGTTGTTTCGGCAAACGGCCTTATAGCGAAGAGCCTCGACCAACATCTTAAGAGGCTCTCGCTAGATGGTTGGATTAAGGGTCAGATGCAGAAGGCAGTACTCCTTGACACGGCGCGTATAGTCAGGAGGTTCCTCACTCTGCTGCCCTAGCCACCGGTAGTTTGGGCCCTGCTCCGCTACCGTTGGTACCCTAGGTTTAGGGTTTTTTATAATATTTTTATCTGCTTTTATTTAAAGAAATATTGTAAAAAAAAAAAATTAAGATAAAAAGATAAATAAAGTGAATAATAATTGGAGATATTCAGTAGAGTTCAGTAGAATGGAGATATTCAGATTACTTTTTGGGGGAAGTTTGCCCGTTTTTGTTTGTGGGGGACGGGGGGACGGGGGGGGGGGGGGTATATAAAAAACGACCTGTAGAGAAGAACAGAGATCCGGACTGACATCCAGAAGGACATACGAAAGAATTTTTGCCCAAGCTGAAACGGAGACGCTTCGCTCGCGCTTTTCCTTCGCTAGTTCAAAATAGAAAATTTGAATATGAAAGTCTGTTTTTAAACAGCTTCTTGTGAAAGGTAAGCATTATTTGAGCAGTATCACTAAAAACCGGGGGTGACAGAAGGTTATTGTTAGACTTACCATTGATATTCTGCATAATTTTGTCATGACAACACTGATATAATTGTAAATAAACATTACTGTTACTGAAAACTACAGCGCCAAAAATCAGCAAAAACGTAGAATTTAGAAAAACATCTTGTAACAAAATAAAACAAAAGAAATCAACATTACTAAAAGATATATTTATTCATTTCTAAATAAAATAGTTTTATTTAAGTAATTTTTTAAAGTGAGCCTTTCGGTAGTTTTTTTTCCGTGATGCCTGTATCTTATGTCTAAATAACATTTTATTACACTTTTCATTAAAAGAGATTTGTGGTTTGTGTCGTGCTCAGTATCAAGCACAAAAATCCTCTCTGTTTCAAATAAATCTAACAAAACTTTGTAAATATGCAAATAGTAGTTTTCTGATTTAACTAAAATTTTCAATTTTTGTTTACATAATTGTTCGGTCTTTTTTAATAAATTAATAACATCCTCAGAAGGGTAAATTAATCCTCCTCGAGTCTTAGTCATTATAAGACTTATGGGCATATTTGTTGAAATTAGAGCAGGACACACAGCTAAGTGGCCGCGTTAGCTGTCTAGCTATAAAACCACCAATGTATTTGACAACACATTCACTAAATTCGTTGAGTGGCATATTATTTATTGTTTCTAAAAACTCATCATAGAGCTCGCTGTCATCTTCCGGTAATTCAACATAGAGTTCTTGAGCAGTTAAGTGATTAATATTTTGTACCGGATTAGATTTACTAGAGCATGTTAAAATATTAATTTGTTGCAATGGGATGCAATTACCCATGCCATTCTCACGGATTTCAGCACGAACTAATAGTCTTTTATAAACTGTACCACATTTGGGTTATTATTGAAACCTCCCCTGGATCTAATGGAAGAAAAAAAAACTCAATGTGGTCTTGGCTTATTTTGTACATGGGTAAATAAACTAATAATTTACCTTTACAAACCAGCCTATCATATAGATCCAGGGCACTTTTTATGTCAACTACGAGCCCAATTAAACCAGTTTTTCGCCTAGAATTTATTAGCAGCTGCCCAGAAGGAGAGCGCAATAATTTTAAATAATCTCCAACACTGGGCCCCAATTCTACTAAAAAAATTGTAATGACAATTATCAAACAATTTCGCAAAATTTTCGCGTTTACCTCTTAAAAGTAGTAGAAGTGAAAAATTTGTGAAAAATTTTGAATTATGAGTTTTACTTTTTTGGAAATATTTTATTTTGAATTTTTTTGACAATTGTTTTAGTAGAATTGGGGCCCTGGTTAAAAATGCAGATGTAAACCCAATATTTGCTTATTGTCTTCTTCCACCCTGGTGGACGCATGGAATGACTATTTAATATGTCAAATAAATCATTAAGAATTCGAATAAAATTGACAGTGCCGCTGCAACTTTGAAATTGTGTCAGTTTTAACTTTTGTTCGCAAAATTCTAATGTATCTGCAACGGAGTTGCTTAAAAATTGCGTCGCAAGCCTAACTTTCATTTTTTGTTTAAAAAATTGGACATGGGCTTTTGTTAATTTTGTTGCCAAATATAAATTTTGTTTTTCTTGTAGTTGGTGAAGATTTTCAATATATTTATAATCAAATTTTCTATTTTGTACATCAAAAAAGACTCTCAGTTCGCCAAATGTATTCTTGATTAATTTTATTGCATGGCATGGGTCTATAAATACATTTACAATGCTTTCATTATTTTTAAATTGGGTTACTTCTGGATTATGTGCTTTATTTTTGCATCCTAATGACTCCAACATACTGAAATTTGTAGCAGGTCCAGCGCACGTTAGCGCTACAACGTCTACTCCAGCCTCTTCAGTCATTTGTAAACACATTTTTACAAGGTTAAATTTCTGTTCACCTGTTAAAGACGTTATAAAGAAATAGCCCACTGGTAGCTTCGATGAACTATTAATGCAGGTCAACATTAATACTAAACATTGACTAGCTTCGTCTAGACTGTCACTGTCAAAATCACCTCCCATATCGACTCTTCCATAGTATTTTTGTTTCTGTGGATCCCAGGACAAAGATTTTCTGATTGACATTTCGTCCATAACTAAAGTGCAAAGCACTTTTCTTTCACTCATTTCAGTTTTTATTTTTAAAGAATCGAATGCCTCTGTTGTGAATCCTGGTTCTGCATCCAATTTTTGATACCACTTGCTTAGTGTTCTAGTATGTGGTAGGCATATGTTGTAACTATTTCGAATAAAATTGTATGCTGCCGGTGAGAGAAAGTGCAGAGTTAAAGCAAATTTGCGGATTTCTTCCGAATACTGCTTTTCTAAGGGCAAACCCCTAGACTTGGCTAGTTGCCTTTTCAAAAAATCTTTCGGGCCAGAGCATTCTTCTGACATAATAGTACCTTCATTACTTATGAAATTCCTTTTTTTTAGGTCTTGTATATAGCTGAAATCGGCAAGCTTCTTTGTTTGTCTTCTGCATTTTGCATTTAAGCGTTTGATTGTTTTTTGTTGCAGAGCACATTTCTTCTTTAACTTTTCCAGCACATTGAAGCCTGGGTTGGCCTGTAAGAAAATGTTATATATAGATGTTATGAAGCTGTATGACATTGAAAAGCTCTGTTATCGGAGTAAACATTGTTTTTTTTATTTAATCTTAATTATCCTTAATCTTAAGTATGTGTATGCGATCGAATAACATTTAATACATTTTTTTAAAGAAATGGTTTATTATAATTACTATAATCTTGATATGCAAAAAGGAGTGGTTAACTGGAAAAATGTAAATGAGAAACTGGTAATTCTAATGCACATAATACAAGTATGATTGTGATTATCTCCTCATATACCTTAGTTCTTAGACATTAAGATTAGCTGAGCATTAACTATTACAGTACTACAATTGTATTACGACACATTTCATCAAACAAGTTTGCTTTACCTAATAAAGAAAGTAAATTTTACAAATAGCGATTATTGGCCACACTTTACATCAGAAGCGAAAATAAATCGTACGCCTAGTACGAGTTTGCAAATTAAGAAAACGGAACAAGTTTTCGTGAGCTCGCTAATTTATTGCGTGAGCTTGCAAATCTATCTGTTTTGGTTATAATCAGTTGGACGAGATCATATTCTCAAATTAAGTTTACACGATAAAAACCTGCGAGTGGCTCAATTGAACGTCTTCACACTACATATTTCTATCTCTCTTCCCCACAAGCAAAAAAAAATGAGAAAAAAGTCCACCGTGTTTGACGTTTTGTTATTCCTATGTCGTTTTTATCTTAGGTTTTATAGGAAACAAATGATTATCGATTTACGTTTATTTTCGGTGATAAATGGAAACAACGTATTTTTCTGATTCTCCCGGTACCTTAGGCCTTTAATTTCGTTCAGTACTAACGAATTTAGGGACCAAAGTAATCCAACAAAGCCTAGGCATTTTATATCGATTTTATGTCTCAAGTACGATAGCGTCGATATAATGCTTGATATTTGATCATTTTTAGCCGGAATTCCTGGACTAAGTGTTTGTTTTATTAATTGAGTCGTATAAGGCGAAATATAAATCGATGTGACATCATCATGACATTAAAATTGTAAAATAGGTAGGTAGATTGGTTTTACCTAGTGTTTCACACTACAATGCATGTTTTTTTAGTATTGTTATAGGTACGTGCTACAAAAATACAAAATACAAGTTCGAAATAAGATATAGTAGGTAAGTATATTTTTAACGGTTAACTCTACTAATTACTAATCTAGGTATTCCTTGAGAGTTTCTGAGACTTGTATTTTCCCGCAGAGTATTGCAGAGAAACACAAACCCTTCTTTAGTGAGCCGATACCTTTGCACGTGCGTGTCAGAGATGTGTCTGGTTGTAAATAATCTCAGCGTAGGTTCTCCTGTCACTCCGTTTTCCACTTTACGACGGTCAACTTCTACAGCCTCCGAAGCTAACCTTCACGCAAGATCGCAAGACCGTCTTGTTATCATAGTAATATACAAAATCGCAAGATGTGATAAAGATCTCACAAAAATATATCTAACGAGTAACAATACTTTGAAAGTGACCAATTACTTCAACCGTTAACTTGTCAAAGTGGCAACTCGTACTGCTAAAAATGCAAATAATAGTAGAAAACTTTATAGAATTCGAATACTACCATTTGATAACCCGTCCTACCAATTTTAGTTCCTGCAAGTAAATGGGAACTAAACGAAACTACATTTCGTTTTCAAAAACTATAAAAACTCGTACTAGGGTACTGTTCAAATTTATGAGATCATTGATTATAATTCATTACCCAGTCACACAAATGGAATTATGAATAGTAATGATTTTTTCAATTGATGTTTATTTTAGGTTATAATAGTATTGCCATGTACACTTAATGTTCCTAACTAAGGATAATAGAAAGTTTCCAAATAAAAGTCCTCACCACAGTTGACGTTCCTGGTTTAGGATTGCTCATAGAAATATCTGTTAAATTATCTTTAGCAGTAACAGCTGATGCTGTTGTCTCCTTAAACTGTTCTTGGTTGGCCTTAAAATAAAAACTGATATTAATTATTAATGTTGAATGAAAAAAGCATGAACAAAGATTAGGTAGATGGAATAGAACAAAAATAAACGAAATAACCAGAAGGTAATATAAATGAGGAAACGATTAAAAAAGGGCTCACATGTTGTTCTTTCTACATTATTGGAGATTATGCACACAAATCCTAATAATTGAATTATATTATGACATCAATGGTAACGTTGATTATGGTTATTGTGACATGAACTGACAACTAAAAATAAATGTAATCTTATATTTTATATTAAAATTGTAACGTCATCATTTCCGCCTGCTTACTAAAGGGCAAAGATTTATACTTGTAGAACCATTGTATACATCTTAGAGCAAATTAAGCCATCAAAGATAGGGGGATACAAAAGATTTTCTATGTTAACGTGCACAAGATCTCTTAGTTGCTTATCTGTATAGTATTGTATTCAAAGTTTAACTAATTTGAGTGCAAAGTATAACTGATCAATAATATTTGGAAATATATAGAATCGAGGGGCAGGAATTGAGGGGGTTGGGAGGTGGAGAGAGGGAAGGGCTGCCCCTGGTACCCCTGTCCCCACAGGCGATGCTTTGTTTGTGAGATATTTTAGTTTTAAGTTTATACAAAATCGGATGTTTGGTCACCCAAGGCGACCATACAGCCATAAATTAACTTCGGAGCTCGCCGGCCGCTGCCATGGCACTCTCGCTTCGCGCTATGTGCAGTCAAGTTCAAACCTAACCTACCCTAGTTTTTGGCGTCTATTCCCGTTGTCCCCACTTTTTGTCCACCATTGGGGGAATGGGAAAAAATGTAGTAAAAGTACTACAAAATTATCCCCAATGGTGGACATCGGGTCCAAATGAGTTGCACTGTCACTAAAAGATAGATCTCCTAGAGACATTTCATATGACAGCTGTGAATTGACAGATGACAGCTGTTAATTTGACAGGTGGCAGCTGCCAAACCTCAAAACATCTAGTAATTACAGCTGATGTCAGAAATGACAGGTGATATATAAATATACGCAAAGAGAAATTAAGCAGTCTTAGTTACCTATAGCACAATTTATTCCCTATAGTAACAAAAAATAGTTTCGGATAAATCCGTGAACTATTTAATTTTTGACATTGCCTGTCATTTTTGACATCTGCTGTCTTTACTCGATGTTTTGAGGTTTGACAACTTGCATCCAAAACAAAAAAAAAGATAAAATCTGTCACTTCTGTACAGAAACTACTAGTCTAGAACCAATATTTTCAGAGTTATAGCCCTTTTAAGTTTAACAGTTGTCATCCAAAACGAAGATATCGATGAGATCTATCACTTCTTTATAGAAACTACTAATCTAGGATCAATAGTTTAGAGTTATAGCCCTTTTTAGTTTGACAGTTTTCATCCAAAAGGAAGATATCGATGAGATCTTGACAGGTGTTGACGTATGACAGAAGTTTGACATGTCACTTTGATATCTGTCACCTGTCACTTTGACACCTGTCGCTATGATACCTGTCACTATAGACATGAAACAGTAATATCTATAATAGATAAGCAGGTAGTGGAGGGACAATGCCACATGGTTAGTTTCAATCGTCTCTGCGTACAATGTCACGTTCACTGGGGGACAGTGCTACTTCAGTATTCAATAATCAGTATCTTTATTTGCATAAGTAAGTGTATTCTATTTTAGTACTTTCAACTTATTCCCGATGTCCACCACTGGGGGATAATGGGAACAGTTTAGTAGCGTTGTCGACCACTGGGGGATAATGGGAATAATTGTACTTTTTCCCCTTATCCTCCAGTGGTGGACAAGGGGGGTACAATGGGGCAGCCCCCCCCCCCCTTCCCCCCTTAAACCCTGCCCCTCGATTCTATAGCCAACCCTAATATTTCAGATATTATGATCTTCTTGTATTGACATTATATTGCTTGTTGTCGCAGACAAAGCAACTCTCCTTTGTTTCAGATAATCCTAGAAACATAAGAAAACTTTATATATAAACAAAATTATGTTTGGATTTGACATCAAATATGGATAGATCCATGATAAAAAATCGATAATATACCTGAGGGAGTCTCGTCGGTATTGCATTCTCTTGAAGTCGCACTATATCAAGAGTTCTATTAATACAAGACTCTTCAAAATGTAGTGAACATACAAATGTTTTTTTTTTGGCTGGAATCAATATTCTCTTGACCCAATGATTCAAGCCACATCTTTTGCAGATTTTCATTTTTCGGTAACGTGAAAAAATGTAATAGGTGGCAATTTTAATATTATTGCCATACAATTTTCATCTTACATAAATTTGTGTTATAAAAATGTTCAAAAAATGCTTCATTTACTGTAGGACTAAGCTGGTTAAAAAAATCGTTCTTGTATAATCGATACAAAAACGATTTGTTGTGCATTTCCCTATACTAAATTAGCATAGGTAAACAATACGTAATAAACTAAACCAAAATAAAGAAATATATCATTCGAAACATTAAAAAATTGTATTAATTTATCATAGAACTGTAATAAACATTCACTCAGGCTAGAAATGAGTAGAAATATTCAGAGAAAACTGGATAATTTAACAATTCCAAAGACTTACTTGTGTAGGGATATCCTAGGCGTTTTTCTACTATATTTTGAGCCGCAGCCCTTCACACAACACTTAGACATGGTCGCCTATAACACATGCAGCTTTACATTCAAGTTAACAGCATTCAAGATGTTCTCGCAAACGAAAAAAACGTAATATACAGTCGCACGATTATCCAAATGAAGCTTCATATACTCTCTCAGAACGGAAACTGAAATGGCGAACCAGCCGGTGGGCTGGCACTTGTGACGTCATGACGTTTAGGTAATTTTATGAAAGTGACAGAATAAGTTTATCTCTTTTTACACTTGCAAAATCACATGCGTTAGATAGAAACGCAAATAATATTTCTATAACTGTGTTGAATCTCATGATATTCCTTTAATGTACTTTTTATATAAATTTTTAGGGCATGTCCTTTACCTATTGTTTTTTTAGTCATTGTTTATTACTCACATACTTGACAGACTTATTATTACACTCGAGAGCAATGAATCCGGGTCCCTTAAAAAAACCTATAAATCTCGGAAACTAAAAATGCTAGCTAAATGAAATAAATTGTGTTTAATAGACAATATAATAAATACCCTTTAAATGAAAGTAATAAAATTTATGAGTCACAAAATTTTATTTACTATAAATTACATAAATAAAAAAAAACTGCTGACCTCTCTTTAAAACAAAAATAGGAAACATGAAATTTTTGAACAACATTACGATTTTCTTGATTTTTTATACATTGTATTGCCTCCTCGTGCTTCCATTACTGCGTTTACGCGGTTTGGCATGCTGCACACCAAGTTCCTTATACGATTTTGGGGAATATTCTCCCATTCTTCTGTGAGAGCAATTTTGAGCTCACGAAGCTTGATTGGGGGAGGCTTTCGTTGTTTTATGCATCTCCCTAGCTGGTCCCAAGCATGCTCGATCGGGTTGATATCCAGGCTGCGTGCTGGCCACTCCATACGAGTAATGTTCATCTCTTGAAGGTAGTCATTCACAATGCAACCTGTATGAGGTCGGGCATTGTCATGCATAAAAATTGCTATTTTTATGCATAACAATGCCCGATTAAACTGA
The DNA here is from genome assembly GCA_946251855.1 of Alsophila aescularia. Lineage (NCBI taxonomy): Eukaryota > Metazoa > Arthropoda > Insecta > Lepidoptera > Geometridae > Alsophila > Alsophila aescularia. The sequence goes on from OX276380.1 coordinate 34,965,038, forward strand.
CCATAAATGGCCCAACGTGTTCATAAAAGATTTCTTCCACATATCTTACGCTAGTTAAAGAGCCGTTTTCTATAAACACTAGTTCTGTGCGACACCCAGATGAAATTCCGGCCCACACTAGTACAGACCCACCACCGTAGGCTACTTTTTTCGATGAATGCTTGCTTGAATCTTTCTCATGGTCTTCTATACATTCTGTGTCTTCCATCGTGCTTGTAGAGCTTAAACTTTGATTCGTCGGAGAACATAACTTTTGACCAATCTTCAATCGTCCAATTTAAGTGGTTCTGGGCATATCTTAGTCTTGAAAAACGATGCCCATGCTCCAGTTTAGGGCCATTTGCAGGTCTAAGTGGTTTCAAGTTAGTTTTAGCAAGTCGTCGTGTTACTGTCCTTGCGCTTGGGTTACTTCCTCCGAGGCGTCGAAACTGATTTGTAAGTTCAGTTCCTGTGAGAAAGCGATTACGAAGCATGGTGTTCACCAAGTATCGATTTTCTCGTGCTGTGGTACACCTGGTTCTGCCTGTTCCTGGTCTGCGTAAGTTAGAGCCAGTTTCCTCGTAACGTCGGATAACTCTTTGTACTGTTGACAGCGACACACCGACAGTCCTGACTGAATCGCGCTGACTCCGGCCGGTTTCGAGCATTGTGAGAATTCTGGTACATTCTTCAGGTGTAAGCGAAACGATTACAGCTTGAATAATAAATATCAAACACTATCAATGTGTTTTATATACCCACTTAAATGACAAATTAGAAACAAAATCAAAATCAAATGCAGTAATTTCGTAGTTCCATCTTCAAAAGTCTCTTCTTTTTTTTTCTTCTTTTTTTTATGACATAACATTACAATAACTAAGAAGTTTTAATACTTTAATTTAAGGAGTATTTAATTGTCTATTAAACACAATTTATTTCATTAAGCTAGCATTCTTAGTTTCCGAGATTTATAGGTTTCTTTAAGTGACCCGGATTCATTGCTCTCGAGTGTATTTCGTGTCCACTACGTTACGTTCCTTATACAGCGAGTAATTATTATACGAGTATTATTGCGACTTTTGTAGGGATATTTTATTCATAGTTATAATATTTAAAGTAATAATATTTAAACGTGACTTAATCGCGGTGTAATCTTAATTTTTATTAAATCAACGTTTTGATCAATTTGCATTGATCGTGGTAATGAGAGGACTGAAATCAGCTTCGAGAAGGGCGAGCGTTGTCTCTAACTACCCGCATTTGGTTATGTAAGATCTTTAATATTATGAAAAATGAACTACTACTGCCTTTGTTACTCAATGGTAGAGTATCTTTCTATAGATAAAGAATTTTAAAAATCAGTGCAGTATTTTTTGTGTTTATCCATTACAAACAATGAAATCTTTTCCACATTAAAATATTAGTGTAGGTTATTGTATATAACAGTGTAAGCTACACTAGAGTTTTTTTATTATTAAAAGTATTTAACTTCATATAAATTGGAATTATTATTTATTTCATTTAACTTTGGTAAATAAAATAAATAACAATTCTAATTGCATTCCAAAACTCCGAATTAGTATTTGAATTTTTGAAAGTAGGTACCTTGTCAAAAATGGAATGAATACAAGTTTTTGAACTGTTGGTGAATTAATCATATACAAAGGCAAGCCACGCGGACACCTTCCATTTATAATAAACTAGTTTTCCCGCGCGCGACTTCGTACGCGCGGACTACAGTTTATCGCGAAAAAAAGCATCCTATTTTCATATAGGATATTAAAAACCAATGCAAAAGTACGAATAGCACCAATGCTCTTGATGTTTTTTGACAGACTTGTTTTTTCGTTTCCATGGCAACCACAGACCATTCTGTGATAGCAACCGTTCTTTACAGTAAGTAATCAACATTTTCCAATTTTCCCGTGGAAACTTACAATTTTCAGGGATAAAAGTATTCTATGTTTTATTCCACGGTTTAAGCTATTTCTATTCTAAATTTCATCAAAATCCGTCTAGCCATTATCGCGTGAAAGCTCCCCAAACAAACAATCAAACAAACAAACAGAAAACGTATCACTTTTATATATTGGTATGGATTATTAATTCGAACATGAAATGGTATGGATTATAGTTAAAAAAAAACACGCTTTAATACGATTAAACCGAACAAAAAGTAAAAGTAAATTTCAATATAAGAATAAAGTAATTAACGAGAAAACTAATGCCATTGTAATAAGAAGCGTGGGGTGCTCGATATTAATTGTTATTTATTTTTTACCAAGATAATTATGTTACTATTTATATTCCGAATTACAGTTTTACATATTATTTAAAAAAAAACTGCTGCTCTGACCAATTAATCTGACCATTTAAAGTAAAAATCGAGTTCAAAGATTCCGATACAAGCGTGTTAGAAATGCGAACATAGCACCCCCCCCCCCCCCCCCCCCCCCCTTCCTGGTAATATGTCGTGCAACCGTAATTTTTTTAATTTTTTACTATTAGGAATTAGTCGTGACACGCTCGTCCTAATTGATTATTAAAAGGATAATAAACTACATTTGTTTGCGTATCGGCAGCAAGAAACTCGCTGTCATCAATTTAATGATACTTCATTTAGCATCATTTAGTTCATCATAATAGACAATAAATTAACTTGAATTTTCAAAACATACGAGTTCTTTTATAGTTTTTAATGTGATAGTTACAGTACAGTAGTTGTGCAGTACATAATAGCGTTGCCACAGCAATTCATATCACGTTAAAGAACATGTTTCGCGACAGGGACATTCTGTTAAGGATAATATCAACACTTTATACATTTTATTATTAGTAAAACAACAGGGCCACAAAAAAACTAACCTTTAACCTTCAGACTGCCCACCAACTCCACTATTTTCTGCTGAGAACGTCCAGTGATGAGCCAGGTCACACTCTCATTCTTTACTTGAGCCAAGTACTCCACCACCAGGCTACCGGTAAAACCGGTCGCACCCAACAACACAATGTCAAGTGACATGATCGAATGACGCAAGGTATGAATATATAAACCTTTATATAAACTTATCTGTGAGAACGGTTTTTACGAAATCAATTGTTGTGAGGCAACTGTATAAAGGTACTTAATTATTTTAAAAAACGTAGGAATCGCCCTCAACCATAGATGGAGGATAAAATGGATTGGCTAGTTCTGCGAAAACGAGAGGGAGGTATTATAATTGCTAAGAATACGTAAGAGTGAGTAGATACCCAGAAAATTATACTTTTCTCACTTCAAGTATGCGTTTAACCAATTGAATAGTTTATTTTTCTCACATTTTTTTTTTATATCATTATCTGAATTAATTAGCATCAATGATGTTAATTAGGGAAATAATTATTGGCCTACACTATTATTTTTATTAAAATAACTGACAAAGTTATGAGCCTCGTATATTTAGGGTTGTTAATAAAAAGGTTTTATGTATGAGTTGTGTAGAAAGCTTCTTTTGATATCTACATTATGAGTGTTTTTGAATTTGGTAATTCGATTTGTCGTCTTGTGTCAATAAGGAAAAATCACCGTATATATTATTGAATAAATTTAAGATTAATCATTAAAATGGTTTTGCTTCACGCCTGATGGATATATATTCGATCCGGAAAACGGTAACCTCAACATGGTAGCATAGACCGTGGTTGAAAATAATTTTGAAAGGATAAAACCAATGCAGGAACATTGAGCAAGCCATAGAAGGTAAAGGAGAGTTCCGTTTACCTATATTTGATGGGTCCAACTACGATAAGTGGACATTTCAAAATAAAATTTTCCTGCAAATGATGAATTGTGATCAGGCGATCGAAAATGTAGTAAAACCAGAGGGAGGACAGAGAGTGAGTGGGAAAAAATGAAATGAAAGCGGAGAACTATATTGTAAACAGTATCAGTAACTCACAGTTAGACATTATATCTCTGAAGTAATGGCATACAAAATGATTAAAAAATTTGATGATAATGTACCTCATTATAGGATGCGCAAACAAACTATTGATAAAAAGGAAGATACTAGAAACGAAATTTATAGAATGAAATCCAATTGAATTCTTCCAAGTATTTGAAAAACAGATTAATGATCTCAAAAGTGCAGGAGAGACAGTTACAGAAGAAGACAGACTAAATTATTTATTATTGTCATTACCTGAAAAAAAAACTCACACATTGTGAATATTGTGGATGCTATGCCAATAAAGGAACGCACTGTTGAATATGTGAAGTCCAAGCTTATTTTGGAGTACAAGAAAAATGAAACGGAAAATGTGGAACAAACATTTGCTAGCAGCAGTTCCAATTCACAGAAGTGCTGTGAATGCAATCGTGAAGGGCATTTTAAAAGAGATTGTGCCAGGCTAACAAACCAAAGAAGTAATCGTGGACAGTACTCATCGTATCGTCGTGGAGGACAAGGAGGACATCGCAACTATAGAAGACATAGAGTTAACTACAGAGGAAACAGAGGACAAGGTAACAACTCTTATATTGATTCTATTTCTGGAAAATCTTCCGATGCTTTTAACGTAGAAGTAATGGCAGCCAGAATGAACACAGCTTCTATAAATTGGCTTCTTGATAGCGGATGCAGCGACCACATTGTAAATGACGACAACAACTTTTGTAAGTACTAACAATTAGATAGTTTAGTAAATATAAGAGTAGGAGATGGGTTCGGTTTAAAGTCAGAAATTATAGGAAACATGACTGTGTATTGTCATGCGGGTAGAGAATTACATAAAATTGAAATTGAAAGTGTTTATTATGTTCCAAGCATGAAAAAAAACTTGCTAAGAGTGTCATGCATAGTAAATAAGCATAACATGATTAAATTTTAAAATGAAACTGCAGAGATTTTCAATGCTGAGCACAAATTATTAGCAGTAGCTAGGAATAAATTGTATGACTAAATAGTATGACTTAAAAGGCAAGGTAGGTTAATGAAACTAAAAAAGAAAATGTAGATAAATAAATAAATGAAAAAACAATGTCAGCGAAAGAGAAATGGCACCGAATATTAAGTCATGCAAACTTTTCAAAGCTAAATCAAATGTGAAGGCATAAAGTTGTAGATGGCTTACCTGAGAGGTTTGAAGAAAGTTACGTGCAGTGTGAAATTTGTTTGCAGAATAAAATGTCAAATTTACCTTTTGTAAACAATAGACGTAGAGCAACAGAGATATTGGAAATTATTCATACGGACGTTAATGGCCCAATAACTCCGACAGGTAGTAACGGTCAACGATATTTTGTATCATTTATTGATGATTACAGTAGACAAGCTTCAGTTTGTGCAATAAAAAATAAAAGCGATGTATTTGACTGCTTTAGAATATACGTGAACGCGATGCACAACCAAACAGGCAAAAGAGTGAAGGAGATTAGATGTGACAACGGCTGTGAGTATATAAATATTGATTCTTATGAGTTTACTAAACAGCAGGGGATATATTTGAAGCCAGGTCCAGCATACACACATCAATTAAATGGTGTAGCTGAAATATTCAACAGAACGGTAATGAATCGTGCCAGATGCTTAATGACGGAAGCAAAAATAGACAAATATTACTGGCCAGAATGTGTATTGACCGTGGCATATCTTGGAAACAGGATTCTTACAAACACAGCAGAAAAAAGGAGTCCATATGAAATATTTCATGACAGGAAACCAGATACAAAAAAAAATAAAAAATTATGGCAGTAAATTTTTCGTTTGAGTTCCCGAAGAAAAAAGAACTTCTAAGTTAAATCCAAAAGATATGAAAGGGATTTTAGTTGGTTACACAGATACGGGATACAAGATATTGTTGGTAGATAACAAAATAGTTATTAGTCGCCAGGTGACTTTCATACATCCAGATGCAGAGGTGATCAGATTTCAAGATCTAGAAACAAATGATGAAATGAAAATTGCAGAAAGAAGTTCGTTTAAAAATGACGAATTTAAAAGATCTCAGACTAATGGAAATATCAAAGAAAACAGAAACCGAGGAAAATATTGAACCAAAGAAAATAGAAAACACTGATTTTGATGAATTTTATGACACTGTAGAAGATGAAGAAGTGATGAATGAATGAATGTGAGTTTGAGGAGGTGAGTGCGCCGAGTCAACCTAGAAGATAAAGAAGGTTCTCCGAAAAGTTTAATGATCATGTCGTTTATGTAAATGTTTGTGATGCCGGAGTACTAGATACTTATGAAGAAGCAGTTAACAGCTTAGAAGCGAAAAAGTGGAAGCAAGCTATGGAAGAAGAAATTAATAGTTTAGATGAAAATTTTACGTGGGAAATTGTTGACAAGCCGATAGATAAAAAGATAATAGAAGTGAAATGGATTTTTAGAATGAAAACAAATGGAAAATATAAGGCACGTGTAGTAGCAAGAGGTTTTCAACAAGTGTAGGATGATAACGAAGACATATACTCATCTGTAGTGAGAATGACAACTATGAAAGCATTACTGTCTGCAGCATTCGTCAAAGGATGGGATATCCAAATGGACGTTGAAAATGCATTTCTTAATGGAGAAGTTAAATCAGAAGTGTACATATATATATGTACACTTCTGATTATAAAGCTATAAAGCTTTTTGCAGCTTGCATATATATATATCCACCTGATGGTTATATATTGTGGAAGATAATAAAGTATGCAAGCTGCGAAAAGCTTTATACGGATTGAGGGAGAGCCCCCGTGACTGGTACAATTGCTTTAAGGATTTTATGTTTAGCATTGATTTTAAAAGGTCTCATTATGTCTGTTATTTGTAGATGTATAAATGATGTGAATAAAGTATATTTATGTCTTCATGTCGATGATATTTTAATCTGTGGCGAAAATAGTGATTCTTTACAGATGCTCAAGGAACTTCTAAAAAAACGTTTTCGAATGAAAGATTTGGGAATGGAAAAGCAGTACTTAGGAATTGATGTTGATTATAAACAGAAAGAGAATAAAATGACACTAAGTCAAGAGAAGTATATAGATAGTTTAGTAGAGAAATATAATTTGAAGGAGTCCAAAAAATTCAAAACACCAATGGAATTAAACCTTTACTTGATCCCAGCGATGGAGCAAATACATCTATAACATACAGAAACTTAATTGGAGCACTTTTATATGTAGCAAGTGGATCGTGACCAGATGTGTCATATGCTGTTAATAATTTAAGTCGCTTTCAAAACTGTTACAGCGATACCTACTAGAATTGTCACTACAAATATGCATTACGTATTTTAAAATAATTACAGTGTTTATCATGATGAAAGTTTTGATGCATACGTGGATGCTGACTGGGTAGCAGATAAAATAGATAGGAAATCTACGACAGGAATTATACTAAGACTGTATAATAATCCAATAACGTGGAAATCGCATAAACAAAAAATTGTGTCACGAGCATAGTCATGGTGAATATTACGCATTAGAAGATTGTGTAGCAGAAGTTTTGTCGGTGATAGGAGTATGCATGATTTAGATATTGATATCATAGGACCACATAAAATTTATGAAGATTATAGTGGTGCCATAGCTCTTTACAAAACGGTAAATTTTGTAAAAAATCAAACCTATTGATATCAGTTATCATTTTGTTAACGATTACGAAATGAAAGGAATTATAAATGTGACAAAAATAAATACAGAAGATCAGTTAGCAGACATTTCAACAAAAGCTTTAGGAAAAAATAAATTTATAAAATTAAGAGATTTGCTGAATATTTTTTAGTGATGTTCTTATTGTTGCTAAGGGAGTTGTTTTATAATATGAATGTTAGTAATAATAGATAATGAGTGCAACAATAAAAATTGTTTATTTTTGAAAATGTTAAACTGGTATGTTAATTGAGAAGTACTAAATTTTATTAAAATATTTGTAATAATTTTGATTTTCTACAAAACTCACAGAGGTGTGTTAATAAAAAGGTTTTATATCTGATTCGTGTAGAAAGCCTCATTTTATATCTACAATAAGAGTGTTTTTGAATTTAGTAATTCGAATTGTCGTCTTGTGTCAATAAGGAAAAAATCACCGTATATATTATTGAATAAATTTAAGATTAATAATTAAAATGGTTTTTGCTTCACGCCTGATAGATATATATTCAATCCGGAAAACGGTAACCTCAACGAGGGTTCCTTAAATAAAATACCCTATTTCTATAGTCGTAAGACTCATTTTAACAAGTACACTGTGTATCATACACTATCGGCCCTACGCGGTGCTTAAACAATGTGCGTACAGTGAAAACCAGGTCTCTCTCGCTCGTCTCGAACGTGTATCTTTGCCATTTTTCGACCCGACATTTGCGATTGCTAATTTCTCACTTTTTGTTGGGTGAATCTAGGGGCAAAGCCAAAACTTAATTTCTAAATGCTACGATGCCACAGACAGACACACACACACACACAGTGACCCAGTGATACACACCCTAAAATTTTAACACCGGCCTCTTTGTTCGAGGGATAAAAAGGAGTTACTCGCTCTCAGGTTCGAAGTGTAATTCACGTTACTACGCCAAACGACGTCGGTGTCGCATTGGTTGGTACGAGTTCAATGACCCCTTATCAGCCCCTTATCCACTCATCGATAGTACATAATTCAATTTTCGGTAAGACATATACTCTGGTGAGTCTCTATAACGTTCATAATGTTCATTCTGTCATTACTAGCGGAAATATAGATACTCTTTTCGTAAGAGGGTCGTCTACACTTTCCAAATACCGTTTACGAACATGTAAACAAAGCTAATTTTATCGCGATGTTAGGTATTTACCTATCGACGATCCTGCACTTTGTGCATGACAGTACAGTGAAGACCATCACCGAACAGATTTTAAAGCTGTAATATTGCCTAAACAGTACTTTTAAACGTGTAAACGTGAGCCTGTCTTGTAGGTCACCTTAATTACCTAGCTTACGAAATTCACAGAAAAACGGTTCTTATTTCATGCCGCGCAATTTTGTTAACGTGTTGCCGAATGACTTTGTCTCAAGACATTGTGTTTTGACCCAGGACAAATCATCTCATTGTTTAAGTTTGGACAAGGACAATTGATTTAACCATACTGGTGATCGTACTGATAACCTACCCGAGTATATGGTGACCACGCCTTAAGACAATTTTTCTGATGGTTTTTTTTCTAGGTCTTAGTCCTAGTGTCCAGTTGTGCCAGCTGTTGATGCCGATTAGATGAGTATGATGTCCGTGAATTCTGCGAGAGACGGAAGCGTCTCAGACTCTTCTCCTTCGTCTCGAATTTGTGAATTCTCCGTCGGTGATCCAGGTGCACATGGCACACCTTTTGTTATAAACACTAGTGTGACCATGAGACAGGAGATTGGTGATAAATGTGGCCAAACTATTTATGACCATGTACTAGCACCTCCATCTCCTGCCAGTTCTAGTAGGGTGACCACGTCACAGGCAGACTCGTTATCCGCGGTTGGAGTTTCTAAAGATATTTGCGTTCAGACAGTAAATGTTGTGACAATCGAAGGCTGATACTAGGTATAGAAATACTAGATACTAGAGATGTGAGTTTAATAGATACGGGTGCGCGAGATTGTGAAGCTGGCTCTACACATTATAGCCTACTCCTTCAGAAGAGCCTTCCTTGTCAAGAAGTGACAAAACGAATCAGATTAGCTGATGTTTCTGCGCAAATGCGCCAGGATCTTGTCACCAACCTCGAAGTTAAAATAAAACAAAATAAGTCAGTTTCTACGGAGTTTATTATATTCCCTGACCTGGCAATGAGACGCTTCTGGGCGCTTATTCACTATGCCGCAAGAAATTCCTTGCCGAAAACGTGTGACGTCAGTACGGCAATTGCCGTACGATTCCACGCAGATATCTTAACGCGGCGCGTAACGTGTCTTATTGGCAATAGAGAATAATGGCCCTGGGCGTTGCGGGTCTCGTGATCGACTTTGCTTCTTCGACGTGAAACTTTTCAGGTTGTAAACACACTTACCCATTAGAGCATGAAGCTCTCAGGTCGTGGACGATGGTCTCCACTGCTGATTTCCTGCGTGAAGATGAAGGTTTAATGCTGAGTCCTCAGGATTACTCGCATCTCTCGTGAACTTTTTCTGCAGAACCTGGGCATCTTAGAACCAGGGGTTCACTCAGGGAGAGCCCCTATCCCGTATGCAGAACACCGTATATACACAGTTAACGATCCCATGATTTCCGTCCCGTCGTATAAGCTTACTGCTACCAAGAAGCAATCAGTGAAGACTGAACAAAATTAATGCACGCAATTCGCACGCATACGGTCTGACACGCACTGCCATTGATAATAAATGGCGAACACTCTCGTAGTACGGAGCTAAACCGGTGGTTTTATGGGGGAAATATAATATTAAAACATAGTTTAGTTAAAACAGTGTTAATATTTTCATCAATACAATATTTGTAGTATTATTTTCTACCAATCACAGTATTTTCATATAATAATGCTGTGTTGATTGTTTGCCCAAATGCTCATTCCAGCCAAAAAACCGTTCAAGACATTTTAGTCATCGATATTTTAGTGATTTGTGCTATTTTGACTGCATTTGAACGTTTCTGAGTGCTGATTTTTGTGAATCACTTAAAGAACAATGGCGAACTCCCATACATAGTTTTATGTCAACAAAAATTCACGGCGTCTTTAGGCCAAAAATATCGCTAGTAATTCAGCATCATTTCCTGAGATTGTTAGTCTAAGTATTTTTATTGGAGAGGCCAGGAATAATTGTTATCAGGCTTCAAAGTTTTGTAGATTGTAACATAATCTTTTGACTTTTGAAACAAGTCTTAGATTTTTTAATCATTTTATCTGCTTATCTAGGTAAGAAATGAAGTACTTAGCTATGCGTGATAAATATAATGTTTAAAGATATTGTAGTCAGATTTTTTACTGTTAATTGTAAATAGACTAGCCTTATGAATAATAATTATTATGAAACTGTTATTGTCTAGCAAGATTACAAAACAGCATATTTAGATATGTTACTGTTGTTTCACTGTGCAGGGAAACAGTCGTCTAATATTAGCACAAATATTTCGCAACAAATCCTAAATAACAACCATAACCTAACAGCAATTCCTTACTTCCTCCATAAACTATAATGCATAGTATTCTCTTTGCTAAAATGTTTTGTTTATAGGTTTTATACGTTTCATATTGACGTATTATTTTGTTTGGAGTATTATTCTGTTTAACGCAAGGAGGCTGAATTAGGCTTTCTGATAAAAAGTTTAACGCCAGTCAACCAATTCAACCTCCACTGCCTTAATAAACCAGGTGGAAAGTAAGCATAATTCAACCTGCTTTGTTTTAAAATACCGGGCGGGAAGTATACTGTTTTGACAATTTTGACGTCCGAACCGGAAACGTCATTTTATTATATATTTTTTTACCTATTGAGCAGACAACAAGGCCGGTAAAACGCGTAGACAGAGAAACCACTAGACAACTAGATAGCTTCCATCGCAGTCATACAAGAAAGAGAACAACATATGCATAGGTTTTGTGAAGAAATGAAACAGAAAGATATGATCGTTTGTTGCATGTCGCGTGCCGTTTTTTTCAAGATCAGCTCACCTCTGTGCTAAAAAAAATTGACAGTTCGCCATAGTTTTGTATGGATTGTGAGAAAAATAATTCTGCTTGGTGAGTTGCCTGCATTCGAAATGAAAATTGAATTCTCTAAACCCTTTTAGTATTCTGTGCCCAAACTACATATTTTTTAGTATTAAAATGATTTAATTGCATTGGTTCTCATCTGTATCAATAGTAAATTCAATTTAATGTAATATCGTATGATGTTGTTAATATGTATACAGAATATAAAGTTTATTCAAGAGAGCAAGGGCACCTACTACTACTTAAATGCCCTTACCATTAGAGCTACATACATCAAAACTGTGTGAGCCATGTCAGAGGCCCTCAGGCAGCCTGACAAACTTTGACACCAGAGGCCGAGCATTACCTCATATAACAAACAAACTATGTGAGAAGACCTACCGTGGATTTTGGAGACAGTTTGATTAAAATTTAAAGATTTTGGATAAAAAATACAGTGTGTAAGAAAAATGATAACATTAAGAAAAAATAAGCGTTCTTTTTCCTTTTGTGGAACGAAAGTCTATATGAGATTAATATTGGTTAGAGTAGGTACTAAAAAAGTTCAATAATATTGAAAGGTTATTCCCATACATTTGAGTACAAAATGATTGCAGAAATTCAAAGTGTGACAAATAAAGATATTAAAAAGCAAAACTGATCGCTATCAAGGAGACCGATCGATTCGTTCGACAAGTTCGACAAGAAGAGAGCTGGTCGGTCGGGAATTAATTATTTTCATTATGGGCGTATTTTTGCAATATGTTCGCCACGACACCGCGTTATTTTGTTGAAACGCACTATTTTAGACCATGGTCACCACAACAGATCAGGTTATACCAAAATAAATAATTATTTTATGAAGCATCATGGTCCATCATGGATGACCATGGTATACATATAATGGTGCATGTTACTAGTATGTATGTATCATTTTTCATGCAGGGTACACCATATTTAATCTATTTATTTTACGCTGAGGATGGCCCACCATGGATGACTATACTGTAAGCATGTTCAATACAAAATGTTTGTAGAAATTGTAAAAAAAAGCTTTCTGATGTTTCTATTATCCACATTAGTCCCATAAAGATTCGATATTTTTATGGAACGAGATCGTACAACACCTAGAATTATTCAAAATCTCAACTTTTCTTTCTGACCATACATTTTTCGTAAATCTGCAATGTCTCTATAAACCATCAATAGTCTAAAATATACTTAATCTTGAATCTGGGGTTGCTTAAACTCAGGGTAAAAGTTTTGAAATGGCAGCACACCCACCTATCGGTTTATCTCACAAGTGGCACAACAACCAAGTGTCTATATGTTTCTCTGTCTACGGTAAAACCAATGCCATCCAGGATAGCCTCAATCAAATGATGCAGGTATTTGGTCAAAGGATGGATGCCTTTGAAGATCGCCAGTCATCCAATCCAGGTACTCCATCTTCTGATACTGAGACACTGGCACTTGAGTTTGCAGCCTTCAAGTCATTTGTAGTAGCCTCACTCCGATCTCTCCAAAGTCAAATTGAGGTTCTGGCTAAGCAGTTGGACCAGCAAGAAATGCGTGGGAGGCGCAAATGTCTTCTTCTGTATGGTCTGCAAGAGAAGGAGAAGGAGGACACATCTGCAGTTGTTGTGAAGACTTTGGTGGAACGTTTGAAGCTGGTCACTTTCACAGCAAATGATATCAGCCGTTGCCATAGAATGGGTCGTGTTTCCAGCGGAAATAGGCCGCGTCCTATACTTTTTAAACTCTGTGAAGAAGCCACGAGATCCAAAATTTGGTCATCTAAAGTAAGTCTTAAAGGTTCTGGAATAACCCTATCAGAATTTTTGACAAAGAGCCGGCACGACATTTTTATGGCGGCGCGTCAACAATTTGGCGTCACTAAATCCTGGACGAGAGAAGGCTTCGTTTTTGTGATTGGGCCTGATGGTGCCCGCCACCTTATCAGCTGCATCGGTGATCTCGCCAGAATCGCGCAGGAGTCTTCAAAACCTCCGGCAGTAGTGAAGGCACTATTAAAGTTATTCATATTGTGTGTAGCTTACTTGTTGTAATAATATTAATATTATGTTTTACTCGTTTTAATATTAACGGCAGGTGGACTGTTCTATAGTACCTACTGCATTAAGTATTTTTATTTTTAGTTTTATTTATTCAATTTGCTTACATATTTTTTCCTTATACCTTGTATTTTTTTATTACTTTGTATTTTCTATTTATACTTTTTATTTATATATATAATTATATATATACCCATATACATTTATTTATTTAATTATTATAAACTCGCTACTTTATATTATAAGTAGTTTTTTGTTTTAGCAACACCTGCTAAATGAAAATTAAAAAGTTCCTGAGAGTTGGTTTCGTTAACCCTGGTTCACCAATCATGATGATTTCATTGCCAGCATGGTTAGGCACGACATAGAAATTTTGGCTGTAAATGAGACCTGGTTGCGTCCTGGCGAGGAGGGGCGTGCTCCTGTTGTTCCTGGCTATCGTCTGCGTCACGTACCGCGGCCGTTCGATGTGTGCAGTGGTCGTGGTGGTGGTTTTGTTTTTTTTATTAAGTGTGGAGTCAATGTTCGTACGCGTCCGCATCCTGTAGATCCGAAGCACAAATCCGTTGAGCAGATGTGGCTTACACTTAAAGTAAATTGTAAAAAGATTGCAATTGGGACAACTTACCGCCCCTTCTCGCTGGACGTGGAATTATTTTTGGATGCTCTGTCTGATACTATAAATTCAGTTTTAAATTGCGACAGTATCATTGTTTTAGGGGATTTTAATATTAATATGTTAAATTTAAATGACAACAAATCTAAAATACTCACTGCTACTTTACGTTGCTTGAATTTAGCGCAAATAGTCACAGTCAGTCAGCTACGCACTTTACATATTATAGTCAATCGCTTATTGATGTAGTCTGTACAGATTTGCAACCTAGGAAAGTATTGGTTGAGCCTATAGGATTGCTTCGTGGTCATTCCTTTGTTGTTTGTGAATTTAGCGTAAAGAGAGATAAGTTAATTCCCCATTCTGTTACTTACAGACCAATTAAACATATCTGCTCAGAGTAATTGAATAGAGATTTAGAGATGGTGCGTTGGGATTATGTTTCTACATGTAGTAATGTTAATTAAATGGTTCATATATTTAACTACTTCGTTCTTAGTTTGTTCGATGTCTACGCACCCAAGAAGACATGTACGATTAAAGAGAGCAGTTTTCCTTGGATAACTGATAATATTAAGTTTATGATGCATTTACGGAACGAGGCCTTGACCGCCTATAGAAATACAAAGTTGGATGGTAAAAAACTATATTATAAAAGTCTTAAGTCATTGGTAAATCAGTCTTTATATTTTGAAAAGGTAGCGTATTATAAATATAACATTAATAATAAAATAAATGACCCTAAGATACTTTAAAAATATTAAAATCAACACTATTGCCTTCAAATAAACGCCCTGAGCTTCCATCGCATTATAGAGATCCAGATGCAATAAACAACCATTTTTTGAATGTCCCGGGTAAAACGGAGGTAACGTTATCACAGCTCACTTATTTAGAGTTCAGTCAATTTAATAGTAACGTCGTTTTCACTATAAAAGCTACTAGTTCTAATAACATTTTTAAAATAATCAAGGATCTTAAGTCTAATATGAAAGGCTTTCATCATATATCATTGCATATGTTATTGATGACCTTGCCTCATGCTTTAGAGGCTTTGACTGCGATAGTGAATACCTCAATTGCCACTTCAATATTTCCAGATCAATGGAAATTAGCAATAGTTCGTCCTTTGCCTAAGATTAACAACCCAATACTTGTTAAAGACCTCAGGCCCATTAGTATTCTTCCATGTATTTCTAAAATTGTAGAGAAAGTCGTTTGCAAGCAATTAACAGAATTCATTGAGAACAATAAAATTCTCCCCGAGGTCCAGTCTGGATTCAGGAAGGGTAAAAGTACGTCTACTACTTTGTTGGACGTCACCGATAATATCTTGGCATATCAGGATGAGGGTATGTGCACATTGGTAGTATTGTTAGACTTTTCCCGTGCTTTCGACGCTATTAACACCGCGCTACTTCTTTCTAAGCTTAGTTTTTATGGTTTCGACTCCGCTGCGCTTAAGTGGTTTGATAGCTATCTTTCTAAACGTCACCAGTACGTAGAAATGCATGTAAATTCGGGTGTGTCACTATCCTCTTCCCTCACAGCCGTAAAGAGAGGCTTTCCTCAAGGTTGAATTCTAGGCCCAATTCTTTTCATTTTATACAGTGCCGATATCATCAAATGCTTACAAAAATGTAAATATCACATTTACGCAGATGATATACAGGTGTATATACCTTTTCATCCAAAGGACATTGATGGTGCCATACATGATCTTAACGAAGACCTGCATAGGTTAGCCACGTGGTCTGAAAATAACTGCCTTTTGCTCAATCCTAATAAAACAGAATTTATGATTTTGGGTATTAAACATCAGTTAGCTTCATTATCAACGAACGTTTACTTATCACTGATGGGTGAAAAAATAGATCGGGTCTATGAGGCGCGTAACCTGGGTTTGAATGTTGATGCTGAACTGAGGTTCGAAAATCATATAGCTGAATCCGTCCAAAATTGTTTCTATAGGCTTATGACAATATACAAGCTAAGACCATACCTCTCTGAAGAACTTCGCATACAACTTGTCGAATCCCTCGTGCTGTCCAAGTTGAATTATGCTGACACAGTGTATGGTCCCCGTCTGCTCTCGCGAACTGAGCGTTTAATTCAGCGTGTACAGAACGCCTGTGCGAGATTTTGTTTTTCAATACCATCGCGAAGTCACGTTACTCCTTTTTTAAATCGGCATTACATTTTGAAAATGAAGTCTCGTCGCAAGTTTCACCTGGCATGCCTGCTTTTTGGTGTCGTAAGTTACCAGGATCCCTCATATTTGTACGACAAGATAAAGTGGTTATCTGATAGCAAGAAATATTCTAGTAGGCATGGCTCTCAACAGTTGTCAATACCGCGGCACCGTACTACGTCTTTCAAAGGTTGCTTCCGCTATGCTGCGACCAAGTGTTCGAATAATCTGCCGCCACCAATCCGGGGGCTAAGAAATTTATACTCTTTGAGGCGTAAACTCAGGCAATATTTAATTGATGAGCATATTTAATGCTGCCTAGCATTGCAATATTAATATAGACATATCGTTTTTGTGATATATATACTTATTATTATTATTATCATTATTATTTTCCCTTGAAATTCATTTCTTCTCACTTATTAGTTGCACGTAATAGTAGAGGTTATTTCGGTGCTACCCACATGCGTGGTATTCTTAATAGTCAGCGGTACTCTTACGCAATTTTGACGACACTTTCTTCGTCAGTTATTTGACACCATTCAGAGACTACATTATTTAATTCCTTTGTCGTTGCTATATTTTATATATACTTTTTTATTTATCTATTTATCTTTTTATTTAAATTACTTATATGTAATTATTATATATATATATATATATATATATATATAATAAATATATATATATATATTTATAAATGTATCATATTTAATTTCATTTTTTATACTCTTATGTTTATTTTTTCCGCTCCCTCTGGGCTTTAGCTGAAAACCAGCGCTGCGTGCCTTCGGCAAACAGCCTAATGCTGAGTTAAGGCCCATTGATCACCACTCTAATTATCTACTTTTATCTTTTCTTTGTTTTCCTTTTCTATTGTTCCTACTTAATTTTTCTAATTATTTGTATCTTTATTTTTGTGTGTGTTGAATAAATGTATTTTCTTTCTTTCTTTCTTTCTTTCAATACTGCCTAAATTCTAGAATCTATGGGTAAACGTAGGAAGGAAATAAAGTTTCAATTTAATGTTTCTTTTAATTGATCTGTTAACCTGGATTTTACTAGCTTACATGCGTTGTTGAAAAAACGTAGGAAAATAATTACTCAAGTTCTGTAGAAATGATATTTCAAGACGCTGCAAGATTTTTCGCATAAAATTTCGCCCTTGTTCTTTAGCCTACAATAATGGTGAGTTGTTGCATTGTAGGCTGTATTGATTTTCGAGTAAATTATTGAATGGTCTTGCATACATAATTGCTATTAGATTCTCTTTCGCTATAAGTATAGCAAGATTTAATTGATTTTAGACGATATTATTAATGTTTTTCTATTTAAAAAGGTTATATTTTCGTAGTATTATCCTCACAAATTGCGTGGCTTGTTTTATTTTGACATTTGTGTCCATCTCGCTCTATCTTGATGTGGTTTGAGTGAGCTGGAACGAGTAAGGACATAACCGACAGATCTACTACATTTCGTAGGGTTAATCTGGTTTTAGGGATACCAAATTATTTATTTAATATATATTTTTTTTACCCTCAAAAGTATTTGAGGGTAAAAAAAATAATTTTAAGTATCTAACGTAAAATAATAATTGTTGTTTGTTCTTTGTGTGGGTATTTTGATGTATAATAAGTATGTGTTAACAACATAAAAAGTATAGATCACTGATAGCGGTTATCTAGTTCCCATAGTAAAGCCATTGCTTAGTCTGTGTAAAATCAACCAAAATTTTACTAAACAAAATGGAATAAAATTTTATAAAATTAATTACTTTTGTCAGTTTTTTAATTTAATCCCCTTAGTTTTTCCAGATTTCCCAAAATTTCTGACTTTATAGTCAGAAATGACTATAAAGAGAGAGATCTCTTATGAGAGTAATGGGACATTGTAACATCGTAAGAACATCTTCTTTTCTGTTTTTCTGAAATATTTTGATTTTGGAAATTGCCAGTTACTAACTGGCTTCCAAATTGGTCCATTAGTTTTTACGTGATGCGTAAACAGACTAACAGACAAACAGACAGACACGAATTTTAAAATTGTTTTATTCTTTTTCAGTTGCTTTTTTTAGTACCTACCTTAGATCTTTTTTCTTTTAAATATCTTCCTTTTACAGATTTTTGGTACTTACTGCTTTATTATAAGTATAGATGCCCTTCACTTTTGGGGAGAATAATAAAAATATGTGTTTTATTACATTATTTTATTTATGCCTATAAAACAGTACCGGGACATACCTACTGACTGACTCACTGACTGATAGACAACGCCCAGCCTAAACAGGTGGACCTAGGTATTTGAAATTTGGAGGAAAATTCCTTGAGAATCCTATTGGTGAACTACGGAAGTAACTATAAACCGTAAAACATGAATACCAACTCCAAATAAAATGCGGGGATCCTTTAATTTACCGGTATGAAAAGTATCTAATGTCCTACATCGCAGTATGAACTTAAATCATGCCAAGTTTAATTTGAATTCATTCTGTAGTTTCAGCATGATTCGCGTCCAAGATACAGACAGACAAACATACAGAAACCAGACAAAAATGAAAAAAAACTGTTTTGGCTTCTGTACGAATAATAGAACAGACTACATTTTTTTTTATTGAATATCTTCTATGTACAGAATTGGACGCAGGAACCCTTTATTTTTTCGGTATAAAAGTATCGTCAATTTTCACTCATCATATAAACTATGACTGTGCCAAAATGCATCAAAATCCGTGCAGTAGTTTCGGCTTCAATTCCTATCCTGAAGGAAATCTTTAATTTATCGGGCTGAAAAGTATCCAATGTCCTACCTCGTAGTACGAACTCATATCATGCCAAGTTTCATTGGAATTTATTCAGTAGTTTTGGCGTTATGCGCGGCCTGGATACAGACAGACAGACAGAAAGACAAAAAAAAACAGTGTTGGGTTCAGTATTGAATATAAAAGAGCCTCAATTTTTTTTTACAAAATATCTTCAATGTACAGGATTTGGACCCCTATTCTGCAGGAACCCTTTTGTTTTTCGGGATATAAAGTATTCTCAATTTAACCCATCATACAAACTATGACTGTGCCAAGTTGCATCAAAATCCGTCTAGTAGTTTCAGAGTGGTAAGTGTTTTTTTAAACAAATTTCAACCCATATCCTGCGGGAACCGTTTAATTTTTCGGGATGAGAAGTATCCTATAGCCTACCTCGTAGTATGACCTCAAATCATACCAAGTTTCATTAAAACTCATTCAGTAGTTTCGGCTTGATACTTAGTTAAGATACAGACAGACAGACTGACAGACAGACAGACAGACAGACAGAATAGATAGATAGATAAATTATTTATTGTACACACCAGAAACAAAAATAAAAAAAATGAAGAAACAATAGTAGAATAAGCGTTACAACGAGCGGTCTTATTGCTAAAAGCGATCTCTTCCAGGCAAAATAATATGAATATACCAAGTTTCATCAAAATCCGTCCAGTTACAGTTTTATTATAGTATAGAATAGAGTGCCGAGTAATGTGGCTGGCACTAAGAACATAATCGTATCGTTTATGGATCGTTACGTAAAGGAGGTCTTCCATCGCATCCGCCCGCTCCTAAAATTTATCCCTCAAAGATATCGGTATCGTTGGCGCTGCAGGGAGAATTTTTATAAACGATCACCTCACTATAAAAAATAAAATGCTTCTCTCACAAGCAAAACATCGCTAGCCAAAGGTCACAATTACCAATTTGTTTGGGTGAAACATATGAAGATGTTTGTAAGACTGGTCAATTTAGAAGGCGTTTATCATAGCGAGGGGCCGAGACTTACAAAAAATAGTTTATTTATTTATGTGATTAGTGGTGGTCGGTCAGTTTTATGGTCTACTCGCGAATCATGAGTCAATAACCGTTCAAAGTGTTTCTAATATCAAAAGGTTGGGAGCACCTTGCGGTTTGCGTGCGATAATCGCAGCCCATTGTCTACATAACTGGTTTTATTTAGCTATCCTTCGTTTGTAATCTTTCAGCTGTTTGGTATTTTTGCACTGAATATTTTGCTTCCCAGTATACTACGACGTTACCTAAAATACCAATATACCAACATTTGATCACATTCCTTCAGCCGTCGAAAATATTTTTATCGATTGCTCGGCTTCTACTCATCGGATTGAGTTTTAAGTCAAGTCCAACAGTGAAAACCGCATCGCAATCGGTCCAGCAGTTTTTACGTGATGCGTGAACAAACATACAGACAGACAAACAAACAAACAGACAGACACTAACTTTTAAAATGATATATTCTGGTTCAGTAGCTTACTTTATGTACCCTAGACCATTTTTCTGTTATTTATCTTGTTTGTACGGACTTTTCCTTTCCTATTGCTTGATTATAAGTATAGATTTTCCTATGAAAAATATGCATTATTTTGATATCTTTAGGGTCTAGTATTGGTGTGCTATGGTTCATGGTATTTGCCTTTATTACTTTAGTTAGCGTAAAATTATGTGGGATCTAAGCTCAAAGTAGCTGTGATTGAAATACACAACTTTCATGCGTTATACTCCGTGACATGAGCACGTGCTACTTTTTGCTGATGACCATAAACAAGTCAATTGTTGGTCCATCAGATTCAATACTTCTGCAAGAAGACTTGGTAATAGTAGCCAACTGGTGTAAGTCAATCAATTTGACCTCAATATGTTCAAGTGTTCAGCAAAGCCTCTTCTTGCGGAGGTGACATGTGGTGGGTCGCCCTCTTCCCTAAATTATGGTTGAGGAGAGCGATGCTTGGCACACGCGTCAATTCGTGAACGGGTGTTTGTTGCGGGGGCTGGATTTCTCTTGTAGCTGCAGGTATCCCATTATAACTTTGTAATTGCATGTAAACTGTCATAATATAATATGTAGTAATTAAAAGTAGTAATAAAACATTAAAAAAAAGTACAAGTACAGAAGGCTAACTGAGTAAAGTCATTTAAATAAATAGCGACTCTCACTACAACGCTATAAAGTGCAATTTAACTCGCACGGCGCTGCGAGCTTTCAATTATATTTACCTAGAAGGCGCTCGCCCACCGCGTGCAGGCTAGAATGCACCGTATCACAACGCGCGAGAACTTCCATTGCTCTAACCGTTTCAGAATCGCTCTGTCCCTTTTTCGCTCGGTAGGGTTGTATTAAGATATGACTAGGTACTTGTACTACTAATTATTCTGTGATATGTTATGACTTAGATATTGTAACAGAATAAATAAGTAATAATGTATTATGTTATTACTTATTATTATAAATTAAAATAGTTCTATTACATACAATGACATTCTTATCAGAATAGACCAACTACCTCATTTTTACTACCTACCTATCCCGTTTTCAGAATAATTTTACGTCAGCTCTCAGACTATATCACTCGTTTGATTTATTTCATGATAGGTAAATTCCTAATTAGTTGTAGGCTACATACTAAGTCAGCACAGTAATTCACACAGTTTTCCGATCAACAATACCTACTATAATCAATTATAAAATTACGTTGATCGATTTAATAAACGACTTTATTTCTGCGCGGTAAAACCTTAAATATACGTAGCTTCGGTATGGAACACAAATGAAATAACATAAAACTATAGGAACCTACGTAATAAAAAAATATCAATATCTAACAACATAACTAGGACCTATTATAGGTATTACAATTTATTACCTTTCAATATCCTTTGGAAACGTAAAGAATGACAATTCGTCATTTCTATCACTATTCAAACAGCCGAATGCTATGCAGTACTTTCTAGCTTTCTTCTTGGTACTCATAATTAAAACACGAATAAAGTTTGTCAATAACTTTACATAAGTAGGTGCTCTATCGCTAAGTACAAGGCGCGCGACTCATCAAGCGCACGCTTGACACTCGACTGAACGGACCCAAATATTGGGTCCTTGAATTTATTTGTACTTGTTGCGGATTGCGACCGCCCTGATATAAGAAAGAAAATGTAACATAATAAATTAAGCAACAAAACAGTGCAGACCCTGGTGTCAGCAGAGTGTAATATTACAATAAAAAAAAAGTGTTCAGCTAATAGCTTCAGTCATATAAAACACGTATTAGAGTATCAATACTCAATTGCAAACCTAACCACTTGTACGTGTGCATGTTATTAGAGATCTTGGTGTCCCTCTCGATAGCAAGCTTTCTTAAAATGATCACATTGACACCATTGCTAAAAAAGCGTCATCAGCCTTATGTTTTATTAAGCGTAACGCGGGCACATTTAAAACTATGAAAACTCTTAAATTTTATACTGTGTTACGTCCGTAGCCACTTGGAGTACGAAAGTCACCCTAATGATGCTATCCACGATCATACTCGTAGGTTGGAAAGAATTCGGTAAAAATCTTAAAACAAGTCACCTTCGTAGGGGGTCTGGAGGGGGGTGAGGAGGGGGAGGGGGAGTCTCCTTCACTTACGAGTGGCTATGTACCTATATTATTTGCCTACCTATTTATTTGTAGAATTCCTTTTTTCTTCGAATGTACCTTGTTTTATTGTCTTAGAACTGTTTTGTAACGATAGCTGTAAGCCCCTCACATATAATAAAATAAATAAAATACATTAAAATAATAGAAGATACGAGTATGTTTTAATCAATGTTTTAATCGTTGTCATCAGTGCCAATCACCGAAGTACATATTGGTAATAAATTACAAATTGATGAGTGAAGGTTCTCGAATGGCGACTACGGTCCGGAGTATCACGGCTGCAACCTCTATTTGTGGCGAGGTGCTGGGAGGCTCATGTGCAGCAGTGTCTTTCGGTACCGTCTGATGATGACGTTGTGACGAGGTCAAACCTCTTTCGTAATAATACTCATTTGATCTCTTAATTCTTTCATAATCCATTTCATTCCATTTGATAGTTTGTCATTATTAATTCTAAATTCAAATAACGTGTCATTCCGATATTGATTTTGAGCAAAACTGAATTTTACGAAACGACATGTTTTAAATATACCTAAATAAGTTTACTACAACTGGACGTTTTTAAATTTATATGACATTACCTTCATAAGCGGTTATTTTGATCCAGATTGGTGAAGCCGCTGTATATGAAATTCTCCAAGTGCTCTCTATTGTTCCTGATCTTTTATATTGTCCACTGAGGCTTGGTCCCTGGGCTAGTGGAACAAACCCAAACCCTGGGACCGCCTCGTGACACTGGCGCCCTCTACGTGTCCTTACCCAGCCCTGCTCTACCTGACCGACCAGTCATCATGCCTACAAGTTCCTGATTTCTCCGTGCTTTTTTAATCTATGTGTTTTATTTTGTGAATTAGTGTTCAATTTTTAAGTCGTCCCACAAAATTCAACAAGTCACTATGCCATCTTGATTCAATATTGGAAATATTTGGCAAACCCAGAACAGTTTTTTATACTAAAATGTAAGTGTTCTCCAAGGCACATCTGTTGGTGTCACGCAGTTGTACCACGGGTATGTAACAATTAATTCTTCAGCCCACTCACGTCCTTACGTGAGTCGTGCAAGGGCACGGAATAAATCGTCAGGTTTTAGGTGAGGTTAGGTTAGGTTCCGCGACAGTGTCGACCACTGTTGCGGGCTTACTTTAATTTATGATAGCAGGTGTAAGTCACCGTTTTCTCTTACACATATGCTAGATGGGTATGTGCGGGAGTGGGATGGGGATATAGAGATAATTGCAAAAACAAAAGTATTTTACGAAGAAATTAACATTGAAATAAGGCAACCAGGAATCAACATAGATACTGTGTCTGTCTATTTCGAATATACTACAGTAGTATAATGAACACGGGCCGGCTACACATATATCAAATACATGGTGCTATTTCTGAAAAATATTGTTCTCAAACATATTTATTTCACGGTGGATAGTGGCGAGGGGTGGCCAATTTATTTCCACTGTGGAGTGCATTGGGCGGTATACTGCTGGGTGATATATCGCCAAGTTCTTAGAAAATGGAGTCTTTGCTATTTTACAGTTTCATGTACAGTGTTTTAAATCGAATTTGTATTGTGGAAAATGTTTTCATGTTGTAGTTGTTGTTGTCATTTGTGTATGAAAATGTAAATTAATTTAGGACACTTAAGTTAAAATGACATAGCGTAGTGAATAAGCTAAAGTGGCAACTCTTGCAGAACCAACAACCGTTGGAGAAAACAAAACAGACTACGTTTAGGCAAACGTAGTGTAGGACGCCCGCTGGCGAAGTGGAGTAACGATTTGCGTAAGGCGGCTGGACGAGGGAAGTCGAAGGCGGAGTCAGTGTCGTTCACTAAAAGAGGCCTATTTCTAGCAGTGGACATAGAGTAGGTCGATGATGATAATTATGACGCCAAAATGTACCTACGCACCGCGGCGTATTATACAGAGCGTTCACTATTTGCAAACGTAATCTTAACTCGTTTGTACATTACTTTATTTATTTTTTGGTTAAAATTAATAGCTATAGTTAAGATAAGATTATTATTATTTTTCATTCATCAATTTTCTTTATTTCTTCATCACTTCATGTAACGGAGACACTCGACAAAAATATTTTCAAACATGTGCTAAATTTCAACTTTGTAGTGTTAATAGTTTCTTAATTAAATGGCTCTGACATACAGACAGACAGATGGACATATGCACATGGCTATAAGGGATCCTTGTTTGACTACGAAACCCTAAAAAGCCAAGTCAACTTGTTCTCAATTAATTTTAGAGCCCGGTAATTAAAGAAGAGTAGAGTAGTTACTTGATCTGTAACTATTTAACTACAGTTTTTTACATTATATCTCGTAAAATAAATCTCTCACCGCGACATAAATCGCAAGCTCCACCCGTATCAATTTGTGATGGCAAATGCTGAACTGGGTCACATTTTTGTACCAAATATGTGGTTTCATTGATTTTGGCCTTTTCTTCGTGTTTTATTTTCGGCCTAATAAATTGCACGCTAGTGGCTTACTTGACGTTTTGCCTACAGTTTGTTACCGTCCTGAGAGTCTGAAGCATTTTCTAGTGTGGACACATTTTATTTATAAAGTTATCGCTGTCGCTATCGGTGGGTAGTCTGTGCCATAAGCAAATAACCCTGGAGTTAAACGAAACTTTATTTTAAAATGTATATATATAGGTTGCCCCGCCTTTGAATTTTTATCTCCCTCTTTATGAGTATTTTTTTATAATATTTCGTGAGTCAGACAATTTCTTATTCCAAATCTCCCTTGCCCTTGTCTCCAGAGATATACCTAGTACCAAGAAGGTCTAAAAAAATACATAGTCCAAGCTGCCAAAACGAAAGTGAAGGACCCAAGATATGCCGATCCACTCGTAAGCACAACCCTCACGCACACACTTACACCATGCTACGCCGATCGACCGCCACATCGCAGAAAGATCTCGACCTTATTAGTTCTGTTAATTCTGTTTAGTTCTCACGAAAAAACAAAACAGTCTTTTGTCATGAAATTGTGTACTTACGCTGCTTACGTAGGCGTCATTTGCTATGCTTCTCTCATTTGTTTGGCTGTTTTGTCTCTGTTTTTATACGCTTTATATTAGCTTCACTTGTATGTTTGTAACCGACTCCTTTGGACGCTATTTTGACCCACTTTAAACGGTCAGATTTCATTCAAATTTTGCACACCTGTCAAAGACCGATGACAATGCAATAATTCGAGAAAAAATATATATAATATAATTTCGATAATATCTTAAAAAGCACCCCACGCTTTTTTTTTGCATAAAACATTTTTTTCTTATTTACACTATTAAAATTTATTTTCTATTTTTTAGTGTGGTTTTCTATATAAATCGTGTTTTTTAGTTTTTTTAAAGTATTATTTATTTACTACTTTTTTTTAAAAAACCTTGCTTATTACTCTATCTTGGGTGGTAAAGTCGATCATCGATTTCGATCAGTTGATTTGGTTTTCAAACGTTGATAACTCTTCAATCAAAATTTGAATGAACGTACGTAGATCTATTGCCATAAAAAAGTTTACATATTATTTTCAATGTTATTTTATTAACCCCCGAACAAAGAGACGGGTATTATAATTTTAGAGTGTGTATCCCTGTGTGTGTGTGTGTGTGTGTGTGTGTGTGTGTGTGTGTGTGTGTGTGTGTGTGTGTGTGTGTGTGGGTGTGTGTGGGTGTGTGTGTGTGTGCGCGCGTGTGTGTGCGTGTGCGCGAGTGTGTGTGTGTGTGTGTGTCTGTGGCATCGTAGCGAATGGACCGATTTTGATGCGTTTTTTCTGTTTGAAAGCTGATGTGATCGAGATGATTCTCAGATATATGAGGGATGGGGGGAGGGGGTGAGAATCGTAGCTCCCAAATGAATAGACCGATTTTGATGCGGTTTTTTCTGTTTGAAAGCTGATGCAATCGAGATGTTTCTTAGACATAGAGGGGATGGAGGTGAGAAAAAGTGGGTGAGAATTGTAGCTTCCAAATGGACTGATTTGGCTGCGGTTTTTTATGTTTGAAAGCTGGGGTAAACGAGATGGTTCTTAGCTAAAATGGGGGGAAGGGGGGGGGGTGAGAATCGTAGCTTCCAAACGAATGAACCGATTTGATATGGTTTTTTATGTTTGAAAACTGATGTGATGGTTTCGAGACGAGATGGTTCTTAGATATATAAGGGATGGAGGTGATAAAAGGGGGTGATAAAGGGGGGTGAGAAGAAGGTTCTTAGCAGTTTAAAGATGAAATATGGAAAGAGATTTTCTTTGATAACAATATCTTCTATATAAATCTCATCATCAACATCATCAGCCTATACTTGTCCACTGCTGGACGTAGGCATCTCCTTATATTCGCCACTGAGCTCAGTCTTCAGCTCTCAACGTCCAGTTTTTGCCAGCCGCTTTACAATGGTCGTCACTCCCAACTGGCCACAGGGCATCCTACACTACGTTTGCCTAAAGGCAATTGAACAAAACTGAGGTTAAAGTTTTCACCCAGTAATTGAGGAGGTCCCATCTGACGAAGCTCAAGACCATTAATGGCACGACCGTCGTCTCTAAGCCGGAGATCATTTCTGAGATCAAATACTTCTATTCTATGGCCGATTGTACGACTCATGCTTCTAGACACGAACCCAGAACAGATGATTCCCGCGTAATACTGACCGGCCACTACACTGACAATTTGCCCTATACAAATCTATTAAGTACCTATCTAAAAGTTTTAGAAGTTGTTTCCCAGTTTTATATTGATGTGCATGTCATCGCTCCCCAAGTTTTCGCCATCGTCACAATTTTTTGACGCCAAAGTTAGAGTGGCCGTAACTCATGTTCACCATAAACAAATATAGCACAAGGGAGACTTTAGGGACAGATGGCATTACTGACAACACTCGATTTATTACAGACGACTGCTCCGATGATAAGTTGTGCCACCATTTCTTTAGCTACATTCAACCAACTTGTTTTTCGTTGCACGAAATCAAATTTTGACCTAACCTGTGTCATAATAAGGGTTACTAGAAGTAATTAAGGTTACAAATAAAGTTGTTTGTAAAGTTTCCAAGCAACGAAATGTTTCACAAAACGCAGCGGGATCGTTTGTTGCGGTAGTGATAGTTTTGACGTGTTCTGTTGATCAATGTTTGTTTTTTGCGATAGAAACTGTGTCTACTGGAGATTTAGGCTTTGATTTTCTTTGCTCAATTGATGTAAAACATTATATCTTCACCATAGGTTTAATTAAAAGTTATTAGGTTGGTACCTAATCACTTTCAATTAAACCTATTTAATTAAAAGTGATTAGGTTGGTACTTAATCACTTTTAATTAAACCTATGGTCATCTTATCGGGAGTGGATCGCATAAATTAGGTGCAACGCACACAATTAGCCTTCTTTGGTCTTAGATACAGTCGTAGTGGCATTTGTGTAGCTCGTGTTAGTAGTGACTCTAATTCGCGGTACAAAAGGTCACAAAAATCACTTCATGATTAGTAAACCAATGCTTGACGACTTTAGCCCTAGAGCTTTAAGGGCCTTTAATAAGAAATGTTCTAGGGTACTTAGAATAAGATACTGAACAAGAATATATCATTTTTTTAAATTGTGTCTTTCTGTGTGTCTGTATTTGTTCGCGTAACAAGTAAAAGTACTAGACCGATTGCGATGCAGTTTTCACTGTTAGATAGCCTAAGGTTTGACTTAAAAACTGGGGTACTTGGTTTCTCAATCCGATGAGTAGTAATCTTTTTGACGGCTGAAGGAATTTTGATAAAATTTTGGTATATTGGTATTATATTTGGTCTTGGAATGGAGTACTTTTAACCTACAAAAATTACCACGCGTGCGAAGCCGCGGGCACAGCTAGTACCTATCTAAATATAAAAACAAAAACTGTCTTGTTTTGTTGTGAAAAGCCGTTGTTACGTCATTCTTTTAGGGCGCCGATTTTGCTGGGGCCGAGGCGGGCGGCTCTGATCTTTACATACCTACTCATTTTAACAGTAGTTTCCACAGATTATAGAAATTGTTTCGAGGTTTTAGAGGTTGAATTTCAAGAAATCCTTTCTTATCGAGCATCTAGAAAGAGGAGGGTGTTAAATTTCAAGTTGTTAGGTACCTACTAACATTATTTTGACAGATTGCGTGCTGATCAGTAAGCGAATAGATAGATAAAATAGTTTATCAACCAAACCTAGCGAGTTACTTGTAACTGTTACGGTCTGACTGTATAGTATATTTTGTTGTCGTTGGGAAGATGTCTATTTAGACATTTTAGAAGCTAGTTCCATCTGCTTTCATCTTCAATTTCTTTTACCTTTAAGTGAAGATTTCGTGGTCAATGTCACCTGCCTATAACGAGCCTGTTCCATCGTATTATCCCTGAGAATTTAGGCTGTAATGTGGTAAGTACATGGATAGGACATAGGTAAACATCGTTGGGTGGTGGGTAATTATATTTGGTACGCATTCATTATCAGGTGGATAATGAATGCGTAACAAATATAATTAATAATATACTGCGTTATATTAAGAAACTAGTGTTCCCGCCCGCGACTTCGTACGCGCGGACTACTGTTTATCGCGAAAAAAAACATCCTATTTTCTTTTAGGATATTCAAAACCAATGCAAAAGTATGTATAGCACCCATAGATAGCACCACTCTTGATGTATTTTGACAGACTTGTTATTTCGTTTCCATGGCAACCACAGACCATTCTGTGATGGCAACCGTTACTTACAGTGAGTAATCAATATTTTCCAGTTTTCCCGTGGAAACTTACAATTTTCCGGGATAAAAAGTATCCCATGTTTTATTCCAGTTTTTTCTTAATTTAAGCTATCTCAAAGCTCTCAAAGCTTCATCAAAATCCTTCCAGTCGTTTCCACGTCAAAGCTCCCCAAACAAACAAACAGACAACGTTTCGCTTTTATATAGAGGTATGGATTCCCCGTTGATATTATTACCGACGCCATAAAAATAAATTCGTTTCGTGCTACTTTGCTTGATTTAATTAAGATTTCAAGGTACGTTCCTCAAAGAGCCTGCTTGTAAACGTTTCTGTCAGAGACGTAGACGTATACGTTTGAACAAGTTGTACTATATATTGAGTTGGTTATAGATAGTTATGTGTATAGGTACAAACAAAATTAATTGCTTAATTACATTTGCCAGCACTTGCGAGCGACCCACCCCGGCTTCACACGTAATAGAAAAATATATTTTAAAAAACATTATAATAATCAGTAGAAATCAATCTACTCATAGGGAAATCAGCAAAAAAACAGTTGTAGTTTCTGATATCACCGAGAACAGACAGACAGAAGCAATTACCGACTTTTTTTATATACCGAGCGAGCGCGAAGCGCTAGCAAAACGTGTCCGTTTCAGCTTGAGCAAAATGCTTTCGTATGTCCGTCGGATGTCCAGCTGTTCTCATCTACAGGTCGCATTTCTCAACCGATTCTCGTGAAATTATGTGAGCAGTAATTATATGTTATTTATGTCACTACAATTTTTCAAAATTTTTCAAAATGGCGGCATTGGGTTGAAAACGTAATAAAGTACATATTTCAGCAAGTTAGAAAAATTTCACAAATCTTTTTTATCATCCTTTCGCATACGCATAAACATCAAGGAGTCGGGGATGTGCGGGGGTGGAACATAAAAAACGTTAATTTTCTGTGTCCCATCAAATAACAAGGGGTTTTTCAGCTTTTGGAATATAACTATGATTTAGACCTAAAGCGTTCATTAGTTAAGACTTGCGAGGTCTACAGCTCACAGAGCCACTACTTTTACCTATAGGGTTTGTTTAAAGGTTATATGTGTGGCTGTTGGCACACGTTGGTGATCCATGAAAAAGAGATCGTGACTGCTACGTGCCTTGTCATCACAGATGTGTCCGGTTTCGGAAATTTTCGAGTGTTAGCCGTCCCACCTCGGCTCGCCCGTGGATGCAAGCCCCATTTCCATAAAATAGTTAACTCAAGAGATTCTTTCAGGTTAGTATTTGTTTATAATATTTTCTTGTTTATGTAATACTAGTTTTCCCGCCCGCGACTTCGTCCGCGCGGACTACTGTTTATCGCGAACAAAGGCATCCTATCTTCTACGATATTAAAAACAAATGCCAAATTAGGTATAGCACCACTCTGGCTGTTTTTTGACATAATTGTTATTTCGTTTCCATGGCAACCGTTTTTTACAGCGAATAATCAACATTTTTCTAGTTTTTTCAGTTTTCCCGTGGAAACTTACAAATTTCCGGGATAAAAAGTATCCTATGTTTTATTCCAGGGTATAAACTATCTCCATTCCAAGTTTCATCAAAATCCGTCCTGCCGTTATCGCGTGAAAGCTCCCCAAACAAACAAACAAACAACGTCTCACTTTTATATATTGGTATGGATAATATGTAAGATACAGTGTAATAAATTTTTAATAAATAAACTACGAACTATCAAGCTTTTGCATAGGCTACTAACTACTACCTTGCTCGCGCGCGAAAAAGCTACTAACCTCACGACCACGCGCATACAGTGCAATTTGATTCGCTGAAGCTGTGGCTGAAGTCATAGATCTAGTTAGTGGGATTACATTATTATACACGGGTCACTCCCTTCTCTCTAAAATGATTAATTTTGATGGTTGGTACATGAGTCATACTCATGAACGGGTGCTGCTTGTGGGGACTGGTCCAGCCTGGTTTCTTATTATTCATTTGTATTTTTATTTATTTTTATCAGTTTGATGATTGTCCCACGATCTCGTTGGCACTTTTATCTTTTGTATTTGACATTTACATGTGTGTTCGAAAGCAATAGGTAATTGGTTTCTATATTGACTGAAATTGGGCTGGTGCTGTAATCAAATGACCGCTTGCTTGAGGCTCCCCCCAACTTGGTTGGTTCGGCCACGCGACTTTGACATTACATTTGTGTTTGACTGTCTAAATCCGAGACGCAAAGAGTATATACCGAGACGTCAAGTCTAGTGTCAAGGCCCGCGAGTTGGAAGAAAACCAAGAAGTGGTGCTCGGCCATTATTTGTTGGAATTAAATAGCAGTAGGAATAAAATTAATAAATAAAAATATATTGGGGACAATTCACACCAATTACCTAGCCCCAAACTAGGATACCCTGTACTATGGGTACTAGACAACGGATAAACATACATAGATACGAATACATCCATAACTCGGAACCAATAATTTCTGCTCATCACACAAATGATTGCATCTTGCGGGATTCCAACCCACGTCCGTTTGATTTCGTAGTAGGATATCTAGCCACTAGACCAACGGGCCGTCAAAAATCCGGGGATATATACGAGCACACACCCTTTTTTTCTGGGTCTGTGTATACGAGTGATTTAATTTAAGTTTAAGTGAGTTTTTTTTTAATCCAGCCTTTAATATGGGGTTTACAAATGTAAGCCCCTTATTAACGGCTAGATTCCACGGTTTTGAGTCCATTGTGCATTTATTTTGACACTCAGGACTTTTCGCGAAAGATGAGACAACTGGCACTGGGCCGGTCGTCGTCGAATTCGTGTGATCGAATCGGTGATTTGAACTGTGTTTGTCGTGCTCGGAGGCATGCCGGGGGCCCGCGCCTTAAAAATAAATTGACTATTGTGGTTCTACTAACTTATTTAATTTATCTATTAATTGAATTAGGACATTATTGGGATCAATTTTTATTCCTTATAGATTTTGATTTCCTAATCAACATTACTACTGTTCTGTGAGGAGTTCAAGACGGTGCTGACTGCTGGTGGTCAGAGTGTACCCTTGTGTACAATTAACGGTTTAATTTTAGGCTGGGCACATACTACACGCCGTTTTCTAGGGTTCACTAAGCTACTTCGAAACACGTTTCACCTAATTTCATTTAATCTATGACGACTCATCGAATACTTATTTTATCTATACATCAATTAGCACAATGTTTGATACATCGAAGTACGTTTGTACATGCATTTTATGCTGTTCTTACAGGCACGGCTTTGATTGTCTGGTCGGACCGAGCTCGTGTATGGCGATACTGGCGATGGATACGTTTTATGTTTATGTTTCAAGAACTAAAAAACTTATATGATGCTTCTAGACACGCGTGCAACATGGCCAACCCTCCTGTTACTGCGAGATACTTACCTGTGGTGTGAGTCTTTTTCAGAGTTCCTACCTACCTACTACTGCTTAGCCTCGCCTACCCCTCCCGGTAAGTGCCTATGTAAAGATTTTAAATGTGCCAGTCATGGTACATAAGTTTTATCATTAGAAACGGTATATTACTATTTTGTTTGCTTTGATTCCTGATATTTTGGTACCGATGCAGGCGCTATTCGTCGGAAGACTCGTGAATGTTATTTTTATTTAAACTTCTTCCCTGAATAAGGTTATTCCAGGTAGGTATGAAATAAAACAGTGAATAGTAACACAGATCCTCTAACTACTGGGTGTCGCTTCATACGTAGGTGTTTGTGAAAGGGATTGTCACGACGCGAGCTGTCGCATCAGCGCAGGTCGCCAACATATGGCTGTTAACCGACAGCTAAAGAAATAGTATGAGCTAATGATAGGTAGAATAGGTATCTATAGAATAGAAATCTATATAGTACTTGACTTATTTTCGTTAACTAATCGATAAGATACATAAGCCTATATTTTAGCAACAAATTCACAAACGTTACTATGAGGTCTCACTGTGCTCACGAACGCACAGGGTCCTGTAGGACCCTGTGCGTTCGTGAATCCTATTTATAAACGACACTTGAGTGCCGAACAACACTGCGCGTTCACTTGAAGCAGCGCATTCGTAAAGTAGCTAGCTAGTTGTTTTAAGCAACGCATAGTGTTGAGCTGCCAAAAAAGTTAGGTTTTACTCGTAATAGGGCAATAATGTAAGGGCATAAAAATAAAATTCAATGGTGTAGGTTTATGATCAATATTTCTCTATAAACACCTACTTACCACTTGGTGATTGATGTTCTATTAGACAAATCTATAGTTGTAACTAATGTAGACATGTCCATACTTGCCAAATTCACATCGCACAGTTTTTTTTTACAAAACAGACATGAAGTTTACCAAAAACTTTTTCGTTGAGATTGTTGGCGAACAATTTTGAGTATTTACAGGCGCAGATTAACAAAATTTGTGTCAATATAATGTCATCAGCACTAGTGGAAAATAGAAGAATGAACATAATATTACACGGACCAATCAAATCACCGTATTGGATTCACTGCGTTCTCATAGCAACGAGTCGACTAAGTATCGTTTGTGAATTAGAAGACTCGCAACGACGAACGCATAGTGAAATGGCTTACATCGCATAGTGTCGCTTCTTTACTTACGCAAGTATTGTTTGTGAATACGGCTGTTAGAAAGACGTGACGCCACGTGCACAACGCAGTATTCTTAGTTGAATGTTTTGTTACATCTTAAATATAAAAAGTATTTAATTATAATTAAATAAGGTTATCCATAATATTCGGAACTCTATTACCAAATGCAATGAATTGTTGTTTTTTTCTTAAACTATTAAGTATACTATTAATAGAGAAAAGACCTAGCTTTAAGACTGCAATTAATGCAGATGATGGTTAATTGCAGTGATGGTGATGAGCTGATAGAACCATCAATTTGTATTGAGTGTGGGGCTGTTGAAGATGTTCAACATAGTTTGATGGAATGTGTCATGAGCTAACTAAGATAACGGTTATGTCTAGACTATATAATTGACGTTGGATATTGCAATGGGATTTTACCTTGCCCGATGTCATAAAAATAGTTTATCTACACTCATATCGTAAAATTCGGATTATGAACTCAAAAATGGTGCCATAATGACATACTTTACGCACGGCATGTCTCTAATAAAAAAACCCATTATAACACTGTTTTTTGAACAAATCAATGTTACAATACATTTTTTTTTCATAAAAGCACCGGGTTGACTCCTAAAACGAGGGTTTTTGCCATTTATTATTTATGGCAGTGCGTGTTAGGACGGTATGTGCGCGAGTTTGCTGTGGACTGGATGTTAGCGCAATAATTTACTTTACATTTAATTAGTACCTAACCAACTTAATGTGTTACGTGCTTTTGTTGATCAAAACCAACAAGTTTGTTTGACGACCGGTTGGTCTCGTGGCCAGAGATCCTAGGTACGAAATCGAACGGTCGCGGGTTCGAATCCTGCAAGGTGCAATGATTTGTGTGATGAGCAGAAATGTTTGGTTCCGAGTCATGGATGTAATATTCTTATCTATGTATGTTTATCCGTTATCTAGTGCCCATATCACAGGGTATCCTAGTTTGGGGCTAGATAATTGGTGTGGAAATGTCCCGAATATAAATAAATATATTTGAATATAAAAAGTTTTATCTCGATTAAAAATGTCCGACAGCAGTGTTAGTGATGAGAATTTGACTCCACCTGACATCGCGGAAACAGCAACGAACATGACAAACGAGCTTTTACCAGAAAAACAGAAAAATCAAGAAATTGTCATGACCCCCATGACCCCCACCCCCCCCCCCCCCCCTGTATCCGCGCTTGAACTTCCGGACGACACTATAATTATGGGCAGGTGTGCGCTTATACTAACAAAGGCGTTCGAACTGCTTGTCTCGACGAAATAAATGTTGAGCATCCCTGCAGCCAGGCGAGATTCACGCCGCGATGGATACAGATAATGAGTTGCTTATGTAGTCGCAGTTGTTATCTAGGGCGGAACAGACGTAGCACTACTAACAGAAGCTTGGCTCAATCTAGACGAACGGACACACTAGCGTTTTGTATTTAACCAGTCGCATTTGAAGTCTCAGTTCTAACATTGATTTCTACGATTGGAATAATAAGGCTCTTGGAGGTCATAAAGGCTTTTGTATGTTTGTTTAACGTCGAATTTGACTGGCATCTAAACTATCATTTTTAATGGAATGTTATGATTATGTATTAGCTCAGGAGATAAACCAACTTCTAATACTCTCTCAAATCAGAGTTACAGCACAGAATAACTGAGTACATACTTATAAACCACCGTTAATCTAAAAAAGTTAAAACATTTAAAAAAGCTTTTATGCAGTAGGCCTGTCATGGTGAAACTTAGAGTGGGCTTTTACAAGTAAATGCTTATAAAAAAATGCGTGTCTATGCTGTTAACC
This sequence comes from Alsophila aescularia, assembly GCA_946251855.1. Taxonomy (NCBI): domain Eukaryota; kingdom Metazoa; phylum Arthropoda; class Insecta; order Lepidoptera; family Geometridae; genus Alsophila; species Alsophila aescularia. The sequence continues at coordinate 35,001,195 of OX276380.1, forward strand.
GTTGAGGAGGTCCATAGTCAGGACACAACCCTGAGTGCAGCAACCATGTCATGGTAAAACTTAAAACCAGCTATCATAATATAAAACGTACACAAAATTTCGTGTTGTTGCTGTTGATCACTGAAGAGTTCCTTTGTCTAGAGCTCATATCCTGGAAATCGATCTGCTTCCATAAAAAAAAACATCGGAACTAAACCAACATGTAAAAATTCAACTCTGTAGGATATGAGGAAATAGTCCTAATTAAACTAGCAAGATTTGACCTAAACAAACATAAATACACACAAATATTGCAATTTAAATAAACACTTTTTAAATGGCTTACATTTAAATTATGTCGTAGATATATGACTTTATTTGACATTGTTAGTACAGGTATATTAGCAAATATGTCCTATTGGCTTCCTGTTTGGTGGAAATGGTTACATTTCGAAAGTACAGACTCGTTGTTTTGCCACAAGAGATACAAATCAAACAAATGCTCATCTTATAAAGTAACAATACTTGTCAATAACTGAGGTTTGATTGGGGCGCAGATAGTTTGAATAGAAAATTGAAAACATCCCCTTGCCGCAGCAACGTCTTCTGTTTAGCAGGGTTGTCAATTTACATAATCATACATCTACTATCTTGATGAGAATATAGCATCAACAGCAGTTCCGTTTGGGAAATGAAAAAGATGACCACTAAGGAAGATTTAAAACGGTGACCGTTGATTAATCTAGGCTCGCTAGGATCCGCTTCTTGCTAAAACCGCCGCAAACGCTACTGAATTCTGTTAATTGTTTGTTTGCTATTTGAGGTGTTTAACCCTAAAATGTCACAAAATGTGTGCGCACGAATGTGTGCACGCGTGATACACCTGGGGGTTAAAGTACGTAGGAAGTCCCCCCACGTGGTGGACTGACGACCTGATGAGAGATGATGATGCTCAAAGAATACTTTCGTCACTAAATAACAATTTGAAACACAATTTAAAATTAATATTGAACTGGTAGCAATTTGGTAACATTAATATTTATACTAAACTAGACAAAATATTTTTTTAAACCTTGTCGACTTCGTAACAAGGTATTTTTGCCCCTGGCATCTATTCTAAACTTACGTCAATTTAAACTGCACTGCTTAAAATAACTTAATTAAAACAGGTTTTTAACAGGCTGTCTTACAGCCTTTGGATAAATTTGGACACGTTTTGAGACAGCGTTTGGACAAATCGGGACTCTCGCCGCGTGGAAACAAAGTTGATTTTACGCTGACAGGCGTAAAGTGAGTAGGAAATACATGCCAGCGGTAAAAATACTTTGTTACGAAGCCAACAAGGATTAAATTACATAAGAAGAAATTAAGTTTAGTTTTGTGTCTGTCCAAATCGCTGCCACTGTCAATTTGACAGCAATTACTTACCATTTAAAACAACATCTACAACCCTTGACAGAAATTTATCATTTATAACAATGATATCTTCAAATTTGACAGCCCTACAGAAACAATTGTCAGCAAACGCCCGCCTTGATACCTCGATTACGAATCTGAATAACAAAGTGGTGCAAATTCTCCCGCCGGGACATTCCCAGGAATCGGAAGTTAGGAGATGGGGAGATGGAATGATTCGCTGACTGGAATTGGTACTGCTTATAGTGATCTTGGCATGATAGCTCTAGCGATAATGGTTTGGTAATCATAGTCTTTGTTTGTGATATTGGTATTTTATTTTCATTGGTAAATGGATTTACAATATATATATTCTCAATATATTCGTATACGAGTAGAACTTACCTACGAGTATTCAAATAAGATATATATATATATATATATATATTGAATTTAAACGGTTTTATATGTACTCATCATCATCATGTCAGGCTTTAGAAGTCCACTGCTAAATAAAGGCCTCCCCCAAAGAGCGCCATGACGAGCGATCTTGTGCCACCTCCATCCACCGACTTCGTGCGATGGCTACAATGTCGTCGGTCCATCGTGTGAGGGGTCTCCCTACACTTCGCTTGCTTGTACGTGGTCGCCATTCGAGCGACCTTTATTCCCCAGCGGTTGTCGGTTTTGCGAACTATATGGCCTGCCCATTGCCACTTCAACTTGCAAACTCTGACAGCTATGTCGGTAACCTTGCTTCTTCTACGGATTTCCTCGTTTTGGATTCTATGACGTAGTGTAACACCGAGCAATGGAGAGCCCATTACACGCTGCGCAACTTTGAGCTTGTGCATATGACCAATAGTTTGCGACACGTCTCAGTGCCGTATGTCATCACTGGCAACACGCGCTGATTATACACTTTCGTCTTGAGGCTCTGCGGTAACTTCGACGAGAAGACACGTCTCAGTGCCTTATGTCATCACTGGCAAGACGCGCTGATTATAAACTTTCGTCTTGAGGCTCTGCGGTAACTGCGAAAAGAAGATATGGCGTAATTTCCCGAACGCGGCCCATCCGAGTTGGATTCGTCGGTTTTTAGTTTGCTGTTTGCCGTGGCAGTCTCGGCTTAGAATAAGACCCCTCCTAATCCTGACAGGATTGTTTGTTTGTTTATTTGGGAAGCTTTCACGCAAAAACGGCTGGACGGATTTTGATGAAATTTGGAATGGAGATAGCTTATGCTCTGGAATAAAACATAGAATACTTTCTATGTCGGAAAATTGTAAGTTTCACAGGAAAACTGGAATAATTGCATTTTATTTAATACTCGCTGTAAGAAACGGTTGCCATGGAAACGACATATATATGACAAAAAACATCAAGAGTGGTGCTATACTTTTGCGTTGGTTTTTAATATCCTAGAAGAACATAGGATGCTTTTTTCGCGTTAAACAGAAGTCCGCGTGGACAAAGTCGCGGGCCGGAAAACTAGTATTTAATATTATTCTAAATCCAAGATGGACTTCGCTACAAAATGGCGGATAACATATTATGTTATCCGCCATTTTGTAGCGAAGTCCATCAAAACAAAATATTATTTTGTTTCAACCCCCACAATGTAGGTATCAAATGAAAGGGCTTAACTGGTAAAATGCAGTATACAGACAAACAAACAAAAAAAAGTTTCACCTTTATATATTGGTATGGATACATAATTGTATTGTCATCAGAACTAAAAGTGTGTACCAAATTTTAGATCAATCAGTCAACAGGAAGGGGGTAAAGTTAAATAAATAAATTGACTCAAAAAATAACAAACAGGGTAAGCTAAATAAAACCGTTTAAAAACCATCCCTATTGGTACTGAAATCCTGGCGAAGTTTACACGTCACAAAAAAAATACAGTCGCAATCTAATTAAGAATCTTTTCCTATTCGAAGTAGATTAATAGTGGAATACTAGTATAACCTTCTATAGTACGTTACTGTAAAGCTGTAAAGCTCGAGGCCATGCACTGCTGGCCACGCTGGCCAAACCTATTATCTCTTTGCCTAGCCAAGTGTCCTGCCCACCTCCACTTCAGTTTTGTGATGCGTTTTCCGACATCAAACTCTCGTGTACGGCGTTGGATCTTCACATTTCGAACTCAGTCACTTAATGAAATGCCGAGCATGGCACGTTGTGTAACCTTTATTTTGTGTATGTTCTCGTTTGTGAGCGTTTACGTCTCGGCACCATAAGTGAGGGTAGGCAGCACACATTTATTGAAGACCCTGATGACATTAAGACTGGCTGGAACTGACTTTCCTGTACCGACCTCATTATGCAAAGCGCAGGCGGTTATTATAATTAAGTAAAAAGCAAAATGAGAATACCAAAATGAGTAAGGATGAGTGAATTATTATCCTTTTAATTGAAAATATAATTATCTATACCTACATACCTATAAAATAGTACCATGACATACTGACTGACTGATATACAACTATAACGCACAGCCATATAATACATATTATACTAGCTGTGCCCGCGGTTTTGCCCGCGTGGTATTTTGTCTGGGATATAAGGATCCTGTGATATTCCAGAAACAAAAGTACCAAAATTATCAAACTTCGTTCAGACGTCAAATGTTTTTTTTTATCGATTGGTTGAATTCTACTCATTAGATTGAGATACCAAGTACACCAGTTTTTAAATCAAACCCTAAGCTATCCAACAGTGAAAACTGCATCTCAATCGGTTTAGTAGTTTTTACGTGATGCGTGAACAAATATACAGAAAACCAAACGAGAATAGACGAACAAATTTAGCTGTTTTGTTTTTTCTTTTAATTTGTTTTATGACTATAACAAAGTATCAAGATAGGAAAGTGTCCAATAAGCAATGTGCCGAATTCAAGAAAGTGTCGAAAAAGGAAAAGTAGCGAACGAACCAAAGTGTCAAATTAGGGAAAATGTCGACCAGTTCCTGGACCCAAACAAACTTACAGACTAACAGACACACGATTTAAAAATTCAGTAATTTTAATACAATAAATTTTAAAGATTTTTTCAGTTTTAGTATTTTTTTCAGTAGCTTATTTTAAGTATCCTAGACCGTTTTATTTTAATTATCTTCATTGTTTAGATTTTTTGGTACTTACCGCTTTATTATAAGTATGGATAGATAGTACAGCGTACAACGCTGGTACAGCCTAAACCAGTACAACTAGATATTTGAAATTTGAAGAAAATATTCCAATTCCATTAAGACATTGCCATTCCATTATTTTTGCCATGAAGACGTCTTCCAGTTTTTTGTACGCACCCCATCCTCCTAATTGAATACGTCTTGCAATCTCTTTTCCCTGCGACTGTAAACCAAAGAACAAACAATGTCCAAGGTAAATATAATCATCCACCACCTCTAATAGACAGCCTCCCAGAATAATGTTTGGTGATTGTTTAAGATGACTCGCCATCATCTTAGTTTTGGACATGTTCATCTCTAGTTTATAGTCAGGGTATAGTCATTGTTCACATTTGGTGACTGGTATCCCTAAACATAGTTAAAAAAGAAACTATCGATACTAGCAACACTTGCATAAGAAAAACTCGTGTGTCGCCGTATCGCCGCCCGCCATGAGAGGTGTGTGCAATTTTCGTTGGTGAATAATAAATTCAGTTTTCGAAGGGCAAAGCCCTATTTCGTGTGCAATCATAATCCAAAAGACTAATAACTACGTTAACTTAAGAAAGAACTATATCCCACGAGTGATCCCTGAGTGATTCGTCGTGTGCGCACTACTGAGGTGGTATCTCAGGGAATCTGGTAAGGTCTGTCTTAATAACGAAAGGGGGCCCTGGAATAGTTAGAGAGCTTACCATATCAGCCTAAACGTGTCCCAAGGACAATTCGGTGAATGCACGACTTCAATCCTAATTTACCATCAAAACTCTCGACTTAGTTTTTGTTTCGCCATACAGTCCACTAATTTGAATTTCGTTCGCGGTATAAAAACGAAGAAAATATAATATTTTCTTGGCCCTACGAGCCGTATCTATCTAGTGACAGACATACAGACAAAAATGAAAAATGATACAGTTTAGGCTTCGTAATCGAATATAGAGTAACTTACAAAAAAAAACTGCCTTTATTCACTGCACTTTATATCCTGAAAAATATAAGGGAATTATATTTTTCAGGATATAAAGTATCCTCAATTTTTACCCATTATATAAACTATGACTGTGCCAAGTTTCAGCACAATCCGTCAAGTAGTTTCAGGGTGATACGTGTTCTTTTAAATAACTTTCAACGCCTATCCTGCAGGAACCCTTTAATTTTTCGGGATGAAAAGTATCCTATGTCCTACTTCGAGGTATGAACTCAAATCATACCAAATTTCATTTGAATTCATTGAGTATTTTCGGCGTAATGCACTTCCAAGGTACAGACAGACAGACAGACAGACGGACAGACAGACGGACAGACAGACAGAAAGACAAAAATTTAAAAAATACAGTTTTGGCTTTAGTATTGAATATAGAAAGACCCCCAAAAAAATTACAAAATATCTTTAATTTACAGAATTTGGGACATTATCCCGCAGGAACTCTTTATTTTTTCGGAATAAAAAGTATCCTCAATTTTAATCCATCATATAAACTATGTCTGTGCTAAGTTGCATCAAAATCTGTCTAGTAGTTTCAGAGTGGTGTGTTTTTTTGAAATACTTTCAACCCCAATCCTGCGGGAACCCTTTCATTTTTCGGGATGAAAAGTAGCCTATGTCCTACCTCGTAGTATGAACTCAAATCATACCAAGTTTCATTTAAATTCATTTAGTAGTTTCGGCGTGATGCCTAGCCAAGATACAGACAGACAGACAGACAGACAGACAGACAAAAATGAAAAAAAATACAGTTTTGGCTTCAGTATCGAATCTAGAGTACGATCCAAAAAAAAAAAATACTTCAATGTACAGAATTGGACCCGTTACAGTTTTATTATAAGTATAGATTCCACCTCTATGGGTGGAAAATTACGAGATGACATAATTTTATTAACTTTCACCCACTTTTTGATGGGATATCTCCGTCAAATGTGGGTCGACTTTGAGGTTTTTTATTCTATAGAATAGATTATGCTTTACGGATGGTCCCATATAGATATAATTTGTTGAAGATCTGATGAAGACTTCCGGAGATACAAAGGAACTCCTCAATGGATAACAGCAAGTGACTTGCGATTGCTGTAATCGCATGTTCATGCCACTCCAAAAAGGGAAATAAAATAATCTTATGTGGGAAACAGTTAAGGAAGTCGGTGCTCAATTTACTTAAATCTAACCAAATCAACGGCACAGACTTCCTTAACTGTTTCCCACAAGATTATTTTATACTTTTTGAAGTCGGTTTTTACTTTTTTAAATTTGATTTTATTGTATGTCACTTTTGATAATCTTTGGTGTGAAGTTAAACAGAAGCAATAATAAGCAGTAATTAGACTGGACTACCGGTTGCCTCCGTAAAGTTGTAAGATTTGAATGTACTTTGTGGCTTCCTCTTCTAGAACGTTAACATAGTTAGGAATCAAAACAACTGTGTGTGAGATTGTTGGGAATAAAATACTTTTATTTTTAAAAGCTTTTATTTAACTTCACTTTTAGGTATCTATGTATATTGTCTGTCCTAGAACCTTGCAATTCTAATTTCGAGCACTACCACTTCGGCTGAAACTTTCAGGATAGCTCATAAATCGATGACAGAGCAATAAAATAAAATAAAAAAACAACGTAAAAAGTTACAAAGAAACAAAAAAAAAGTGACCTTTACTAAAAAAACGCGTATTTTTTTATATTATACTTAATCATCACTAAAAGAAGGCAGCAACAGTCTCACACGAGTAAGAGCTTCATCAGGTAATTTAGCTGATTCTCTACTAGACGAATGAAGTGTAAACATTGAAGGCCTAACACAGGAAGGGAGGGGCTAAACAAAGGGTCTGAACCAGACGAGTCAGCTGTACGCCCCAATAATAAGGGTGCGTTGAATAGAAACAGAGCAAGCTCGTTGGATTTTACCTCTTAATTTAAGGTACCGGTCTGGCCTCATCTACCACCATAAAATACCTACCTATTTTAAACTAACAAAACTTGAAATTACACAATAATGAAAATAGACCATCAAAAGCGCAAGCGCAGTGAGCGCGGTTGATATATTTCTATCACTGTACAAAAATATATGAATATTAATAGTGATTGACATAGGCCAGAGGGGCGGGTGGGGGGGGGGGTATTCATTGGGGTCATGACCCTTGGATCTGCTTACAGCATCCCTGATCGCGCATAAGATATAAGAATTATACTGCTGAAACTTAAACTCAACTTCTCTTAAAATAGAACTAGCCAAAAATATCCCATTCAGAATATCCCAAAACCTGCACAATCCACTAAGGAAATTCATTTCGCAGTGCGTTTAGAGACGTTATCTCGTCAGGAACTTGTTCGGGAGAAAAGGATAGTCGCTTGACGAGATCTTCCCGTAGTAAATTCAATGCTTAGTATGTATTTGGTAAATGTCGGGTAAATGGATTGCTATCTCCTTCTCCCTCCAAGATTCCGAGCGATAAAAGAGTTAAATTAATGTGAAAGTAGTTTTTGATAGAATTGGTTGTTTGGGTGAAACGACTTTCCAACCCCCTAAACTGTAGTGAAATATTTCGTTAATAGTCGCGGTTAGACTGACAGACTTGTTATTATTTCGTTTCCATGGCAACAAACAAACAGATCTAGACAGGTTGGCCATATATAATGCTAATAATCGCTTAAAAGTTAATTTTAGTAAATGCTCACTTGTTTCGTTTACGCGGAAAAAACTTTCTACGATGTATGAATACCAAATTGATAGTATTAAGATAGGCAAAGTAATTATTGGGTACTAAGTATTAGGGACCTGGAGGTAACTATAGATGCAAAGCTTTCATTCTCGGAGCATGTGGATTCAGTGGATGGTAAGGGAGGTTGCGAGGTAGCCGTCCGTTCTCTGATATTGGTAGTCTGAAGGGCTTGTACTAATAATATATTTGAAGCATCTTAGAGTACTGTACCCAGGTGTAGAATTCGCAGTATCGTATATATATATATATATATATTCACAGCCTGAAGAGTATTCATAGCAAGTTTATAAAACACTTAAATTATTGTTGTTGTCGTGCGCGTGAGGTTGATGATTGTCAGGTCATGTTATCATCACCATCTTACTACCATAGAAAATCGGCGCAGTATAACCGATATGTCACTTCTTCATAGTTTGTGAAACAGCTACATAGATTGTCCGGAGCTAGCGTATATTTTTTTGGGATTTTCTGTGCCATAACAGCGAACAATACATTTTGGTACTTGGTGGTCGGGCTTATTGTCCGCAACTAAGCCGTTCATCGGCCCTTTTTGCGTGAAACGAGTGGTAACAGCTAGTTCTGCCACCCAATGTCCATCAGGAAGGCCAGCAGCTCCCGAATTCCGGCACAGGCCTCCCTCAGGGTGGTAATTATTCCCAGTTCCTTTTGTGGCGCCACGCTTTCGCACTCCAGGAGTACATGCGTGGCCGTTTCTTCTGCCCCCATGCATCCTTTGCACAAGGGGCTGTCTGTGACACCTAATCTGTGAAGGTGTTTGTTAAGAAGACAATGACCATTTACCATTCTCACCACTTGTCGGAGACTGTCCCGTTTAAAGTTCAGATGTTTTCGGGAGTATTTCGGATTTAACTCCGGGAAATCCTTCCCTTGACTGTCTACAATCCTTTATACTTGCCCATAGTTCTTGATGTAGTTGATGTGACTTTTGACGGATACAGGCTCAAATTTGACTAAAAGGCAATGGAATCATTAGGGCGCATGCCCAAACCTTTCCTTGCCAGTTCATCAGCTGCATCGTTCTCTCTGGATCCGCTGTATCCCTGTGGGGACACAAGTTATTAATAGTAATGCGAACTAAGCAAATCGCGGCCTCCGCGGCTCCAGTTGCCTTGCCACCTTAGTGTCGAATACGTGTCCGCATGTCACGCCTTGTCTTATATTTTTGTATCGTGTGACTGTGTAACTAATCAGAATATAGAGTGTTAATTGGACTGAAGATAAACTTTTTCATTTCCTTTCCGGTAGTTTGGACATTGAATATAAGTTAGGTATCCCTTTCCTTATCCATTGGAGAATAAGGTAATTATATTTACTGACTTCCTCCAGACGATGGTGACACCAGTGTCACCATCCCCCGATAGTGTAGTGATAGTTATCCCCGAGGAATGTTCATACCTTTGAAGTGCTTTTAGGACTGCGGCACTGTCGGAAAGTATTCTATCTTATATTATTATTATATAGTATTATATCTTAGAGTCAGTTACCTCCCTGCGCAGTATCGCTGTTGCTGCCTAGATTATACCCACACATTCTGCTTGGAAAATAGAGTTGTGAGTACCCAGTGCTGCTGCTATATGCATGTTCAAGTCGTCCGAGAACGTCCCCGCTCCCGTCACAGCTTCTATTTTGGAACCATCTGTGTAGATTTCTAACTTCGTGAGTGTTTGATCTATTACTTGGTTCCTCACCTATAGTGTTTATTGAAAAGGTGTTGTTTTGGTACCCTATCATAAATAGAGAGCATGTTTGGGTCACCCTTCGCCTAGACCTGTACGATGTTAGTATGACATGTTCGACTATTTTGATCCCAGAGATTAAGTGTTTTGAGTCTGTAAGCAGACGCAGCCTCCTGCTGGATGTGCAACTGCAACGGTGGCATACCCAGCAGTACCTCTAGTGCAGCAGTGGGTGCTGTTCTCATACAGCCAGTCACTGTTAGGCCAACCTCTGGAAGGATTGTAGTTTATTTATGGTAGATACCTGTTTAGTCCTTGGCCACCAAACTAGTAACCCATATGTTAAAGAAGGCCTAATCACAGTATTATATAACCAAAGTGTTATTTTTGGACTTAGGCCCCATGTTTTATCCATCATTTTCCGACATTGCCAGAAAGAGATGGTTGTTTTCTTAATTTTATTGTCTAGCCCAGTTTAATTTGCTATCTAGGATGATACCCAGGTGCTTTACCTCATCAGTTAAAGTTAACTGTGTGTCGAAAAAGTGGGGTAGTTTGTATTGTCCTAAGTTTATTTTCTTAGTGAACATAACCAATTGTGTTTTTGTTTGATTCACTGTTAATCCATAGTCTAAGCACCATGTTTCTACGATCTTAAAGGCGTTATTTATGATGTCACATGATACGCTAGCTAAATGTTCTGATACAAGGATAGTCAGATCGTCCGCATTGCCAACCGTGAAGAAGCGTCTGTTGTTAACCTTTGTAATTAGGTCATTTACCACTATGTTCCATAGTAGGGGTGACAGTACTCCTCCTTGAGGGCACCCCCTTGACACCACCCCTCTAATGGTTCCACCTAGGTCGACTCTAACCGCCCTAAGCTGTAACATGTTTATGACCCAATCAACCAATGTCGACTCAACACCATGCTTCCTTCGCGCTGCGTTTATGCTTCTAAAGTTAGTTCTGTAAAAAGCACCTTCAATATCAATGAACAGGCACAAAGTTTTGTTTTTAAAATCTTGTTCTGTGCTTATTACTTTGTGTAAAGCTGATTATGTTGATTTACTCGAACTATATGCGTGTTGTTGTGGGTGTAATGGTGATATAGTTAGAATGCTATCTCTAAAGTACCGATCGCAAAGTCTTTGCAAGGTTTTAAGGAGGAAGGATGTAAGACTTATCGGTCTATAAGATTCGGGGTCTGTGCAGTCATTCTTTCCAGGTTTGAAATAAACAGTACTCTGACGTCTCTCTAGCTTATAGGTATGTAAAGAAAGGATAAACACGCTCTGAAGATTATTTCCATTGTACCGCTTAAATGCCCCTCTCCCCATTGGAGGAGTCCCGGAAAGGTAACATCCAGACCAGCTGTTTTGTAAGGTAAAAATGTATTTATAGCCCAACTGATTATTTCCCGACTTACTACTGACTTTGCAACATCCCAATCCGCGTCAGCAGGTATAGCCGCCTCAATGTCAATCCATGTAATGGTGTCAGTGATTTGGCATCCTGGAAATGTGTCTGTATTTGTTTCTGTTTCTGTTTTAGTGTAAGTGTTATCTACTTTCTTTAAAGAACCAATCTCACGCTGAGGATCAGCAACCAGAATTTTCCTAACCCTATTTGCTTGAGTATTCGTTTCTATGTTTGTACTATATTTTTTCCATGACTTACGACCCTTAGGGCGAAGTATTTTTTTGTACACCACTCGCGCCTTTCTGTATCGCTCCCAGTCCTCATTGTGGTATGTATTCATGGCTCTATTAAATAATTTACGAACCTTCGCTTTCAGTTTCTCCAAATCTTTACTCCAACCTTGACTCCAAGCTTTACATACGGATGGTGGGGAGAGAGGGCAGGCTTCCTCATAGCTTTTGGTGAGACTGTCTGCTAATGATCCTGTAGACATGCCCATGTCTACAGGATCACGGCGTGTGTGGTGCTGTTCTAAGGAATTATAAAAGATCAGCTTATCCGTTCTACGAGGATTACAAGTTGGTGCGGATGGTACCCTCCTTAATTCCATTTCTAATCGGATCCATCTGTGGTTCGAGTATGAAGACTCCTCCGAAACTCTCCAATTTTTTATGGTGTTAAAATTATTGTTATTGTCTGAGAATAATCTTATATCAACAATAGTGCGGCATCTGCGGTTGGTTTCGCGCCTCTGTTCGCTATAGAGAGAGTATTAGTGACAAGGTATACCAAATCTTCACCTCTACTCTTAGTTGTCGGCATCCCGCATAACGGATGATGTGCATTGCTGTCTGCCGCTATAGTTAATTTAAAATTGTTAAGTTCACAGTGTCTTACGAGGTCAGCGATTTCCCAGGGTAGGTTATCCACGTCGGCGGGCATGTATATTGACGCGACAATCACCGCCTCTTCTCCCCCTCCGACACCAAAGGGTAACCAAACGGTTACCATGTTCCCGAAACAGAACTCGGTTAGGGGCACTGCTGGAACACTATGTGGTATGAACATACATGCGCGTGGGTTGTTTCAAGTGTTATCTAGTATTAACTTATCATTCAGGTTATTGAGACCACATACACGCCCGCTCCTGATGCACGGCTCCTGGATCAGGATGATAGTCTATTTGTTCGTTGCCTCCAGTAACCTGCGCAGGTTAGCCGTAGCAGGAATGCTGTACTGGAGGTTAGATTGTATGAAAACAGTCTGAGAGGTCGGGGTCACCATCATCCAGGTTACCCTTATCCTCATCAGACTTTTCTTCAGTACTGGAGTCCCTCACTGTCACCACCTTCGGTGGCACCGTGTCCACACTCATTTTTTCTTCTTCCCTTGAAGTTGATGGTTTAGGAGAGGAGTGCGAAGGCGCGTCCTGAGCTATGTCCTTCGCACCGCCAATAAGAGACGAGGATGGTTGGGAATCTTTCTCAATGCACTCCTTTGGTCGAGGGCACGTGTTCCCGATCGGTACCTCATCCAAAGTCAGTGGAGTATCTGTTAAAGTTCCGTCCCTGGCATAGAAGCGCACGTAGACATTGCCCAAATTATAGACAAGCCTACGGTCACGTTCCAGGATGGTTGGGACAACATGTTCTGGGATACCCAGACACAGGAACAGTGTACGTCCAACATTCCTGGATGTCACTTCTTGCCAGGGTTGCGAGTACACCGTCCAGGTATTAACGAGTGCCCACTTATTCTGTCCATCCAGAACCATGTTTGTATTCTCAAGGGAATTATCACAGTCCGGGAGGAGCACACACCTCGGCCGCTCGCACCTTTCTGGCGATTTCGCATTTCTTTTTTTTTATTACAAGTTTTGGGCAGGTGTTTGACGGCATGCTGTCAATAGTTTTTTACATTAGTGAGGCTTCATACTCACACAATAGCTTTAGAACTCAATCAAAAATGATGGGCTGTCCTCTGAAGGTGGGGGAGAAATCATTAGCTGGGATTTTGATACCCTGTTGTATCCTGTGTTGCAGGAACTTTTTCACTAAGGTGATCTGTTCTTTGGTAAGTTGGATACTATCTGCTCTAGACACTGTTACGTAGAACATGTTCTGAGGTTTCTGCATAGCTAGTCTGGGCACGATGAGAAGTATCCAACCTTGCTTTCTTATGTTCTCCTCTTGGCGAAACTATGGTTTCATAACGTCCAACCACGTACGCTTGCTAGTCTCAGTGTGAGATGGGGCTTGCGCCGACTTAATGATCGCAATGGCTGCTCACTTCTGACGGTTGACACGGTTTCCGTGTTTAGATCCTCGCTTAGATCTCATTTCCTCTCCTCTACGACCACCGGACCCAGCAGCCACCACGGACAAACAGTACTCGCTGGCAGGGCGTTTGGTTTGGATTCGAAATCCTTGCTTTGTTGCTCTTAACCTTTTCTACACAACCAACAGACCCAGCAGTTACCTCGGACGAATCCTTAGCAAAAGTTGGCGGGGCATACGGCTTGGTTACGGGATCCCTGTTGTACCTCGTTGTTTTCGTTGCTTAAAGTAAGCTCTTGGTTCCGGGTTATTCGGTCTGGTGTCTTCAGCCAGTGGCTTCACTCCTCCCGAGCCCAATGCCAAACGCTCCCTTTTCAGTTTTTGTTTGATCTTATATTTTTGTTATTTAGTTTACTGGGGCGTTAGTCCCGTCAAGGTTCGGAGCACTTGCACTTAAGGTTCCAGCCATTGGCTGTCTCCCCACATTCCTTGCTCCTTTTTTACCCTTAGACATAATGACAGTGGCTGCAGTTTGATCCATGTCAGCGGCAAAAGCTGCCTCTAGGGTACTCACCGCCTCCCCACTCTCTTTAGTGGGGTTTAGAGTTAGGTGAAAAATAGGAAGGGTTGGGTGGGACTAGGAAAGTCTAGAATTGCGTCTGTTGCCAAGGCAACCCCCCCCCTAAGGAAGTCCCTTAGGGGACCAGACCAATAACAGGGCGGCACCACGTGATGGTAGCAATCAGTCTTGCTGCGGATGTCTACATGACCTGCGCTCCTTTCCGTAGCTATTGCCCGCTCACCGGACAGGTGGCCAGGTTAGGGTTGACCGGGGCGTAAAACCCAGTTAAAGCGTATCAACCCCCCCCCCCCCCCCTACTAGCAAACAAGACATATACATAGGTAGTTCTTCTAAGTATATACACTTAGAAGGTTTTTTCTGTCTCTCACTCTACTGATAATTATGCCCCAAATTCACTTGTTAGTCGGTTGCATAGAAACTACAATAAAATATTCAGAGGCATTGATATTTTCCACACCAGTAAATTTGTTTTCAATCGGGAGGTTCGCCTAGTCAAATAACGCGGCAAAATGGGGGCAAAGTCGGGAGGTAACCATACTTTCACATACTATGTACATATTAACCATACTTACACATATGTACGCAAGTACATACACACTTCTAAAAGCTTATTTTTGTTTTTTTTCTTCGAGGTACCGTTTTACTTTTTTTTTAAATACAAAGTTTTATTCATCATCAGCCTATATCTGTTCACTGCTGAACGCAGGCCTCTCCTAATGCACGCCACTGAGCTCGGTCTTCAGCTCTCTTCATCCATTTTCTACCAGCCGCAAGTTTTATTCGTAAAATGTAAATCCTCTGTAAGTTTTGTTAGCAGTTGAACATGTTAGCTTTAAGGGCTGTGGATTGTGTTTTGAATAAATAAACATGTCATTATTATTTCGTTTCTATGGCAACGTGTCATTCCGTTCTGTATTTTTGATACCTTGGGCATAGATAAATTATAGTAGAGACTAGCTGTACCCGCGGCTTCGCACGCGTGGTCTTTTCTTTAGGTTCAAAGTACCATAATGTGCTATTGCAGAAATTTTGATCAAATGTTGGTATATTACCAACATTTGATCAAAATTTCTTCAGCCGTCAAAAATACTTTTCACCTCCCAAGCTCGGATAGATTCTGTTTGTCATTCGAAATCTGAGTGCAAAATTGCATTTTACCCGCTAGCGTGGAAAGAGTATTTAAAATTCGAACCTTTCTATTCAATAATTTTCTATAGCGACAATCCACTGAAAATACTTTATTACTAATTTATACTATAATATTATTATCCGAATCGATTCTACTCTACTTGACTCTATTCGTCTCTATTCGCCTCTTTTTAACTCTACTCGACACTACTCGACTCTACTCGACTCTAATCAACTCTACTCGACTCTAATCGACTCTAATCGGCTCTACTCGGCTCTACTGGACTCTACTAGACTCTATTCGACTTTACTTGAATCTACGCAACTCTACGCGACTCTACTCCACTCTACTCGGCTCTATTTGTCTCTGTTCATTTTCAATTCTATTCTACTCTGTTCTACACTGTTCTACTCTGTTCTACTCTGTTCTACTCTGTTCTACTCTGTTCTACACTGTTCTACTCTGTTCTACTCTGTTCTACTCTGTTCTACTCTGTTCTACTCTGTTCTACTCTGTTCTACTCTGTTCTACTCTGTTCTACTCTGTTCTACTCTGTTCTACTCCGATCTACTCTGTTCTACTCTGTTCTACGCTATTCTGCTCTGTTTTACTCTGTTCTACTCTATTCTACTCTGTTCTACGCTATTCTACTCTGATCTACGCTATTCTACTCTATTCTACTGTGTTCTACTGTGTTCTACTGTGTTCTACTCTGTTCTACTCTATTATACTCTATTCTACTCTGTTCTACTCTGTTCCAATCTGTTCTACTCTGTTACTGTATTCTACTATGTTCTACTATGTTCTACTATGTTCTACTATGTTCTACTCTGTTCTACTCTGTTCTACTCTGTTCTACTCTGTTCTACTCTGTTCTACTGTATTCTACTCTATTCTACTGTATTCTACTCTACTGTTCTCTACTCGACTCTTCTCGACTCCAATCGACTCTTTTCGTTTCAATTTGACTCTTTTCAACCCTATTCGACCCTATTCGACTCTATACGACTCTTTTCGATTCTATTCTATTCGATTCGGTTCGACTCTATTCTTTTATGTTTACACATCTGCCAGGCATCCCGCGACGGCTCATTTTTTATTATTATTATAAACACTAATTTAATATATTATTTTAGCTGTTTTTCTTGCATCTAGCATTTTCCTCGCTGTAGTGAGGTGAAAAGTTTTGTGTTGCGCACGGCAGCAAAGTTATTTGGCGTCTCGTACTTTTGAAACCCTCGCTACGCTCAGGTTTCAATACAAGTACTCTCGCCAAAAAATCACTTTGCAGCCTTGCATAACAAATAACTATTTATCAATTGCTTGGCTTCTAACTCACCGGGTTGAGATACCAATAACAACAGATTTAAATCAAACCCTAAGCTATCGAACAATGAAAACCGCATTGCAATCGGTCCAGTAGTGTTTACGTGATGCGTGAACAAACAATCATTCAGACAAAACAGACAGAAAGACGCGATTAAAATAACAAAACTTGTTCCGTACTTTTTGTAAGAACTCAAGAACATTTTTTTATTTATCTTCTTTGTACAGCCTTTTTCGTACCTAATGGTTTTCATTTTAAGTATAGGTTATATGTTTGTGTCAATTTGCATCAAAAAATGCGTCCAGTAGTTTCAGCGTGATACTTAAGTGTTGCGAAAACCCTTTTTTTTTCGGGATGAAAAGTATCCAATGTCCTACCTCGTAGTATGAACTCAAATCACACCAAGTTTCATTTGAATTCATTTAGTAGTTTCAGTGCGATGCGCGGTCAAAATACGGACAAAAATAAAAAGTAAAACAGTTTTGGCTTCAGTATCGAATATAGAGAACCATCCAAAAAATATTATTTATTACTTCAATATTAACATAACTTTGGACCCAATTCCCGCAGAAACCCTTTATTTTTTCGGGATAAAACGTTTCCTCAATTTTAACGCATCATGTAACTTAAGATGGAGGTGATGGCTTCACTATCGAATATAGAGAAACCTCCAAAAAATATTTTTTATCACTTACATATTAACATAACTTTGGACCCATATCCTACAGAAACCACTTACTTTTTCGGGATTAAACGTATCCTCAATTTTAACCCATCATATAACTTAAGACAGTGCCAAGTTGCATCAAAACCCATCCGTTTGGAACGTGTTCTTTTAAATAAGTTTAAACCCCTAAATAATAACCCATAATTTTTTCGATATGTTAAGTATCCTATGTCCTACCTCGTAGTACGAACTCAAATCATACCAAGTTTCTTATGAATTCATCCAGTAGTTCCGGCGGCGTTGATGCGCAGCTAAGATACAGACTGACAGACATACAGACAAAAATGAAAAATGATACAGTTTAGGCTTCGTAATCGAATATAGAGTAACTTCCAAAAAAAAACACTATATCTTTAATGTACAGAATTTGGACCCAAATCCCACGAGAACCCATTATTTTTTCGGGATAAAATCCATAATTTTCACATATCTGATAAACTATGTCTGTGCCAAGTTGCATCAACATCCGTCCAATAGTTTCAGCGTGCTAAGTGTTATTTTAAATAAGTTTCAACCCCTATCCTGCGAGAACCCATTAATTTTTCGGGATGAAAAGTAGCCAATGTCCTACCTCGAAGTGTGAACTCAAATCATACCAAATTTCATTTGAATTTATTAAGTATTTTTGGGGTGGTGCGCTGCCAGGGTACAGACAGACACATGGACAGACAGACACACAGACAAAAATTAAAAAAATACAGTGTTGGGTTTAGTATTGAATATAGAACAGCATACAAAAAAATACATAATATCTTCAATTTACAGAATTTTGGACATTATCCTGAAGGAACACTTTATTTTTCAGGATATAAAGTATCCTCTATTTTTACCCATTATATAAACTATGACTGTGCCAAGTTTCAGCACAATCCGTCAAGTAGTTTCAGGGTGATACGTGTTCTTTTAAATAAATTTCAACGCCTATCCTGCAGGAACCCTTTAATTTTTCGGGATGAAAAGTATCCTATGTCCTACTTCGAGGTATGAACTCAAATCATACCAAATTTCATTTGAATTCATTGAGTATTTTCGGCGTAATGCACTTCCAAGGTACAGACAGACAGACGGACAGACAGACAGAAAGAAAAAAATTTAAAAAATACAGTTTTGGCTTTAGTATTGAATATAGAAAGACCCCCAAAAAAATTACAAAATATCTTTAATTTACAGAATTTGGGACATTATCCCGCAGGAACTCTTTATTTTTTCGGAATAAAAAGTATCCTCAATTTTAATCCATCATATAAACTATGTCTGTGCTAAGTTGCATCAAAATCTATCTAGTAGTTTCAGAGTGGTGTGTTTTTTTGAAATAACTTTCAACCCCAATCCTGCGGGAACCCTTTCATTTTTCGGGATGAAAAGTAGCCTATGTCCTACCTCGTAGTATGAACTCAAATCATACCAAGTTTCATTTAAATTCATTTAGTAGTTTCGGCGTGATGCCTAGCCAAGATACAGACAGACAGACAGACAGACAGACAGACAGACAGACAGACAGACAGACAAAAATGAAAAAAAAAAACAGTTTTGGCTTTAGTATCGAATGTAGAGTAAGGTCCAAAAAAAATTCAAAATATCTTCAATGTACAGAATTGGACCCGTTACAGTTTTATTATAAGTATAGATAGATTTTGTATCTCCAACTTCTAAAGTGTTTCTACTCTCCTGGTACTTAGAAATACTTTTTTTTAAATATTATAATCATACTATGTAATGTTCATGGGGAGGTATACTCACTTTAAATTTTATTTTTTTCAATATTATGTCTCTAACATCTTAAGTGTTTCTGTTTTCCTGGTGCTCAGAAATACTTTTTTTAATAAAATCACACCATTTAATGTTCATGGGGAGGTAAGTATACTCACTTTTATTAACTTTATTTGTCAATTTTGTATCTCCAACTTCTTACCCGTCAATTGTCGCGCCATTTTTACCGGTTAACGCCCTGACTGTCCGGCTAGTTTTTTAACTGTCTAGGTTTGCGGGTAGCTTTCAGTTAGGGAATTATTACGTGAAGCTCCTTTATGCCAGCTTTATAACAAATACACCGTTGGCTTCGTATTGAAATTACCTATCTTATGATATGTAAATATTATTATAAAAATACTTACATCAAATAGAAATCATGACGAATATGTTTTGTTTTGATTTTCTTGACACCATCACTGTCACATATGCACTCATTATATCACTTTGACACATTTTTTCACAAAACTAACACTTTTAGTGGCCAGATATATATTCTAGCAATAATCTGTGTAACTTTCAACACTTTCTATGCAGTATTTACTGAAAAACTATTACTAGCATTTCAAAACAAAAGAATTCGCGGCGCGATCCGAGCCCGCGCTCAGCAACGACTAGCCGTGTGACCTTGTGAGGAAAGTATCATGCGTTACACAAACTGCAGGTAGCTAACCGTACGACGCGACGTAACCTTGTATTTTTTGTTCCAGGTATTAGATGGGCGATGACGCGATTAGAGAAAAAAAGTTTATGCGTTGAATAAACGATTGGTAACGACTTAGGTACCTACTTGGAAAATAAACTGTATTTATCATCAATAAATAGCTTTTATAATACACGCTGTAACTACAGAAACAATTTTGAGTTTTTTATTCTTCTGATATTATTCATGGTTTTAGACTTTGGTTTTTTGTTAGGTATCGATTATTTTAGTCTAAGAAAGAAAGAAAATGTACTGACGGAACTTAGGTACCTACTTGGAAAATAAAATGTATTTATCATCAATAAATAGCTTTTATAATACACGCTGTAACTACAGAAACAATTTTGAGTTTTTTATTCTTTTGATATTATTCATGGTTTTAGACTTTGGTTTTTTGTTAGGTATCGATTATTTTAGCCTAAGAAAGAAAGAAAATGTACTGACGGAACTTAGGTACCTTATTTATCATCAATAAATAGCTTTTATATGGATTTTAGATGGAGAAAATTGGTAATTGATAGTTGAAGCAAGCTAGCTTATTCTACCTATTTTTGTAAAACCTAAGTAAATGTACCTACCTACCTACTAACAGATTTTGACTTACGCTTACTGGGATAGAACATACGTACCTGTCAATAAAATAACATTGCATTTACCTAACAATAGCTTTTATTTATTGCATTACTCGTGTTTGAAAATTCGTATTGATCATTCCGTCATATAACGGACAAGACGGAATATATTTCCCACTTGAGAGAAATAAAGGAAAACAATCTACGACTGAATTCTTCGAAAGCTGATGTCTACTACGTAATGGGATGGGTAAATGGAATATGATACCCACACAAAAAAACGAAGGGAAATAATCTAGACGATTTGAAAACAGAATATCTAACTTTTATTATACCTACTTGAGTTTGGAAGTCCCTACAGCTTATTCCGCCATAACAGGTAGGTATATTTATCACTGGGAAGAGATATGTCATTTTATCAGCCTATGGTATGTATGGATTTATACCTAGCAGTATTTTCTACCATATGCCTTCCATAGTAAAAAGTAATTCTAATGAAATTGAAGTGGTCTCAACTGACTATAATGACATTTTATCAGTCTCTATTACAAGAAACGGCTGAACCGTTTGATTTGTTTCATAGCATACCGTATGTATTACTAATTTGATACTTACTAATGATAAACATGATACTTACTGATGACAATAGCATGTAGTTCACCTGATGGTAAGTGCTGTGCCTGCCTGGCATTCCTAATGATATATTTGAAACTCACTGATGAAATTAAGCACACATTGCTAGCATATGTTAGGAATGTGTGCTTACTTGTTATGTTTTTTTATATGGTTCAGGATAGCTAAGTAAACGAACAGAAACTGCCATTTTATCAGCCTAGTGTGCCTAACATATAGGGAGGGATTTTGACCTAGCAGTAAAAATTTTTTTTTTTATGATACGATATGATCTAACAAAAGCAACGAATCTAAGCAACAAATCGCAATAATCACGTCGACTGCACTAATAATCATTTCGTATGAGTTTTTTCAAATTACGATTTTTATAAAGTTACACACTAAAACACTAATTATTGGTGTAAAACATGTACCTGATATAATAATCTCCTCACTAAATTACATTTATTACGTGGAAACACAAATAAAACACATAATTTATTTGCTAAAAAGTAGCCATGATTGAGTCAGAATAACGGCAAACACGACTCTAAAAGTTCGGACTCTTTTTCACTAATTTTCATCACTTGAATTGAAAAACTAATATGATAATAATAATCGTCACTGTTTTCCCAGTAAATTGATATATAACACTTATAATTTACTTCTCTGAGACATTTTCTATGAATAAATGTATATCGGAGCACAACACCTCAATCCACAGCGAACACAGAAAAATGGCGGCTCGCTCGTGAATTTCCGGTTCGGCGAACTAAATTCGATATTTTCGTAATTTTGTGTTCGAGTTGAAACAAAATGCTTTCTACAAAACGTATCGGCACTGAACGGAACTATATGATGAAGTCTTTACTTTGGTGTTGAAATCGAACACAGCGCTAGTGTTGCGGTACATTTATAGCTGGCCCGGAGAGGGCAACGGGACAGTCGGGGGTTTTTTTTTTTCCCCCCATAGGGAACGGCGACAATTGACGGGTGTGCTTATGCTCTCCTGGTACTTAGAAATATTTTTTAATTATTCTTAAAGAAAACGATAATATTTATTTTTTTCTACTATTTCGGAGTAAGAAGTAGCCTATGTGTTAATCCAGGGTATAAGCTACCTCCATATCAAATTTCATCCAAATCTGTTCAGTAGTTTTTGCGTGAAAGAGTAACAAACATCCATACATACATCCATACTAATTAAGGTGAGCGAGTCCAGGAGTTGCAAATAAATGCAAAGTTAAAATAATACAATTTATTAATAAAAGTTACATTTAAATTATAATTAAGTAATGTGTCTCTAATGGTCGATGTGAGAACCAAGAGTGCCGGTAGAGCGGGCCGAGGCATCCGGTGTCCCATGGCGGCGACATGTTGGCGGCTCACGTTGCGCTGCGTCGGCGCCTCGTGATTGCTGTTACCGCGTTATGCAATTCCTAAGTAGGTAAATCGCGTCAGCGGTTTCTAGGTGTTACCGACATATAACATCTCCCCCCGTACTTCAGCGACTATTTCAAAACGTTTTTTGACAGAGTCGCTGAAATGATGCTGTGGTCGACTTGTATATCGTGGGGATGGCATCTTCTCCTTTCTGCTATTTCAGAATAAATTCCAGTGGAAGTGGTGGCGTTCGTTTCTTGATTTTGATTAGCACGAACGCATTTTGCTCGAAGTGGTCGGTACAAGAAGCAGATATCGAGTGCGGTTGTACTTAGTAGGATTACATAGACTGGAATTGTAGTATGATATAGGCTTCGATCAGAGATGTCATCTAACCTTGCTGGGCTTTGTATGAAATTTTCTCATTAATTGAATGGAGAGTTTCAAGATTGATTGAATTCAATATGATAGATGTGTCTTTTCTATGTACTTGCTCTTCGTATGAAAGTAGCACCATGATTTTCAGCGGATGACCCTTGATGCGGTCATTTGAGTTGAGGATAGTGAAGTCAGGTGTCTTCAGGTAACAATTGAGCGGAATGACGGCTAAGTAGCTCCCTTGAAGGATTCTGTACTGCTCTTGTCCGCAGGATATCTTGACCTTGGTTTGGTTGGGAAAACTCACGGTGTAGTGTTTATCGTCGAGTTGTTCCATTGCTTCTCTCGTCAGGATAACTGGAGTCAGCTTACAATATGGTAGTTCTTGTTTGATGAGCAGCTGATGGATGTAATCAGGGTTGTGAGGAACCTTGTAGTTGGACTTTCGTTCGCAGAGATACCATTCTTTTACCTTCGGGCATTCTGCCTCCATGTACATAGTCTTCTCCAGAAATTGCTATGAAGGGTAGGATAGGGATGAGGATTTGACGATTTTTGTTGGGGATAATTGATAATCTATAGAGATGACCTCTAGTCATGTCACAGGAGAGGCAATCGGTACCCTATGAACTATAACTATCTAGCTATCTTTATAAAAATATCCTAACTTAATCGTATCGTAAAAGTATCTTATCTCTACATTCGTCCTTAGAATATAAAATCCTTAACTTATCTAACATCGTCTTTAAATCTGCTAGATTTAAAATAGAGTATCCTGATGAAAGCTAAAGTATTTTCTAACTTGGAAATCTCTTCAGACAATCTGTCTATGTTATCGCCGAGAATTATAAAGTATTGCGCTAGATGAGCGTATTTAATCAATTCGTTTTCTCTAGTACTATCACTTCTCATTATCAGAATAAGAACGTTAGCTATTTTATCCTGATTTTAAGTTATATTTTCCAATACTTTTGAATTTTTTAAACTCTTTATTCAAACTAATGTGACTATTAATTTCCTTCTCTAATTTATGTTCATTTTTTGTTAGAACTTGAATGGCATTATCATATTTAATCGCGTCTGTGTAATCTAAATTACCAGAGATGCTCTTAAGTACTGAACCAAGTCCATCATTGAGTCCTCTTTTCTTACGTTCGGGTTCAAGGGTCTGTAATTGGTCAAAAATTCGTTCCAATTTAGTACTAAGAAAATCAATATGCGGCTCATACAGGGATAACGTTTTATTATTTAACTGAGGTCTTAGCTCAGATAACTGAGACTTTACTACTTTAACTTGCGAGTGAATATCATCAAGATCGATAAAATTAAGGAAGGACTGATAGTGGGATATGACTTTCGTGGGTCCTAATTTGACGGGAGTGAACCTGGTCCGTCTTGTAGTAAGTCAGTCGTTACCTCTTGTCCTCGAGTCAGTTGGAGCAGTAGCGACAGTAGAATCCTGTAACAATACAGTGTTTTTAGGATTTCGCTTAAGGCGTGACTTGGCGACGGGACCGCGTTTCTTTTTCGTATAAATGTGAATAGGAAGGTCTGCGAGGACTGTGTCCTGCGTGTACCGTGGTGCTAACTTTTGTCGGGTAGGATTTCGTACGAAAACTTGTTGGTCGGGAGAGTATTCCTTTTCAGTTTCCCGGTCTTTGTTCCTGTTTTCCATCAGTTCAGTCCTATTATGTAGAGAATTAGGTCATATACCTGGGTCATTCTTTTCTTATGGTCTTGTAAATATTGTTGAAATAAATGCTCAGTTAAGTCCGTGTCAGTCGCATCGCGTGGGTCAAAGTGTCCTGTTATAAGGTATAGGTATAGGTATAGGTCGGCATTTAGTAAAACTGTGTATGGAGCTATTATAGGCCAAAACTGCATAGGGCATTAGGTTTATTGCAGGCTCATTTTTCTTTTCAAGTTTCAACTTAGTAGGTGGTGGTACTATAGAAAATCTCTGTTTTATAGGATGACATGGCATTGAGTCATTGGTTTCGTTATACGAGCAAAGTCAGGTATGAACTTGCGATAGTAACCTAATAACCCGAACAACCGTTTTATTTCGGTGGCGGTTTTAGGTATTGGGAATTTTTGGATGGCTTTAATCTTATCTGGGTTTGGTTTAATGCCGTCTTTACTAATAACATGTCCGAGATATGTGGTTTCTAATTTTAAGAACTCCGACTTATCCATTTGGATTTTAAAATTGGATTCTCGGAGTCTTTTGAACACCTTTTCCAGATTAATCATGTGCTCCTGAAGGGAGACGCTGAATACGATGATGTCATCTAAATAAACTAGGCATACAACGTTTTGGAGATCTCTGAGCGCATTATCCATCACACGTTGGAATGTGGATGGCGAGTTCTTAAGGCCCATCGGCATTCGTAAGAACTCGAAGTGTCCATGTTCAACATTCAAGGCCGTCTTGGGAATATCATCAGGATTCATCTCGACCTTTTGGCTTCAGTATCGAATCTAGAGTAAAGTCCAAAAAATATATTTAAATATCTTCTATGTACAGAATTGGACCCGTTACAGTTTTATTATAAGTATAGATAAATATGACAGTGCCAAATTGCAACAAAATCTGTCCAGTAGTTTTTTAAATTACTTTCAACGCCTATCCTGCAGGAACTCTTTAATTTAATTTTCGGGATGAAAATTATGCAGTGTCCTACCTCAAATCGTAGCTCCCAAACGAATGGACCGATTTTATGTTTGATAACTGATGTGATCGAGATGCTTCTTAGCTATTATGGGGGGTGGGGAGTCGGGGGGTTATATATTTTTTTAATTTGTGCTCGTTTGTTTGTAACGCTTTTACGCTCAAACGGCTAAACGGATTTTAATGAAATTTCGAATGGAGGCAGGTTATATACCCTGGAATAATACAAAGGCTAACATACTTTTCATCTTAATCATCATAATCATCATCATTCACGCGGGTGGAAAGGATTTTGATGAATTTTGGAATGGAGATAGCTAATACCCTGGAATAACATGTACGATACTTTCATCATCACCATCGTCATCACTCACGCGGGTGGCACGAATTTTGGTGAATTTTGGAATGGAGATAGCTAATACCCTGGAATAACATGTAGGATACTTTCATAATCACCATCATCATCACTCTTGCAGGAGAACGGATTTTGATGAATTTTGGAATGGAGATAGCTTATACCCTGGAATAGCATGTGGGATACTTTCATCATCACCATCATCATCACTCACGCCAGTGGAACGGATTTTGATGAATTTTGGAACGGAGATAGTTAATACCCTGGAATAACATGTAGGATACTTTCATCATCACCATCATCATTACTCACGCAGGTGGAACGGATTTCGATGAATTTTGGAATTGTGTTATCTTATACCCAGAAATAGCACATAAGATACTCTCTATCATCATCACTCAAATTTTATCAAAATCCGTTCTACCTGCGTGAGTGATGATGATGATGATGTTGAAAGTATCCTATGTGTTATTCCAGGGTATTAGCAATTTCCATTCCAAATTTCATCAAAATCCAATCCATCCGCGTGAGTGATGATGATGATGATGAAAGTATCCTGTGCGTTATTCCAAGGTATAAGCTATCTCCATTCAAAATTTCATAGAATTTGAGAGTGAAGTATGATGATTATGATGATGAAAAGTATCCTTTGTTTTATTCCAAGCAGCTGTTATCGCGTGACTTTTCTACACTAATAAATTATAAAGAGGAAAGATTTGATTTTTTGTATGTTTATATTTTATTTTTGTATGTGTGCTTATAATGGATAAACTCAAAAAATACTGAACACATAAAAAACTACTTTAACCTTTACAAAGCTACATTATCGGCGAGTAACATGGGCACTTTTATTTTTCAAGAAATTAGTGATCCCTACGAAAATTTCAATAATGTTACCCAAGGCATACATAAATTATAGAAGGAAAGATTGCTATCTCCTTAGTCTTAGTAATTTTTGTATCAAAGACGTGGTGTAAGTAAATTAGGTATATCATTATGCCACAATTTTTGTGTTCATAATTCGGATTTTACGATATGAGTATAGATGATAGTAGCTTATGAAACGGTTGCATAATGAGGGGAATTAAAACACGAGAGTGAGTTTAAAAAAAACGAGCTGTAGGCGAGTTTTTTAATAGTATCACTCGAGTGTAACCGCCAATAGTACCTAACAGCCATAGATTATAAATGGTGAAAAGCCTCGTAGTGTGGAGCAAAACCGGTCCTTTAGAGACGTGCCGTGCGTGATGTTTGTCATTATGCCACCATTTTTGAGTTCATAATTCGGATTTTGATAGATTAAAAGCCATTATAATATAAGTGTAATATAATGGTAGTAAGTAGTATACCATATTATTATTATTATTATTACTTTAATTGCTATTGTGACTATTTCAATTTCAATTTTTTGCACTAACTAAAATTCACAGGCATTATGGTGGTAATGTCAACATATGACCTTGACAGTGTATAGCAACAATTTTAATTTTTGATTGTTCATTTTCATTGTGAATTATTAATGATTGTAGTGTTTGTTTTTTATTTATGTTTTTACCTGACTGTGCGGATGTGCTTAAGTGTTTGGGTTGTATTTATGTTTGTTTGTTTGTACGTTTTTTAGGCACGTCCTACAACCTAAACGGCTTGATGGATTTTGATAAATTAGGTATCATTAGATTAGTCTTGTAATCACGAAAGTTCTTTAAGATATATGCAGTGTCAAGAAAACTAATATGGCAGCCACATTGTATTTCCGCCGAAACACTATCGAGTGAGGTATCAAAATTAAGGTCTTTAAAAGAACATTCTAAAAATATATTTTTTACTTGCACAGTTGCAATTGTTTTGAAAGCTTACAAAATTTTCAACTTTAGGTTATTCATATTATGTAAGTATAATGTTGCAATTGCAACTATTAAAGTAAAGTAAAATATGTAAGTAAATAAGAAACATTAAATGTACCTATATTACTAATATTTTTGCAGGCGGTCAACTCGCTTTGCGGATCAGCTAGAACCTGGCGAGATGCTGGTGAGTTAGCACAAGCCGTACTGGTATAGTAAGATGACCCCACATAACGCCCTCCACTATTGATTTTGATGATGCCCTTCGTGGCTACGAGAATATCGAACGGAGAATGCATGAATTGATGTAATACTTTGTTGGGCCGTGACAGTACATAAATTGCATGGATTGAGCCATGGTAGACTACAGTTCAAAGGTTTTCGTTAAAGGTCAAGCTTATGTATAAGCCCTTATCATTGTCGTCATCATCAATCCGGATCAGTCCACTGCTGGACTTTATTGCGCCATTCATACCGGTCCTGAGCCAACCTACATCATGTTTTTACCTACATTTCGGATGTAGCCAGTTGAGTAAAAACACTTGTCAGGCTAGGTACAAGTAGCCTTGACACTAAAAAAACTGGTGACCGAACTCACGACGAAAACTCTTTGCCAGAATAAATTCGATTGTGGGGTAGCTAAAAAGCTTAAAATAAATAAAATGTAGAAAAACAAACACCCGACTGAGAACATAACTAAAATGAGGCAAAAACCTTAGATTCTTGAATTTAAAATAAGAGGTACAGTTGGAGACATGAGGTGGTACTCGCCAGTTTCAAGCTGATCCGTCAACCGAGAAATGTAGTGCATGATATTAGAACTAAAATGGAGGGACTCTTATAGAGAAAAGTTTTGGGAAATTAATATTATGACGATGATATGGGAATTTATATACTAAAATATTTCATATGTACGAGAAAATGTAGCTAATATGATATTGCATAGGGATATACATAATTACAACACAAGATATAAACATAATTTGGCATTGCCACAAACTAGATATGCAAAAATAGCGAAAAGCTATCTATATGTATCAATTAAGGCCAGGCTCCAAGGTTACATTTTCCCACTCCCCACTCCCCTGCCACCTACCCTACACTCTGCCAACCGCTACCCGCAATAAGCACTGAAGTGCCTGCGTAACAAGGTTGAATATCGCGAGCGCTGTTTGAACACACAATTTAGCTCGGAACTAAATGACGTATGTCTCAAAAGTATATTTTTTTATTGGCAGGCTAATAATTTAGTTAGGTACATTTTGTCTTAGCCTTAGATAATAAACTATATTTTCTTGCAGTGAAATTTATTTTAGAGATAAAACTTAACCCGTTGAGTAGAAAAATGTAAACATTACTGAAAATAACGTATGTTTTAGTAAGAAAATGTATCGAATGAAATATTGTTAATCATGTTTTTGTCTTAGAGAGATAAAGATATCAAAAACATATATGTTAAGTTTCACATTTATCAGGTTTGTGGTTGACCCAGTATATTTATGCAAAAATCCCATAAAAAGCATAGCCTGGTCTTAAATTATATAATAAGATTCCATTAGACATAAGAAAATAAGAATGACATCGAATTTATGGCTAAAAATCACACAATGTATTTTATGTAATGCCTACTTACAATGTTTTGTAACTAGGTATTACAGAAGATCTGTTTTAATCGATAGAGGTTGAAACAACGATAATTTTAATATATAACAATTGTTATCCCATGAACTTACGGCATATTTGCAGAATTTGCAAAATATTTCAAGGTTAACTTTTTTTGCTTGCGGGTCTTGCGTCACAGTTTATTTTTTTAAATTTGAAATTAATCTGTTTATTGTACTATGGAATTTTATTGTATTGCTACATGATATAACTAGTATCTTAGATTAATAAAAGGGCGCTCCGGACGAAACAAAATTGAATAAAACGAAAACAAAAGTGTCAACTGCGGCTAGCTCCGATTGCCGTACTTGACCTTTGTGCGGTTGGCCACAATTGTTGCCGCGCACACGTCAGCGGGAACATGTAATGTGTCTAAAGATAAAATAAATAAATTGAATTGTACCTTATATTTCAAAATAAAGAGTCTAAAGCTTGTTTGCGACTTTTTAGTTATGTTCGCTGTTGGGTTTATCGTTTTTTCTTCTAATGACTATTGCTGACATTTAATAGAACATTGTATTATAAGAAATTGGATCATTGTGATTTTGTAATTATTATTTATTTACAGTTTATAAGTTCCTTTTCCAGCACTCACTTTTTTTAATTTGCAGTTACTTCCTCAGTCAAGTCAGTTGTCAATAATGTGTACCGCCAAACGACATCTAGAATGTCAAGAAACTAGTGTTTGTAAAAAATATTGTTTGGTAACTTAGTAAGTATTAATCTATGGGTGTTTTTCTTATACTATTTTATGTTATTTCTTTCGAAGCCTCTAGATATATATGACGTTGTCTCATCCATCCTTTGTCTTGTTTGTAGACATTTCTTTCAACGTCAAAGTGCACAAACCAATCTGTAATGGTTGGCACCGCAAAACAACAAACTAGAAATTCTAAAAAACAAAATGTAGTAAGACTTAGAAATATCATATTGAAAAAGAATTACTACCGCCTATGTGCAAGTCTGACTTACGCTTCTTGAGTTGCGTAAAGTTTCATTGCAAATGTTGCAATGAACAACAATTGCAAGCCTCGATCAACATCTTAAGAGGCTCTTGTGGGATGTTTGGATTAAGGGTCAGATGCAGAAGGCAGTACTCCTTGACACGGCGCGTATAGTCAGGAGGTTCCTCAATCTGCAGCCCTAGCCACCGATAGTTTGAACAATGCTCCGAAAATCAAACAATTTTATAATAATTTTATAGAAATATCGTAAAAAAATTGTAATCTAAGATATAACATAAATATAGTGAAATAATAATAATGAAAATGAATACAATATTTTTCCTATTATTAGAGTTCTTACTGTAGTATTCACACAATTTTAGTAGGCAATCGTGTTTTATATGAAATTACTTATGTTATGTTTCTTATCCTTTGTTATGCTACTTACCTTATGTTATGTTATGGTCCTATCTATCTATACTCTATACTATAATAAAACTGTAACTGGGCTAAATCTGTACATTAAATATTTTTTGAAAATTTTAATTGATATAAACTTCAAAATCGATATGGAGTGCAAAAAGGTTATTTTTTTATTTTTTGTCTGTCTGTCTCTTTGAACACGCATCACGCTGAAACTACCAGACGGATTTTGATACAACTTGGCAGAATCATAGCTGATGTTATGGATTAACATTTAGGATACTTTTTATCACGAAAAAATAAAGTGTTCCTGAAGGATAAGGGTTGTAAGTTATTTAAAAGAACACGTATCACGCTCAAACTACTGGACGGATTTTGATGTAACTGGGCATAGTCAAAGTTTATATTATCTGTTAAAATTAAGAATACTTTTACTCCCGAAAAAATAAAGAGTTCCTGCAGGATAGGAGTGAAAATTTATTAAATTAATTAATTAAATTATTTTAAAGAACACGTAGCACGCTGAAACTATTGGACGGATGTTGATTCAACTTGGCACAGACATAGTTTATAAGATGGGTGAAAATTATGGATACTTTTTATCCCGTAAAAAAGGGCTTCTGCGGGATATGGGTCCAAAGTTATATTAATATTTAAGTAATAAATAATATTTTTGGATGGTTCTCTATTTCGATACCTACTGAAGCCAAAACTGTTTTATTTTTTATTTTGAAATAAAAAGTAAATCAATAAGTAAGTAAGTTAGTAAGTTTTTTAATGAATTCAGTAGTTTATGTGCGAAACTAATGAATTCCTTCAATTTTTGTAATATAGGTGCTTTCCACAATATAAATGTTGAAAGTTATTAAAAAGAAAACGTATTACGCTGAAACTACTAGACGGATTTTTGGATGCAAATTGACACAGTGATATATCTATACTTATAATAAAGCAATAGGTACGAAAAAGGCTATAAAAAGAAGATAAAAAATGCGATTGGGTGCTTAAAAAGGGTATTGAAAATGTTTTTTTTTAATCGTATCCGTTTGTCTGTTTGTCTGTATGTTTGTTTGGTCACGCATCATGTAAAAACTATTGGACCGATTGCAATGTGGTTTTCATTGTGAGATAGTTGATTTGATTTAAAAACTGGTGTAATTGGTATCTCAATAGCACATTATGGTACTTTGACCTAAAGAAAAGACCACGCGTGTGAAGCCGCGGGTACAGCTACAATAAATAAATATGTAACATTCATTCTAGTGCTAATTTTATTTACATTCCCAATAGTCTGTTAACAATATTACATTGTGTCATACGATTAAGTTCCGTTTGGGGTAATTTTAGTTATAATAATAACTAAAATTAATAAAAATAAAAATAACCAAACGGAACGACAACAGGCATCCTCCCCCCAGACCCCTGCATTGTGCAGACGTTTTTATGATGATTCTTTGATGCCCCGATTTCAATGTCCTTAAATTTCGATTATGGATGGCTTATTTCAATGAACTCTTTAGCTTAGAAGTTTTATTTTTTCAGAGTTAGCTTATATTCGTATTTAATTGGGATATATTTTAGTTTTTGGCGACGGACTTGTATAATTGATACTAATTATTTACAAAAAAAATGAAGTCCATGATTCTTACTAGTCTGTCGTGTCAATTCTCCATTTTCATGAAAACATATGATAATATCTTAAAATCAGTAAACTTTATCAATATGTTGAGTTGTCGCGAGGCGGTCCCCGGGTTTGGGTTGCTCCCACTATTCCAGGACACAAACCTCTTTGACACAGAATTACAGGAACTTCCTTCCGCTTGATACTAGCACACGGCGGGAGCAGACTCGGCAGGCCAGAGTCTGATATCAAGCAAGCCGCGCGAAGCCGTTCATCGAGTGCAACGCGATCGGGCGCTGCAACTCAATGATGTTCCTTAAACCAGAGCAGCAGACTTTCAGATTTTTTATATTAATGTTAGCGAAGGAAGGACGAAAGATATATTTTGCAAATTAAATCAATGAAAGCACTAAAGTGGAATATTATTCTATTTTTTTACCAAAAATCAATATGAATGACAGGATATTTGTATTTGGAATGGATAATGAAAATCAAAATGAAAAGAAATGGATTATGAAAAGAGTATTATTATGAAAGAGGTTTGGACCTCGTCACAATACCCCCCCTTCCCCGAGAAAAAAAAATTTTTTTTGATATTAAAAAAAAAAAAAAATTTTTTTTTGTAAAGTTTATTTAAAAAAAAAAAATTATATGCTAAGAACAAAAGAAAAAAATAATAGTAGAAGTTAATATAATATGGGTAATAAAGTTAAAATAGTAAAATAATTAATTAAAATAATGGAAATGCTAAAAAATGCTATCTTTTCAATTTTTATGTGAAAATGTTTATTAACAATGTCAATATACAATTGATTGGATTCCTAGATGCATTCATATTCATAAATCACACATTCATTTATCATCATTCATAGTCATATTCCCATTCCTTGGAAATAAAACTTATAAGAAAGAGGAACCTTATATATCAATAAGGTCACTCGTGGAACCAATACAGTATAGTGTAGGCTTATTTATACAGTCACTAGCCGCTGATCAGAATGATTATGTGAGTGTATGTGTGTATGTGTATGTGTGGTGAATGTGTGGTGTGTGATGTGTAAATGTATGTATGTGTATATTTATTTACAATTATTTTGCCAAAATGGCTAAACGTACCTTAAGGTATTACGTGCCCCTTAGCACGTGTATGTACATAATAAACGTTGTGTTAGAACGTTTAAATAATATGAGTAAGGTAAGTAGGTAATAGCATATTAACTATAAAATAATACTGGTTTTGTGACCTAGGCTTGGTTTATAGAGTAATCACATTTGCCGCTCTTTTCAGTGTTGGAAGTTTTGTGTGTAGGTGTAGTAAATAATAATATATGGTACTGGTTTCGCTTTATACTGAACATTATGATTGTAAATAAAATAAAATAGTATAACAAGTAGGCATAGCTAACAAGTAGGGTATTAACTACTGTTAGTACCAAAGAATTAAAGTAAGTAGTAAGTAAAATAGCACTGAATAGCAATACTTGAAGTCAATATTCATAATGAATCCGACAAGTTAATGAAGTGAATAAAAAAAATAGGCTAAAAATGTGGACATTACTCCGTAAAGGGAAATTATATTAAAATTACATTATTTACAACTTAAATACAAGTTTTTTTTTGTAAGTAGGGAACCTATAATTGTCATAAGTAGGCATTTAAATGTATGGTAAGGTACGGGAATATGAAAGCAATATAACTTTCATGGTACATAATGTATGTATGTATCCTGTTCAAATGTATACGGGCTTTGAAAATCTTGAGTATTCGAGCTATCAAGTAAGGTCGATAACCTTGATTGTAAATTTTGTACAGTTTCTATTGTATGGACCTCAGCATTTCGACATTTTAATTCATAGATCAATTCTGGTTTATTTAAGTGCGATAGTAACGCTTTAAATATATATTTTAAAAAAATAGCGTTAATCTAACTACGCGTTAATGCGTCACGCATAATAACGCGTCAAAGTTTAGAGTAATTCGGAACTAGGTAGGCCGATAGTAAAATTTGGAATAAAGTACGTATTAATGAAAATGTCTTACTTACATAAATGACTGGAATGCAAATATAAAATACACTTGAGTATAAAAAAACTGTTCTGGGTTTGCCAAATATTTCCAATCCAAATTTAAATCAAGATGGCCTAGTGCCTTTTAGAATTTTGTGAGGCGACTTAAAAATTGAACACTGATTAAAAAAAAAAACACGAAGAAATCAGGAACTTGTAGGCAGGTAGAGCAGGCTGGGTACGGACACGTTGAGGGCGCCAGTGTCGCGAGGCGGTCCCCGGGTTTGGGTTGCTCCCACTATTCCAGGACACAAACCTCTTTGACACAGAATTACAGGAACTTCCTTCCGCTTGATACTAGCACACGGCGGGAGCAGACTCGGCAGGCCAGAGTCTGATATCAAGCAAGCCGCGCGAAGCCGTTCATCGAGTGCAACGCGATCGGGCGCTGCAACTCAATGATGTTCCTTAAACCAGAGCAGCAGACTTTCAGATTTTTTATATTAATGTTAGCGAAGGAAGGACGAAAGATATATTTTGCAAATTAAATCAATGAAAGCACTAAAGTGGAATATTATTCTATTTTTTACCAAAAATCAATATGAATGACAGGATATTTGTATTTGGAATGGATAATGAAAATCAAAATGAAAAGAAATGGATTATGAAAAGAGTATTATTATGAAAGAGGTTTGGACCTCGTCACAGAGTGACAACATAAAAAAAACAAGCTGTTCCATAAAAAAAAATACATAATTTTTACCTACAGTATTATTCATATAGCTGAGGAAAAAAGATGTGTCCCCTTTAAAATTCTTATTACACTGGAGCGCACCTAAATCAGTTGTATCCATAATACAATCACAAATTAAAATAAATATATAACCCCCGACTCCGCAATCCCCATTATTGCTAAGAAGCATCTCGATCACATTAGTTTTCAAACATAAAAACCGCATCGAAATAGGTCCTTTCGTTTAGGAGCTACGATCTTCTGCTCCATTTCCCCCTTCCCGTTATAACGGGAAACCAGAAGATGGGAACGGGAGATGGTTTCTAGCTATAGCTAGAAATCTTGTTTACCTCATCTTTGAAACATTAAAAACCGCAGCTAAATCGGTCTATTCGTTTTCTCACCCCCCTTTTCTCAACTCCCCACGCATATAGCTAAGAACCATCTCGATTACATCAGTTTTCAAATATAAAAAGCACATCAAAATCGGGCTATTCGTTTGGAAGCTACGATTCTCACCTTCCCCCACTTCCACTTCCCTTCTTCTCCCCACTTCCACTACCCTCCTTCCCCCATTATAGCTAAGAACCATCTCGTTTCCTTACCCCAGCTTTAAAACTTAAAAAACCGCAGCTAAATCGGGCCCTTCGTTTAGAAGCTACGATTCTCACTCCCCCCTTCTCACACCACCCCCCCTTCTCACACCCCCCCCCCCCCCTACTCACGCCCCCTTCTCACCACCCCCCCCCCACCTTCTCACCCCCCCAATCCGTATATACCTAAGAACCATCTAGATCACAAAAGCTTTCAAACAGAAAAAAACATCAAAATCAGTCCATTCGTGTGGAAGCTATGATCCCCTCTTCCCCCCATTATAGCTAAGAACCATCTCTTACCATCGTTTACCCCAGCTTTCAAACATAAAAAGCCGCAGCTAAATCGGTTCATTCGTTTGTAAGCTACGATGCTCACCCTCTTTTTCTCACCTTGCCCATCTCCCCTCCATCCCCCTTGTATCATATCAATCACATCAGCTTTCAAACAGAAAAAAAGCATCAAAATCGGTCTATTAGTTTGGGAGCTACGATGCCACACACAGACACACATTGACACAGTGACACAGTGACACAGTGGTACACACCCTAAACACACCCGTCTCTTTGTTCGGGGGTTAAAAACACAAAAAACTGGTAATAGGGAGTTTATTACCAGTTTTTTGTGTTTTTAACCCCCGAACAAAGAGATGTCGCGTTACGGACGTGACACCACAGATAATGGACATGTCGGCTGGTGGAATTCGCTCCGGAGTTACGAAGGTAAATATTTGATTTTCTGTCCTTGGTTTAAGTAACCTTCTTATTACTCGGTCATGTTTTTGGTCGTCGGGGATTTTTGATTGGGCGGGTACTTCCCCCAAAAAAGGGTAAAAAGGGGGCTACTGAATATCTACGCCTAATTAAATCCGATTTCGATGATTCTTTTTTTATTTGAAAGGTAATAACTTTTAATTAGTCACAATAAGGTAACTAGATGGCGCTACTGTGCACCGCTAAATTGTTTTCCAAAAAAGTTTGTACGCGCCAGGTCTACAGTTCACAGAGCCATGTATAGCCTTCAAATTTTTGTAATTGTGCTTGATTAACTGCTTTATGTACTACCTTTCTGTAGTATTTAACGGTAACCTTCCAGTATGATTATGAACCATCAGCATGTTTTTATTTTTTTCTTATTCCTTTTTCCTATATTCCTATGGATAAATGGACAGTGCAATCAATTTCAAGGATGTTCAATTTTCATTGCGACATCTTAATCACAGATTATAAAACAATAATAATCGATTTAGAAAATCGAAATAACTTTATTTGCTTGTTCCTATTACATTTATAAAAAAGTTCCCACAAGCTAATTTCAATCTAATTGTTGTGGTAAAATGCAAAGATTTTGAATTACGCTTACTGGCGTAAAATAGATTCTGCTCTAATCTAATTTTGTTCTAGGAAAATTTCACGTTTTATTTGGTCTAGATGGACTATACTCTCTAAGCCCCCAAGTAAAAAAAAAACATCAGTAGGAAAAAATAATTATCAAGTACTAGCTTTCGCCCGCGACTTAACTCAAAGAACCGACAACCGTTGGAGTAAGCGTTTTATTGTGGAGACCACGATTAGGCTAACGTAGTGAGACCGTTGGCGAGAATGGCGAGAAAAGTTCCAGATCGGGCTCAGTGGCATTGACAAGGAGAGGCCTACGTCCACCAGTGGATGAATACGGGCTGATGATTTTGATGATGATGATTATATATGATGTGTCACCACATCAAAGTAGAGATAATACATACTTACCTACCATCGTTTATGAATACCTAATACCTAATTGACCGAGCGAGCCCGAAGTGCGCGAGCGAAGCGTCTCCGTTTCAGCTTGGGCAAAAATGCTTTAGTATGTCCGTCTGTCCGGATCTCTGTTCTCCTCTATAGGTCGCATGTTTCAACTGATCTAGACGAAACTTGGTATACAGGTTAAACGTTTTTTTTTGTAGTCGGGGATTTTTGATGGGGCCCTTTCCCCAAAAAGGGGCAAAAAGGGGGCTACTGAATATCTCCGCCTTATTAGATCAGATTTCGATGATCCTTTTTTTATTTGAAAGCTAGTAACTTTAAATTGGTCTCATAAAAATTTGGTGAAGATCTGATGAGGATCTTCGGCATGATGAGCAGAATAACACCTCAAAAAGCAGTAAAATTTCTCACTTTGAGGTTTCTACTTGTGGAATCAGCTCTTTACCCACTAGGTAATTGATGGAGCACGAGGTTGAGAGATTTATGTACATTAAATTTGTATATAAATTTAATATTGCCACACTACCGACCCTTATTAGCAATTAAATTCTTTCCATCCTAAGGTTGTCTGGAAGAGATCGCTATGAGCGATAAGACCGCCCATTGTACCTATTGTTTATGTTATTTCTATTTTGTAATTTGTTTAACTGTGTGTCAATAAAGTGTTATTGTATTGTATTGTATTGTATTGTATTGTATTGTATTGTATTGTATTGTATTGTATTGTATTGTATTGTATTGTATTGTATTGTATTGTATTGTATTGTATTGTAACTAGATGGCGCTACTGTGCACCGCTAGATTGTTTGCAAAAAAGTTTGTGCTCGCGAGGTCTACAGCTCGCAGAGCCACTAGTATTGTTTGGCGTCACGCATAAAATTGGACTAGAAAGCCAAAAAAGATATGTTTATTGGTTACAACGATGATGAAGGCTATCGAGTTTGGGTAAAAATACTCTAAAAAAACCAATGAAGAGATTTTGCCGAGTCTGATATCGAGGACATTTCATCAAGTGAAGATATTCTACAGCATATTGAGACAGACAGACCTAAAAGAGGAATTAAGAGACTTAAAATTGAACAACCTCAAGAAGTAACTCCATATTATTTATTCTGTGGCGCAAGTATATATAAAAAAATCTTTAACTCATTTTGGTTGAACTGATTTTGATAAAACAAAGATAAAAACCTCCGTAGGACTCCAAGGAAAACAGTTTAGCAAACGTCATCAAAATCCATCCAGTGGTTTTTGCGTGATGAAGTCAGGACAGACAAAAATTCTAAACGATATTTTTGGATTCTCCTACTTTCATATACTGAAATAAAAACGGTTTTATTTTTTCCTAAATTATCTTCCATGTACAGATTTCACTTTGTTTATAATTTTATTATATGTATAGATAGATATAGATCATATATGTACTAGAAAAGTCACAATTAGTATATAGAACATAAGTGAGCAACATAACATTATGATCGTATTTTTTTTCAACATCGTTCCATAACCCTACTCCAACCTTAGAAATATCATTCTGGCAGCTGTCTTGGCGATCAAGCTATGTTGTACAAACTAATGAGCAGTTTTCCATTATGCATTGTCAGTTTAGTTCTTTCATCGTCAAGAGACGGCGCTCGCGTAACTTTTGGTATTTACTCAACTGAACGTAGTAATCGAAAGTAGGTAAAAACAGCGTTTTACCGTAAAAATATACAAACCTTGAGTAAATCAAACGAAAGACAAGTTATTTTTGTACTAAAATTTGGTATTTGTTTTTTTTTATTATGATATTGGCAGTTTTTACATATTCAGCCTTATTGTTCTCATTCATTTTATTTACCCTTTTATTAAAGCAGATAAATTAAAACTAAATAAAACGGTCCATTTTCTTTGTATCATTAGCTGTAATTTATAATAAAGAATGTCAAGAAGGTAGAAAATACTACCAATAAATACTATAAGTAATGAATTTGTTACAAAACTGACGCACAACTTGGCATAAACAAGGGAACGCAGAATGTCATACCCGCCAGTAAGCGTAATTCAAAATCTTTGGTCATACACAAGGAAGTTCTATGTACTTAAAGAACTTCTTTGTTCATACCAAACTACAGTACTGTTACCAAAACTGCATCTTGCGAGACAAATAATGCTAAAATGCAATTCTACGCCTGTAGATAAGCGTAGTCACATACTCGTATAAAACGCTGCTTTTGAGACATACTTGCCTGGTACCTCGTACTTTCATTACTGTTTGAGCTTTGCTTAAAATGTCGCTCAGACGGATACCACCGAAGGGTGCGCTGCGCAGGGTTTATTGTCAACCGAGCCTGCCCCGCTAGCGCACTGTTCCTTGGATCCGAGCATAATCTTCGCCCCTTAAACCTCTACACTCACTTACACAACTGAAAGTGACCGAAATGTTACATTTCGTAAGGGTTGCACGACAAATGTTGTGTCGGTAAGACTGGGCCTGTATTCTATCTGACCACTAACGCCAATTCCACGCGAATTCCACGCCACCTACGTGGAATCACGAACGCAGGAGGCGTAGAATTGGCGTGGAATTGGCGTATTAAAATTAGAGAATTAGGCCCCTGAGCTGGTTGAGATACTGAGATAGCTAGAGCAGAAGCAAGAAAATAGGTGACTGTGCGGGAAGGGATACGCTCACATACGTCGGTCAGAAATATGAAATCGCAATTTCTAAAATTAACTAGCTGGAAGAGGAGAGCGTCTCGGATAAAAAGTATATTCGGACATTAGCTAGTCGAGTGATCGGGTGGCGATATATCGCCAACACGCCTCATTGCGCACGCGGCAAGGTAGTAGAAGGCTAGACTGGAGCAGTTAGACCGCAATCTATGTAGCTCCAGCGTCGAAATACTTCTAAGAAAAATGGTGAAACGAAGGATGATCTGCTAAACCTGGTCACAAAAGTGGCAGAAGTTTGCAAATACAATCGGTAGATATACGCGATGTGTACCA
Organism: Alsophila aescularia; assembly: GCA_946251855.1. Classification (NCBI taxonomy): domain Eukaryota; kingdom Metazoa; phylum Arthropoda; class Insecta; order Lepidoptera; family Geometridae; genus Alsophila; species Alsophila aescularia. The sequence goes on from OX276380.1 coordinate 35,041,592, forward strand.
TATTAATACGAGAAACAAACACAACAAACCGATTGTGGCTGTCTTTGGAAGTCCACTGCTGAACATAGGATTCCTCCAAAGAGTGCCATGACAACCGATCTTGTGCCATCTCTATCCACCGATTTCCTCCAATGGCTACAATATCGTTGGTCCATCGTGGTGTGGTTCTACACTTCGCTTGCATGTTCGTGGTCGCCATTCGAGAACCTTTATTCCCCAACGGTTCTCAGTTCTGCGAACTATATGGTCTGCCCATTGCCATTTAAACTTGCAAACTCTGAGGGCTATGTCGGTAACCTTGGTTCTTCTACGTTTCGGATTCTATCACGTAGTGAAACATCGAGCATAGCTCTCTCCATTGCACGCTGCGCGACTTTGAGCTTGTGTATGAGACAAATAGTTAGCGACCACGTCTCAGTGCCGTATGTTATCACTGGCAACACGCACTGATTATAAACGTCTTGAGGCTCTGCGGTATCTGCGATGAGAAGATATGGCGTAATTTCCCGAACGCTGCCCATCCAAGTTGGATTCGTCGGTTGACCTCTTTGTTGAAGTTGGATCTAACCAGGTGGATCGTCTGACCTTAGTAGACATACTGATCAACAGCTTCGATAATATCGTTCCCAACATAAACCGGCATGGGTGTGACATGGGCATTTGACATGGTGTCTGTCTTGCCCATGATCATTTTATGATTTAGCTGTTGGGAAACAATATTGAGGTCACTGAGCATTGTGCTTAGGTCTTCCAGGGTTTCTGCCTTGATGACTATATTATCAGGAAATGGTGCATTCGCCAATGATGTTAACACCATGTCCGTTCCAGTTCAGGAGCTCAAGCTCTTGCAAGCTCCATATATCTTCCAGTGCAGTGGTGAACTGTTTTGGATAAATAACGTCTCCCTCTCTCACCCCTTTTTGCAATTTGATAGGATTCGTGCTCCAATCTTGGAGACGGACAGTCATGGTGGCTTTGCTGTACAAACACTTCATCACTTCGATGTACCGGTAGTCAATCTGGCACCGCTCTTATGACTGTAGCACTGCCCAGGTCTCGGCTGGCTTTCTCGTAGTCCATAAACGCTAGAAATAGTGGCCGATTATACTCTTCGGTCTTCTGTATAATCTGCCGGAGCGAATGAAAGTATATGTGTATGGATGGATGTGACTTAAATATTTATTTAGAAAATTGTAGTAACCTGCGAGATAATCAAGCATTAACGCATACATCTCATTACCTTATCGTTGAATTCACAATTTACCTACAATAATATGGGTACATTGATACAAGGGGCATATAATACAGCCACAATAAAAGTACAACTGAACGCAGCCTAAACTTGTCCACACACACATATACAAGGTGTCGGTTCAACCAATTACTTCTTCGCTCTATGTAAAATTTTACACGTTTTGAGCTATTTGAACAAAAATTTTGTTCATTTTTTGGGATGTAGTTTTACCCGTTAAATCTAATTAATGGTGTTGTATATTTCGTTAAATGGTAAGTAAATATATTCTAAATTTAATACAGATTGCGAGTATAAAAAAAAACATAATTTATGTCTATGAGGTATTATAGATAAAAATATACGATATGGGGAACATTGATATAACGGTACTACATACCTCGATCCTTAGTTTGTTAAAGCACATTTATTTTTTATGTTTTTTTATTCGATTCTGTATGATCTTTGCATTTACTAAATCAAATTATCATTTGGAACTTCATTTGATTTGTTATATCATTCATGAATATGTAGTTTATAAGATAGAAATGATTATCTAAAGTGATTTAAAAACAACTTGAATTTTATTGAGACATTGTTCCTGCCAATGCCGCTATGATTATAACTTTAATATATACTCCAGAAAATTAACATTTTGTATCTTTTTTAGTTTATATAATATATGCACATTAAATAGTTAATATCAATGTGTCCCATACATGTATCAGAGTACCTCGTGCATGGGGCAGATTGATACGAAGACCGACTTTGGAAAAACATGTTACAACTAATTTATTTTTCATGTTACAGATAAAATTATTCATTATTAAGTTACTTTGATAAACACAGGATGCAACTAAATCGTTTTTATTCTTGGTTTTAATGGCTTTGATACGCTTTTAGCTTTTCAAAAAAATACGTGTCTATCTGCCTCTACTCCCCCTATTAAACCACGAATATTCAATTTAAAATTACTAAACAGAGTTTACCGTATTAAAAGAATGCCGTTTTTGCTTGCATCACTCCGTTTTGTACTTTTACTTTCCAACAAACTACTACATTTCAGAGAACGAGTCAAAGTTTTACTTGACAGTATTTTTTATGTTAAAATCTCATTGTTCCATCTTCTTACTCTAAATTACTCAATACACATTAATTTAATAAGCATGATTTATGTAAATCGATATAATGACCTAGCACTCTATTACTCTAAACATAAAATTTGGTCCAATTTATGATGATTTTTGTACTGTCAAAAGTAGACAGTGCAGGAAACGCAGAATGTTTATTAGTTATTGTGGTCTTGGTTTTTTTTCACAAATATCAATCTACAGTATGTATTCAAATGACAGTTCTCTTTGCATAATTTCCGTAAATAACCGTAGCAAACCGTAATCTAAACCTTTTCCTTGCTTTTATATCTACCATTAAAGTTAAAATTGTCATTTTGGTTCTGACTGAATGTTTGACGAACAAAAATAATCCACCTCCTTTTCCTTAACACTATACTTTGATTTTTATAGATTGATCGCCATGACATCTGCCATAGAGACCACACGCATGAAGTTTCATATTTTTTACAGTCAAAATGTACCCAAAAAAATGTCGTACTTTATTGGTGTGACGGAAACTTAATTTGTTTATTCGTAATAAATTCATGAAAAAAGATTCCACAAGCTAATTTGAATCTATGGTTGTGGTAAAATGCGAAGATTTTGAATTACGCTTATAGGCGTAAAATAGATTCCGCTCTAATATAATTTTGATCTAGCAACGTTGTATTATTTGGTATGTTACGTTTTTTATGGTCAATATTCTATAATAGCTTTCCTGCCCGCGACTTCGTCCGCGCGGACTACTTTTTATCGCAAAAAAAGCATCCTATGTTCTTCTAGGATATTAAAAACCAATAAAAATAAATATATATTCGGGACAATTCCACACCAATTACCCCCCAAACTAGGATAACTAAATTGGACAAAAAAGATATGCTTATTAGTTACAACGATGATGAAGGCTATCGACTTTGGGTAAAAATACTCAGAAAAAAAAACAAATCAAGAGATTTTGCCGTGTCTGATGTTGAAGACATTTCACCAAGCGAAGATATTTTACGGCATATTGAGACTGATCTACAAGAGGAATTAAGAATGTTAAAATCGAACAACATCAAGAAGTACCTCCATATTTTTCTGTTTTAATTATTTAACTCCTTTTTGCATGAACCGATTTTGATAAAACAATAATAAAAACCTCCACATGACTCTAAGGAATACGGTTCAGTAAACATAATCAAAATACATCCAGTGGTTTTTGGGTGATGAAGGCACACAGACAGACAGACAAAAATTCTAAACTATATTTTTGGTTTCTCCTACTTACATATACTCAAATAAAAATGTTTTTTTTTCTAAATTCTCTTCCATGTACAGATTTTACTTTATTTATAGTTTTGTTTTATGTATAGATATATATAGATAGATATAGATAACGTATTTACTAGAAAAGTTACAATTAGAATATAGAACATAAGTGAGCAACATAATTATATGATCGTTTTTTTTTCAACATTGTTCGATAATCGTTTTTTTCCTACACTACTCCAACTCTAGAAATATTACTCTGGCAGCTGTTTAGGCGATCAAGCTATGTTGTAGAAACTATACAATATGTCATGTACATGAACCTAAGCCAAAATGATAGTATAGTGGCTCTCGATTTTATGTTCATATAAAGTTCAATGTTAGTGACCTCCATGTTTCCGGAATCAAACAAACTATCTAAACTCTCTAGAAACAGTCCTGATATAATTTTAACGGGTGATATACTTAACCATGATCATCAGTCAGTCCGTAGATGGCATACCGTGTACTCATGTTCTTAAAGTAATACAAACGAGCGTGTAACGGCGGATCTCCAACTTTTTTATTTTTCACTTCAATTTATTTATTTTCTGCAAGTCGCGATGTTCCGGTGCAAGAGCTGCAATTCCGATTTCCGCGATAAAGTACAGCGTACGGCGTGCCAGGATCACTTTGACTTCCCCTGTGCCAGTATAACAGAGGGCAGTTATCGGAAGCTTGGGGACAGAAGAAACGTATGAAAGTGCTCCTCCTGCAAGAACTCTGCAGCAGCTAGCCCGATCAATGTTCCATCTACTAGAGCCAGTTCAGTCAATTCACCAAATCCAGCTGACATGAAAAGTATGGCGTTGGATATTAAGCGCCTCTCAGCCCAGGTTTCTTCTCTGCAAGCCCTGATGGAAAGTATGCCAATTGTAGGCGATTCAAGCTGACATTGCGGATCTGAAAATCACGAAAGCTGATATCACGGACCTGAAGCTACTAAAGCCCGATGTTGTCGACATGAAGGTGTCCATGGAATTCATGCAGAATTCTGTTGAGGCACTTACTGGTAGGATTTCAAACGTTGACCAGTAGGTCCAAGACCTTTTAAGGATGAAGGATGAGTTGCAACTTCTTAAGCAGCACTTTGAGCAATTCGAATGTGCTCTCCATGAGAACGACCAGAGGTCCCGTATGAATAATTTTGAGATCAAAGGAGTCCCCTTAACTAATACTGAGAACTGGTTTTAGATGATTTAAAAAATCGGTGACTTTGTGAAGTGCCCCATAGCAAAGGAGCAGGTTAACTACGTCTCTAGAGTACCTATGAGGAATGACAAGCAAAACAAGTCTATTATAGTCTCTATTCATAATAGATATCTTAAAGCAGATTTTGTTGCAGCTGCTAAGAAAAGCACCTTCTTTTGGAGATTAGAGAAGAAAATATAAAACACCAAATAGAATTGCTTCTCGTATAATTCCGTATTCTTCACATTCCACATTTTACAGATCCACCAGGTAAATTACAAGTAACTTTAGGTTTAGGTTTAGGTGCACTTTTCATTTACGACCGCTCAGTCTTAACCTCAGGTGGCACGGCACTCCTGCTACCCTCGTAATCGCTTTTTTCTCTGTGTCCGCCATCTAAGATATATCCTATTTAAAAAAATAACATGCCAAGGCGTTGACACTTATACTTCCAGAATAAAACTTTACTTTTATAATTATTTTAAACAAAATATATGTTCAGACATTCAATTTGTATTGAAGCACTGCCATCTATTTACCGATAGTATTTATAATTGTTTAAATGCCTAACACTTCGAACCAACTGATCTAGGCCTCCAGGATACCAGCACGGTTTATCTAAACAACCACCTTACCTCACGCTGGAGAACAAAATCCTGCATAATAAAACCAAGGCCTTGGCGAAGGAATTTTGCGTACATCTGGGTAAAAGGGTGCAAAATATTTATTCGCAAGAATCCAACTTCACCTTTCCTCGCAATCAAGTCGCAATCGGATTTGCAAAAGCTGTCGCGCTAATATTCAGTTTAGTTGTACGAGTAATATTAATTACGAGTTTTCCCGCCCGCAACTTCGTACGCGCGGACTACTGTATAACGCGAAAAAAGTATCCTTTTTTCTCCTAGGATATTAAAAACCAATGCAAAAGTTGGTATAGAACCAATGCTCTCGATGTTTTTTAGATGACTGCCCAAAAAAAGGAGTGTTATGTTTTTAGCATTCATGTATATTTGTAAGTTTGTATGTATGTGAGTTTCTTTATTCCACCATAACTTTTAAATGCCGGAACAGATTTAGACGTATGGGGTATCGTTAGAATCCTTACATCGCCCCGAGTAACATAGTCTATATTTAAAAAAAAACAAATCCAAGTGGCTGTAGTATGGCCCCATTTAAAAAGGCGAAAAAAACTTCCAATTTTACATTATGGGTTAATCAATCTTTCAATTGATAAGCACATTCCAACAATATATAATTTATTGGCACAAATTCTTTTTTGGCAGGGCCGACGTGTTTTTTTAGCTTTAATGTTAGTTATTTGACAGACTTGTTATTTATTTTCCATGGCAAACAGAGACCATTCTGTGGTGGCAACCATTCCTTACAGTGAGTAATCAATATTTTCCAGTTTTCCCGTGGAAACTTATAATTTTCCGGAAAGGATTCTTACCACTAGTTATCATCCATGCGCTAATGGCATAGTAGAGCGGATGCATCGTCAACATAAAACGTCTTTGATGTGTCATTCAACGAACGTGTACAAAAGCACTTTTTCTTCTCGGTATGAGGGCAGCACTCAGAGAGGAAATTAACGCTTCTTCCGTTGAACTCGTTTATGGAGAAACTCTTCGTTTACCTGGTGAATTTATTTTGGCTAAAAAAAAATTCATCCTGGTGTTTTTTTTTTTTTTTTATATTACTATATGTACGGATGTTGCAGATTTTGTCTGTGTCTCTGTCATGTGGCGTCTCACCACATGGAAGTATTGCGCCCTGTCCCTGCTTCGCATCACTTGCAACCGTCGATTTTCATTGTCAAATACTTAGCGATGGCAACGCATGTATGGTACGAGGCGACACTATTCGTCGTTCACTGCAACTGCCGTATTCTGGTTCGTATCATATTATCAGAAGTGAGAAGACTATCACTGTGGACATTAAGGGTCGTGAATCAATGGTCAGTATTGACCGAGTTAAATCTGCACATATGGAATCTAGTTGATCTGCTGATATTGTTGCTCCTTTTTTGTTGCACCTAGCAGTGACAGGTGATCCTGTGGGATCTACTGCAACTTCTGGTCCCACTGACTAGCAAATAATTAAATTTCTGGTTCACTTCGTCCTGCTCCTGTTGTTACTAGATGTGGCAGAAGAGTTCGATTCAGGGACATAGTAGACCTATAATTAGTTTATTTTTAAGTTACTATTTGTCACTTATAGACTTATTATTAATATATGGTTTAGAGGTTATCTATCATCTGTAAATGAGCTGTCAATGTATTATCTGCGGAGTTACAAAAAGTACAATATATCTATCTTGCCAATACGATATATAACTTGAATTACTACACCGTATTAAATCCAGTGAATAAGAAGACTAAATAGAACGATCACAAACACAACAGAATGGTACGAGGATGGGATGAAGTAAAGTGAATATTTCAATTCAAGTCACAATAAACCACGCAGTGTGCCGGCCAGCATAACCTCAAAAGCAGAAAAAAAACTTATTGTTTCGTTTTACCTCAATCCAGGGGCTATACTAATAATATAATAAATCCTCTGATGACCTCCGGCATCAATAAAAATCTGTGTTCTGTACAATCCGTGTTCGTGATTACGCACTATGGAGCACTATCACAAGTGTTGGAACAAATCATCGACCCTATTAAACAAAGGAGGACGGGGCAACCTAGAACTTCATGTAAACTACACCCGGACTAGATACAACTACAGGAAAACACACCCATACAGCTAAATTTGCACTGTAGAAGCGCAAAAGAGATAAAAACATTAATTCTCGAACCAAATACAATTCGGGTATCGGGGATGTTCGTCTTAGTCCGGAAACATAAAGCATGTAAGGAACCGTTAGCAAATAAATTTCAATGAAATTAAATAATATTAGCTTCTACCGCGGTTTTGATCACGAATGTAAAAAATAATAATATTAAGTTTCGTATTTTTTTGTAGTAGGTACTTAAAACAGCGGTGTTAGTGTGTGCTTGAGTACAATATTTGAACATTTTATCGTCCAATAATACCATTTACGAAAGTTTGTTTTATGTTACACAATCACGCTTGGACTGTTGATAAGACTATGATGAACATTTGAAAAAAAAACCCGATTTCTTGGCCATAAATGAAACGATAGGGAAAATTATAAGAAACAAAAAGTGTTCTATGAAAAAATCGTGATATACTTTAAGACATATTTGGGTTTATTTTTCGTCCAACTTCACGGCTATATTAATATGTCGTGCAATTATGGGATGGCGCATGTTAGATTAGTTGTTTGTGACAATAATTTCATCAGACCCCCTCATCCCTTCCTGACCAAGACTGAAAATCAATATTGCAAGTTTATGTTCCTAACGCATGTAAAAGACGAAAAAATATTTTTATACCCAAAATATCTCAGAAAATATATCACTTAGGCAGTTTATTAATACACTTTATGATTATTATATTTTTTCTAGTCGATTGACACGAACTCATTAATGGCCAAGAAATCGCCATTTTTTTTCAAATTCGCTGCTGTTTAGGTATGCCGATAAGGTAATATGCTATATAGGTAAGTACATATTACCTACTCAAAAATATGGACCAGTGCTTTTTAATATCTTCCTATATCCTTTGTGAGTTGTACACATATGTTTTGATTTGAAGTGTATGAATCTAATCAACTGTTATTGTTGGGTAGCCAATCTGGCTCTTCCCCATAGACAACTGCATATTACTAGTACTCTAGACAAACTATTGACGAACGTCGCAATTAGCTCATTTGATTATCGCCACTTTGGCGCTGTTGGCGCTGATAGCAGTACTTTAGCAGTCGTGAGCGTCCACGGAACTAAAGTATTTACTGCGTACGTAAGTAGTTAACGTATTTACTTTTTTTTGTACTATTGTACGCTCAGTGGGGCGCTTTGAATCGGCACAAACAAAAGTACGGCAGAGCCTATCCATAGAGATCAGTGCTCTTCCCTCTGTCTTCTGACTACTTGTAGCCACTTATGTTTCCACAGTTCATCTTTAGGAAACCTATTAATAACAATTAACATATCAGTGGGTGTAGAGTAGGCAAAATAAACATGTGAAGAAATTGACATTTGTCAGTGTACTATAGTTTTATGAAATAGGGCCCAAGATCAAACTTTTATACGCCGTTTGTCTTGTCGCACTCTTACGAATCGTATATTTCTGTCCCTTTCTGCAAATGGCGATTTTCAAACAATATCAATCAGTAGAATTTTAAAGAAAATTATGATTTATTGTACTTACGAGTGAAAAGTAATTTCTTGAGCAATTTGTGCACCTTATAAAAGAACAGGAAGGCATTTTTGCTGCGAATTCTGAATAATATGTGGTAAAGTGTTACACCAACGTAACTCCAATTACGACTGAGGCCAATTGTGTGCGTTGCACCTAATATACGCGGTCCATGCTGAGTAGTTGGTGCCTAGTCCTCCTTTGTTTAATAGGGTCGATGGGAACAAATGATGGAAACGGTGCGCGGAATGTAGGTTCAACAGGCGACCCTTCAGCAAGCCTGACTCAACCAAGGGCAAAATACAGAGCCTACAATAAGTGGTATTAACCTACAACCATACGATAAAGTGAATGAATCGTTCGACAGTTACTTACATCGCTTGCAAAACTACATAACCCTAAAAGGAGTAATAAATGCGAAAACTAAAGTACAAATATTCATGAACTGCATTGGACCAAAGTATTATCAGGTACTTCAAAACATTACCTCTCCGGATACACTGGAATCACTTACATACGAAAAATTAATTCAAATTCTAAAGAATCATATTGCACCTGAGCCCGGAGAAGTAGCACAGCAACATAAATTTTGTCTCAGAGCACAGCATGAACACGAATCTATTGCAAACTATGGTTTTGGCCTAAATGAGATTGGCGGAAAATGCAATTTCATATGCACTAACTGTAAACAAACAACATTTGAAACCCATCTTCGTGTACAGTTCATACGGGGCCTGGCAAGTGCTGAAATCAAAGTAAAGTTATTACAAGAATCTCAAAATACCAAATTTAATTCGCGTGTACGATAATAGCGATGGCAATTGAAACATCCAAGTCTGAAAGTAAAGAAATTGCGACAAGAAATCTCAAATATAAAGTTTCAGCGAAGAAAAATACATGCTACAAAAATGCATATCATGAAAGAAAATACATTAAAAATAATACACAAGATGGAAAGAAAACTAACTGCTACAGAAATTTAATTCGCTTGTACGATAATAGCGATCGCAATTGAAACATCCAAGTCTGAAAGTAAAGAAATTTGGACAAGAAATCTCAAATATAAAGTTTCAGCGAAGAAAAATACATGCTACAAAAATGCATATCATGAAAAAAAAATACATTAAAAATAATACACAAGATGGAAAGAAAACTAACTGCTACAGATGTGGGAAGGATAACCATAAAGCACACCCATGCAAACTCAAAGATAAATTATTTTGCAAAAAGTGTCATAAGAAAGGTAACCTACAGATGGTATGCTTCAAAGATCAAAAGCAGTTGGAGGTTGATCACGATTCATCCTCTGAGGAAAATAATCATAAAGAAATATATGAAATACATAAAATACCTATGGAAAATACAAGTACACAAAATGATAAATACAATATTACATCACAACTAAATGGAAAAAAACATAACTGGGAGCTGGATACAAGAGCAGTGGTTACAACCTGCTCTGCAGAATATTACAAAACATATAATCAAAACCTGAAACTACAAAAATAAAATTTAGAACTTACACCGGTGAAATCATACAACCCTCGGGATACTTGTTTTTACGTATAATATATATATATCCTTTTGAAGACAGAAACACACTAATTCGATAATATATGCGAGATTACATTTAAAACGATTTTAGTAGATCAGACCGTTAAAATTAACTTCCATGTTTTTTTTGGTTGCTCTAGCGACCAAGGGGGATTTGCCGTTTTGGATCTTGGTCGCTACAGCGCCAAAGGGGATTCAGCAGATAAAAGTAAAATATGAAAATAAAGAAATACATGAAAGATTGTTTGTGATTGAAAGGAAAGTGGATCCTGTTGTGGGAAGAGAGTGGATACGAAACCTAAACTTACACTTTGAAGTAAATAAAATATATACAGAAGAAGAAAATATTACAGAAAAAGAATTCAAGGAGCAATTAGGAAGTTTAATACAAGATTACAAAGAAATGTTTTCAGAAGAAATTGGAAAAATAAAAAATTATCAAGCATCCTTCAAATTAAAAGAAAACGTCAACCCTGTTTTCTTGAAACCAAGACTGGTACCATTTGCACTAAGAAAACAGGTAGAAAAGGAAATCAATCGATTGGAACAAGCGGGAATATTTGAGAAAGTTACTTATTCCCAGTGGGGTACACCCGTGGTTCCAGTAGCCAAACCAAATGGAAAAGTTTACTTATGTGCTGACTACGGAGCTACATTAATTAAAAACTTAGTAAACGACAACTACCTAATACCAAGAGTTGAAGTAGTAGGTATTCTCTACATTATGTGGAGGAAGATATTTATGTACGTTAATCAAGCCTACTTACATATGAAAACGAATGAAGCTACAGCGGAGATGCAAGCTGTAAGAACATGCAAAGGTACATATAAAGTTAAACGTTTAATGTTTGGAGTGAAGATAGCGCCGTATCTATGGCAAAGATACATGGATCAAACACTACAAGGCTTACCAGGAACTGCATGTTTCTTCGATGATATTGCTTTACAGGGACGTACCTATTCTGAATTACTACAGAGAATAAGAATAGTATTCCAAAAACTACAAGAAAGTGGACTACACCAAAGAGTATATAAATACTACGTAAGAGACTACACTTAAATAAAAAGAAGTGTCAATTTTTTCAAAAATCTGTCACTTATGTAGGACACACAATCAATGAAGAAGGTTACACCCTACACAAAAAAAGGTTAATGACATCATAAATAGTCAGTCTCGAGAAAGCCAGAATAAATAAAAAATGTATGAAATTCTTAACTCTCTATTTTCAACATTGCAAAATTGCATGAACTATCGTATCCGGCAGTAACCGTGGCCAACATCACAGTATGAAAATATGGCCACATAAAATTAATTTTCAAGTATGGTAGAAACATGTCCAAGTTTCTTAATTAAATTCGAAATGAGATGTTTTTATCTTATTACTAGCAAGTTTTTAGTTTTACTATATTTTGATTACACAATATTTGGAAGTATCATATAATCGATAGATAGGTACATTTAAAAAAAACTATATATGTATGTAGAATTAATTTTGATTTTTATATGGCAGCACCACAAACATCATGTCTCTTGTTTGATTTGCTTTGAATGTTTGTTTTCTGGATTTGTGATTTTGTCATAATGTTTTTGGAATTTCACGTGCCATAAGAATTCATGTGATTCAACTGAATTGAACATTTAATTTTTCTATTTTGTTCGGAGATAATGGACTCTCTTAATGTTGTTTTGAGGCAGGACTCGTAGTGTATTATTTGAACTAATTTGAAGTGCTATTATTCTACCGAGATAGTGAAATATTGTCGAGACAGTGACTTTATACTAGTGATTTTATTGTGATTCACACAACAACATGGGTAAAGGCCATAGAACTTGTGAAGTTTGTGGTATAAAGGAGAGACATACTCCTGGCAACAAACCCTTGTTTTTTTCCAAGTTTTCACTGGATCCAAACCGGTAAGTACGACGATTTGATTGTATGTATTTTTTTCCAATATTTACTTCAACTATCACGATATTGGCCTATGTCGGACTCATTACAGCTTAGTCCTGCTCATGCTGAGCTCCAATGTATCACCCACCAGCATATAACTATGGGATAGGAGAGAATTGAAATATTATCCTAGCTGTTGAATAATAACCTTTATTGGCAACTTTGTGAACTTGCGTTATTAAGAAAGATATTATGTTACCTTATCCACATTATGTTCCTTTAATTCCAGCTGTCGAGTGTGGCTTAAAGCAGTTGGTAATGAAGAACTGGCACACTTACCGATTGAAAAACTACACGAGCACCGTAATATATGCGGAAACCATTTTCGAAGAAATGATTTCAACATGAAAGGAAATCGGCTCAAGAAGCATGCAATTCCAACTTTGAGCTTGATGGCATTACCTCTCACTGAGAGTCAGTTGGCAGAATTCCCACAACATGTGTGGACAGACATAAATGGTAATAAATCATTACAAAGCTTTTATGTATGCAAAGTGCAATCTCACATTGAGCCTAATGATTTTATTTATTAAAAATGTACAACATTTTTTTTTTATGCATATTATATTTAAATCAAATCAAAGTTGTTTAAAGTCTGATTCTACCACCGGATAGTCAACTACTTACTTGCTTTTTAACCCCCGAACAAAGAGACTGGTGTTATTTGATTAGGGTGTGTATCACTGTGTGTGTGTCTATCTCTCGGTGGCATCGTAGCTCCCATACGAATGGACCGATTTTGATGTGTTTTTTTCTGTTTGAAAGCTGATGTGATTGTGATGGTTCTTAGATATATAGGGGATGGGGGGAGGGAGGTGAGAAAGGACGGTTGAGAATCGAAGCTTCCAAACAAATGGACCGATTTTGATTTGGTTTTTATGTTTAAAAACTGATGTGATCAAGATGTTTCTTAGCTATAATGGGGGGTTGGGGGTAATATATAATTTTAATTTGTGCTTTTTATTAGTTCTAGTGTCTGAACCATCAACTATTGAAGAGAAAGAAAATATTTCGGACTTGCAATCTCAAACTGGTAAAAACAAAATTTCTTTAAACATCATCTCAATAAGGATTGAACAATTAAAAAATATATTTAAAAAATTCAGGTTGTCTTCCTGTGTCCGTGCCATCAACAAGCCAGCAGGAAACAAATATCCTGCTGGAGCTGTCTCAAAACAGTGAGTATTTTATACAGTTTTACACAACTGATTACTTTATTTCATCTTTTTTAGGCTTCCGTAGTCCAAGGACAAAGAACACTAATACTCCTAGTTTCGCCTTGTCCGTCTTCCATCTGTACATCAAAGACATTTTATTCAGACACTATTAATACTAGGTACAAGGTTGAAATTTAGCAAATGTATAGATATTTATAACTGCAACATAGTCATTTAATAAAACATTTAAAAAAAGATGCTTCCTTGTTAGCTTCTTTGATTTCGTAATAAATAATAAATATTGTTAATTATAATATTAATGTACTTCGCTTCCCCTCTATACAACCTCCTAGGCATTGGGCAGAATCCAGGGAGTGTATGCTACCAGGGCCTAGGAAACAAAAAAGTGTCATTTGCCTGGTGAACAAATCACTGAGGCCTTTTTTTCCATCTGGGGGATGGGACTAATTTGACCCTGCATACTTGGGGCAGAAGCTATTCTTATTATAACTTTTGACTGATTTCTATTTATTTTTCAGAACAAACTCCACCAAAGTCTCGTAAGAGGTCTGCAGGTGAACCTATTGAACATAAAGAAAAAATAAGGAAAACAAGTACAATTACAAACAATTACACGTGAAATTAAGTGAGTAAATGTATTGATACATTATTTTTTGAGCTGTAGCACAGAATAAATAATAGTACAAGTACAGAAGGCTAACTGAGTAAAGTCATTTAAATAAATAGCGACTCTCGCTACAACGCTATAAAGTGCAATTTAACTCACACGGCGCTGCGAGCTTTCAATTATATTTACCTAAAGGCGCTCGCCCATCGCGTGTAGGCTAGAATGCACCGTATCACAACGCGCGAGAACTTCCATTGCTCTAACCGTTTCAGAATCGCTCTGTCCCTTTTTCGCTCGGTAGGGTTGTATTAAGATATTATGACTAGGTACTTGTACTACTAATTATTCTGTGATATGTTATGACTTAGATATTGTAACAGAATAAATACGTAATAAACTAATAATGTATTATGTTATTACGTATTATTATAAATTAAAATAGTTCTATTACATACAATGACATTCTTATCAGAATAGACCTACTACCTCATTTTTACTACCTACGTGTCGTTGGTTGATTATGATTATATCCTATAGGTATTGCACTTTGATGAATAAAGGTGCCTGTCTGAATTCCATGCTTTTTAATGACTGAAAAATAAATTGCTACCTACGTAATAAAAGGTATTAAAAGTAGGTAGGTATTATACGAGACTTATATTATATAAATTCCTAATTAGTTGTAGGCTACTTACTAAGTCAGCACAGTAATTCATTTTGCGATCAACAATACCTACTATAATCAATTATAAAATTACGTTGATCGATTTAATAAACGACTTTATTTCTGTGCGGATAAACCTTAAATATGCGTAGCTTCGGTATGGAACACAAATGAAATAACATAAAACTATAGGAACCTACATAATAAAAAAAAACAATATCTAACTACATAACTAGGACCTATTATAGGTATTTCAATTTATTACCTTTCAATATCCTTTGGAAACGTAAAGAATGACAATTCGTCATTTCTATCACTATTCAAACAGCCGAATGCTATGCAGTACTTTCTAGCTTTCTTCTTGGTACTCATAATTAAAACACGAATAAAGTTTGTCAATAACTTTACGTAAGTAGGTGCTCTATCGCTAAGTACAAGGCGCGCGACTCATCGAGCGCACGCTTGACACTCGACTGAACGGACCCGAATATTGGGTACTTGAATTTATTTGTACTTGTTGCGGAGTGCGACCGTCCTGGCTGTAGCCCAATTTTGGTCCATTTGCATATTGATTCTATGATGACATCATGTCTACCCTGTAGATTATTATTTATTACTGTAAATATATAAATAATGTTAATATATTATAATATAAATTTCAGTTCCTATACTAGTTCCATTTCTTCGGTATAAGAGAGTGACGTAAAAACCACTCTGAGTTGTGTGTGGACTTCATCTTGAGTTGTTTTTTCAGATCTATCACCGAGAAAGAATAAATTAATGGAGCAGTTGCAAAAAACTAAATGTAGCTTGGCATCGCTAAAAAAAAGCGCCAATTTAATAGAAAAAATCGAGTCATCGGTCTTGAAAGAAATTGTCACCTCGGCAATAAAAAATCAAAAAAGGAAGCCAAAGGGTCGACATTGGACTACGAAGAATAAAATATCCGCTTTAGCCATATTTAAGAGGTCACCGAAAACATACAGATACCTACAGCATCTCATGCCATTGCCGACTGTGAAAACATTACACAATGTGCTGAAAAAAGTTCCAATGGCACCTGGTGTTAATAAAGCTGTCATAGAGCACCTTAAACAAATTGCAACAAAAAAAAATGACTTGGATAAGTACTGCAGCTTAGTATTTGATGAAATTGCATTAAAGCAACGTCTACTATATGATGTAGCAACTGATAAAGTTGAAGGATATGAAGATTTGGGTTCAGCAAAGTCAGAACGCAGCCCTCGACTAGCTGACCATGCATTGGTGTTTATGTTGCAAGGGTTACGGGCAAAATTTAAACAGCCTATAGCTTTTTATTTTATGAAAGGTACTGTTTCCTCACAAAAACTGGCATCTTTAATTAAAGAAATAATACGTGCCATTGAGGAAACAAGCTTCAAAATTCTAACAACCATTTGTGATCAGGGCCCCACAAACATGGGGGCTCTGAAAATATTAAAAACTTTGTGCCCTCATGATCAGAAACAAAACTATTTTAAATGTGACGACAAAAAAGTATACATAATATATGATGTGCCCCACTTATTTAAATCAATAAGAAATAATTTTTAAAACTATGGGGAACTTTTCATGAATGGCATGAAGGCCAAAAATGCATTTATTGAAAGTGGAGGAAAAAAACAGAGACCTTTTATAACTGAGCAAGATAACCCAAATGCATGTGCAGCCAAAGTATAGGGCAAAAATGAAGGTTAAATATGCTGCCCAAATATTGAGCAATACTGTGGCAGCAGTGCTGAAGTTATTAGCTCAAGCTGAAAAAGACCCCCTACAAGCTGACGAAATGATGCAGACTGGCACAATCGTGCACGACGACCTTGATCGCCTTTTTGACAAGACAAATGGTCCATCTTGTCCAGATAATGTTAAAAAAGGGCACCGGGAAAATGTATCCACCAAAACGGACCATGTGAATGCTTGGGCAGAATATCGCATGAAATTGGAAACAGTGAAGTTCAAAAACCCATATGGAATCTCAGCTAAGAATGTGAGATGTATCGAAGGATACTTGTCAACTTTACGGTCTTTGCGCGACATATGGGGCGAAGTTAGCTGCCTTGGATTTAAATATTTAAATCTTAGGCAGTTGAACCAAGATGCCTTAGAGAACATGTTTGGGGTAATAAGGCAACACAGCCCCACAAATAGAAACCCAACTTGTTCTGCCTTTATTGCTGCTCTAAAAACGACAATAATTTCTGGAATGACAGCTCCTCACAATACATAGGGGGTTTAATTGTGAAAAGGATTCTAAAACATTATTGACAGATTTTCACAATCTGATTTTTGAGGACCCCCAGAATAAACAGAAACCATCTAATAAACAGACTGAGAAAGAAATGGAAGTCTCGAACGAGGGTCAATCTGCTGCTGCTGGAAACTTCAATGAGGAAATCCCTCTTCTTAGTATCCCAGAAGAGTTTGAAGACATTGAAACTGATCTAGCAGAAATGGAACAACAGCCCTTGGTCTATGTCAGTGGTTACATAGCCGCAAGCATTTTCAAAAATCACAACTGTGCATGTTGTGCAAAGTGCTTGAGGATTGACAATCCCAATGATGACCCAATATTTTCCTATATCAAACTAAGAGAATGGTGGGAAGATAAGACATCATTGACATATCCAACAAAAAATCTTTGTAGGTTGGTGGAGGCAGCTATCAAAACATTTGTAGGTTGGTGGAGGCAGCTATCAAAACATTTGAAAGCGAAATATTACCCTGTCTGCATTATTTAAATATAAGCAAATTAACAATCACATTATTCATGGCCAAGTGTGACGCCTCATTCTTGACATGTAAGGAGCATGTTGATGAAGTATCAAAAAATATATATGTTTGTTTAGGTCTTTTGTTGATCCGCAGGCAATGTCAGAAAAAAAAACCAAAAACTGGCTGTACAAGAAGAAACTTTGGCTGACGCAAATAAAAAAGCGCAACAGCTAGGAATTGCTAAATAGCTTATTTATAATTGCAATTTGCATACATCTTTGCAGCTATTCAAGCATAGTAATTACATAGTCCATAGTAATTACATAAGCTGAAATACAAATCAAAAAAGCCAAACAAATGTGAATGGTTTTTTGTTTCTGGCTCAAAGTCTTATTTGTAGAATATCTATGATAAAGTATGCTTTATCTAATCCGTCCGTCCGTTTTGGCCAGTTCTCAAAATCCCATAACGTCTAAATATCAAATGATCCATTTCTCAAAATGTCCTATTCGCATTAGGTCGAATTCGCAAAATGTCCAACATCCATTACGATATGACATATACGCTAAATGACCAATACGTATAATTCAAATTAGGATTGGCACGTGCGTTGTGGCCACTTTTAACCTAACCTAATTTGAATTAGAACCAATAAATACGGAACCAATTGCAGTCAATGTGTACCTCTTGAAGTTGTCTAACAATATGTTTACCGTGGGCAAATATTGCATAATTGCAATATTTGTCTCAAAGTTGTTCTTACCATTAGGAAGCCAACAGAATTCATCAAGTCTTCTTGTCGTCCATACCACAGTGCCTGAAGACAAAAGTCTTCAATCAGTGCGTCCTACCAGTTTAAACTAGTCCACAAATTTAAGGTTGATCAGCGAGCTATGCTTGGAGGTTCTCTGAAGGACAACATTTGTAATGAAGATATCCAACGGAGAACCAAAGTAACCGACATAGCTCAAAGGATAAGCAAGCTAAAGTGGCAGTGGGCTGGTCACATTTCCTGAAGAACCGATAACTATTGGGGATGACGAGTTCTCGAGTGGAGACCACGTTTAGGGAAACGTAGTGTAGGGCGCCCTGTGGCCAGAGGGAGTGACGACCTGCGAAAAGCGGCCTGAAGAAAGTGAATGAAGAGAGCTAAGAGCTCAGCTCAGTGGCGTGCATTAGGAGAGGTCTACATCCAGCAGTGGACAGAAATAGGCTGATGATTATGATGAATTTGAATTATGTTAATTTACATAGAACTGTTAATTTTACTAAAACTGCAGTTTTTTTGTGTTTTAATTTAACGAAATCTATTATATTATGTTACAACTAAGTAAATGCGCAATAAAACATTATATTTTTAACTATAGTTTTATTTTTCGTAAATCTCGAAAAAACGAATACCTTGTAATATTAGTTATTCTCTGTACATCATCACAGTAGTTCATTACAGTATCTATTTCATCGATATCGATGAGTTATACAAAATATCGATAAGATGTAGCACATCCCTATCGTTGACAGGCTGTGTGACAGTTCATATTTGTAGATTGGTATCATTGTTTTTTTTTTGCGCGTTTGGTACTACAAGGTTAAAAACCTCGTAAAAAAACTTATGCATGTAGTTCCGTCTCTTCCCCCCGTATTTATATTCTCTTTGATAAATAGTCATCGACCAACTGATGTATCTTCATTACGTACATTTCTTGGAATGATCAAATATTATCAACAATTCATTCCTAACCTTGCTTCAAAGCTTTATCTTCTATAAAAGCTTCTACAGAAAAACGTTTTAGTGGTCTACAGAATGTGAAACAATATTTCAAAAACTGAAAAAGGAAATAAGATAAGGTACTAATTCCATTCCATGTAAACGTACCCGTGACTCTGGCTACAGATGCATCGCCGACCGGCTATGGGGCTGTATTATCTCATATTATGCTGGATGGAACAGAACGACCTATCGCTTTTGCATCAAAATCACTAACAAAAGCTGAAAAAGGATACAGCCAACTTGATAAAGAAGCAGCAGCATTAATATGGGATCCAAAGAAATTCTTTCAATACTGCTATGGACGGAAAATTATTCTGATAATAGACAACCAACCTTTGACTAGAATACTACATCCAGAAATACCTGTACCAGCAACTACAGCAATAAGGCTAGTACATTATGCAAATTTTCTAGCTGGATTTAGCTATGAAATAAAACTAAGGAAAACTACAGAACATGCAAATGCAGACTACTTTTCAAGATTGGAACATACAACTGAATCTAAGGAAACTCTGATAGATGATGATATATTCTATTTAAATCAAATTGCAGTCATACCTATTACACTTAAATCTATCAAGGAAGCTACAGCTAAAGATCCAGAACTACGACAATTATATCATGAAATCCAATCAGGCAAAGAAGACAAAGAGATGTAAAAGAGTACATGAATTTTCGTTACAAAACAATTGCATATTTTATGGAGTAAGAATTGTTATACCAAAGCAACTGCAGCCAAAAATATTACAGGAACTACATACCGCCCATACTGGTATTCAATAAATGAAGGCTTTGGCACGGACTTATTTTTGGTGAAGAAACATTGATACTGACATTGAAAGAATGGTAAAACAATGTAACGCATGTTGCTTAAATCAGAAAAATCTTACAAAAAATCCTGTTCACAGTTGGGAATACCCTAAAGAGCCCTGGAGCAGAATTCATATAGACTATGCTGGACCATTTATGAAAAACTACTTTCTCATCGTTGTGGATGCATATACAAAATGGTTAGAAGTTATTCCTACAACATCAATCACAACAGCAGCAACAATTAATATGCTAAGAAAGTTATTTACTATATTTGGATTACCGATTAAATTTGTCTCAGACAACGCAAAACAGTTCCGTTCTGAAGAAATGCAAAGATTTATGAAAGAGAATGGAATACAAGCAAAATTTATAGCACCATATCATCCATCAACAAATGGACAAGCAGAGAGATATGTTCAGACATTCAAATAAAAGCTTAAAACTACGATAAACGATGAAGGCTCTCTACAAGATAAACTATTTTTTTTTAATGATGTACAGGAAAACACCAAATAGTACTACTGGACTAAGTCTTGCTGAGATGTTAAAAAGGCTATATAGAACTAAAATTGTTTTAATAAAAAGAGATACAGGAACAGAGATGTAAGACAAGAATGAGGAGGAAATAATAGTTAATAAAGAATTTAAAATGGGAGAGAGAGAGAGAGTACAGATTAGATCATATATAAAATAGCAAATGGATGTTTGGAATAATTGAAAATAGAAAAGGAAAACTACATTATGGAGTAAATATTGATGGTAAAATACATGAGAGGCATGTAGACCACATAATAAAATCTTCATGTCAAGGAAATAACACCTATCTGCTATACAATAATCTACCCATACCTGAAGTATGCTTACATAAGGAATTTGAACTTCAGCCCAGTCCTTTAAAAAGTGAAATCACTTATCACTCTAGCCCTATAAAGACGGTAACAACCACAGCAGAACCAGAAAGCACCATACTAAAAACAGTACACACAAAACCGCAACATGTAAGTGCAATACCTGAACCAGGACTATCACTCTAGCCCTACAAAGACGGTAACAACCACAGCAGAACCAGAAAGCACCATACTAAAAACAGTACACACAAAACCGCAACATGTAAGTGCAATACCTGAACCAGGACCTAAGAGATCTCATGAAGAGACTATGCAAAGGAAGGTTGATGAACCAGGAGAGACAGGAAATACTATGCATCGGAGTAAAAGAAGACGAAGACCGCCAGATAGACTTATTTTATAACTAGCTGTGCCCGCGGCTTCGCTCGCGTGGTCATTTCTCTAGGTTAAAAGTACTCTATGTGGTATTCCAAGATCTAAAATAAACATTTGATCAAAATTCCTTCCGCCGTTACAAAGTTTTTTATCGATTGCTCGGCTTCTAACCATTGGATTAAGATACCAAGTACCCCAGTTTTTAGGTCAAATCCTAAGCTACCTAACACTGACATCGCACTGCATCGCAATCGGTCTCGGTCGGTCTAATCGATTTACGTTCTTATTGCCTTATAGCTGGTGCCTGCAGCGTTACTCGCGTGGTAGTTTTTCTGGGATATAAGGATCCTATGAGTTATTCCAGTACCAAAAGTACCAATATAGCTACCTACCTACCTACCTGTGTTAACAACCTTCAGTGGCGATCCGACATGGTCGTGATAGGTTAGAAGTCGAAGGAGGGAGCGAAGCGTAGCAAGCATAAAAAACTGCATCAAAATCAGTCCATTCGTTTGGGAGCTACAATCCTCACTTCTCCGAGGAGAAGCATAGCAGCTGGTGCTGACGTGTTTAACCAAGACTGGTTGAGACAAGTTCCAGCCGGGCAGATCTTTGTTGGCGAGGCAGCGAGAGCGGCGCGCCACTTTTCCGTCGGCAGTCGAAGCAGTCGGACGGTCCTGAATATCTCTTGAGTTCCTTAAGTTCCCCCATTTAATTTTGTAACAGTGCTTAGTTTACTTTGTGAAGTTTAATATAACCTTTGTGTGTGTGATCGTGTATATTTTTTTAATAAACCCACTTCTGGTTGCTAATAATATTATTACACAACATACACAAATAAAACAAAAATAAATATTGCCTTAAAATTAGGAAGGTACATATCGAGTCATATATAACAATTTGTAAGATATATTAAAATTTTAATATTCTTACAATACGTCTAGCAAATAAATTATCGTTTGCTAGAAATAAACTAAAACGTTGGCTAAATTGTGAAATAGAATTGGCGCTATCTTTTGCACTCATATTTATTTAACCCATTCCGTTCTAGCGCCACATTTGTGCGTTGTTTACAACACACAGATGTGTCTCTGGCAGGAAATGGGTGCATTTCAATAGCTAAGTTTTAGTTTTCCTTTTCCTAATATTAACTTCTTTTATCTCCATGTCGATATATCCACTGCCAACTAAGTCTTTGTTATCGACCGAGGTTAAGTTGGCGTAGATCCGCCCTTTTTGGAACGGAAAGTTTGAGGGGATGTGCTTTACCGGTATCGTCATGTTGTATAGGTTGTATGCACCCTGTAATAATAAAAAAAAACATTTGATTGACGAATTTGGTCTTCTTTAGCAATGTAAAACTGTGTGTGCGACGCGATTGCTAAAATTTACTCGACATACTCTGTGGGTGAATGGTTGGCATGGACAGGTATTGCTTATATGATGGTTGACTCAGATAGGTGTTGTCTATTACTATAATTATTCATCTGGCTGATATAGCAATTATGAATTTGTAAAAGATACCTATTATTTGGAAGCATAACATTTGTATGCATTGTTTGTACCTATTGTTTGTGTTTTTATGTGCATGTTTTCTATGGAAGTTGTGACAGCTTATTGTCTAGCTTTATTGGATTATATGTCTTTTTTGAATTGAACTCTGTTCATAACATAACATAGTAAACGCAGTTGGAACAAATAATTATTCTAATGATTGACATGTCATATGTGCTGATAGTAGCTAAAATTGGTAATGACATTCTGTTCAAATAATATCCAAAAATAATAATTTAATTTATTTACATAAGGATTGTATCTCACTTATTAAAATAAGACCTATCCAAGAAGTTAATACATTTTTTTGTTTAGGAAGTTAATTTCCTAAACAAAAAAATGTATTAACTTGTTAAAGCAATAATGTGAAAACCTGTAAAGGACTTGCAATTAACACACATTTTATTAATATTGTAAAAGTATGCTGTTGGTTTTCTATAATAAATAAATAAATTATAAATCTCTCCCTTTAGAATTATAGTGACCAAACGCAAACAATTCAGTTTATGGGAATCGTCGAATTAAGTTTCGACAGCCATTAAGCATCAAGCATTCAGTTTTTTATTAGAATTGGAGTGTTTATTCTATTATTTCATTTCATCATCATCATCATAGCGGCTTGACAAACTCTGACATCAGAGGCCAGCACTACCTTACACGATAAACAAACAAACAATCATCATCATTTCAGCCTTTTGAAGTCACTGCTCACTGTCACAGGCTTCCCTCAAAGAGCGCCATGACGAGCGATCTTGTTCCACCTCTATCCATCGACTTGCGATGGCTACGATGTCGTCGGTCCATCGTGTGGGCGGTCTCCCTACACTTCGCTTGCTTAATCGTGGTCGCCATTCGAGAACCTTTATTCCTCAGCGGTTGTCGGTTCTGCGAATTATATGGTATGGTATGGTTTTCCTCGAACGAACAGTCGGTGGATGAAATTTAAAGTCATTTCATGACTTTGACACGATTTTTACAAATTTTGAATTAGGTCGCTAAAGGTGCGATATATAGACCTAAGATAAATATAAAGTGGGCGAAAAAAACAATGACAGTGTTGAATTGGGGATGACACTCTGGTAAAGAGTAAGCTTCAAAGTCTGGCTCATCGACGTGAGGTGTGCACAAGAACTGCACAACCTGATTCCCCCATCACCTTTCCATCACCGTACGACTAGACGATCAGCAAAGCGCCACCCTTTCATGGTTGAAATACCTCGCACAAGAACGAAGCGTTACGCTTCTTCATTTATTATAAGAACTGCAAAGGAGTGGTAAAAAAAAGGTTTCCGGTAAATTATAACCCCGGTATGTTCAAGTCAAGAGTGAATAGGTATCTACTTGGCAAGCGTGCTACACCTTCGACCACATCATCGCTTTCCATCAGGTGAGATCGTGGTCAAACGATTGCCTAGTCCGTAATAAAAATTTTTTTGGTGCGTTATCAATACCTGTTAATCATTTAAAGTTTTGCCAGTTACCTACTTAAAAGTGCATTGTATTGTTGTGCAACATGTATATATATATATTTTACGCTGTACTTATCACGACGTCACCACAGTGGGTCACACTTACAGCCGGAAAAGGGCAGGGCTGATCGAACTTCCCCTGCTTCATCGCAGTTCCGAAAAACTTGTCCTTGTGTATCAAGTCACACATCTTCCAGTGCATCTCTACAAAGCCTCGTTTATATCTGTTGGTCAGCCACTCGTAGAAGATGAAATCAACCTGTAAATAACAAAATAAAATAAGGGTGAAAAAATAATCAAACATGCTTATTTTAGAGGGATAAAAAAGAAAACAGCAAATTAGGCATACACTAACTTTGTAACGGTAAAAACAGGTTGAGCGTTCGCATTCTTGCTACTATAGTAGAGATCGGGCGGCTGAACATTTAATAAGTTTTTTACTGTCTTTATTTTGGAGCAAAAATGTAAATATTTCCCTCTAGTTAGCAAGAGATGAAAATTTTGAAATGTTTAAAAAAACAAAAGCTTTTAAATTTTAGATCTTAGCATATTATCATCAATTTAAAGCAAAATTTACTGTAAAGAATAAACATATTCTAGAGTATTAGTCTCGTTTGTTTTACATAGGAAGCAAGGGGCTCTAATGGTTGTACAATAAAAGTCCTTGGGGTTACAAGGGGGCACCCACTTTTTCAGAGACAATGCGTTAAAAATACCCGAGCACAGCTGTCACCATAGACCGCAAAACGACTTACTGTGAATTTCTACGTAAGGGGCCTGGACATTCACGGTGTGTAACAACTGAGTAAACTGTCTGAAACATATCGTACCGAGATATTATTACTAATTTCCCACAAGAAATACACGTGGAACCCGACGTAGTAGAAGGGATCGTCGCGCCCGTACCGTTGGGATGTCAGGTTTACGTATTGTAAGTGTTTAGGGTTCCAGTATGTTACTGCGGGGTGCTCTGTACTTATGTACCGTATCTGAAAGCAGAAATAGTGGTTATTTTTAAACTGACATGGTTATACACTTGAGACATAATCACTAAAAGCGGGCTTTTTGACATGAAAACGTCACATTACGTTGCATTGCACTAATTTTGAGCTTGCTGCCCTCCGAATCAATGAGAGCGTACTACACACCCCTCTATTACACACACAAACACACCCTCACATATATAGTAAAGAAGATAATTATATATATAAATATTATATATATATATATATATATATATATAATTATCTTTTTTACTTATAATTAAACTAACAGGTACAATTCTGTACATTGATTATAATTTGTAATTTGTTTTTGGAGGCTGTTCTGTATCCCATACTGAAGCCAAAACGTTTTTTTTTTCGTTTTTGTCTGTCTGTTTGTCTGTCTGTCTGTCCGTATCTTGGCTAAACATCACGCCGAAACTCCTGAATGAATTTAAATGAAAGTTAGTATGATTTGAGTTCATACTACGAGGTAAAACATGGGATACTTTTTATCCCGAAAGAATAAAGGGTTCCTGCGGGATAGGTCCAAATTCTGTACATTGACGTTATTTAGTAAAAAAAATTGGAGGCTGTTTTATATTCGTACCGAAGCCTAAACTGTTTTTTTTTTTCTTTTTTTTTCAGTTGTCTGTCTTTCTGTCTGCCTATATCTTGGACAAGCATCACGCCGAAACTACTGAAGGAAACTAGTTTTTATTATTTTTCAGGAGCCTATTTTTACGGTTCAGTTTTTTAGGCATGATTAAAATAATGTTATATAACATTATTTTTATCATGCCTATAAAACAGTACCGTGATATACCTACTGACTGACTAACTGACTGACAGACAATGCCTAGCCTAAACTGGTGGACCTTGGAGGAATATTCCTTGAGCATCCTAGAGGTGAACTACGGAAGTAACTATAAACCGTAAAGCATGAATACCAACTCCAAATAAAATACCTCATATGAATAATATATCTATCTATCTATCTCTATCCTGCGGGGCCCCTTTAATTTACCGGTATGAAAAGTATTCAATGTCCTACCTCGTAGTATGAACTCAAATCATGCCAAGTTTCATTTGAATTCATTCGATAGTTTCGGCTTGATGCGCGTACAAGATACAGACAGACAGACAAACAGACAGACTGATAGATATCAGACAAAAAATAAAACAAAAATAGTTTTAGCTTGAGTACGGATAGTAAAAAAGTCTCCACAATTTTTTTTACTAAATATCTTCAATGTACAGAATTTGTACCCATATCCCGCAGGAATTGTTAATTTTTTCGGGATGAAAAGAATCCTCAATTTTCAACATTTATATAAACTATGACTGAGCTAAGTTGCATCAAATTCCGTCTAGTAGTTTCAGCGTTATAAGTATTTGTTAAAATAGTTTTCAACCCCTATCCTGCGGGAACCCTTTAATTTTTCGAGATGTAAAGTATCTAGTGAGATGTATGTCCTACCTCGTAGTATGAACTCAAATCATGCCAAGTTTCATTTGAATTTATTCAGTAGTTTCGGTGTGATGCGTGTCCAAGAAATAGACAGACAGATAACAGAAAAAAAATAAAAAAAAACAGTTTAGGTATCAATACGAATATAGAACAGCCTCTAAAAAAAATTACACAATATCTTCAATATACAGAATTTGGACCCCTATCCCGCAGGATCCCTTTATTATATCGGGATAAAAAGTATCCCCAATTTTTCACACATCTAACTATGACTGTGCAAGGTGCATCAAAATCCGTCCAGTAGTTTCAGGTAGGTCAGTTTGGTAAGTGTTTTTTTTAATTACTTTCAACTACTATGTTGCGGGAACTGTTTATAGTTTTAAGTTTGGTAGATTTTTGTAGTAGATACTTAAAATAGCGGTGTTAGTGTGTGCTTGAGTAACAATATTTGAACATTTTATCGTCCAATAATACCATCTACGAAAGTTTGTTTTTATGTTACACAATCACGCTCGGACTGCTGATAAGACTATGATGAACATTTGAAAAAAAAACTCGATTTCTTGGCAAAAAATGAAACTAGTGTCAATCGAAAGGACAAATTATAAGAAACAAAAAGTATTCTATGAAAATATCGTGATATACTTTAAGATATATTTGGGTTTATTTTTCGTCCAACTTCACGGCAATATTAATATGTCATGCAATTATGGGATGGCGCATGTTAGATTAGTTGTTTGTGACAATAATTTCATCAGACCCCCTCATCCCTTCCTGACCAAGACTGAAAATCAATGTTGCAACTTTATGTTTATAACGCATATAAAAGACGAAAAAATATTTTTATACCCAAATATCTCAAAAAATATATCCGTTAGGCAGTTTATGATTATATATTTTTTCCTGTCTATTGACACGAACTCTTTAATGGCCAAGTAATCGCATTTTTTTTCAAATTCGCTGCTGTCTACGTATGCCAATAAGGTAATATACTCTTTAATATAGGTAAGTACATATCACCTACCCAAAAATATGGAAACTAGCCCTGCGTAGACTGTATAGTCTGCGCAGTACAATGCTGAGCATATTCCAATTGCCAAACAAGCTCAATATCTAGATCTATTTATCTATTCTATATCCTATAATAAAACTGTAAATGGGCTAAATCTATAAATTATATATATTTTGAAAATTATAAATGTAAACTTCAAAATCGATATAGAATGCATTTTTTTTATTGTCTTTCTGTCTGTCTGTCTCTTTGAACACGCATCACGCTAAAACTGCCAGACGGATTTTGATGCAACTTGGCACAATCATAGCTTATCTTATGGATTTAACATTTAGAATACTTTAATCCCGAAAAAATCATGAGTTTCCCCAGGATAGGAGTTCAAAGTTATTTAAAAGAACACATATCACGCTGAAACTACTAGACGAAGTTTGATGTAACTTGGCACAGTCAAAGTTCATATTATGTATTAAAATTACGGATTATTTTTATCCCCAAAAAATATAGGGTTTGGTATTGATATTCATAGCGGTATAGGTATTCAGTTATGATAATTGAAATGTAATATAAATAAAACATTATAAGTGTCTCATAATTTTGACCTCCTCGCCACTGTGATTTGTAGCTTAGTATGTCACCCATCCAACCCAAACGTGCGTGGATCGAAATCACGCGCTTTTTGAAATATTCTTCTCCATATTTTTAAGCATTTACATATTTTAAACGTTATTTTTAAATTTTCCTTGATATTTTAAGGCTTTTGTCATTTCCTGAAGTAAATAGAATTTTGTCAATTTACTTTGTAAATTTGTTAGTTTTATCTGAAGTGCATGTTTAGAAAAGAAATAAATTATCATTAATAATTTACAATCCCTCATAAAAAAGCGCCCTCTTGCGGCTGGTTTTATTGGTAACCAAACTGCTTACTTTTTTACATTTTTAGCCCCCGTACAAAGAGACTGGTGCTATAAGTTTAGGGTGTGTATCACTGTGTGCGTGGGTGTGTATATGCGTGTGTGTGTGTGTATTTGTGTGTCTGTGTGTGGCATCGTAGCTCGCCGATTTTTTGGTTTAAAAGCTAATGCGATCGAGATGGGGGGGGGGGGGGGTGTTTAATAATAGAGGGCGGGGGGGTTGTTGATAAAAGGGGGGTGGGAATCGTATATTTCAAACGAATGGACCAATTTAACTGCGGTTTTTATGTTTAAAAGCTGAGGTAAACGAGATGGTTCTTATAGGGGAGGGGGAGGGGGGGGGGAATGGGGCTCGTATCATCGTAGCTCTCAAACGGATGGACCGATTTTGATGTGGTTTTTGTTGTTAAAACTGATGTGATTGAAATTTAATATTGCACTTCTATGACACTCCGTACACAGAAACCCTTTTTTTGAGAAAACAACTATGTGGTAGACTGCCCGAATTAAACACCATAACACCCATCTCTCTTTGTTCGGGGGTTCATAAAAAAAAACATTTAATTTTAGCATTAAATACGTCGTATGTTGGTAATTTTTTTTTTGTTACCATATTCATAGGACCTACTGACGTCACAATATGAAGTCATGTGTCCGTGTCATTTTGACGTCACAACGAACGGTACATAGACGTAACGTCAGGACATCTGTTACGTCTGTGACAGACCTTAATGCAACGTCATAATGATGAAAATTTTACGTCATATGATGAGCCCGCAGACTTATCTAGGACGTATCAAATTCGGCCTTAATACATCATTTAAGGTACCACTAACGTCACAATACGACGTCTTGTACCCGTGACATTTTGACGTCTCAACGAACGTCACACAGACGTTACGTCAGGACGTCTGTTACGTCTGTGAACGACCTTAATGCGACGTCATAATGACGTAAAAGTCCTACCTGGGTTGACATGTCAATGGATAAGACCAGAAGATTTTTAATTACCAAACTGTGACAATTAGCTAAAATTGTTCTGATTTAATAATTATAGGTAATCTTGCTATGATAAAATTAATAACTGTTTAAAGTAATTAAATAATGACTGTGACATAAATACTATCTCAAAAAAATGCTATCCTCTATCCCTCAAGACCCAGGCTGCATACCGCAGCTTCTAGGGTGACGATGATCAACCTTAAACCTGATGGTCAAGACATTATTGGCAACGAACAAAATGTGACAACGCTAAAACATAACTTGATAGATGACTCCACTCCACAGAAATCGGAATATAATATAGAATTGGCGTGTACCACCTCAAACTATCGGGAACGTAACTATTGGAAACGCATGTCGCCAACTCGCCGCTACTACTACCAATACATACAATAAAATCCAAATTAATAAACTTGTCAATAATATCCATGATATTTTGTTTTATATTATACACACTTCATTTTGCGTTCCTCTAAATTTACCCATGAGATCATCCAAAATGGTTCAGGAGCGGCAAAGATTTAAACCAAAAACAATGGCAACATCCTATTATAAAATTTGTTTAATTATATTTGGTTAAAATATTAAAACACCCCAACAAACACATCTCAACGAACTCTATTTCAAAGTTTCTTCATGCCACAGATCACATAGCTAGTTAAATAAAAAGCTTTTAAAAATAAAACAAGTTTCTTAATAATATGTGTGAGCAAGCACTTACTTTCTCAGCAACACACAGAGTTCTAAATAAAATTAGATACAGAAAAACAGATGCCCACATCATGAAAGTAGTTTTGTAGAGTAAACAACCACAATAAGGCTAGCCGCTTACTGCTGAAGCCTCCACATCGGTCAGTGCTGCTACAGGTAGGTTGATCGAAAATAAATCATAGTGCATGGGTCAGATTTCATTTATGATAAGCCGAAATTCAATGTTGCGCAATTAACTTTCAACTTACCTAATGTATTTTTTGGGTTCTGAGAGATTCTAAATTCCATTCGTTTATCGCGCGATACGACAGAATAAATAATAGTACAAGTATACACCATAGAAGTCTATTATAATATTATATTCTGTGCCCCAGACTAAAGTCACAGAATACCTAATAGTACTATGTATAGAACGGACAATGTGACAATGTGCCCCCAACCAATCGGAGCTTGTTCACCCCACAGTCTGAGCTGTCGAGGAGCTGATTTGAGAAGGGACGCGCGCGCCACATGCACACGTCGCGACGACGCGGCAACGCTGCAAGGCGGTTGTTCTTTTTAAAGATTTTATTTAACTTGCAATGTTTGTATGTATGTTTGTTCAGGTCAAATCTTGCAAGCTGAATTATAACCACTTCCCCTTATCCTACGGAGTTTTCAGTTCCAATGACAATGCACTTTTATGGTAAGCATGACCTTATCAGCTCCAGATAAAGGAACTCTTCAACAGTCACAAAATTTTGTGTACACATTTTATTATGCTAACCAGTTTGAAGTTTTACCATAACATGGCTGGTGCATTCCAGGTTGGGTCCTGGCTAGGGACTCCTCAACGGTTAACAGCATAGACACTAAATGTTGTATAGGTACGCATTTAACTGTAATAGCCCGTTCTAAGTTTCATCATGACAATGGCTACTGTATAAAAGTTTTTTTTTAATATTTTTACATTAACTTATATCCGGGTTGAAAATGGGGTATTCTTGTGCTGTTTACGGCTGTTTATCAAGTAAACATGACAAGGATAGGAGCTTTTATATATTTCCTAAGAATAAAATAAGGTAAGTTATTGTTGGTAACCTACAATAAGTAATTGTCATTCATGTCATCGAGTGCTGGACTCTCAGTCCAGCACTCGACGACAACAGTCAAACATCACCATCTCCCGAAGATGCCTCGTGCAGAGGCGAAACACGTGTCGTATTGATGTCAGACGTTTGGTATTTGGATCGAGGTATATGTTTTTTTATTGTGTATTTATATAATATGTATATAAATATATAAGTGTTACGATAGTTGTATTTGGGTAGGGTTTGTATAGCGTGGGGTTTTACTTTTGTTATAATATAATTTTACCATTATCACTTGTCTGACTTACAGTTTTGACGGAAGTAAGCAACATATTTTTATTTTGTTCATTTTTAATTGTCATTCTTCAGATAACTAAGTAGGTACTTTATCTTTGTTTTTTTTTTGAAATATTTTTTATTTTAGTATTTCCTGAACACTATTCAAAAAACGTAATGATTTTACATAATTGAAACATCAGAAAGCGCAAATTCTAGTATTAAAACATTTCTGCCAGTTTTCGAGGGAGGCGAGGTAAACATGTACAGCACACATTTACTTTCTCACGCACACTCTTGCGGAAAGTTTAGGCGTCTTTATAAACACACACGCAAATATAAGCTGCACACAAACACACAATTAACAAATTACTGTTGTCACAGTATTGTTTAGTTACACACTAGCGCAAAAACTAGAGATGGGGTGTAAAAGAACGATAAAAGGAATGATACTTATTGATCGTTTGGATTGTTTGTTTGTGTTTTTGCTCGTATAATTATTTCTCTGGCTTGAAAGTAATTTATATGTTACTCCAGGAATAAAATTACCTGTAATGTACATTACACTACATTTCTTCAAAGTGCGTTCAGACGTGAAGCCGTTTTTAACCCTCGAACAAAGAGACGGGTGTTAAAAGTTTAGGGTGTGGATCACTGTGTGTGTATGTGTGTGTTTGCATGTGTGAGGGTGAGGGTGTGTGTGTGTGTGTGTGTTTGTGTGTTTGTGTGTCTGTCTGTGGCATCGTAGCTCCCAAATGAATGGACCGATTTGGATGCGGTTTTTTCTGTTCGAAAACTGATGTTATCCAGATGGTTCTTAGATATATGGGGAGGGGGAGGGAGAAAAGGGGGGTGATAATCTTAGCTTTCAAACTAATGGACCGATTTAGCTGCAGTTTTTTAATATTTGAAAGCTGAGGTAAACGAAATGTTACGTAGATATAATGGGGGAGGGTGGAGGGGTGGGGAATGGGTGTGATGATCGTAGCTTCCAAACGAATGGACTGATTTAGATGCGTTTTTTTCCTTTTCAAAGCTGATATGATCGAGATGGTTCTTAGATATATGGGGAGGGGGAGGAGGGAAGAGAGAGGTGACAAAAGGGGGGTGAAAATCGTAGCTTCCAAACAAATGGACGGATTTAGCTGTGGTTTTTTATGTTTGAAAGCTAGGGTAAACGAAATGGTTCATAGCTATAAAGGGGAGAAGTAGGGGGCAGGGAGAGGGGGTGGGTGGGAGGAGGGGGCGTTGCTAATCGTAGCTTTCGAACGAATGGACCGTTTGTTATATTTAAAAGCTGAGGTATACGAGATAGTTCTTAGCTATCATCGAGGAGGGGCGGGAGGGAGGGAATGGGGGTGTGGATCTTAGCTCCCAAATGAATGGACCGGTTTTGATGCAGATTTTTATGTTTAAAAACTGTCGTGATTGAGATGGTTCTTAGCTATAAGGGGCGAAGGGGGGATTTTGTAGTTTAAAGGGTTGAGATCTGGGCTAGATGAGGGCAAGTCATCAGCTCGTATAAAGTCCGGAACGTTTGGTTTCAAGCCAGGCTTGGGTAGTTCGTGCCTTGTGACCAGGCGCAGAGTCCTGCTGGAAAGTTCACGGTACATTTAAACAAAGTGTATTGCTAAGAAGTTTTACAACTTGATCCCTTGATACACTTTGGCTGAAGTTTTCACTACTTTTTCACAAAAATGTAGCTTTGTGACGCCTTCATAAGACACGCCCCACCAAACCATCATTGACCCAGGATGAAGACCACGTTGTAACTTTCCGACCACTTAGCAGCTTCTTTAGAACTGAGAGCGTACACTTTATCATTTTGCTTATTGTAGTGCTCTGCAATCGTGAAAATTGTTTCATCGGTAAAGAGAATATTTTTCAGAATGAAGTATTCGTTCTGAAACGAAGTATTGGCTACTTTAAAGAAAAGTAAAGTACCACGTGTAAACTTACGATCTATGTCATCCATCACTATGAAACATCTGTATTATTATGCCATAATTACTACAATGATGTTAAATGTATTCCAATAATTAAATACAACTATCAAACATGACTAATGTAATTAATAAAGTAAGTGGTAGATATTCGTTGATCTGTTTTCAAACGACTCAAATAGCTCGGACGATGTCGGTATAGTCTTCGACTCGGATGACTTCTGACAGCGTCGGATGTTCGAAAATGCTATATAAAGGCTCTCTCCACTTAGCAATTTTTTTTAGTTCGATACCCCTTGTAATCAGACGGCCGTCCAAGCCGAGGGCCGTACCCTCGTGCGGGTCGTCTAAATTTTAACTTTGGCGTGCGCCTTTTGCGTCACGCATTGCGGCGGAGTGCTTTTTAGCGCCCGCCCCTAAGTCCGGTTCAAGCTGTAGAGGCCGACAAGGCCAACAGCATTAGTCATTCATTAAAAAAAAAAAATTTTTTAGTGTTCTTGTGACCGCCGCACCGAGAGGACCTTGGCAAGTTAAGTGCTTTTCTTATTACACTGTTATGCTGCTTATTTGTAATCGTGTAATTATTACTGTGTATTTGTTACTGTGTATCACTTCATTGTGGGGTGATGAAATAATCTATAAGATTATAGTTAACGGGACTATATATCCCGTCTATTTAATTGTGTTTCTATTGTGGCTATTTGTTCACGGCTCATTGTTTTTTGCGCATTTATTTCTTTCTTATCATGGTTATAATCATATATAATTATTAATGATGGATTTATTCACCAGTATGTTAATTTAAACATCTTCAATCAATGGTAGGACCTAACATAACACAAATTACTATATTTTATAAGAGATGCATACGATTATGGGGTAAAATTGACAGTAGTAAAGAGTATCCCGATTTTGGACTGTAATTGCTGAAAATATGAAATAAAACATAGTTCTACGGCCTAATATTTTTATTATTAAACTTTTGTAGTTTTCTTCTTCTTAATATTAACTTATTTTATTGCCATATCGATATGCCCAGCGGCAACTAACTCCTTAGTGTCCGTTGCCGTCTGATTGGCGTAAATCCACCCTTTTTGAAAAGGGAAGTGGGAAAGTGGGGGGAGGGGGAGGGATGTACTTTACGGGTGTCTTCATGTTGTATAATTTATAAGCCCCTGAAAACAAACACTTTTGAATTTGACTCAAAAACCAAGGACTACTAGGTATGCTACTACACCATACGTAATATATTTTCTTTGACTTTGCATCAAGCACCGTGTATGATGGCATCTTTCATTTGTACATGAAATCTTGTAAGTATATACATAGATTAATACGAGCATAAGAGACCTATACGTAGCTAGGGGGAGGTAACGAACCGCCCGCCGCCCCCGAAACGGAGCAGAGGTCGAGTGTGCAAGAACTACATTTTTCACTCCCTTTTTTTCTTAATTACATCCACGCACGGGGTAGGTGGCTAGTTGAAATATAGTTTGTTTGGAGAGCTTTCACGCGAAAACGGCTGGATGGATTTTGAAGAAATTTGTAACGGATATAGCTTATACCCTAGATATACTTATACATAGGATACTTTTTATTTCGGAAAATGCTAAGTTTCTACTGGAAAACTGGAAAATGTTGATTAGTTGCTGTAAGCAACGGTTGCCATAGAAACGAAATAATAACAGGTTTGTAAAAATATATCAAGAGCGTTATTGTTATACTTTTGCATTGGTTTTTAATATCCTAGAAGAAGATAAACACACATTACCGGACTTTTGCGTTGCGCAGTCTGGTAAAATGAGGTAAAAATTTAAATGGAATAGTTGCTTACCAACTTTAAATCGTTATAGATCCTAAATCGAAATGATAAGAGAAACATAAAGATGAAATAAAGATGATTTTTAAATACCTATTCTATATTTCTTTTTCACAATATGGCGTTCGCATCTTGTTGCCCTACTCTAAACATTCGATGCGTTAGATAAGACTCGAGAATCAGCAATGTTCAGGCAGCATAATTCTTTATTTGTGCAGTTGACCTTTATTGCTTTACCAACTTCTAGAAATGCAGTCAAACAATCTTTATTGTCCTTTAAAGCTTTTTCAATAACATTAGTGAATCTGTGCACTTGGTCTATTGTAGAATGCTTTTCTCTAAATACAAATTGATAATCCGTTTTTTTTTTCTTTTATAATGGGCGTCAATCGTCTGTTTTACAAACAACTTCGACATTATTGGCAGCAATGAAATAGGTCTATACCATGTTACTTTATGAGGCGGTTTTCCAGGTTTGGGTATCATAATGACTTCGTCTACTTTCCACTCATTTGATTCAATTTAAAGTCTAAATGTAGCATTGTTGAGAGTTGTTATTTTAACTAAAGCTTTACGTGGGAGGTTTTGTTAGACTTCGCCAGTAATAAGATCATAACCAGGAGATTTCTTATGACTTAGATCTTTGATCTCGTCAAAAACTTCTTTTGGTGTAACGAATCTTATTTATAGCTAATTTTTTGCAGTTTCTTTTTTTATAAAGTCATAATCATCTGTGAGTTTTCCATCATTATATCATCCAATTGATTGAAACACTTGCTCTAGGTGCTGTACGAAGCTTTCTGTTCATTCTTGATTGCCCACCTTCCATTGTTTTCTTTTATAGGTGGTATATGCATGATTGGCTTTTTAAGGTTCTTCGATGTTTTCCAAAGAGAATAATCTGATGTCCGATCACATATTAGCTGACTTAGGTTAGAATTTATAGTTTCATTACTAAAGTTCAAATTCTGTTCTTTTACCTCTTTTTGCAAGATTATTAAAAAGTGTCTTATCATGTGGAGATCTAGTTATCTGCCACTTTTGTCGTTGATTTATTTTTATAGCAATCAAATTTCTGATTGATATTGGGCATGACTGAACTCTGGTTCTTTTTTTATATTCCGGTGTGTTTGCCCGAGCGCATTGTTGCATATCTTTTTTAAATTTTCTTACTTCTATATTTAACTGTAGTGCGTTCTTTAATGGGACTTTCATACCGGGGGTAGTTGCCCCTGACGCCCAGCCACGGAAAAGGGTAACATGACCCGAAGCCGCAACCTACCACGCCATGAATGGTGGTGGAAGATTGACTTGACTTGACTCGAAAATTATTGATCCTAGACTAGTAGTTTCTTTACAGAAGTGATAGATCTCATGGAGATCTTCATTTTATATGAAAACTGTCAAAGTTAAAAGGGCTATAACTCAGAAACTTTGATCCTAGACTAGTAGTTTATTTAAAGAAATTACAGATCGCATTGATATCTTTGTTTTGGATGACAGCTGTCAAATTTAAAATGGGCTATACCTTGTAAACTATTTAGCCTAGACTAGTAGTTTCTTTACAAAAGTCATAGGTCTCATCGATATCTTCGTTTTGAATGACAGCTGTCAAACTTAAAAGTGCTATAACTTGGAAACTATTGAACGCAGACTAGTAGTTTCTTTACAGAAGTGATAGATCTCATCAACATCTTTGTTTTGGATGGCAGTTGTCAAATTGACAGGTGACAGCAGGCAAAAATTACATTGTACACGGATTTATACAAAAGTATTCGTAGTTCCTATAGGCGTTCAGGTGTATATTTTATATGCGCCTCAACCTGAAACCAGAAGTGAGGATTCCAGAGCCATTCTGACCCGACATTACACTGAAGAGCTGCCAGAAATAACCATGGATGAAATTGATGGCATAGATGGCTCTTAAACCGCTTAAATACGAAAATGCCACCGGAGAGGATAGAATTACAATGGAACTCCTAAAAGCAGGAGGAAAACTAGTACTCAAGAAATTTCAGGAAATTTTCAAGTCTGTCCTCTTTAATGGTAGAACTTCAGAGGCATGGCACAGAAGTTTGGTCGTGTTGTTCTTCAAAAAGGCTATAAAAGCCTTCTGAAGAATTACAGACACATTTCACTTCTGAGCCATGTCTACAAGCTGTTTTCAAGAGTTGTTTCGAATCGTTTAGTGAAGCGACTAGATGAGATGATTCAATCATCGGAACAGGCCAGGTTTTATGGGCGATATGGCACCATAGACCACATCCACACATCGAGGCAGATTATACAGAAATCAGAAAAGTGTAATCGGCCCCTGTGTTTGGCGTTTGTGGACGATGAGAAAGCTTTTGACTCAATCGAAACCTGGGCTGTTCTAGAATCTCTGCAACGATGCGAAGTAGACTGGCGATATATCCAAGTGCTGAGATGCTTGTATGACGTGGCTACTATGACTGTCCAAATCCAGGACAAACAGACTAAACATGTCAACCTGCGTCGAGGAGTGAGACAAGGGAATGTGATATCTCCGAAATTATTCAATAACGCATTGGAAAACATGTTTACGACATTGAAATGAGAAGGGCAGGGCATCAACATAAACGGCGAGTACATCTTCATAATTGTTAAGATTTGCAGTGGATGCTGGATGGCCTAGTTGAAGCTTCCAATAAAGTCGGTCTCGGAATGAACTTGGACAAAACCAAGACCATGCTGAACAAGCACGTTCCTTCGTTACCGATTACAGATTACGGCACTCGGAGATTGTTCAACACTACGTTTACATAGGACAAATCTTACAACTGGGCCGGAACAATTTCGAGAAAGAAGCCAACAGAAGAATTCAGCTGGGCTAGGCAGGATTCAGGAAGCTGCGTCAGGTTTTCTCGTCACCTGTCCCTCAGTGCCTAAAAAGAAAGGTATTCAATAAGTACATCCTTTCGGTAATGACTTACGGAGCTAAGACTTGGACACTTACGGTACAACGGCCTGATCCACAAACTTGAAGTCGCTCAGCGGGCTATGTAGAATCTATGGTTGGAGTTTCCCTAAGGGATCGAAATCGAAACGAGGTGATCCGGCAGAGAACCAAGATTACCGACATAGCTCTGAGAATTAGCATGCAAAGGGGCAGTGGGCTAGCCATATTACCCGCAGAACCTATAACCATTGGAGCAAACGTGTTCTCGAGTGGAGAACGCAAATTCAAGTCAAGTTACGTAACTTATCATATAATATATACCTACAACGCTTTTCCGACTATAGGTAGGCATATATTATATGATAAGTCAAGTTACGTAACTTATCATATAATATATACCTACAACGCTTTTCCGACTTAAATATTAGGTATCTTAGTATTTCATAGGTGAACACCATAATTACGTAGTAGGAATAATTGCGTAGTAAAAATTAAACTTTAGTTCATACATAGTAGGACTCTTTTCATTTTGTGGGTAAGCACCCTAATTGCGTAGTAGGATTTGTCACGTGGTAAATATAACGTTTTGTGCGTACCTATCACAGTGTGTCCTATTGCCTGGTGTGGGTAAACACCCTTACTACGTTATAGGACTTGTCTACCACAGTATGTGATATTTGCCTGGTATGGATAAACACCCTAAGTACTTTGTAGGACTTGTCACGTAGTTAACCTACCACAGTATGTCTTATTTGCCTGGTATATGTAAATACCCTAACTACGTTATAGGACTTGTCACGACGTAGTTAATGCGACGCTTCTATGACGTAGACATTAGGATTTCTTTGTGCCCAAAGCGTAACGAACAAACAAACTCAGCATAGCTAACCTAACTTAACCTAATTAATGATAAGCTCTTATCTCATCACTGAGGCGTCCAAGGAAGATGTTGTCTTTACAAATGCTCTTTATCTGGATGCGTACTACATGATGGCATTAAAAACATACTTTTATATGGAACCACAACCCATCGCGCAAATTTCTTTCAGTCTCTGGCGTGCAATGACAAGGACATACCTCATCACAGAGAAGTCAAATTAACAGGTGACAGCTGACAAACGTCAAAACATCCAGTATTGATCAGCAATTGTCAGAAATAACAAGAAATTACAAAAATTACAGGCAATGTCAAAATTGCAATAAAACTTACAATGACTGCTGAACACAAAAATTGCAAGCTACGTCAAATATGACCGAAAATGACAAAAATAACAGGCGAAATAACAGGTGATATATAAATATATACAATGAGACATTAAGCAGTCTTAGATACTTATAGGGCGATTTATTGCCTATCATCATCTTCATCAGCCTGTGATTGTCCACCGCTGGACATAGGCCTCTCCCAAGGCACGCCATTTGTCCTGATCTCCGGCTCTTCGCATCCACTTTCTGCCAGTAACCTTGCGCAGATCGTCGCTCCATCTAGCCGGTGGGCGTCCTACACTACGTTTGCCAATTTGCGTTCTCCACTCGAGAACACGTTTGCTCCAATGGTTATAGGTTCTGCGCAGATTGTCGCTCCATCTAGCCGGAGGGCATCCTACACTACGTTTGCCAATTCGTGGTCTCCACTCTAGAACACGTCTACCCCAATGGTTATCGATTCTACGACAAACGTAACCAGCTCATTGCCACTTCAGCTTGCTTATTCTGTGAGCTATGCCAGTTACCTTAGCTCTCTCCCGAGTCACCTCATTTCGGATTCGATCTCTCAGAGAAACTCCAAACATAGCTCGTTACATAGCTTGCTGAGCGACCTTGAGCCTTTGAACCAGTCTCACCGTCGGTGTCCACGTTTCTGCTCCGTATGTCATTACGGATAGGACGCACTGGTCTAAGACTTTTGTCTGCCATTGTGGAATGGGCGACCAGAAAACTTAATTAAGTTTTTCAAAACCTGCCCAGCCCAGCTGAATCTCAATATAGGCTCAGTACAGACATCTCTAATCATCTCTAATCAATAGACTTAGTACAGACAAACATATAAACAGACAAACAGATAAACAGACAGACATGAATTTTAAAAATGTTAGATTCTTGTTCAGTAGCTTATTTTAAGTATCCTAGCCTAGACCATTTTTTTTTAAATTATCTCCTTACAGACAGACTTTTTCATTCCTATTGCTTGATTATAAGTATAGATAGATAGATAAGAATATAAATTTAAGTAAATAATTTCACCTAGTTTCAAATCTTTATAACTAATTTGAAATGAAGTTAGGTAAATTATGGCATATAGACAGAGTTTTTTAAATGTTATTATCATATCTCAGCATCTCCACCATTCGCGAAACCATTATTACATTATGGTAGCAAATATGTTGTATAATCTGAGCATATGCATTCGCTCTTGTATTAGCTTGTATGTTTGAAATAGTTGACGGTTTATTGAAGTAAGTAAATACCTAAATATATAATTCTTTATTGTGGGAGACCATCTTTCTTACCAATCGGTTACTACGTACGAGTATGTTGGTAGCTAGCCCCCAACATACTCGTACGTAGTAACCGATTGCTAAGAAAGATGGTCTCCCACAGCTGGAAGTCATTGGAAGAGAAGAACCGAAGATCGGGCTCAGTGGCACGCCTTGGGAGAGGCCTATGTCCAGCCGTGGACTAATATAGGTTGTTGATGATGGGCAGCATTTGGCAAGCTTTTTCAAGTCTTCTCGTCGTCCATACCACAGTGCCTGAAGAAAGAAAACTTTAATGAGCGCGTCCTACCAGTACCTAGGGACCTAGACCAGTGACCTAGGGAGCCGAAAAGTGGACTCACTTTCAAACTAGTCCACAAATTTAAGGTCACTCAGCGAGCTGTGGAGAGAGCTTTGCTTGGAGTTTTTCTGAAGGACAAGATTCGTTATGAAGATACGATCCGAAATTTCCGATTCCGATGGAGAACCAAGGTAGCCGACATAGCGCTAAGGATAAGCAAGTTAAAGTGGCAGTGGAATGGTCACTTTTCCCAAGGAACCGATAACCGTTGGGGTAGACGTAGAGTAGGACACCCTGTCGTCAGGTGGAGTGACGACCTGAAAAAAGCGGCTGGAAGAAAGTGGACGAGGAGAGCTCAAGACAGAGCTTAATGGCGTGCAATAGGAGATGCTTACGTCCAGCAGTGAACAGATATAGGCTGAAATGATGATGCGGATGTTGTCTGGAAGAGATCGCTCTGAGCGATAAGACCGCCCATTGTTATTACTAATTTATTTTGTTTTTTTATTTGTAAGATTTTTATTTGTTCGGTTCAATAAAGAGTTATCTATCTATTTATCTAATCTATCTATCTATAGTTTTAACCCTGGCGTAGGATATAGGATATTTTTAATCGCGATACCATGTAGTCCGTAATAGAAAACATTGAATATAGCAAAATAAATAATTTTCAAGTGATAGATGAACAGACAGACAGCTTTGCCACAACAATAGGGTTCCTTGTAGTACCATTTGATAATATGTCGTTTTGCAAACGGTACTAGAACGCTTGCTTCAGTAATAAATAAGGGTGTAGAGGGAGAACAGTAAGAGTAAATCAAAATGTTTGAATAAGGATGACTTCTGCACCGCGCAATACATTTTCAGCGTGTATTGCTTTTTGACGTGCGGTTTCATTGAACCTGTTATGATATTGTGATCTTGAAATATTGCTGTAAATAATTCAATTATGACATTGCTGTAATTAATTAAATTATAACACTGCTGTTATTAATTCAATTATATATGCACATTATCTTATAATTTCTCTGAGACATCATCTGTCGAAAGATTTTTAACTGAACCATTAATAATAAATGTTTTTTTTTGTATCTAAACAAATAAAGAATCAGAAACTTTTTGCAATTTGAATTTAAACACTGCGCAGTGCGCGTGACGTCACTACTTTCTAATTTGCGGTTGTTTTGTTCCTCAGTTGTTTCGTATTGATATAGCTTTGATCATAAGTGACGTCATACAGTCGTCATGATCGTTCTGGCACAATTATTTTTGTTTGATTTCTTCTTTAATAATGTTTTTTTTTTTGCTTAAATAGAGGCTACTTCTCCCCGTTTTCGACGATTAGTCAAGTAGGTACCCTATGCATCTATACTTATAATATAGCAGTAGGTAAGCACCAAAAAGTCTTTATAATGAAGATAGTAAAAAAAATGGTCTAGAGTACTTAAAATAAGCTACTGAACAAAAATCGTGTCTATCAAATTCACGCATCACGTAAAAACTACTGATTTGCTAGACAGCTTAGGGTTACACTTAACCTGTCCGTACTGGATATTTGAGGTTATTTTTTGCAAAAAAAAAAATTGGTTCATTTACCTTCCTCAAATACAAATTTTGTGTATGGCAAATCTTTTAATCAGTATTTCTTTAAAATATAGTCCAAGAACTCCAAAAACGCACTCGTCCACAGGTTAAAAACTAGTGTACAGGTATCAAAGCTATTGGAACTGAAAAGACGAGTCAATTAGTATCCTTCTTTTTTGCACATGCCGTTCACTGCTAGAAATGGTACCGTAATAATATATGCGCTTGCGCCTTTGTGTTTTTATACAGGCAAAAAATACCCATATAACATATAACCACTTACTCGCTAAAAGGAGATTACCATTTTTACCAACCCATACTATTTTAACTTGATTGATTGTAAAACCCATAGATTTGATTTTTTATTGTGGTTAAACTAATTCATTTATTTAATTAACTTATTTGAGTTAATTATATTGAGACAAGATTCGTAATATTCGACGGAGAACCAAGGTAACCTACATAGCTCAAAGGACAAGCAAGCTAAAGTGGCAGTGGGCTGATCACATTTCCCGAAGAACCGATAGACGAGTTTTCGAGTGGAGACCTCGTTTAGGCAAACGTAGTGTAGGAAGCCATGTGGCCAGGTGGAGTGTCGACCTGTGAAAGTCGGACGGAGGAGAATGGATGAGGAGAGCTGAAGACCGAGCTCAGTGGCGTTCATTAGAAGAGGCCTACGTCCAGCAGTGGACAGATATAGGCTGATAACGATGATGATGAGTTTATTATTGTGTTATGTGTATTGTCATGACCCATTCTTTCACTCTGTCTCTAACTCTCTCTCATTGTGTCTCTCTGTCTCTCTCATGGACATGCGTTGCATGGGATCCTTTTTACCTTTGTTTAATATCGAACCCTAAAAGTGTTTATGATTAGGCACATCCTGTTCCATATTCGATTTGAATCATAATTTCGTAATATAGGTACAGGAAATTAATTTTGTAGATTTTCCATTATATATCCAATTCTGAACATAAACACATCCGGACAAACCTTGCGTTGAACATAAACATAATATTTATATCTAAACAAGTTTTTTTATCCCCTTCTCTAAGACACAATACCTACAACAGTAGGTAAAGACCGAATGTATTTTATTTAGCCGATACGTTTATAACGATAAAGGCTAGATGAAGGTAAGTAAATAGG
This sequence comes from Alsophila aescularia, assembly GCA_946251855.1. Taxonomy (NCBI): domain Eukaryota; kingdom Metazoa; phylum Arthropoda; class Insecta; order Lepidoptera; family Geometridae; genus Alsophila; species Alsophila aescularia. The sequence continues at coordinate 35,085,841 of OX276380.1, forward strand.
TTTGTTTTTTACTAGATTTTGCTCGAGATTTCGTCACGAAAAATAAAATAAATTAAAGCCTAAATTTAAGCCCAGTGGTCTTATACTTACACAAACAACAGATTTAAAGTTTAAAGCCTATAGGACAGCTGAAACCAAAATACTCCGTTAGAAACTGACTTAAATTCGAGGTTTTGCTAACTAAGCTATTTAACACTCTATACCCTCAAAAAAAATAACTGGCCCAGCGCGTATCCCATTCCTTCATCATCATCATCATCAGTCTGTATTCGTCCACTGCTGGATGTAGGCCTCTTCTTGTGAACGCCACTGAGCCCGATCTTCGGCTCTCCTCATCCAGTCGCTACCAGGCGCCCTTCGCAAGTCGTTGCTCCACCTGGCCGGCGGGCGCCCTACACCAGGCTTGTCCCAGTCCTTAAAAATACGAAAGCCACATTGCAATCGGTCCAGTAGAGTTTACGTGATACGTCAACAAAATTGTTTCTACCCACTACAACAAAGCAAGGGAAGGGCAATGAGTTTAACAGTGTATGTATGTAAGTATGTATCTTTGTACGTGGTTAAATGGATGTTCCACCATAGCGTCGCCTCTATTGGTTCGATTTTCATAAGAAAAGTGTTAATCGATTCGTCTTTAGGTAAAGGCTAAAATTATTACCCGACTACGGCAATGGAAGGGTAAGGTAAAGGAAGGGTTATGTGTTCAAATTAAAAACTTGGTCCGAATTTGATAAGCGAGGTGTCAATCGATTTGTCTTCATTTATAGAGTGTCATAGCCTTTTTTTTTAACCGTCTACGTCAAATCAAAGGAAGAGTTGTGTGTTCAAACTAAAAACTTGGTATGATTTTGGCAAGCGAGGTGTCAATCAATTCATCTTCATCGCAAGAGTGTCATAGGCAATCTTTTACCCGAATGTCTTGTTACGGTTGGATTTTAACTCTAACTATCGAATTTGTCACATTAAAATTTAAGTAGGCGTTAACTAAGTCGCTCAGCGGACTATAGAAAAGGTGCTCGGAGTTTCTTTGAGACATCGTATCCGGAACGAGGTGATCCGACAGAGAACCAAAGTTATCGACACAGCCCAAAGGATTAGCAGGCTGAAGTGGCAGTGGGCTGGTCATATTTGCCGAAGGACCGATAACCGTTGGGGTAGACGTGTTCTTGAGTGGAGACCGCGACTCGGCAAACGGAGTGTAGGACGCCCTCTGGCTAGGCATCGCTAGGCTCGCGGCATCCATCCACTGTGGTTGCCTCTTCTCTTTCACGCCATTTGTTCCTGTCCTGTGCAAGTCTCATCCAGTCCATTCCTGCGTGCCTAACAATGTCGTCTGACCATCGGGCTGGTGGTCTGCCCCGTGAACGCTGCGCTCCTCTAGGCCACCACTCTGTTATCGCCTTGGACCTTTGATCATCCCGTCTTGCCAAGTGTCCTGCCCATCTCCATTTAAGCTTTGCTATCCGTATACCTATATCTTCGACTTTAGTACGACGTCGAATTTCGACGTTCGGTATACGGTCTAGTAGGCGGATGCCTACTCGTAGCATGGCGCGCTCCATATCTCGTAAATTTGTAAAATCTAGATAGTCTTGGTAATTTTCTTGGTAAAGTCGTATTATGCGCTAGCAGGAAGGTAGGCAGTGAAGTTGAAAAAAAACTTGTCCAAACTATTATAACATTTAATAAGTTAGCTATTTAGCAATTTTCCGAGTCTTTCAGAAATATTAACATGATAAAAAAAACAGTAGGTTGTCAATTCAAGACCCGCATGCCAAAATATATATCCATACCAATATATAAAGTGAAACGTTGTCTGTTTGTTTGTTTGTTTGTTTGGGGAGTTTTAAAGCGATAATAGCAGGACGGATTTTGATGAAATTTGAATGGAGATAGCTTATAAATTAAATATAGGGTACTTTTATCCCGTAAAACGGTAGGTTTCTTCGGGAAAACTGGAAAGTGTTGCTTACTCGCTGTAAAGAACAGTTGCCATGGAAACTAAATCAACAAGTCTGTCAAAAAACATCAAGAGCGTTGGTGCTATACCTACTTTTGCATTGGATTTTAATATCCTAGAAGAATATAGGATGCTTTATTCGCGATAAACAGTAGTCCGCGCGCACGAAATCGCGGACGAGGTAACTGTGAAGGACTAGCTACCAGTGATTTATATTATCTTTACTGTAATTTAAGTTTATGTATCATTTTGTTACGTTAATTTTATGTAAGCGGTTCTTCATATAGTTTTTTATACTTACCTAGTGTTGAAAAAATGTTTTTTCTTCTTCTCCTTTTTCAATGTTATGATCTATTTTTGGCGAACGAAATCTAAGGTAGATAATGTACAACTAAACTATCTCATAAAAAGATTCATAAAAAAATAGAGTATAGTCGTACGTACCCAATATCATATCGAATCAACTTTATCGTATACTGTGCCCGCGGCTTTGCCCGCGTGACTAATACACTGTGTTAGAAGTATCATAAGTTATTCCAGAAATAAAATTACTGTAATAGGCAGGCGTGACACTTACCATCAGGCGAGCGACCTGCTCGTCTCGTCACTTAGTAAAAAAACCCTGTAAAGCACGATATCGTTCAGCCATCAAATATTCTTTATCGATTGCTCGGCTTCAACTGATTGGGTTAAGATACAACCATCAGACCACCAGACTTAAACCACCTGATCTTCACATCTTCAGATCTTTTACAGCAGATTTTAAATCAAACCTTAGCTATAACAATGAAAACCGCATTTAAATCGAACCAGTAGTTTTTAAGTGATGCGCTTTCTGTCTGTATGTTATCACCTCGGAGGGAGAGGTAATCGTTCCTCCGTGGTTAATACAGACAGTCAGAGAAACATTAATTGTTATATTCTTATTCAATAGTTTATTCTTAGCCCGCTGACCTTTTTTTATTATGTTCCTTGAACAGACTTTTTGTTACTTACTGCTTTATTGTAAGTACATAGAAAAATCAGTTAATATATAAGTATGGTTATATATCAGTTTATATATAAAATACAGTCACGTAAACATGTTGTATAAAATATAATTTAACTAGTTTTCGACCGCGAATTCGACCGCGCGGACCAAAGTTTATCGCGAAAAGAACATCCTGTTCTTCTGGGATATTAAAAACCAATGCTTAAATATAGCTACAGCGCTCATGATGCTTTTTGACAGACTTGTTATTATGTCGTTTCCAAGGCAACCGTTCCTTACAGCGAGTAATCAACATTTTCCAGCTTTCCCGTGAAAACTTACCATTAACCGGGATAAATAAAATGTATCCCTCGTTTTATTCCAGGGTATAAGCTATCTCCTTTCCAAATTTCATCAAAATCCGTCCAGCCGTTATTGCATGAATGCTCCCCAAACAAACAAACAAATAGACCGTTTCACTTTTATATATTTATATGGATGTGTACAATGTGATTAAAATAAGAATAGTACCTAGTCTGCCTAGCGCCATATTGTGACGTCACAAGTGGAAATTGGTACGGTGCGCAAAAAGTTTTTTGTAAATATATTTTTAATTTGAATCGGTCAGCTCCTTCGATGCCACTCATATTTTCACCCGAATCAAACTCTGCATAGTTGTCGTCACTGATGTTTCTGTCAGCTGGAATTATAAATAAGATTAAATTTAACTCCAATGCAACAAGTCCGATATACCAATAAAAATCTAAGGTATTTTTTAAAGAGTCTTATTTAAACCAGCAAGTTTTAACAGAAAAATCTGTTTCCTTATTGAATCGCACGTAACTAACTGAAGACTAGAAGCAAATGATTATAACTACACATTTTTTGGAATAATTTACCCAAATAGGTGATAGGTAATTGCAAATTTCAGTTAAAGTGTCGGCACAAGCCTTTGAAAAATTTATTTTATTTGCTGGTTTTTTATAATCTCGTTCATTTCAATTTATGTTCTCGCTTTAGTATAAATAAACATTGAGGTAATAACACCGTGAGGTAAATAACCGCGGCATAATTGAAATGTAATACAGACAATGACAGAGTCTTACTTATATTTATAATTAAGCTGAAGGGGCTATTGTCATCGTTTTCAAGTAATTCCCTTTCGAAGTTTTCTTTCTATAACCTTTTAACGTGGTTTACCTTCCAGCCATCGTTCGTGATTGAAGCAATCGATTGTAGTGCTAGTCGTTCGATTGCGCTTTTATAGTTGCTCAAATTTTTTGTCTACTCTACGTTTCATCAAATGACAGATGTATTCAATGGGATTTAAATCACAATTGTAGAGTGGCCTTAGCACTTAGTGTAATCTTTTGGTGGCCTATTTTTTTTATTAATTCGTTGAGTTCAGCCTTTATAAACTTTTTTTTTTATATTATTTTGTGTGAGCTATTCCTGAATCTGCACTTTTTATCACTCATTTTGGGGTCTTTGTTTCTTCCATACTATGTTAAGGGGTGTTGTCTATTATCAAAATTGAAGTCTGTAGAAGATTTAGGATAAACTTTTCTGTAACCCCGTTTTTGAATTTTTTACCATTCATTTTGTTATGGTAGTCACCACTTTTCTGTGTGGTTTTAAACAACAACAATGCCCCGTCAATAAAGCCGTTTTCGGTCCCGGCATGTGTAATTATCCAGCGACGTCCAACTCTGTAATTTACACTTACACCTTCTGCTTTTGAAGATTGCCAGCACTTTTTCACGGTATAGTGGGCGTGGATCCAAGTTAAATAAACAAAAACTACTTGTTATTTGTTTGCTTTCAGTGCATCATTTGACCAAATACGCCGTAAGTACTAGGCTTTAATATTCGGCCTTTGAATCAATAACGATCTCATCCTCTGACAATTTTTGAATTTGTAGCCTAGCGACTCGATCATAATTTTTCTCAATGTAGACAAGCTGAGAGGAAAATTAAGGGCGTCGTCAGAATCGGGTTAGATCGGGATCGGGTACTTAAGGGAGGGAAGGGGGTGGTAGAGAAAGAGGCGATGATTCTCCCCTATAACAGGGGTGGCGGAAATCCATAGATTTTGAGAAAAAGCAAAAAAGAAAATTTGAGGTTAAGTATGAAAAATCGTACGAAATGAATAATTAATGTAGGGATAATTTGAAAAATACGTAAAGTCAAGTTTTTGTTTGTTTGTATCATTATCCTACACTCGTGTACGTTAACGAACACATAAGGTTAATATTCCACTAATATTACACATTAATACCCGAAGCAACACTAGTTTGAGTAAATAATACTTAATAACAATATCACATTTGAACTTGAGACTTGAAAAATCATTATTCTTATCACTGGCAATAAATACACTGAGTGTGACATGTGCGTATCCTATAAAGTTTCCATACTATGAGACAAGAAGCAAAAAAATGAATGAATTCGGGTGAATCGTCAATCATATATTTTTGTTTGCCAACCGTACTTTTATTTATTTATTTTTAAAATTTTTAACAATCTGTATTGTGTCTAAATATTAATTACAATTATTAAAATACAATTACAATTAATTTTATTAAATACACAAACACGAGTTGAAAATAATATGAAAATATAATTATGACTCTAACTTACTCTAAAATGTTTACATTTGCTTGTTCCCGTCATTTAAATAGTCAGAAATAGAATAATGTTTCGTCATTAAATACTTCTTTTTTTTTCTTAATTTGGTAGCCACTGTAAACAGTTTTTAACTCAACTGGTAATTTATTGAACAGTTTAACAGCCTGATAGCGGTCACTATGTTCAGCTATACGTAAACAAGGATTAAAATCATCCTTAATATCCTTTCTCCGTGTGTTTTCTCTAGTCAATCGATCTTCTTCTGTTTCTCTGCAATTCAGGTATTTCATAAAATATGTCAAGGTAACTAATATATATATATATATATATAAGCAGGGAACAGTCAACAAGCCAAGTCTCAAAAAATGCTCCCTGCAAGACTCAGTTTGCCGTATGCGTACCATCGTGCGTATAGCCTCTTTTTGCATTATGAAGGCTGCTTCTGTATTGTATTTATAACTGTTGCCCCAAAGCATTATACTGTAACGCAGTTTTGATTCCACTTGAACAAAGTACACAGATTTCAACCGTTTCACAGTTACCTCATAACGCAAACTCCTGATTGCAAAGCAGGCCGAACTTATAGAATATTCTATTGACTTAATCTCAGCTTTCCAATTGAGATGAACATCAATGTGGACACCTAAAAACCTAACTGTATCTACGCAATCCGTGTGGAAGTAGTGTTACTTTTACCAAGCTTAACATGCAAAGTTTCTTTACATCTCTCATATTCGGTAAGTAGGCCCTTATTGCCCCCAAATGGGGCTTGTAAGTGACCAATTAGCGCTCTAGGGTAATAATGTAGCTAGAAAAGCCCTAGGGCGGTAAGTAATTAAAAAAAAACTTCACTCTTTAAAAAAGTTCACGTACATCTAACCATCATACTGGCAATAGACATCATGCATTCAGCCCAATGACAAAAGAGGTCGCTTCGCTATTCAGCCTTGTCTTCGTATGAGTATAATAGTCATCAATTTTAAATATCGAACGGCGAAGCTCAATTTCGTTTTTGAAAAAAATAATTTAAAAAAAGATGAAAAAAGGCGGGAATAGAAAACTTTTACTTTAAATATTGTTTGTTTTTGGGTATTTTTATAATTACGTGCTAATTAGGAAAAAAACATGAGTTCTGCAAGTGATGAAGATATAAGCTGCACTCCCGATTCAATGAAAATGGAAGCTGAAGCAGCAATTAACAATATTTTGCCTGAAAGTTCTAAAGAGAGATATTTGAAAACTTACGACGAGTTCATGAAGTGGCGAAAAGAAAAACGAGTAAAGTCTTTATCTGAGACTGTATTCTTAACATACTCTAGTGAGCTATCAAAAAAGCTGCAGCCATCTAGTTTGTGGTGCATTTATTCAATGTTAAAAGCAACTATGAGTACTAAACACGACATCAATATCAAGAACTTTTCAAAATTATCATCTTTTCTAAAAAGACAATCAGCTGGGCACAAAAGCAAAAAGTCAAAGGTTTTTACAGCGCAAGACGTGAAAACATTCATAAATGAAGCCCCTGATGACATATATTTAGCTGTTAAGGTACGTAAAATAACAAATCACATAATGGTAATACTTCATTATTTATCTTTTAAATTCTTACAATCCTATAAAACATACTTACTTATTTTTATATTTCGCTTGTTTTAGGTGGCTCTTATCTTCGGTATAACTGGCGCATGCCAAGGTATTGAATTGACAAATATAACAATAGAGAACATAGAACAGCGGGGTCAGTTGTTAGTAATTAAACTACCGAACACAAAAACTAAAATTGACCGAACATTTGTAGTTCCTCAAGAATTATCTGAATTCGTACAAAAATACAGAAATCTTCGTCCTGAAAATGTAAACACCAACCGATTTTTTTTGAAGTACCACCATGGCAAATGCTACAAACAAGTTATTGGAAAAAATACCATCAGAAGTATGCCGAAGCAAATCGCAAGTTATTTAAAGTTAGATAACCCGGAATTGTACACAGGTCATTGCTTCTGGAGAATATCGGCTACACTTTTAGCCGATGCTGGGGCTAACTTAACCACTATAAAAAGGCACGGTGGGTGGAAATCCAGCAAGGTGGCTGAAGGTTACATCGAAGATTCCATACAAAATAAAAGTAAAATTACCAACCAAATAACGGAAACTATTCAGCTTTCAAAAAATGAAACATCTTTCTCAAGAGATGATCCGCAACTATCAACTTCTGCTGAAGAAAGCTTCATCCCGTCAGATTTTGTCCATGACCAACAAATATTACAATCTCAAACTATTAACATACCCAAAAAACACCTGTCCCTAAAATTTGAAAATTGTTCTCATGTCACTATAAATTTTAACTAATAAAATGTTTTATTCTTGTAATGCCGGCTTTTTTCTACTTACCTCACAATCGAGATGTAAAGGAGAGTAGTTAGCTCGGGTGTAAGCATCAATTGCACCCTCGAACTGTGAATATCATTTGATAGCTTTACAAAATTTATATAATTTCAAAATTACGTCATTTTGTTCAGTGACGTTTCTGCACTTTTTTACACGAATTTACGTATTTTTTGGAAATTATTTTGCTTGGATTGGGGGGCACTGTTTTACGTTTTCCGGGTTACGCATGAACGTAATGGTTGTTTTAAGCTCTTTCAAATGATACATATATTTTTGAAATTGCTTGTAAATTGTTGATGGGAAACGGTTTCAAAGCAAAAATGAATTTATACTTGCCGGGTTATTTTCCGTTTTTTTTGTTGTTAAATTATGGAGCTGCTAAATCGTTTTTTATGATTTTAATCTCAGTCTCCCTTACACCGTAATGCTCTAATTTGTCCAATAAAATGTGGTGATTTACGGTATCAAACGCTGAACTCAAGAAAAAGTCCCACCGACCCTTACCTTGGCATTCAGTCTATTGATAACATCTTCTACCAATGTTTTCATTGCATCTCCAGTTCCTTAACTCTTTTGATAGCCAAACTGCCTTCTACTTAAGATGTTATTTTGGTAAAGATTCCTCAATATTCTAAATTTTATTAATATCTCATAGATTTTTGATAACACAGACAATAAAGATATTGGCCTGTAGTTTTTAGGATCTAATTTTGATCCATTTTTATAGATGGGTAGTAATCTGGCTATTTTTAGTTGATCAGGAAAAACATGGGAATTAATACATTTGTTAAAAAAATAGGCAAGAGGGGTAGCTATTATATCTATATGTTTTTTTGTTATAACCTGTATTGGAATTTCGTCATACCCATATGATGATTTATTTTCCATTGCCTTCACTATTTTACTAATTTATATTTGTGTAACCTCTTCTAAAGTTATACTTGTTTCTATTCTGTCAACATTCTGTTTAAGTATCTGTTTAGCTTTTTGGCAGTATGAATCAGTAAAAACTGCATATTGATTTTTACTAAATACACAAGAAGAGGAAAAAATAGTTAATAATAAAATGTGTTTATTGCAGACAAACAAACAAAAACAATCAACACAATAAAAAAATAGATATTCCAAGATAACATGACTCGTGACAATTAGTAGTAGTTACATAATTAATTAGTAGTTTCAGAGTTATAAGCCCTTTTAAGTTTAGCAGCTGTCATATAAAACGAAGATATCAATGAGATCTGTCACATCTGCAAAGAAACTACTACTCTAGGATCAATTTGTTATTGTATTGTTATTTATTTATTTATTTATATTTATTTATTTATTTAATAGTTTCAGAGTTAAAGTCTTTTTAAGTTTGACAGCTGTCATCCAAAATGAGATCTATCATTTCTGTACAGAAACTACTACTCAAAGATCAATTGCTTCCAAGTATTAGGTGGTTTTAAGTTTATTAGCAGTTATTTAAAACGAATATATCGATGAGATATATCTCTTCTGTAAAGAAACTACTAGCCTAGGATCAATAGTTTTAGAGTTATAGCTGTTTTGAGTTTGACCACTGTCATCTGAAACGAAAATATCGATGAGATCTGTCACTTCTGTAAATAAACTACTAGTTTAGGATCAATAGTTTCCGAGTAATAGCTGTTTGAAGGATGTCATCCAAATCCTTCGAGCATATATCCAATGGAGATGCTAACGTTTTAATCCGCAAACATTATTTTCTGCCAATTTTGACGGGGAACAAGGTTAACACGCATTGCACATGCGTAAATAAAAATCTTATTCATGTAAACGCACACTAAAACAATCTCGCAAACCATAATAAAATATGCACACAGTTATAAAATACAGCATAGTTACGCAGTGTTTAGACGCACACTATGATAATCTCTAGTGATGGGCATTCACAAAGACCGGTAACCTGAATGATAAATGAATGAATGAAATGAACGTGGTTTTACTAAATACTTATGTCTAACGTTCCGTTGAAAATGCACAATGTCGTTTTTTTTTCGAGATGAAAAGATATAGCTATTTATTATTTGAGTTTATTTGAAGATATTTATGTATATTAAATATTTGTAATGAACTTGTACTACTTTGTGAGCAAATTTTCGCTACTTGGTGAATTCATTTATTTATACAGCGTGTTTTTGAATTAATGCAAACCTTCACGTGGGCAGCTTCCCTATCTGATACTTAAGAACTTTTATTCTTTGATACTATATACTTCGACGCTTTTTTCCTTGAAATTAATGATAAAAAATAAATAACACGGAATGGCTATAATTACAGATCTTTGAAGTCAAGTATAGGACAAAATACCTAGAGGAAGCTCTAGTAATCCACACCACTATAAAAAAGTGAAACGTTGTCTGTTTGTTTGGGGAGTTTTAACGCGATAACGATTAGACGGATTTTGATGAAATTTGGAATGGATATAGCTAAAACCCACTCACCTTGGAATAAACCATTTCCACGGAAATAAGTAAGTTTCTACGAGAAAACAGGGAAATGTTGATTACTCGCTGTAAGGAACGGGTACCATGGAAACGAAATAATAACAAGTCTGTCAAAAAGCATCGAGAGCGTTGGTGCCAAAGAGAATACAATACGTTGGTGCTATACTTTTGCATTGGTTTTTCAATATCCTATAAGAACATGGGATGTTTTTTACGCGATATTATACTGTAGTCCGCGCGGACGAAGTCACGGGCGAAAGCTATGATAAAATACTTGGAAAATAATCTTAAGCTTTAAATTGTTTTTTTAATACCTTTTAAAAAATTCATGGATTAAATGTTGTTAAGTACAATCTAAGATTAACCCACGAAAGGTTTTTTGTTAATTTATAACACGCTGTAAATAAATAAACTTACATTACATACTTTATTTATTACTTATTTCATACATAATTGCTTGGACAATTATTTTTATCCAGATCGGAAATATTTATCTCTTCCGTAACAGTCATTCATAAAATAAAAGAATTGAATAAAGTTTGTTATCATTTAATAGCAGTACTGTATTATATTACAAGAAAATATAACTGTATTTTCAGTTAACCTGTCAGCTATTGGTATCCCATACGAGATATATCCGTTAATTTTCGCAAATTTTGCAAAAATAAACAAAGAAAAATTAAAAAAAAACCTTTTTCCGTTTTGTTTGGTTCATATCCTTCCTCAAATACAGATTTTGTATATGGTAAACCTTTTAATCATTCTATATTTAAATAATAGCTCGAGTACTCCAAAAACGCACTCGTCCACGGGTTAATAGTTCAGAATTATCTAAACTATTAACTTAATACCAAACGTTATGTTGTGTCCCGAACTTAAATAAAATGAACTTTAACTTTAATAGAAACATAGAACTCAATTTTCACCCTCTTAAAAATATTTTTTCCCCTATTTTCGTTTTCCCATTCGTAACATCCGTTCGTAATTCGCCTACAGCCTATATGATACTAATAGGCAAAATTTCAGCGTTGTAAGTGTTTAGAGAGTGAATGGCATATTGCTTTTTAAATGTAGATTAAAACACTTTTAATACTCACTGACAAATAATCTGTTAGGTACACTCCTCATTTTTAGATAATTTAACGTTCATTCCATCATTCGTTCCATCAATTTCATTCAACTAGTCCCCGCACTACGCCTACTACCAAGCGATGGCTTCGTAAAACTGTCGCTAATCTGTCGCAACTGGTAGTTCATTTGAATTAAAATTATACAAAATTACAAGCACAATTCACATAAATAACACTTACTTGTGATACGAAATACCGTGTTCCCGTATGTTTGATGTTGCTGATCGCCTTCTACACAAAAATACCGCACAATTAACCATTTTCACGGAGCTCTGCTTTGCGACACGAAACGATACCGAATGGCCGCGGTCGTGAGTGTAATAGTTTTATATAACGTGAATGGTCAAGTCATGCCATATGGCCAGCAGAGGGGTACACCTTGCATTAACATCTCCATTGGATATACGCTCGAAGTCCAAATCGAAGATATCGATGAGATCTATCACTTATGTAAAGAAACTGCTATTCAACGATCAATAGTTTCCGAGTAATAGCTGTTTTAAGTTTGACGGTTGTCATGCAAAACGAAGATATGAATGAAATCTATCACATCTGTAAAGAAAATACTGATCAACGATCAATAGTTTCCGAGTAATAGCTGTTTTAAGTTTGACGGTTGTCATGCAAAACGAAGATATGAATGAAATCTATCACATCTGTAAAGAAAATACTGATCAACGATCAATAGTTCCGAGTAATAGCTGTTTAAGTTTGACAGCTGTCATCTAAAACGAAGATATTTATGAGATATATCACTTTTGTAAAGAAACTAGTACTACTTTTATTTCTCTTCCCTTCACTTCCTCGAGCTCCCCCCCCCCGTTTCCCCCCTTTCCTCACTCATCACCACCTTCCCCCATTCATCACCACCTTCCCTTCTTTCACCTTTCTCCACTTTCCACCACCGTTCCTCACATTCTCCACGTTCCCCTCACTCTTTCCCCACCTTTCCACAACCGTCACTTTGACACCTATCACTTCTTTCTCCACCTTCCTCCACTTTACCCCACAACACAAATCGGTTTTTCAGATGAAGTTGGAACTGTTTTATTACCAAAATGGTTTGGAGCTGGTTTGTTCGGAGCGTAGACTTCATCAGATGGGATCTTTCCAGCTTAAAGTTGATACTCAGAAAGCATCGTAGTAGTCGGTGGTCACTGCTGGTATTAAACCTGTTGACCACAGAGACATCTCTGAATATGTGCCTTCTATCCGTCATGACAAAGTCAATCTCCTTTTTCGTCACAGTATCGGGGCTCTGCCACGTCCAGTTCTTTTGAGACTGCTTCTTATAGAACGAATTCACTAAGAAGTGCCGCTCTTTATATAAAAAGTTGACAATAATCAATCATTTGACCCATGTGGTTCCTGCTTCCATAACCATGTGGACCAAACCTCGATTCGCTGCTGTTCTGTACTCCCACTTTAGCGTTAAAATCTCCCATGACAAAGTTGTAGTGCCTCTTCGTGATCTTGTGAAGAGCTGAAGAGATGTCTTCATACATCTATTCTCTTCTACTGCGTCACACCAATTCACCATGAATATCAACTTCTCAGTACGGTACTGGAAAGCGTGAATGAAATTAAAGATAGGTTTGACAGTGGACTTAACTTCAGAGTTTCAGTTCACTGACTACATCTTAACTTCAGAGATCCACATATCTCACCACATCTTAACTTCATTGATCACATACCTAACTACATTTACATATCATCAGAGACCACATACCTAACTACGTAAGCACTAATCAAGCTTATAGAATGTAAGGTTTTATGATGCGTTCTTCATACTATATTAATGTGATGAGCAGAAGCCGAGCAATTGTTTGAATGAACTTGGATATAATTTGGTATATTGTTATTTTAGGTCCTGGAATACCACTTGCTGCGGTTTCAGCTAGATTGTAATATTTTCAAATCTTAGATTTTAAAACCATACAGAATTTTTGTTACCGTTGTCAATACAACTTTATAACAAGTACCTACTATATAATAGTTCCTGCCGGGATCAAGGCTTCTGATCTCCCGAAAGGGGGTAATCTCCCCGCAATATACTGCGCTCCCGACTGATTTTATTACACCTCTAAAGAGGTTACGGACCCTAAATATTTATATTGAATTGACTACTTCGTGAAAAAGTGGAGCGACAGAGAAATCATAATAATTAAAAAAAGACGGATTACACACCGCCAAATCGAAAGATATGCCAATCCGCTCAATCGCGCACTAGCCTCACACACACTTTAACACCATGCTATGCCGATCGAAGCAAGAATAGACATTGTTATTGTTATTCTTTCAAGTTCTTACGGAAAATGAAAAACTATGCAGTATTTTGTAAAGAAATTATGTAAAGATATGTATCAACCACAAACACCACAAATTATACACACACGCACACACGCAGCCTCCATTTGCTATTCTTCTTTTCTTGGCAGCGTGGACTCCGTCTTTTAATAAAAACCTTTAAAAAAATATAAACCTTCTTGGTCCCCGGTACAACCGTAAGGAGCACTGCAAAAATTAAATTTAATAAGTACAGTTAAAAAAACTTATAATTAAAAAAAAAGTTATAATTATGACAAGACAAATATTATGAGACCAAACTACAAGGGCTTAATAATAGCCATAGATCTAGTTAAAGGGAAAATATACGACATGGCTTAATCCATACCAATATATAAAAGTGAAACGTGGTCTGTTTGTTTGTTTGGGTAGCTTTCACGCGATAACGGCTGGACGGATTTTGATGAAATTTGAATGAAGACAGCTTATACCCTAGAATAAAACATAGGATCCTTTTTACTTTCTATGGTTTTTAATATCCTAGAAGAAAATAGGATGCATTTTTCGCGATAAACAGTAGTCCGTGCGGACGAAGTCGTGGGCGGGAAAACTAGTATCTAATAAACAAAAACTGGACTTGATACAGCTACAGAAAAACACTCACACAGCTACGAGTATATTCCCACTGTCGTGCTTCATGTGCATCAACAACAAAGATAGAGAGACTTACGCAGAGGATAGCGCGAATGAGAGTCACTGCTACCACGTGCTACACATAAGCTAAGCAATTCCGATTGTGAGCAATGGAAAGCAAATTATGTGGTATGCATCTAATTTATACGGTTCATTCCCGAGAAAAACTACAATTTAACATTGTTATTCTGAAAGTTAATTTAATATTAATTATATCGATCTGAATGTGACTTTCAAAAAAGGTTCGAAAACATAAGATAAGTAGGCACTTTGTGATCATTTTATTAATTTAAGCAAAGATGTTATATCTGGTTGCAATGTAGCGAGTAACTAGCCGTAATCTGTGGCTTTCCCCGCGTGTTATTAGGTGCTTTATTTTTGAAAAATTCCAACAAAAAATTCAACTGTTTAAAAATAGATACCGCGCGCTTTCGAATTAGCGCAATATTTGAATTAGTTACTCTTGTTGAATTAGATACTGTATACTGTTGTGTTTATTTTCCTACGACTCGACTTAACCTCGTCCTTCCAATATTACTGGGCTGTCAAATACTTTATTTCACTGGACAGTAATCTAGGAACTAATACTTCCTGAAACAATGTATTAGCAGCACGAAGCAAGCAATAAAATCGTCCACTTGCAGTCTCTGTTTATTTAACCTTCTCTACGTTCGGATCGTATCGGCATTATAGCGGAGGTATTTTTATCACCGCGCGTACTGTGGTGGGAAAATTTATAAGTACTGCTCTACGGAAGTCTGCAGGACTCCTAAGGTCTACATGACTCTATGTGCGGTTTTCCATCGCTACGTGCTTCAGACGGTTCGTTAAGCCGTCGGTCCCGGCTGTTATTGATTAATAGCAGTCGCTAAGTCATGTCAGAGACCCTCGGGTGGCCTGAAAAACTCTGACACCAGAGGCCAGCACTACCCCATATGACAAATAAACAAAATGACTACAGAACTCTTCCAGGTCTACCTGACTCTACAGGACATTACTAAGGTCTAGACAACTCTACAGGACTCTACTAAGGTCTACCTGACTCTAAAAGGCTCTAACAGGACTCTGACTAACTCAAAATAACTTTTAGGGGCTCTAAAGTAGAGACGCGTCATCGTCAGCCAGAAGATTATGTAATAATAATATAATAATATTTTATTATTATTATATAATAATATTTAATATAATAATATTTTATTATTATTATATTATGCCCACTACTGGACATAGCCCCCAATCCCCACAAAGAGCGGTTGCTAATTAATAATTCAGTTTTGTATCAAGTTTAAATTAATATCAAATACTCAGGTTTGTAATCCCTTGGAGCTATTTGTTTGTTTGTCGTATGAGGTAGTGCTGGCCTCTGGTGTCAATGTTTGTCAGGCCTCCCGAGGGCCTCTGACATAGTTTAATGACTGCTATTAAGCAATAACATCCAGAACCGACAGATTAACGTGCCCTCCGAAGCACGGACCGATGGAAAACCGCACATAACTTAGAAAAGTCATTGGTGCGTAACCTAGGAACGAGCCCGGTATCGTTGGATTCTAAGTTTCACTATTGAACCGTTAGGCAACCATTTTAGAGGACTTAGGAATCAAATGAGTTGGGGTTATTTGATTCCCGAGTCCTTTACACCGAAAGCTGAAATATGAATAGTTTATATTGTTTGGCGACTGCAAGTCTGGAATGATATTGAAGGTCTGCCTCAGTTTGCTCGCCGCCGGCTCTGCTTTATTAACCATAGACTTTTCAGTGGCTGGCAGACAGTACAGGTTTGTTGATGATTTAACGGCTGGTTAATGTTAAACAGGGTTAAATATTAAGGTATCTGATTGTTAAAATGAAACAGGGATATATATTAAAGGTTTTAAAATGAACATGGGTAAGACGAACATCATGTCAAATGCCCATGTCGTACCCATGCCGGTTTATGTTGGAACGATATTATCGAAGCTGTTGATCACTATGTCTACTTAGGTCAGACGATCCAACTGGGTAGATCCAACTTCGACAAAGAGGTCAACCGACGAATCCAACTCGGGTGGGCAGCGTTCGGGAAATTACGCCATATCTTCTCGTAGCAGATACCGCAGAGCCTCAAGACGAAAGTTTATAATCAGTGCGTGTTGCCAGTGATGACATACGGCACTGAGACGTGGTCGCTAACTATTGGTCTCATACACAAGCTCAGAGTTGTGCAGGGTGCAATGGAGAGAGCTATGCTCGGTGTTTCACTACGTGATAGAATCCGAAACGAGGAAATCCGTAGAAGAACCAAGGTTACCGACATAGCTCTCAGAGTTTTCAAGTGGCAATGGGCAGGCCATATAGTTCGCAGAACCGATAACCGCTGGGGAATAAAGGTTCTCGAATGGCGGCCACGAACAAGCAAGCGAAGTGTGGAGAGACCCCCACACCATGTACTGACGATACTGTAGCCATCGCAGGAAGTCGGTGGATAGAGGTGGCACAAGATCGCTCGTCATGGTGCTCTTTGGGGGAGGCCTATGTTCAGCAGTGGACTTCTAAGGGCTGACTTGATGATTATGATGATGATGATATATTAAAGTGGCCATCTATAACCAGCCGTTAAAAAAACAGCAAACCTGTCCCGTTGGTGGGCCGTTAACCATTTGACACATAACGCGGCACGTTGTTGTGACATCTTCGTGGAATTGTTCGTGAATCTCGTAAATACGTTACACGTATTTTGTATTATGATGTGGTAAGTAGGAAGAGTTGCCATAAATATAAATTACTAGCTTTCCCGCCCGTGACTTCGTCCGCGCGGACTACAGGTTATCGCAAAAAAAAAGCATCCTATGTTCTTCTAAGATATTAAAAACCAATGTAAAAGTAGGTAGCGCATCAACGCTCTTAATGTTTGTTGACATTTCGTTTCCATGGCAAACGTTCCTTACAGAAAGTTATCAACATTTTCCAGCTTTCCCGTGGAAACTTACATTTTTCCAGGATAAAAAGTTCCATGTAAACATCCTATGTTTTATAAGCTATCTCCATTCCAAATTTCATCAAAATCCGTCCAGCCGTTATTGCGTTAAAACTCCCCAAACAAACAGACAACGTTTTACTTTTATATATTGGTATGGATATGTTCCTAAGCAACGAATAAAACTTTATAAAGACAATGTGTACTGCATGGCCATCCAGATTTATAATAAATTGTTATATAGTTTTAAAGAGCTGTGTTTGTCGAGATTCAAATTTAAGTCATATACATTTTTAATTGATAAATGTTACTATTTAATCAACGAGTTTCTGGAAGATAAACTAAAATGACTATTTAATTTATTATAATTTTGTCTTGACATTTTAGTTTAGTAATATCTTGACATTTAATTTAATTTTAATTAATTTTGGTCTAATTCCATTGTAAGGATTACCAACTTATTGTGACAACATTCTTGTGAATAAATGATTGATTTGAATTGGATTTGCATTGAATTTCGCGTGGGATTACGAATAAGCTCTCAGAAACCGTCGGTTAGATTTTCAATTGAACTGGTGCAAACCGGCCTTCATAGCTTATTCTATTGTTAGATTTCTAAAAACGTTTTCTCCTGTGGGAAATGTATCAATCTCGTGAAGCTTACTCAGCCTTAAAAATGAATCCATACCAATATATAAAAGTGAAACGTTGTCTGTTTGTTTGGGGATCTTTCACGCGATAATGGCTGAACGGATTTTGATTAAATTTGGAATGGAGATAGCTTATACCCTGGAATAAAACATGGGATACTTTTTATCATGGAAAATCATAAGTTCCCACGGGAATACTGGAAAATATTTTTTACTCGCTATGTGTTTGTCAACGGATCGCAGTGAGTCGTGGAAATTTATATCGCAATCCGTTGCCACTCAGAAATTATTAAAAAAAAAACATTGGGTCGCGCTATCCGTTGAGACTCAAGCAAATAGTGTAGGACGCCCAAGGGCCAGGTTGTGTGACGATCTGCAAAAGGCGGCTGGCAGAAATTGGATGAGAAGACCCGAGGATCATAGGTACCAAACATAAATAAGAAGTTGTTCATTTTTTTTAACAGAATTTTATGTGAATGCAGCTCCTGATTTTGTCATGATTCAATAAATCGAGCAGGTGCTTTTCGCAAACTAACGTGAGAGTAATTGGACGAAAGGTAACCACATAACGAACTATTGTGTGGTGCTGTTCAAATATGCGCGCGCGGTTATTACGTGTCGAGGCCTTCTCTATACTTATAACCAGCTGTGCCTGCGGCTTTGCCTGTGTCGTCATTGTCTGACTGTTTGCGCATCAAGTAAAAACTGCTGAACCGATTGCAATACAATTTTCACTTCAATGTTGGATAGCTTAGGTGTTGACATAAAAACTGGTGTACTTGGTATCTCAATCTGATGAGTAGAAGTCGAAGAGTCGTTAAAAACGGCTAAATTATTTGAAGGCTAAACGAAATTTTGGTATGCTAGATGTACTTTTAGTCCTGTAATAACATAATATAGGACACTTTTATCCCAAAAAATGACCACGCGTGCTGAGCCGAGGGCACCGCTTTATAATGTAAACAGTATTATTTTTGGCACTCAGACAGTGATTGGCACTTGGAGTTTAAAATGCAAATATTAAGTATTGCAAGGCGTTAAAATGGTAACAAAATTATTTGAGTGATAATGTTTCATTCGCGACAGTACTGGCAGGCCGATGTTTTATATATGTTAAATAGCAACACCAAAAAATAAACCTTAGAATGGAGTCATTGCGAGCAACATGTGTACGTCGTTTTATTGTGAAAATTTTTTAAGCCTCGATTTCTATTTGTGGAGGCTGTTTTTGGTTTTTGGCTTAGGTAGCTGTAAGCCACCCGAATATAAATAAAATAAAATAAATAAATAAGTTTCATGCCTTGTCACTTTTGTTTGAGTAATGATACATGTTTGAGCGTTGTTGTTTACTATATAGATATGTTTGTTTTCTATGATTTCTTGCAAAAATAGGCATTAAACTTCACTGGAAATGATTTTAAAAGGGGCCAAAAAAAAACCATTGCTTGAATTGAATTGTTTATATCGACGACTTATTCATTGGCCAATCATTGAAATACATTTTCAGATATAACTGTGTTATATTTTTAATTAAATTGAGTAATGATAAAAATTTAATTGAAATAATTTTAATATATTATATTGCTTATCCAGTGCAATATACACTCATGACAGTGACTCATGGTCTATGTTAATAATGGCATTGCCAATCTTTGTACTAGTATGTGATTTGAGATAATAGTGATGATAAATTCATACTCATACTATCAATCCAGAGAATGACACATGGCACTGCCTATCATTAATTCATTATACATCTACGGGTGACAATGATTGTAATAGAAGGAGCTGAGAATAGTGCCTTTGGGTGTTTTATTGTATATAATAAATTCTAGCTTTCCCGCCCGCGACTTCGTCCACGTGGACTACAGTTTATCGCGAATACAGCATCCTACGTTCTTTTAGGATATTAAAAACCAATGCAAAAGTAGACTTAGACTTTTTGGTTATGGCCTCTGTGGCTTGTTGTTGGTATAGCATCACCTACTTAATCTGTGGCACCAACGCTCTTGATGATTTTTACAGACTAGGTATTTCGTTTCCATGGCAACCGTTCCTTACAGCGAGTATTCAACATGTTCCAGTTTTCCCGTGGAAACTTCCATGGAATTCGTGGAATTTTCCGAGATAAAAAGTATTCTATGTTTTATTCTAGGATATAAGCCATCTCTATTCCAAATTTCATCAAAATCCATCCAGCGGTTATCGCGTGAAAGCTCCCCAAACAAACAAACAAACAGACAACGTTTCATTTTTATATATTGGTATGGAAGGATTTTCACCTTTTATTTTACATGTATACTTCGAATTTGCAATAAAATTATTGTTGGATGTTATAAAAAAGCTATGGCAACATTTAGCAGTCGATATTATATGTTTTTCTACAGGCTAACTTGCTAAGGGTGCCAATCATTGTACTGTTTACTACATCCGAAAGTTTGTGTGTTTGTAGGTAAGAACTAAGCGCTGTTTTGTATCTGAACACATGACACTGCCTATCATTAATTCATTATACATCTACGGGTGACAATGATTGTAATAGAAGGAGCTGAGAATAGTGCCTTTGGGTGTTTTATTGTATTTATTAAATACTAGCTTTCCCGCCCGCGACTTCGTCCACGCGGACTACAGTTTATCGCGGAAACAGCATCCTGCGTTACGTTTACTTAGTGGGCGTTAGAGCGATGGTAGCCTAACGGTTCAATAGTGCAACTCAGAATCCACCGATAGCGGGTTTGGTCCTAGGCTCCGCACCAATGACTTTTCTAAATTATGTGCGGTTTTCCATCGCTCCGTGCTTCAAAGGACACATTAAACGGTCCGTACCGTCTTCAATAATACAGTCGTTAAGCCATCCCAGAGGCCTTCGGGCGGCCTGACAAACTCTGACACCAGAGGCCAGCACTACCTCATATGACAAACCTGTGTGACAAAATATGATCGAAGGCAACAAAAAAAGCAAACATTTAGGCGTTTTCGTGTTGATCAAAGTCAACACGAAAACGCCCACATGTTTGTTTTTTTTTGTATGTAGACTTTAAATCCAGGAATAAAACTTTTGATACTATTCATCATCATCATCATCATCATCATCATCATCATCATCATTAACGAGAGTGAAATGGCGGGGTGCAGCTATACTGACAAAATAAAAATTATCCAAATTGGTAGGGAAATCCCAGAGATTTGAATGATAATACAAATAAATCAAAAAAGACGGATTGATAAAGTAATTCCAATAAAAAATGTACAGGTGCCTTTTTTCTGTAAAGTTGTATTAATTCGTAAATAAACATTTTGTACATAACGAGTAGGTAATCACAAATGATAGCTATTGAATCCATTGACCCAACAACCACATAAGTAACGACGCAGATGTTCCTTGTCTTCATCTATTTCAATTTCCATCAGTCTCATTGCAATACGTAATGGAAGCACTGCAAATACATCTGCATTGATATAAAAAATAAATTCGTCTGCATGTTATTGTTGTGCTGAACCATTTGAGGCAATTGAAAAAGGTAAAACACCTGATTATGTGAAAGTAACGCATGTGAATTTTATTTCTTTTAAGATGAGACAACTTTCAGAGATTTTTACGATATGCTGCTTCTATATCGCCGAAATTATAAATAAATACATATAACATGAGCTGCATGTCAGAAATGGGGTCGGGATGGCCAATAATAACGCTGCGCTGACCTGATCGGGGCTATATACTTATTATTTGCACTTCACACTCGCACCAAACAACTTCGCAATGATGAACTCAGGTCTATCCTTCAGCCACCATGCATTGTGACCAAAGCAAGTCAAGTTTCGGCTCACATACAATCGGTACTTATCTCGTATATGCATTCAAATACAAACTAATTAAACAACCGCCGCCGTCCCTTCTCTAAAACAATAGGCAATTCTGGCTTTTTCGATATAATCTAACAAATTGAATTCGTCTACTTGTGATTTTACGATTAAGATTTTCATCAGTAATAACTCTATTGAGTATTAATTATTTCTTTACCCTAAGAACTTGCTCATGCAGGGCTTAAATATTTTTCAATTATGGGTAAGTAAGTATAAATTTACAGAAGAATACCTTAGACGGATAAAGTTTCCAAAGGAAATATTCTGAGTAGTGTTCCAAAAGTTGAGGTATAAAGTCCTATAAAGTCCCAAAAAATTTAATATGATGTTCATGTCATGAGAAATTATAAATATGAAGTATGAACTATTCCAAATAAGTACCTCAAAACTCGAGATATGTGACATCTAGGGTGAGTGGAGGGGAGAGGGAGGGGGAGGGAGGAGTGGTAGTAAAATTTTTACGTCTGCAAAGCCACGGGGTGCAGCTAGAAATATTATTAAAAAAATGAAACCTATAAATTTTATTATTTCCGTATTATTATTTTTTATCAAGAAAATTAATTGAAAAATACATTATGGGAATGAGTTAAATAATGTTATATTTTGACTATTTTAGCTAACTAATGGCATACAATTAAGTCTCTAAAATCATATAAATTAATTAAGATAAATTGACGATGTAATTTTATACTTATTTAGCCACAGAATAAATAATAGTTTTTCTCTTCAATATAAATATTTGTACGCCGTAAGGCAGAGCCTGTTAGAACTAAATATATATTCGGGACAATTCACACCAATTACGAGTACCTAGCCCCAAACTAGGATACCCTGTACTATGGGGACTAGATAACAGATAAACAGCACGCAACAGTAACAGTAGAGCTGTCAGCACGGTGAATTACGGCCCATAACTCTCTCTTTCTGAGAGAAGGTTGTATTCCAGCAATGAGACTAATAGGCTAATGATGACTCCCAACTTATTTTGCAAGGGAAAAAATCAAAGGGAGTAAAGAACCCAAAAGAAGACGCCCCTAATGTCAAAAGTCGAACGACACTTTTTGTTTTACAAAAGCTGAGCACCAGATCCATGTCCCGAACAGAAACGTCCAAAATTAGGACAGCCCTAACGATAGCCGAAATAAGTAAAGACGAAAGTACGACGCAGTAGAGATTTATGTAGATAAAGGCAGAATTGCCTTCCAGAATTGGTACAGACGGCAATATCCGCACCACTGCAATCGAGTGTGCATTGCACAGCGTCCTATTGACGGGAAATGAACCCTTTGTGAACAAGATGGAACTAATGTTATCGTCGTCAGAGATCTTTGATGCCAAACTTAGATTGGACTGCAGAAAATAATCCGTAAAGACTGGAAGGCTTTTGCAAGTGTGGAGGCGACAAAAAACGAGGGTAGTCTGGTTGGTCAAATCAAAAGATCACAATTATCTTGAAAAGACTTTGTCATCATTATCATCAGCCCGAAGAAGTCCACTGCTGGACTAACAAAACAATACATTCTAACAGTAGTAAGCAATCATAAGCATTAGGGCAAAGTGGCATAATGACCACGGTGCATAACTATCAGGTGCATGCAAGCAAAGCCGCGAACAACAGCTAACAATTTATATATATATGTGTGTGTGTATTTGAAATGTGTTTATTAAGCCCTTTCATTTGATACCAAACAGGACATCTTAGAATTAATATTTTTCGTTAGTTCACGTCTGTATGTCCTCTAGAGGGCGCCATATTGTGACGTCACATAGCCTATAACCAATGGACGATGAAGACGCTTCCAACGATACCTCATTTGTCAAATTATGATGAGTAGTCTATAAGTTATGATGAAACAGCTGAACATACATACCCACCCAAATGCATACATACATACACACATACCGGTTAAAATCATAATCCTCCTTTTTTGCTTCGCTTTAGTCAGGTTAAAAGTAAAACGTTGTCTGTTTGTTTGTTTGTTTGCTTGTTTGTTTGTTTGCTTGGTGAGCTTTTACGCCAAAACGGCTGATCCAATTTTGATGAAACTTTCTTATTAGTATAATATAGAGACCAACATAGGAATCTTTTTATCCCGGAAAATGGTAAATTACCACGCGAAAACTGGAAAATGACGATTACTTTCTGTAAAGAACGGAATAACGTGCCGTTGCCGTGGAAACGAAATAATATTAAATCTGTCAAAAAGGATCAAGAGGTGATATACTTTGGCATTAGTTTTTAATATCCTAGATGAACAATGTATGTTTTTTTTTTCGCGAAAACCTATAGTCCTCGCGGACACAGTCGCGGGCGAAAGCTATTAAGTATTTAAGCAAAAAATTATGAGCCGTTTACATACAAAGAAGGTACTAACTACCATTTCTTTGTTTGGTCAACTTTATACATATTACCAACCAATTTAATTTTACGGTTACTGAAATAAGTCTTATGGAAAGAAAAATAAGGAACCCTAACGTGACCCTATATGATGTACTTTAAATACACTTATATTGTAAAATCCGGATTATGAACTTAAAATTGGTGACACAATTACTTTATGCACGGCACGACAATTATGAGTTTTTTTTTGACAATGTCGAATTACATATCACGCAACCTCAACGTAAAGCAAGTCATTATATCTCAAGGCAGATAATGTTATATGAAACTCCTAAGGGATATAATGTCATTTGAATTTGGATCGTTAAAATTCGTTTGACTTTTAGCCACTGAGTAGTATATAGTAGTTATAAGGTATTCTGTGACGCTGTTGTCTATGCTCTTAGTCCTAATATATGTACTGTGGCATAGATACGTTAAAAAACGCGCAATTGTGTGCTTAGAATCGCGCCTTTTTTTTGTGGTTGCCTGTGGTGGCCAGTTCAATTTTCGAATAAACTCTCTTTAAATGTGAAACAAGAGACAGTGTTTGGTGTTATTTTAACAGTTCCGTATTTTATCATTTTCTAGTTGACACAAAAATGTCAAGCGATAGTGATTGAACTCCGGAGTTTAAATCAGATGCCAATAACAAACTACTACCGGAAAAATCAAAAGATAAATACGAAAAAGAATAATAATTTGAATCAATGGAGAACAACAAAAAGACAACTCTGTATCCGAATCGTCCTTTTAGTTTATTTAAGTCAAAAGCCAAGCAGCCTTTGCTGCGTTTATTGATTTTGTTGTCTCGATATGAAAAGTAGGGTATTTCACCTCGGGAATAAAGCCTGTTTTATGTCACGGGCGGCATATTGGACACCTCGCTACACTCGGGACTATAAATAACTGCCTACGCTCGGGAGTTAACTCTGAGTCAGTTACACTCTGATTTAGTCTGTTGTTACATCAGTTACACTCACACTCAGGGTCCAATATGCCGCCAGTGACGTAAAACAATGCTTTATTGCATTGGTGCATAATCTACTATTTTTCCTAAAAAGCACCGGTTTGGCTTTGTCCAACGAGGATTTTCGCCATTTATTGTCTATAGCGGCTTGTGTTAGATCGTATGCTCGCGAATTCGCTGTGGACTGGATTTTGGCGCCATGATTTACTTCACATACTCCACATTTCATAAGTACCTAACCAATTTAATGTGTTATGTGTATTTGTTGATATTTGTGTATTTTTTGATGTGGTATTTGTATTTGTTGATAAAAAGTTTTATCCTGATTTAAAATGTCCGGCAGCAGTGTTAGTGTTTAGTAAAAAATGTGTGCCGTGATCTATGGACAGAGTATTTTGATGAGCGGTCCCGAGAAAAAGGAATATGGTACAAAAAAATTCAACCTCAGCCCTCAAACTCTCCATGGATTGATAAAAGCCTGCTAGGTAGGCAGGATCTGGTCTTACTCTTTCGACTGCGTTCCGGGCACATTCCATTGAATAAGTTTGCGTATCTCATGCGGAAAGTAAGTTCACCGTTGTGTAGCGCATGTAATAAAGATGAGGACGTGTACCATATTTTAATGGAATGTGTCAGAAATGAAGGACCGAGAAGCTTATTATTTGGTGACAGTTCCACTGGATTATGTAATTCTTATTTGTCTTATCCGATGTCAGATAAAGCCAAGATGATTCTAAACCTAGTGAAGTATGCATTAAAAGTCAGACTATAATTAATTTCAGGTTTGTGTTAGAAGTAAGTGGCATAAATAGTTTATTTAAGTACGTATATCCATGGATGTTCTACAGAGCGACATATTCGCCTTAGCGAAAAAGCTCTATAAAAAAAAAGTATTGTTAGTGCGGAGAATTTGACTCCACCTGACATCACGGGAACAGCGACGAAGATGATGAATGAGCTTTTACCAGAAAAAAGAAGAAAATAATATGGCAAATATTTTTTTCATTAAAAATAATTTCCTATTGCATGAGTGAGTAGATAAAGTAGTGTATGAAACGGCACGTAACTAGGTATTAAATTTTAATTTAAAACACTCGAGTGATACAACTAAAAAACTCACTAGTGTTCTAATAACCCTCGTTATGCAACCGTTTCATGAACTACTATTATTATGTAGATATACGTTTAAGATGTAGTCTCGCAATGATTGTTAAATATTATTACAATTAATATTACTTGCAAAACCAACTGGAACATTCAGTAGCTATTTCTTGTTTTTCTAAGAAATTGCTTTGTAACTTTGCTGCTCCGAATTGTTAAGGGATCACTCAGGCATAAAAAGGTGTATTTTAGAAATATTTCTCAGAAAGACTAGATAGAAATGTTGTAGCGTAAATTTCTTCAATGGTATAGTAGCCAGACAGGTTTCTATAAATAAGTATCTCTTCTGAAATTCTTGAGAACTTAATAGTAGCATTACAGCCTATTCCAAATAATGTTTTTACTGTCTAAAATATACCGAATAGCTTTTGCTCGCAGTAAGCCTGCGCGAACTGCAGTTTATCGCGATAAAAAGTATCCCATGTCCTTGCCCAGGATTAAAACTATCTCGATACCAAACTTCACAAAAAAATGTTTTGCCGTTTAGTCGTCAAAAGGTAACAAACAGACAAACAGAGTTACTTCTACTTTTATCTATCTATACTTATAATAAAGCATTAAGTAATAAAAAGTCTGTACAATAAAGATAATTAAAATAATAATTGGTAGGGACTTAAAATAAGTTACTGAACAAGAAAATAGTTTTTTTTTTAATATGACTCTTTTCACGCATCACTTAACTAAAGGACCGATTGTGATGAAGTTTTTCAGTGTTGGATAGCTCAGGTTTTGATTAAAAAACTGGTGTACTTCGTATCTTAATCCAAGTAGATTATGAGTAAGTAAGTAAGTAAGTAGTAACAGTAAGTTAGTAGAGTCACAGAATAAATAATAGTACAAGTAGAGTGAGTAAGTAGTTGCGTGTTTGTTATCTGCTAAAACGATCTCCGTCTATCCGTAGTGTAACAATACCATTAGGCGACCATCTGGAGCTTTTGGGTGTCGAACTCACATCCATCCTGAATTTTGGGTCATACATTGAATCCAAAGCCAAGGTAGCTGCAAAGAAACTTGGTATTTTGGTTAACTAAGGTTAGGCGGTACTTCACACCGGGACAGCTTTTGAATCTTTACCATGCACAGGTCCGATCTTTTATGGAGTACTGCTGGGACGGTTCTGCTCGAGGCTTTGGATTCAATTGAGAGACGTGCTATGAGGCTCATTGGAGATGACACTCTGGTAAAGAGTAAGCTTCAAAGTCTGGCGCATCGGCGTGAGGTCTCAAGCCTGTTGGTATTCTACAGATTGCACTATGGAGAGTGTGCACAATAACTGCACAATCTGATTCCCCCATCACCTTTCCATTACCGTACGACTAGACGATCGGCAAAGCGCCATCCAAACGTTACGCTTCTTCATATATTATAAAAACTTCTAAGGAGTGGAATGCCCTGCCTTCGTCAGTGTTTCCGGTAAAATATAACCCAGGTGTGTTCAAGTCAAGAGTGAATAGGTATCTACTAGGCAAACGTGCTACACCTTCGACCACATCATCGCTTTCCATCAAGTGAGATCGTGGTCAAACGATTGCCTAGACAGTGATAAAAAAAAAGAAGATAACACCGAGAAATTTATAAAAAACTTTTTGACGTTATGAACTAAATGTAGAATTCTACTTTATAGGTACTTTTGATCCCGGAATAACATTTTATGTTACTTTAAATCCAAAGAAATTCAAACGTGGGAAAAGTCACGGGTACAAATATTAATATAAAAGTATGGATGTATGGAAGTATGTATGAATAAATAAGCAATAATTATTTAAAAAATAATAATAAAAAAAACACGATTGTTTATAAATTTTGTCCACGTAACGTGGTCAAATCGAGTAACTAACTTAAAGTACGCCTAGGGCAGAGAATAACCAAACAAATAACCCTCCTCAGTCGGGTAAAAACAAAAACCATTTCCAACTTTACGAAAGGAATCAAGAAATGAAATATCAAAAGCGATGCGTAATAAAATTATACCAATTTCTTAGCACCGCGGACCTTCCACTCCTCATCTGCATTTAAATTATGGATTTAAATAAAACCGGTAGTAAAGCTAGAGCCGGATAAAAACCGGAATAAAAAACCGGGCATAAAACTTGGCAAATCCTCTTTATAGCACTAGCTGGGGTGCGCCATCTAATTAATTTTAAATCATTCCGGATTTTATTAACGCCATTGTGAGTTAGAAAACGGATTTATATGAGTTTCTCGTGGAACTATAAAATGTTGACCAAGAATGAATTAAACTGTTACACCGGCTGCAGCTGTTTCTCATAGCTATTCTTGTTTATACCACAACAGGTGGTTTGTTTGCTTGTCGTATGAAGTAGTGCTGGCCTCTGGTGGCGACTGCTATTAATCAGTAACAGCCGGGGCCGACAGCTCCCCAGCTCTCTCAGCTCTCTTTTCTCTCAGCTTAATGTGCCCTCCGCAGCACGGAGCGATGGAAAACCGCACGTGACTTACAAAAGTCATTGGTGCGGAACCTAGGATCGAGCCCGGTATCGTTGAATTCTAAGTTGTAATATTGAACTACCATCGCTGTACTTATATCGGTAACTTTACTCCAGAAAATATAACGTGCAGGCAAAGCCGCCGCCGCAGCTAGTGATATAAATAAAATATTAATTACATTACAATTATTATTCAAACAAAATGCAAGGATACATGATTCTAGCTATTTGCATCCATACCAATATATAAAAGTGACACGTTGTCTGTATGCTTGTTTGCTTGTTTGTTTGGGGAGCTTTCATGCGATAACGGCTGCATGGATTTTGATGAAATTTAGATGGCTTATAGCTTATACCCTGAAAAAAAAACAAATAAATATAGGATACTTTTTATCCCGGAAAGCTGTAAGTTTCCACGGGAAAACTGGAAAATGTTGATTACTCACTGTAAGGAACGGTAACCACCACATAATGGTCTGTGGTTGCCATGGAAACGAAATAAAAGTCTGTGAAAAAAACATAGTTCGTTATTCGGCCGAATATTCGGTTGATGTGCCGAATATTAACCGAATATTAAACTTGTCATTTTAACACCTACCTACCGCTTGTATTGGCTTAAATAATACAATTAAAATACATTTAATCAATATTTATTATTCTTAGTTCAAAATAATATCAAATATTAACCAATTAAGAATGTTAATGTTCAAAAAGAATGTCAGACAGACATGTCATATTTAACATTGATGTTATGGTGACAGTTATAACAATTAGAATAATTGTGAATGAGTCTGTATTAATTCAACCTCAGATAACGAAATCAAATAGAAAATAAATGAGAATAACTTATAATTAATTTAGCAAAATTGATTTTATTAGCTCCACCCCAGTAGCCTTTTTTTTGGTAAGGTCGCAGAAGGGTCCTGGGGCCCTACTCTGATCTCAGATTACGATGTTTAGTTAGGCTTAGTTCCAAGCCTAGGCTCCGCACTAATTACTTTTCTGAGTTATGAGCGGTTTTCCATCGCTCCGTGCTTCGGAGAGCACGTTAAGCTGTCCGGTCTATCGATCAATGAAAAGCTCTTTATTGAAAAAAAAACTATTTTTTGGTAAAAATAATTTAAAAAATTAGATACAATGTGCGGTCTATAAACTCATAGCGATCTCATTAATCTGTAAAGACTACCTAACTATAGTATTTACGTGTAAAAAAAAAGTGAATCCCCCAGGGGATCCATGTTAGGGAAGCCAAGTAGATGTGTGATTGCGATAACTTTCACTGTCCAGTCTATAACTTTCATTTGTTTTTCAAAGTATTTATTAAAACCACCACTGCAAGCTTTTGTTACGATTTTTAAGAAGCTAAGCCTAGTCGAGCCAAATAAAGCCAAGCCAAAGCGCGCAGAGCCAAAGCGGAGCTAATACAATTATTTATTAGCCAAACCTAGCAAGAAATCGCTTTCAGTTATTTTTCGTCTATTGCCCCCATAATTTCAGTTTAACAGATTGTGTTCCCATAAATAAGGTGATGGACACATCCAATTCCATCGCGTGGACAGTCGTGGACAGTGGAGTCCTCGGGCGGTATCGGCCCTAACTGAAATAGGGCTTTCAATATTGCCTTCCACAGATTTATACCGTTTTATCTAGGTAACTAATGTACCTACCTTTCGCGAATTAGATTTGTGTGGTAAAGTTGAAAATGTAAGACTTTCTGTTGCAAGCACATGCAGACCTGTACCGATAAATTTTGGGTACATAAATGCAATAATCGAAATATAAATTGAGTTATCAAATTTACTTACTGATAGTTTTGCAGAAGTGAAGAAAAAATGTCGTTAGGTTGCACAACCGCGACTTGGCAAATGGAGGTTAGGACGGCTACCGGCTGGTGTGGAGTGCCGACCTGCGGATGGTGGCTGACAGAAACTGGATGAGAAGAGCTGAAGATCGGGCTCTGTGGCGTTCAATGGAGGCCTATGTTTAGCAGTGGATGAGCAAAGGCTGATGATGACATATCTGAAGAACAAAAAAACAAATATTATTATCATTATTATTATAAAATCAATAAAGCCAGGACCAACAGTTTCACGTTCCTTCCGAAGCATGGAGCGATAGTAATTCTGACATAAACAATCAATAAGGGCCGAGACCAATAGTTTAAAGTTCCCTCCGAAGCACGGAGCGATAGTAATCCTCTCATTTACAATTTATTCTGTAACATGACTAAAATAAAAACCAATAAAAATAAATTAAACGTTCTTCTAAACGTGTAAAACTTAAGGTATAAAACAAAACGTATAAACTGAGGTCTGTGTGAATGACGCCCAAACACTTAGGCACCTGGCACACAACAATTTAATTATTTCTTTCTTAAGTTTGAACAAACCGAGTTCATTTGTTTTTCAGTTCATTTTTATTTATTATATTTTTTCAATAAGTTTTTATATTTTACTTTTTAGTTTCGTTAAAGTAGGCCAAAGAAAATGAAAAACTAATTCTGTTCGATGAAACAAGCCTTACTGGAAACAGTTAATAAACCATATATATATACTACTGAATGGCTTTTGATGAAACTTGAACTATTCCCTAAGTTGGAAGATACTGAAACTACTCGTATTATAAAAAGAATAATTGCAATCGGACTTATAGTTTCCAAGAAATACGTAGACAAACATACATACACACATACATTCGTGAAATTTGGTATATTTGATCAGATACTCATATAGATTAACATATTACATGTATATTGAGCATTGCGGCGGAGCACTTTTGCGCTCGCCCCACCGTCCGGTGACGCTGTAACAACAAACAAACAAAGCTACCAACAGCACATATACTTTCTAAAAAAAAAAAAAAAACAGGACCGAACCCTTTATACCGCATGCACAGTATACCGCTTGGCTGCCATCCTCTGGCGGTTCCTACGATAGTGAAACAGGATGTATGTAAAGAAATACAGACAACAGAAAACGAAAACGAACGAAGATAAATAACAACTAAACCCAAAAAAGTATCTGTTAAGTAAAGCTAAGCGTTAATTTATAAGCTGATCAGCAAATCTGCCAATTGAAACGACTTCTAAATTGACTGAAACAGTCGGAAATGTTCGGGAAAAAACTCAATCTATTTTCAATCGGGCCATTGTCCCCTCTATTCAAATCAGGGGAGAATTCAGGAATAACATAACTAATATTTTAAGATAGAGTATTTTTTACTGAAATACTAAATCAAAATTGATCTTGAACCAGAGACGTTTGTCTCTGCCAAAAAGGGAGCTACTGAATCCGCCTAATGAGATCCGATTTTGATGGTTCTTTTTTTTATTTGAAAAGTTTTATGTTGGTCTCATAAAATTTTGGTGAAGATCTGATGAGAATCTTTGGCGTGATGAGCAGAATAGCTCCTCAAAAAGCAGTAATCACTTTTAGGTTTCTACCACTGGAATCTGCCCTTTACCTACTAGGTAGGGACTGATTGAAGCACCTGAGTTATTAATGTTAGTTTTACAATATCGTCACTAGATGTCGCTACAGTGCAACGCTAGAATGTTGCAAAAAGTTTGTGCTCACGAAGTCTACCTGGTCGCAGAACTACTAGTTATAATATAGGCTCACCCGTATTACTTCCGTGTTGGCCCGGCTTGGTACCCACAATGACCCCGCGGGTAATGTGAGAACCAGAAAGAATCCTGGAAATTAGCAGAGCATCTACTGCGATCACCAAGCCGCTTGTCAAGTGCGGTGATTAAGTGATGCGGAATAAGATAACTATATACAAGCTTTAATTAAAAAAAAAAACCCCGTCTCCCAACCCCCTATTATAGCTAAGAAGCATCTCGATCACATCAGTATTCAAACAAACCGCATCAAAATTGGCCCGTTCGTTTGGTAGCTACGATCTTCACCCCCATTCGCCCCCTCCCCTGCATTAGAGCTAAGAACCATCTTGTTTACCTCAGCTTTCAAACATAGAAAACCGCATCATAATCGGTCCAGTCGTTTGGGAGCAAGCACACATACAGTGACACAGTGATACGCACTCTAAACTTATAACACCCGTCTCTTTGTTCGGGGGTTATAAAGCAATTTGGGAAGAAAGTTCTCGTAACCACGTTCAAAGCAATTTGAATGGAATGTTATTTTTACCCGACTACGGCTAAGCAAGGGAAAGGTAATGAGTTTAACAGTCTATTCGTATTTATGTATGTTTATCCGTTATCAAGTGCCCAAATTACAGGGTATCCTAGTTTGGGGCTAGGTAATTGGTGCGGAATTGTCCCGAATATATTATATTATTATATTATATAAGTATGTATGTATAGTACTAACCAAATTTAATGGCGGCTGTGAAGTTGGCGCCGAGCGCTGCGCAATAGCAAATATTAGGCATGCGCGGGCATTGGAGGGGGTGAAGGGATGCGCGATGCCGCGCTAGCAGCGCAGTTCACAGCCGCCATTAAGTTTGGTTCGTACTATATGCATGTTTACAATGTATGTGTGTATGTGGATGTTCCACTGTAGCGACCGTAGTTGGGTTTTAGTTTTTGAACTTACAACAACAACAAGACTTACTCAGTCTTGTTACTTATAGACCGAGTGAGCGCGAAGCGCGATCGGACGTCGGGGATTATTTTTTATAAGAAAGAAAAGAAAAAACAAAGAAAATACATTTATTTCTGACAACACACAACATTAAACATTATCAAGAAGAAAAAAATTAGGAAAATAGACAAACAAAAATTAATGCTGTGTGTTGTCACAAACAGGTCCCGACTCAGCAAACGCAAAGGCCAAGGCCTTGGCACTGATTTTCTGTCGGAACCTATTCGTGACATCACGAACGCAGAGTGGCACAATAATATAAACACAAAAAATAATAATTAAACGAACATACTTAGAAATAAAACAATAAAATAAAAAAAGGGGGTACTTTCCCCAAAAAATGGTAAAAAAGGGGGCTACTGAATATCTCTGCCTTATTAAATCCGATTTCGATGGTTCCTTTTTTATTTGAAAGGAAATTTATTAACATTAAATTAGTCTCATAAAATTTTGTTGAAGATCTGATGAGGGTGTACGTAGTGATGAGCAGAATAGCTCCTCATAAAATTCTAAATTTCTCACTTTTAGGTTTCTACCAGTGGAATCAGCTCTTTACCTACTAGAAAGGGATTGATGAAGCACCTTGGCTATTAATGTTAGTTGTATAATAAGGTTAATTAGATGGCGCTACTGTGCACCGCTAGATTGTTTGCAAAAAAGTTTTTACGTGCGAGGTCTACAGCTCACAGAGCCACTAGCATTAATTTGTAGAGTAATAAACCCGATGTTAGTTAAAATCATGATACCGACTTGCGAAAGTTTAGACATAATTGGAGAGAAAAGACGTTAAGGTCACCGCAAACTTAACGCCTCGCCTCGGCGTTACGGAGTATCTATTTAGTATTCTGTGCTTACGGCGCACGGTTGACTCGTCGTCACCGCGCTTACGACTCGCGGTCGCCGCAGCTACGGCTGGCGGCCTCTACTTGCTCCTAGCGACCTGATCACCCACGCCCAGTGTTGGGAAAATAAGGTACACAAAAAAAATAGGGCAGTATTAGAAAAAATATATTGTAAAACAATAATTTTAAATTTAACCTGATAAACACCAGTTTAGGCAAACTTTACTACTCTTCTAAGTTAAGCAGTTGTTGAATATTACTTACATTGTAAGAATTTAATTATTTATCATTATTCAGTAAGAATAATATCAGTAAAACTTATGTTTTTTTTTACCATATATGCACTCTTTTACCTATTATATTGAGTGCTATATTATGCAAAGTAATTTTCTACGGTGTTCATTTAGTCCAAAAGCATCTAAAATCAAGGTACTTACTTCATATCAATAAGGTCATATTAGCGTCACAAGATTTTGACCCTTATTGACATTAATCAGATTTAGTCAGATTCTGCATTTTCTGTGTTCTAAATGAACAATACAATGTCACAATACGTTAAAAAAATAAGGTCATCAGTCAGTCCATGTCAATAAAATCGAATATAATTAGCTGACACTTAAATCAAATAAAATAAATAAAGGCATGTAGCACGGGATTTAAAGTTCCGGTAGTTTATTAAGCACTAATAACTGGGTAGACGCGCACAGTTAACAAGAATACGTAGAGTCTAAGTCTAGGCACAGTTGTGTCGATTCATCTTCTTGCAAAACGATGCGCACAAACACAAAGCTATGGGCTGACTAAATACTCGAAGCTAGGTGGCGTGGCTACGGTCAACGATGCATGGCTGCCACCCGGGAGGGGTGTCGCAGGGTGAACGGGGCGATGCACGAATGGAAAACGCAGTGCAACTTTGGCGGGCTCTTGCTAAGCCTAAAGAGCGTGAATCTGTAGTGACGAGCGCTATAGGCATAAATAAAGGAGCCTGAAAAATTAATTCATATCACACAAAATAAATCAGTATAATTGAAAGAGGATTTAATATATAAATTTACCTTTTTGTACCAAATTACACGTTTGTGCTTTTGTGCATCATTTATGAGATACATGGGACTTTAGGGAAATAAAATTCCAGTATTCTAGTTAACCGAATCTCTGGAAAAAATAACTACAAAAAAACCCATACTGAACAACCATAGCGGGACTATTGGGAATACAACACGTCTAGAAGTCAACCAGGCTGCTTTGCCGTTAGGTAGGCTTTCGCCCCGCCGTAGCCGGGTGGACGCCTAGCCATCAACCAGCCGTAAGCGAGGCGTGCCAGTGCCGATGCATTGCCGGGGCGTCAAGTCTGCTGTGACCTTTAACGTTCTGATGGACGATTCTACGTTTTAAACAATCGCGATCCTCGATCGTTGCCTCGAATGATTTAGTTGGACTAAAAGTTAGTAGTTTACACCTAAATAAAGTAGGTTAAAAACAGTACCGAAACATTCTTATTGACTGACAGACACGCGCTGCTTGAACCGGTAGATGAGATTTGAAATTTGGAGAAAATATTCCTTGAGTGTTCTAGTGCACTAAGGAAGATTTTTTAAAACTAATTGGCAAATTTGTATGCGGGTAAAGCTGCAGTTCCTCTGCAGATAACTAGCATCTCTTATGCCTTTTGAATGGCTCAATTTCACATTCTACGGAAAATCTCTTTTATTAGGTATTTTGCAAATTCCTAAATACCTACCTAATGTGTTAGATATTAAGTTTTACAATTAAATGGGAACATCCTTTTCATTTTGTACAAGTCCTTGTTGCGACTCTGCCTGTGGACATTGCTGGAATCGCATTTGCATCCAAATGCCGAAACCAAGACGCTCATAAACTTGCCAATAACCGGGAACCGTCTTTTAACTTCGGGAACGTTATTTTTCGACTTATAATAATACTTTATAATTGTTTTTTAGGAAATAAAAAGGTGAATATTTTGGCTTTGGATGGGTAGCAATTCGGATTATTTATGTATATAGATGAAATTTGAGAACTTAAGTTTGGGGCATCGAGGCAAAGGTAAGCAAATTTGTAAATATTGGAGCTTTTTGGATTCAAAAATCTCTGTTTGTTTTGTGTAGTAAGAGGTTTAAGTATTTAACTTTTAAATCTAGACTATCTATCCTAATCTTATAAAGAGGTAAAGTTTGTGAGGTTTGTTTGTTTGATTTTGAAAATTATTTTACCAATAGAAAGCCACGTTATTTATGAGTGTCATAGGCTATATATTAAAATGTATCACACGTGCGAAGCCGCGGTCATCACATCAGCTAGTATTTTATACATCATCTAGCTATTTTGTATGATATACAAAAAACAAAAGACAACATACAAAACATATACTTAGATATGTTACGACTGTCACTCACAAATTATTTCGTCGAACAATTCGTTCATCCTCAGGAGTTTGCGCAGCGAGGGCACGACGAAATAACTCGTGAGTGACAGTCGTAACATATCTATATATAATGAATCACGCTCACGTTTATATACAAAAACATACAAAAGATTTTGATAATATATTTAAATTATATATCATTCAAAAGCTAGAAATATTTGTAAATTGCAATCACCGAGAATTAGAAAAAGAACAGCCACTTAGTATATCTCTTATACGAGTACATCTGTTGCATCCTTCATTTTGATGATATATTTACGACTTATTTTTTATTAAGTACAACATTTTGTATCTTTTGTACAATATATCATAATGCAAAAGCTACATTATAAATTAAATATTTAATGTATGTACCTAACTACAGAAAATTTGAAACAAGACTTCTGAAACCAAAAGGATATTTTCTTCAAAATAAGTTGTTCAAAAAACAGATACTTTACACGTATGCTGACAAAAATTCATACCAATATATGAAAGTGAAACGTTGTCTGTTTGTTTGTTTGATTGTTTGTTCACGCGATAACTGCTGGACGGATTTTGATGAAATTTGAAATGGAGATAATTTATACCCTGGAATAAAACATAGAAAACTTTTTAAAACTGGAAAAATGATAATTACTCGCTGTAAAAAATGGTTGCCATGGAAACGAAGGCACTAGGTGGAAGCTCTACATAGCCGTGACAGGTTAGAAGGTGCAGGCGGGAGCGAAGCGTAGCGAGCTCTAGCTTTCGAGTTCGTGGGTTTGTTTTAGCCTTGAAAACCTATCTGTTTGTTTCGTTTGGTATCATTCAAACCTTACGTTAATGATATGGCCAAACGTGGATGGAAATAACAATAAATTGATGTTTTAACGATATGGTCAATTTTAGCTGGCCATTTCATGATAATATGATGGATTCTACGATATTGCCACGACGGATATAAGATTTAGCTCCTGTATTCTATATGACCGTGAAGATTATACCACGCATAAATCTAGTAATACATAGCAGTACATTTAGACGTCCTAAATTAATTTTGTAGTGACATCTCATCATTTTGCACGGATAATTAAAACACAAGTCACTATTAAAACATGGAATAGAAAAAACAATGTGTGCACAAGAAATTATAACTTGCATACAAATATTTCGTAGGTAACAATAAAATGAACTCTAAGCAGTCGTTAACGCATTATTTTCAAATTTGATTCATAAGCTTAACTCGTCTCAACAATACACACCCAATATTACAAGAAGGGATTGTTAGTAGTAGAGAAAAGGACTTTTATTACTAACTGCGCAACGCAAAGGCCCGGTAATGTGTTTATCGCCTATGTATATGTATGTCTGTTTTATATAGATCAAACGCGTGGACCAATTTTGATGATTCTTAGTCAATCGATTTTTCTTAATTTTGCGAGTGCTACTAAAGACGTGACTGTAATCAAAATTTAATATGGCGAAATCTAGACGCCATATTGTGAAAAAGAAAAAAAAACAATTTGACGAACTATGTCAAGTGAGGTATCATGGAATAGGTATTTGAAAATCATATTTAGGTTTATCTTATTATGTTTCGTTTCTAATGACCATTTAGGATCTATAACGATTTGTAGTTTGTTAGCATCCATTCTCACTAATTCGTTTTTTTTTGTGTAATACAAAAAACTTGATTGTGAATCAAACTAAAAAGATATAAAAAAACAGTTTTCTTGAATTTTGAATATTAACATGCAGTCGGAGGCATCATGCATTTAATTTCTCCTTTGACGGGATCAGTTAGAACTTGGCTAGCTAACTCTTCATGCCTCCGACTGTATCTTATATTTCAAAATCTAAAATCTAAAGCTTGTTTACCTCTTTTTAATTGGATTACACGACTGCCCAAAACAAGGAGTGTTATGTTTTTTAGCATTCATGTATGTTTGTATGTGAGTTTATTTATTCCACCATAACTTTTAAATGCCTGAACAGATTCAGACGTATGACGTAGGTATCGTTAGAATCCTTACATACCCCCGAGTAACATTGACTATTTTTTTTTGAAAACATTCAATTTGCTGGCGATATGTCATCATTTTCAAACTCGAAAAAAATATTTTTTCCTCGAAATTTACTATTTGGGTATCAAAATGAAGGTCTTGATAAGGCCATTCCAAAAATATATTTTTTTTTTGGCAAAAACTCTTATATGGCACGGCAGGCGTGTTTTTTTTAGCTTTTAAGCTAGTACGTGGCGTAGTGTAACCCTTCCACTTCTTTTTTTTATTTGTTTAAGTTAGGCGATAGCGGTTCCAATGTACGTGTCGTAGTGTAACCCTTCCACTTCTTTTTTTTATTTGTTTAAGTTAGGCGATAGCGGTTCCAATGTACGTGTCGTAGTGTAACCCTTCCACTTCTTTTTTTATTTATTTAAGTTAGGCGATAGCGGTTCCAATGTACGTGTCGTAGTGTAACCCTTCCACTTCTTTTTTTTATTTGTTTAAGTTAGGCGATAGCGGTTCCAATGTACGTAGTGTAGTGTATCACTTCCACTTGTCTTTACTATTCCATAATAAATACGATTTTACACAAATGCATGAACAACAGTTACAGTTCATACAGACAACGAACGTCCTAAACCAAAAGATTATAAATTTGAACGAAATATTCCTTAATTTCTACATGACAAAGAATACCATAGAATAAATAGTAGTGCTACAACTATTAATTTATTCCATGCTATTCCCTATTGGAGTAGGGATTTCTATATTACTCATTACTCAATCAATTATTGAAATCATACATATATCTAATATACTCTATCTAGGGGAATTCAAATACTAGAATCTAACATTTAAAACACAGTGCTGTTTTTTTGTCTGTTTGCGCATCACGTAATAACTACTGGACCAATTGCAATGCGTTTTTTTGGATAGCTTAACTTTACTGATGTACTCGGTATCTCAATCCCTTGAAAAGAAGCCGGGCAATCGACAAATAACTACGAAACGAAATATGGTATTTTGTACCTTATTATAAGGTGTAATACGTACAATATGTACTTTTGGTCCTGGAAAAACATATAGGATACTTTTATCCCAGAAAATTTACCACGCGGGCAAAGTCACGAGCACACCTAGTATACATGGAAGGTTTAAACTTATAGTAGAATAAGATATATCCTTATGATGGTATAGCACAGGGACTAAATAGATTGTCAAACTTAAAGACGAAAATGGAAACATTGTCACAGTTAGAGATCAAATAATGACTGTTGTTGAAAGGTTCTACGAGAAACTTTATGCATCACAATCTGCAGAGTCAGAATTGCCATGGGAAGATGACAGAGCCCCGCCTACTGAATACCGCGATGTAGATGGCTTACCAGGAGAAGTCAATAAAGCACTTTACCAAATGAAAGCCGAAAAGTCCCCTGGCGAGGATGGCGTAACTGTTGAACTACTCCGTGCCGGCCTTCATAAAAAGGCGATATCTCAAAACTTGCAAATTACCGTCCAATTAGTCTTCTTTCACATATTTATAAAGTATTTACAAAAGTTTTGTGCAATCGACTCACTCGCCAGCTTGATAAATGCCAGCCCCAGAGCAGGCT
Source organism: Alsophila aescularia (assembly GCA_946251855.1). Taxonomy (NCBI): domain Eukaryota; kingdom Metazoa; phylum Arthropoda; class Insecta; order Lepidoptera; family Geometridae; genus Alsophila; species Alsophila aescularia. The sequence goes on from OX276380.1 coordinate 35,126,261, forward strand.
GGTTTCCGGAGTGGCTTTTCCACAATCGACTATATTCACACGGTGAAGCAGCTGATGGAAAAGAGTCAGGAATTCAATCGGCCCATTTGCATGGCCTTTGACGACTACGAAAAGGCCTTCGACAGTGTCGAGCATTGGGCTGTGTTCAATTCTCTCCATCGCTGTCACATCGATGCTCGATATGTGGATTTACTCCGAGAACTGTACTGCTTAGCAACTATGCAAGTACGACTGCATACACTAAGCAACCTTTTACCCATCAATAGAGGAGTGCGACAGGGAGACACCATCTCACCCAAGTTGTTTACGGCTGTCTTAGAAGATATTGTCAAAACATTTGATTGGGACAAATCAGAAGTGAACATCAATGGTGCCTACTTGTCATACTTGAGATTTGCAGACGATCTTGGTCTATTTGCAGAGGTTCCAGATAACCTTGAAGTTATGCTGAAAGAACTTTATGATGCTTCTTTGAGCAAAGGCTTAAAAATGAATATTTCCAAGACGAAAGTTATGGTGAATGTCTTTGGCAACTCGAAACACAACATCATTGTAGGGAACGAGAGGCTAGAGACAGTCGATAAATACGTCTATCTTGGACATATCATTTCTTTTGTTAAAGAGCATCAACAAAAAGAGATATCTAGGAGGATCCAGCTCAGCTGCATTTGGCAAGCTCGAAGACATTCTTAAATCAACCGAATATCCACAATGTTTGAAGACTCGCTTTTACAACCAATGTGTCCTTCCCACCATGATATGGGTACCATGGCATGATATTGTGCCGAGACATGGACGCTCACGAAGGCAGCTGTGTATCAAATGAGAGTTGCACAAAGAACCATGGAGCGTGCCACGCTTGGCATCAAATTACAAGACCGAGTTCGAAACACAGAAATAAGACCCCGTATAAAGGTCAAAGACGTCGGAGAATCTATTTTCAAACTCATATGATGTTGGGCAGGACGAGTGGCTAGGTAGAGTGAAAACAGGTGGAGCACAACGTTGACCGAGAACGGTCAACAGAAGCGTCGGTCGTCCAGTGGCGAGATGGGTCGAAGACATAGTAAAGATCGTGGGTCGGATACAACACAGGATCGAGATGGATGGCATACAAAGATAGAGGCCTATGCTCAGCAGTGGGCGGACATGGGCTGAAAATGAATGATGATGATGATGGTACAGCAATTAACAAGACATAAGCTCAGTAAACTAAAACCCGACGACCGACGGTCAGGTAAAAAATAGCCTTTGATACTCCTGCAATGAAGACGAATCGATTGATACTCGCATGTCAAAATCGGACTACGTTTTCAGTTTGAACACATAACCCTTCCTTTGCTTCGCTTTAGTCGGGTAAAAAAATAGCCTATGACATTCTTTAAATGAAGTCGAATTGATTGTTACCTCGCTTGACAAAATCAGAGCATGTTTTAGTTTGAACACACAACCCTTCCTTTGCATCGCCGTAGTCGGGTACAAAAAGAAGCCTATGTCACTCTATCCTTATAGACGAATCGATTGATGCTCGCTTGTCAAAATCGGACGAATAGGGGTGCCTCTATGGTAGAACATCCACATAATACATACATACTCGTACATATATTATACATAAACCAGCTATCGCCAACGTCCACATCCTTTGTCCGCGCAGACTACAGTTTTTTGCAAAAAAAGCATCCTATATTCTTCTATGATATTAAATACCAAGGCAAAAATATAGCACCAATGTACTTGATGCTTTTTGACAGACTTGTTGTTATTTCGTTTCCATGGCAACCGTTCCTTACAGCGAGTCATCAACATTTTCCAGTTTTCCCTTTGAAAATTACAATTTTCCTCTCATGTTTAACAAGGTAAAAAAAAAAAACGTTCAGCCGTTATTGCGTGAAAGCTCCCCAAACAAACAAACAAACAAACAGATAACGTTTCACTTTTATATCTTGGTGTGGATTGGTGTGGATACATAGACTGTTAAGTTCATTACCCGTCCCTTACTTCGCCATACTCGTGTTAAAGGAGCGGACTGAATCATTTAAATAATATATTTATTATATAGGCTGTAACATCGAGATGGGTCAGTATGGGGACCTCCGAAACTATAAGAGATATAAAAATATGTTTTGCCTTGTCCTTGGCGCGTGCGCACGCGCAGTATGATGCTATTGTTTTATTTATTTAGGTAAATGTTCAAAATAACCCCAACAGTCATTTCCTTGAATATAACAATCAACTCGTAACGATTATTATTACTTTTTAATCGACTTCACAAAAGGAGACGATTATAAAATATGTTCGGCTGTATGTATGTTTTTTTATGTATGTTGGTCCATATCTCCGTCAATTGCAGACCGACGTAAAATTTTTTTGGACATTCAAGTGGTGAATTTGCGATGGCTGCTATTAGGTCTCAGAACATATTTTTTTATATCTTGTAGTTTCTTGTAGTCAGTATGGGAAACTAAACTGACCCATCTCGGTGTATATGCGGGTCATTTAAGAAGTGGAATAAACAGTAGTATCATTTTTTAATAAGGAAGAGTTTAAACCGATCAATAAATATGTTGTTTTATTCTTCCTTCATTTCATCAGGTATTTTGTTATAAAATATGTTTTTTATTGACATATAAAAAACACCTTTGGACCAGAACTGCACCTACATTTAAAATTTTGATAAGGGCAACTTCTAGTTTTAACCATCAAACACGAAAAATACCGTTAAAAGCATAAATTACACATTTTAAACATTCATCGTCCATTACCGTATTCAGAACTTCCAGAAGCTTCGTTGAAAAGCATTAAATAATTTGGCGGTGGAACCAAAATTTAATTATATTTCGGAAGAGCGTTTTGTTCGCGCTGGTTCGTTTCTTAAATTGTTAAGTTTACATATAAATTTACTTATATTTGGAGAGGGGACTTTGTCTCATTATAATCGAGTTGAATATTGTTGCTTTGTATGGTGTCCATGATAAATTAATAAATATGTTCGGGTCAATTCACACCAATTAGCTAGCCCCAAACTAGGATAGCCTTTACTATAGGTATTAGACAACGGGTATACATACATATATTGTATATTACATCCATGACTAGGAAACAAACATTTCTGCTCACCACACAAATGCAGCTTGATCAAATTGCGTCTCAATTTTCGGTAAAATCATTAGTGCGGTACGTAATCTTCAAATAGTCGAAGTACGGTTATAGTCCAATTGCGTTTCAGCTGATATTTTTTAGTGCGATTGCCCTCAGGGTCACTAACCACTTGGCCAACCGGTCATCAATATAATAAAGAAAATGTTTCCTAGAATCTAATCTATCTACGTTTTCATAGACATTCATGAATTGTATCATCGAATCTTTGATTATAATTGAATTTGGTTTGCGCTTGACTTTTGTTTTACTTGACCGAGGGTTTATATGTTTCGGTTGTGTGTATGTTTGTATATTTATACGTTTCTTATGCGCGTTCGAAAGCCTAACCCGCTTGATGGATTTTGATAAATGAGATATTATTGGATTCGTCTTGATCACGAGAGTACTATAGGATATATGAAGTGTCAAGAAAACCAATATGGCGGCTTATAGCTGCCATATTGTATTTCCGAGTTTGGGTTGGCCATAGATTCGAGGGGCAGGAGTTGGCTTTGTTGGTTGGGGTCGGGGAGGTGGAGGGCTATCCCCTGCTATCCCCGTCCCCCACGGATACGCTTAGTTTATGATATATTTCAAATTTATGTTTATTAAAAATCGACTGTTTGGTTGCCGTAACTAAAATAAAAGTCATCATTCATCATTTCAGCCTTTAGCAGTCCACTGCTGAACATAGGCCTCCCCCAAAGAGTGCCACGACGAACGGCCTTGTGCCGCCTCCATCCACTGACTCCCTGCGATGGCTACAATGTCGTCCGTCCATTGTGTGGAGGGTCTCCCTACACTTCGCTTGCTTGTTCCTTCTTTGGTTGCCAAAGGTGACCAAACATCCGGTTTATTATAAAATTAAAACTGAAATATCTCATTAACTAAGCGTTGCCTGTGAGGGTGGAGAGGTACCAGGGGCCAGCCGTTATCGCGTTAAAACTCCCTAAACAAACAAACAGTTAACGTTTAACTTTTATATAGGTACTAGTTTTCCCGCACGCGACTTCATCCGTACGGACTACTGTTTATCGCGAAAAAAGCATCGTATGTTCTTTTAGGATATTAAAAACCAATACAAAAGTAGGTATATCACCACACTTGATGTTTTTTGACATACTTGTAATTTCGTTTCCATGGCAACCGCTTTTTACAGCGAGTAATCTTTTTTTTCTTCAGTTTTTCTTTTTTCCCGTGGAAACTTACAATTATTCGGGATATAAAGTATCTTATGTTTTATTCCAGGGTGTAAGCTATCTCCATTACAATTTTCATCAAAATCCGTTCATCCGTAATCGCGTGAAAGCTCCCCAAACAAACAAACAAACAAACCAACAGACAACGTTTCGCTTTTATATATTGGTAAGGATGTATTGGTGTGAATTTTGATAAACCCATCGTTACTTCTAAAAAAATACACTTAATTAAAAATAAGCGTAATTCTAAATCATTGGCAGCAGTTTTTTTACCATAGACAACTGATTTATTATTATTACTCGCCTACTTGACATACTTGTTATTATTTCGTTTCCATGGCGTCGTCATTCCATTCGATTGGTTTACATTATTGCAATTTTCGTAGGGATATCTAACTTTTTGAAAAATAAAATAGTGCCCATGTTACTTGCTGATAATGTACCTATCGAAAGGAGTATTTACAGTATTTTTGATTTTATGCATTACAAACAAACACACAAAAAAACAAATCTTTCCTCTTTATAATATTAGTGTAGATAAACTGAGGCTGACCTTTTATTTTAGTAATTTCTTTCTTCCTGAAACACGACTAATTTTTATTTTCGGAAGCTTACATTCAAAATTTCGACTTCTTAACGCCATTTTTTTATTTTTTATTATTACTTTCTAGGCAATCATTTGATCACGATCTCACCTGATGGAAAGCGGTGATGTGGTTGATCTATAGATATCTATTCACTCTTGACTTGAACACACCTGGGTTATAATTTACCGGAAACACTGACGAGGGCAGGGCATTCCCCTCTTTGCAGTTCTTATATTAAATGAAGGTACGTAACGCTTCGTTCATGTGCGAGGTATTTCAACCATTGAAGGGTGGCCTTTGCCAATCGTCTAGTCGTACGATGATGGAAAGGTGATGGGGGAATCAGATTGGGCGGTTCTTGTGCACACTCTCCATAGTGCAATCTGTAGAATACCGACAGGCTTGCTACCTCAGGTCGATACGCCAGACTATCAAGCTTACTCTTTACCAGAGCGTCATCCCCAATGAGCCTGATAGCACGTCTCTCAATTGAATCCAAAGACTCGAGCTGATACTTGGCAGAACCATCCCAGAGGTGGCAGCAGTACTCCATACAAGATCAGACCTGTGCTTGATAAAGATTCAAAAGCTGTCCTTAACCTTAGACGAAATACCAAGTTTTTTTGCAGCTACCTTGGCTTTGGTTTCTATATAAGACCCAAAATTCATGTTTGATGTGAGTTCCAGATGGTCATCCAAAAGCTCCAGATGATCGCCTATTGGTATTGTTACACTTTGGAAAGACGGAGATCGGTTTAGAGGACTCTTTTTGGCAGAAAATTACACCGTTAACCGCGTACTAGCGTAAAATAGGTCCCACGCAAATCAAATGCCGTTCTAGCAATATGTCACTATGTCACTATGTCAATATGTCATGATGCAAAACAAAATGAAAATTGTCAAGTATGACAAGCTGAATTTAATTTTTGTATAATATTATGACAGTGATGTACAATATTATCAAATTTATACATAGATTACCCTCAATATTTTAAACAAGCGAAGTAGTCTGCTATGCCGTGGTGTTGACCAAAGATAATACAACCGTGGTGTTGACGTGTTGTAACGTATTTTCTTCTGTCTGGTAAAAGGATTGCCACAGGGAAATCAAATCTAGTGTTTTATTGTTGGAATTATGGTTGTTTTTGTATACTATTTCTAATATACATTAATATACTAGCTGTACCCGTGGCTTCGCACGCGTGGCCATTTATTTAGGTTAAAATAACTCTATTACTATTCCAAGACCTAAATTACCAATATACCAACATTTAAACAAAATTCCTTCAGCTGTCAACAAGTTTTTATCGATTGCTCGGCTTCTACTTATTGGATTGAGATAATAAGTACACCAGTTTTAAAGTCAAACCCTAAGCTATCTGACAGTTAACCGCATTGCAATCGGTCCATTATTTTTTACGAGATGCGTGAACAGGCTAACAGACAAACAGACAGACACGAATTTTAAAAATATTTTGTACATTTCAGTAGCTTATTTTTAGTAACCTAGATCTTTATTTTTTAAATATCTTCCTTTTACAGATTTTTTGGTACATACTGATTTAATAAGAGTAAAGATGCCTTTCACTCTTGGGCAGAATAATAAAAATATGTGTTTTATTTCATTATTATAATTATGCCTATAAAACAGTACCGTAACATACTTACTGACAGACTGACTGACTGACAGGCAACGTCCAGCCTAAACTGGTGGACCTATTTGTAATTTGGAAGAATATTCCTTGAGTATCCTAGAGTTGAATTACGGATGTAACAATAATCCGTAAAACATGAATACCAACTCCAAATAAAATACCCCTATCCTGCGGGGACCCTTAACTTACGGGTATGAAAAGTATCCAATATCCTACCTCGTAGTATGAACTCAAATCATGTCAAGTTTCATTAGAATTCATTCAGAAGTTTCGGCGTGATGCGCGTCCATGTTACAGACAGACAGAAAGAAAATAGACAAAAAAAATGGCCTCACAAATAATAGAACAGCCTCCAAAAAAAAATAATTACAAATTTTCTTCAATGTATAGAATTTAGTCCCATATCCCGCAGAAACCCTTTATTTTTTCGGTACAAAAAGGATTCTCAATTTTCACTCATTATTTAAACTATGACTGTGCCAACTTACATCAAAATACGTGCAGTAGTTTCAGCGTGATGCGTGTTCTTTTAAATAACTTTCAAACCCTATCTTGCGGGAACCCTTTAATTTATCGGGATGAAAAGTATTCAATGTCCTACCTCGTAGTATAAACTCAAATGATGCCAAGTTTCATTTCAATTTATTCAGTAGTTTCGGCGTGATGCGTGGCCAGAATACAGACAGACAGACAGAAAGACATCAATAAAAAAAAATTGCCTTCAGGATTGAATTAATAAAAGCCTCCAAAAAAAAAAAAAAAATATCTTCAATATACAGAATTGGGACCCCTATTCTGCAAGAACCCTTATTTTTTCAGGATAAAAAGTATTCTCAAATTTCATTTTTCATCATATAATGTCTTAGAAGAACATAGGATGCTTTTTTTCGCGATAAACAGTAGTCCGCGCGGTCGAAGTCGCGGGCGGGAAAACTAGTATATTATATTTTAACTGGAAGATAATGCTTGCAAGCATTAAGTTCGCCTATGTACCTATCTTATTTGTACAATAAATAATTTTCTATCTATCTATCTATATTTACTCGCGTTATTTATTAAAAAAGAAACACAAAAAGTACTGGTTGCAACCATATTTGCAAACACGATATAGATAGCAAGCATTTTGAAATACTTTCGAAGAGCTCAAAAAGTATGTACGAAATCCATAGTGTATGTTCTAGATATAATACTTGTTTCTGTTTTTTTTAATTTAATGCGCGAGCGTCAGTGAATACTGTGCCGTCAATGGCGGGCAATCACATAGCAATACTAGCAATACTAGCACTATCGGAAAAATCCGCGTAGTGCGTATAGTCGAATAGCAACTAAAACGTTGTGATTATATTCTCTATAATAGCAACCGTCCGGCTAGCCGTCAGTCGAGCCGCAGCCACAGAGTACTTTGAATATACCGGAGATATGGCCGCAGCGCTCAGAGCAGCCGGAGCGGCTGGCCGGCAGCCGCTTCGCAGTGCGTATAAAAACTATTTTCGGACGACTGCCCGCGTTCTGGCTAACGGCAAAGTGTGTAGGTATCCTAAATCTAGTGGTTTTAATATTTTTGAACACTTCTAGATAGATTAATTATTCTGAGAATACATCTAGCTAATCATTAGTTACATATTGTTTTTTTTCTCCAAAAAGATCAAATGACTGCGCAAAAGATCGCAAGGGGTCCTTCACCAACCACGCCACTTTTTATCCAACTAGCCAAAGCAAGGGAAGGTTAATAAGTTAGAAAATTCATTACGCAATTAAACATAAACCGACACTAAAACAAAACTTATTAACTTAAAACTTATCTTATATAATTATCTCTAAGTCTAAGTAGGTACCTACATTAGAGATTCGCTATGTACTTACTAAGCTATTAATTTTCAACATAATCTTATAAAATATTTATGTGTACTTAGGTATCTACCTTTTTATATGTAAAAACATATTTAACTTTTACAATGTTCTAATATTACTACTACTAAAACAGTAACAGGTCCAATTCTGTACATTAAAGATATTTAGAATATTTTTTTGGAGGGTACTCTATATTCAATACATTTGATACTGAAGCCAAAACTTTTACTTTCTTTTCATTTTTGACTGTCTGTCAGTCTGTATCTTGACCGCGCATCATGCCGATACTATTAAATGAATTCAACTGAAACTTGGTATGATTTCAGTTCATACTACGAAGTGGGACATTGGATACTTTTCATCCCGAAAAATTAAAGGGTTCCCGCAGGATATTGGTTGAAAGTTATTTAAGAGAACACGTATCACGCTGAAACTACTAGACGGATTTTGATGCAACTTAACACAGTCATAGTTTAAGTGATGGGTTAAAATTGAGAATATTTTTTATCCCAAAAAAATAAAGCGTTCCTGCGAGTAAGGGGTACAGAGATTTTGAGGAAATAAATCTCTATCTATCTATCTTAAACTTATAATAAAGCAATATGAACGAAAAACAAAAATGGTCTAGGGTACTTAAAATAAGCTACTCAACAAGAATAGAACATTTTGAAAATTCGGGTCTGTCTGTTTGTTTGTTAGTTTGTAAGTTTGTCTGTATTTTTGTTCGCGCATCACGTAAAGACTACCGGACCGATTAGGGTGCGGCTTTCACTGTTAGATACGAGTAGCTTAGGGCGCTTGTCTTAAACTGGGGTACTTGGAATTGCAATCCGATGAATAAACACCGAGCAATATATCAAAAAATAATTTTGAGCGCTAAAAGAATTTTGATGTTGGTATATTGGTATTTTAGGACCTAGAATAGCACATAGAGTATTTTTAACCTACAGAAATGATAACGCGTGCGAAGTCGCGGGCGTCAAATGTTAAATTCATTACCTTTCCCATTATAAGCCGTAGTTGGGCAATAAACAAAAAAAAATAGGTACATACTTTACCTATTGTGGTTTCTCGTAAACGTTTATCAACACAAGCACTGGAAAATAGTATAAAACAGAATTTGAGCTCCCCTTTCCATGTATTTGCACCGCCTTGAAATATTTTTATTTTTATTTACAAGTAATGTACAGAAAGACTCAGACATTATATTGGAAGGTACTTTTTATTAATAATTTCATTTTCTACTGAACCCTACACTTATTCCTGACCTGACCAGACACATCCAGACACGCACATGACCGACTCTATTGTTGTTGTTTTTTAATAACTTAAGAAGTCTATGAATTGTTTGAGATGAGTACTAGTAATGTGCAGTTGTCTATCTCAAAACTTTACTTTGGCGTGCGCCTTCTGCGTCACGCAATGCGGCGGAGCGCTTTTGCATCCGCCCCACTGTCCGTCCTGTGACACTGTAGAGGTCAGTTTTAGACCAACAGCACATATCCTTTCTAAAAAAAAAGTTGTCTATGTTCGTTTTTTTAAAAGTACCTAATTATTGCTATGTAGAGTACGGAACTAACGTACTTGTACTATTATTTATTCTGTGACTAATGTTTGGAGATGAGACAATGTCAGTTTTAGTTCCATTGACCCTCAGTGGGGGCGCTTTGAATCAGCACAAAGAAGGCACGGCAAATATTTGAGGGTCCATGAAAGTCAGCTTTATACGACGATTTTTTCTTATAGCTTCTAACTAAGAATCTGTATGACTTATAAAATTCATTTTCTAAACTAATCATACTACATATATATATATATATATATGTATAAGTTTTAGTATTTGTTATTATATATATATATATATATATATATATATATAATAACAAATACTAAAACTAGTGGGTACAACTTTGATTGCTTTTAAATGTTTTTATTTTTTATTACAAATCCACTACATTAAATGGTTGAAGAAGTCATCGCAACTTGACTAGTTTATTTTCTAGTCGAGTCGAGATATGGTTAACAAGCCGATAATTAAAATAAAAACAAATCAGACGAGAGCACTTTTTATTAGTAAACTTTGTATCACGCATAATTTGTTTTAGTCCGTAATTATTTATAATCAGGCCATAGGTCGGTCTATTGGTAAATAGGGGCTGCGTTGACTAGTAACTAAGTGTATGCAAGTTTACTTGCTCTAATTAATAGGTAGAAAGTTATCAAAGACACCTATTACAACCGTAATTTACTTCGTCTACCATATTTACCTGCAGAGGAACTTTTATGTGTTACTTGCTCGTGTTGGTACTGACAGCTGCCAGTGCTAAGTATCAAGCTCCAAAAATATTTTTAAAGTTTATCGTTCCGGGTGGAATCTTGCAACTTAAATTTCGAGCACTTTTCGATTAGCTATCCAGCTGAAACTTTCAGGGTAGCTCAGAAATCAATAGCAATGAATTAAAAAATAAAAGTTTTTAAATTAGTTTTTTAATCTACATTTAGATAGATAGACAGATTAACTCTTTATTCGACACCACACATTTCCTGCTTGTTACTCGTACATGTAGTACTTTTTGTATATATTTTATATGTAAGTAATTGTCTAACTCTACATTATGGTTCAGTCATAGACTTGCAGTGCTGTGATCTAACTTTTTGAATATATTTTTTAAATAAGTTATCTTGTCTCTGTGATGAGTTTTGGTATGGAGATCTCTACTTACTATTGATACTTTTTATTGCGATAAACTGTAGTTCACCTGGACGAAGTCGCGAGCAACAGCTAGTTATATATTATAATTTGATGATAAAATGTGTGTTGATCTTTACAAAAATGAGGCATAAGGAATCTCTGCTGCTATCTTTATTAACAAAACCAAAGCTCTTAAAATGTCTAATATTGGTAGTAACATCAACCTTACGATCTAGGGCAGCTGAAAAATTGTTCGTCGACCTACTTCCATCGGTTGCATCTACTGATTCTTTAACACGGCATGTCCCAAAAATGGCAGATACTTTATAATAGGTTCTCCATAAGACAGCACGTTCCTTACTGGCTCGAACCATGATGCGAAGAATGACAGAACAAACAGCCAGAAGATTGTTTTTACAATCCAATCCAGTACGTACAAGCTGGAAAATATAAAGTGTGCATTAGAAAACGGTATGGCTGTCCCATACCGTGTCATGTTTTAATTCGGGGAAAACTGTTCAGATTGGAATGACCTCTCCTTTCTTATTGAAATGCTTCAAAATAATGAAGTGGAGTGAATGCCTAAATGGAGATGGACAAAAGGTATAGCACAAGATGGAAGGTGGAATTAGGCAGTCACAGAGTAGGGGCCATGGAAAAATTGTAGGGCAGAAGCTCCTGAGTATGGTACTCACATGTTATGATATGTTCGGTTCACGCCGAACTTTGTAGGGTTTTCTTTAAAGCAGTAAATACGGCCGCCTTCTAGGCAGTTTTCCATGTACTTGTCGCGGTCTACGTCTGTAATGTCCGTGTTAAAGATCTCCTGCTCTTCCTTGTTTAGCTTTCCCTGGATGCTGTCGTAGTTCGGACAGGGGAAATTCCATGGACGCATGGTGAAGTAATGAAGGACCTTGAGCCCTTGACTGATTCTGTTCTGGATTCGGATCATACTGAAAATACCAAGTTTTTTTAATATTTCCAGTGTTCAATGGCAAATCGGAACACTAGATATCTAATTATATAAAACAATTTAGTCAGGTTGGCGACACCATTTATAAATCAAGAACGGCTTGACCAATTTTTATGATCTTTGATATGTTAGATTTGTCTCCGCCCCGAATAGCACAATAACGATTAAATAACCATTAAAAACGAACGGAAAAAATATGGCAAAAAAATCCTTTTCTCATACATTTTGTATAGAACGGCTTTTTTGATGATATCTCCTAAAATGAATAGAGGGGGAGTTTGAGGGGGTTTAGGGTCGGGGTTGTTAGTAAGATTTTTAGAGGGGACGGGGGTGGGTGGAAGGGGAATAGTAGGGGAGGGGTTAGTGCGGGTGAAAAGAGGTGAGGGAGAGGGTGGTGAGGGTTAGGCAAAATCTGTACGCGTGGAAATAAAGCTAGTTATATGATACTTCTTCTCACTTTGCAAGAACTAACTCGCAAATTACAGTTTTTTTTAATTCTTCTAAATATGTATATAAAGAAGAATTATAATTATTAATTATAGGGTCTCAGTTTAGAATAAGACCCCTCCCAATCCTCCCGTGAGTGTCGTAAGAGCGGACTAAGGGAATGCACACCGGAAGATGGGCACCAGCGTCCTCCGAGTACACACATTTGTTACATTGCGGTCACCAATCCGCCTGCCAAGCGTGGTGACTATGGCAAAACTGAGATCAGAATGATACAGCGGTGCCAGATTGACTACCAGTACATCGAAGTGTTGAAGTGTATGTACAGCAATGCCAACATGACTGTGTCTTCAGGATCGGAGCACGAATTCTATCCAGCTGCAAATAGGGGTGAGACAGGGAGACGTTATTTCTCCGAAACTGTTCACCTCTGCACTAGAAGATATATTCAAGCTTCTGAACTAGAACGGATATGCTATTAACATTAATGGCGAATGCATCACTCACCTTCAATTTGCTGATGATATAGTTATCATGGCAGAAACCCTGGAAGACCTAAGCACAATGTTCAGTGACCTCAATATTTATGTAATAATTTTCTAATGGAAACATTTGTGTCACGGACGAGATTCGAACTCGCACACTGTGCCTCAGCGCAGCACATGCCTTTACCAATTCGGCCACCGAGACCTATGCGTCGTCATCCAAATCTTTCCACTAGCTTCTTTTTGAACCCGTCTTATGGGGACGGTAACGCTATCTATTGGTCGTATTACGAACTACCAACCAAACACGGCTAATATTGATTAACTTCGTGTCTGAAAGATAACGCCTCCCAAATATTTTTTTAATGTTGTTAGCAGTTAACGCCTGCTTAGCGTAAATATATATATATAATAATTTTCTAATGGAAAAATTTGGGTCACGGACGAGATTCGAGTGATGACCTCAATATTGTTTGTCAACGGAAGGGTCTTAAAATGAACATGGGTAAGACGAACATCATGTCAAATGCCCATGTCGTACCCATGCCGGTTTATGTAGGGAACGATATTATCGAAGCTGTTAATCACTATGTCTACTTGGGTCAGACGATCAAACTGGGTAGATCCAACTTTGACAAAGAGGTCAACCGACGAATCCAACTGGATGGGCAGCGTTCGGGAAATTACGCCACATCTTCTCGTCACAGATACCGCAGTGCCTCAAGACGAAAGTTTATAATCAGCGCGTGTTACCAGTGATGACATACGGCACTGAGACGTGGTCGCTAACTATTGGTCCCAGACATATTAAGCTCAAAGTCACGCAGCGTGCAATGGAGAGAGATATGCTTGGAGTTTCACTACGTGATAAGATATGTAAGGAGGAAATCCATAGAAGAACCAAGGTTATCGACATAGCTCTCAGAATTTGCAAGTTGAAGTGGCAATGGGCAGGCCATATAGTTAGCAGAGCCGACAACCGCTGGGGAATAAAGGTTCTGGAATGGCTACCACAAACAAGCAAGCGAAGTGTAGAGAGACCACCCCCACACGATGGATGGGTGACATTGTAGCCATTGCAGGGAGTCAGTGGATAGAGGCGGCACAAGATTGTTTGTCGTGGCGCTCTTTGGGGGAGGCCTATGTTCAGCATTGGACTGCTAAAGGCTGTAATGATGATGATGTATATATACCGAATATACAGTTTCCATCTTCATAAGCCTAATCTTGTTTAATAGGTAATTATGGTCAAATCGAACAATATTTCCAAAATAAACTAAAAATTACTTTGAAATCGCTTATTAGACAGGCTCACGGAATAATGAAACTGTAAACACCCTCCTTCTAATCTCAGTACATCTCGTTAATCATTAGTTCGTAGGTATGCAGATGTATACCTAACAACTAATGATATGGTTGTAGAAACAGATGGCGTTAGTGTGTAGTATAGGTACTATCTTAGAGTTTTTGTTATAGTAGATACTTAGGTACTTACAACGTCTTCTGCCCCAACAAAAACATCAACAAGTCAATGCAGTAAGCCGGCAGCATATGGAAGAAGATGCGCCTGAATTCGTGCAGAGTATAGTTGGTGGTAAAGTCCCCATTGGGGTACCACAGGGGCCAGGCCAAGGGGTACTTGCGACCGTATTCCTTTGCGACATTCAGCACGTCCCCCCAAGTCGTTGGCTTTTGGTGACCGATGTTGAGGTTGTACACGGGAATCACTTCAGCTCTGGAAATCGATATACATATAAAAGCAAAATTGTAGGTATGAGCAAACATGAGGCTTTATGAGTATATGTAATATGACTGTTTCAGGAACTTCTTCAGATCTGTGTGGTGGACCGTCTTTAGTGTGTAACGAGGTCAAACCTCTTTCGTAATAATACTCATTTGATCTCTTAATTCTTTCATAATCCATTTCATTCCATTTGATAGTTTGTCATTATTCATGCTAAATTCAAATAACCTGTCATTCCGATTGACTTTAGCAAAACTGAATTGCACAAAATAATATATTATAAAATACATAAATAAGTTTATAACAACTGGAGACTTGTAAATAAATATAATAATTCCGTCGTTAGTATTCGTTTTGTTTGAAGCCGCTGTTTATGGTCACCTCCTCCTGTTCCTGTGCTTCCAATAGTTCCTGACCCTTTTATGTTGTCCACTGAGGCATGGTCCCTGGGCTGGTGGAGCAAGCCCAAAGCCTGGGACCGCCTCGTGACAAGTGTAAGATAATCTCTATTTTAATTTTTTATCAAATAATCAGATTCTGAATTCTTATATCTATATACACTATAATAAAAAAGTGACTGGGCTTAATTGGCATGCTGAGAGGGCGGCCGTACGGCGGGACGGCGCTGATGTGGTGAACGAACCTGTTTACCACAGCTGATATAGTGCAGTGTGATAGCGATCGCATAGTGGCCGTGCGCCTAGTTCAGGGTGATCGCAGCCTACTAATGTTTAGCGTGAGGATAATCAACCGGAATTTACCCAATGCCTTGCGCAGATCAGTGCTGTGATAGAAAACTCTGATATGAAACTCTTTTTGGAAAAGAGCTTGCGGATTATTGTAGTGAGCAATCGTTACTTTGTATAGACCTAGAGAGGCTCGATTCTAATACATACACGTATGTGAGTGAGGCACACGGTACGTGTCGGTGGCTCGATCACTTTATTGGGACTGAAGCTGCGGCTGGTCTGGTGACGGACCTGCATGTGAAGTATGACTCATTCTGGTCGGACCACTTCCCTCTAGTCATTAATTGTAACTTTAATCATATTAGACGTAAAATAATTTGTGATAATAATGTAAGGAAGAATGTGCAGCATTTATGGGGTAATAGAGAACAAGAACAAAGAGTTATGTATTCAAAATTTTGTGATGTAAAGCTAAGTGAAATATTAAATAAATATAAGGATGATGTGGATTGTTCGAATACGGAATTAATGTGTAAAAATAAATATCATTATAAATATATTGATGACTTCTACTGCGATATTGTTGGTACGCTGCAATCAGCAGCAGAGCATAGTTATGAGTACAAAAATTGTAGTAAGGGGCATAAAGTAGTTGGGTGGAATTTTCACGTCCGGGACTCGCATGTTAAGGCTAGAGAGAAGTTTTTATTGTGGGTCCAAAATGGTAGGCCATGCTCGGGATGAGAACATGATCACTATGAGAACATGACTGCCTCGCGCAGGGAGTTTAAAGCGACACTTAAGTATGTACAAAATAATCAAGACAAAATAAAAATGGAAGAGCTGGCCCGACATCGTAGTAACGGTAATTTTTCTGAGTTTTGGAAGGAAACTAAAAAGTTAGATAATAAGTCCTGTTTACCTGTAACTGTAGAAGGCGAGAAAAATAATTAAATTATTGCAAATTTATTCCGAGAGAAGTTTAACGTGACACAAATCAATAGTAAAGAGCAAGCGAGTCAGGGCTCGGAGACTTGTAACGTAACTGTAAAGCCGAAACAGATTGAAATAATTCTGAGAACCATGAAGCGTGGCAAGTCTCCGGGCCAAGATGGTCTTAGCATAGAACACCTGTTGTTTGCGGGCCAGCATATATGTGAGGTGCTAGCGCAGTTTTTCACCCTCTGCGTGAGGCACTGCTGTTTACCTCAGGTACTTATCCGTTCGCTGGTTGTACCTATTACGAAGAATAAAACGCGAGATATCTCGAGCATGGCCAACTATAGGCCTATTTCACTAGCAACGATAGTGGCCAAGGTGCTTGATCGAGTTTTTCAAACCTATTTAGTCTCTTCAAGTGTTGGCGGTGGCCAGTTTGGTTTTCGTCCACAATTATCGACCGATATGGCGATATTCTCTTTGAAGCAGGTTGTTGGTTATTATAAACAGCATGGCACTACTGTATACGCCTGTTTCCTGGATCTGAGTCGTTCTTTTGACACACTCAATCATGATTTACTGTGGAGAAAACTGTATAAAACTGGTGTCTCGGCTGAAGTTGTTGATCTTCTTGCGTACTGGTATCGTAATCAGACCAACAATGTCAGGTGAGGTAATAAATTGTCGGACTCTTATCAGAAGTCTTGTGGAGTGAGGCAGGGGGGCTCACATCACCCGACCTGTTCAACACTTACGTGAATGATTTGGTTGTGGAACCGAGCAGCACCCCAGTGGGGCTCGGATTGGATGGCAGATATGTCAACAATCTGAGTTACGCTGACAATATGGTGCAGCTCAGTCCCTCGATAAAGGGTTTGCAAAAACTCGTAGCAATTTGTGAAAGGTACGCGAAAGACTTATAATCTTATTTACAACGCAAAGAAGACGGAAATGGTGGTATTTCCATCGGGTAAGGGACCGCAAAACATACCCGAAGTTTGTCTTAACGGGCAACCTGTTGGGATAGTGTACCTGTTTAGGTACCTTGGCCACATTGTAACTTCTAGCCTTAAAGATGACGCAGATGTTGAACGACAACGCAGAGCTCTTTGTGTTGTAGGCAACATGATTGCTAGAAAGAGAGAACGAGTTGACACTTTTAATGCAATTCAAAGGAAACGTATAGCATCTTTCATCTCCAGAGTTGACAGGTGTGATAATGTAATCATTAGAAGTCTGGCAGATAGACTTATACAGACAGCAACATATAGACATTGGGTCGACATTGCCACCTGATAATTATTATTAGTAGGTATTTTTTACAATACTTGAATTTTGTTTTTAAGATTTGTGTTTGTTTATTATTATTTTTACAATATGTGTGTAATTTTAAGCTTCAATATGGACTTGTCTGCAATAAAGAATTATTATTATTATTATTATTTATTATTAATCTGTACATTAAATATTTTTTGAAAATTATAGTTGAGATAAACTTAAAAATTGGTATGGAGACCAAAACATTTTATTTTTTATTTTTGTGTGTCTGTCTGTCTGTCTGTCTGTCTCATTAAACACGCATCAGGCTGAAACTACCAAACGGATTTTTATGCAACTTGGCACAATCATAGCTCATGTTATGAATTGATATTTAGAATACATTTTATCCTGATAAAATCAAGGGTATCCGCAGGATAGGGTTTTAAATGTATTTAAAAGAACACATATCACGCTGAAACTACTTGACATATTTTAATGTAACTTGGCACAGTCAAAGTTTATATATTATTAAAAATAAAAATACTTTTTAGAAAAAAATAAAGGGTTCCTGCGGGATAGGAGTCCAAAGTTATGTTAATTTGAAAGTAATAAAATTATACATCCGTTTTTAGGGGAACCGTAATTTTGCCCTACCCGCCACGAAGTAAAATGGTGCAGTGGAATCAGGATAGGCTCTTAACCCAGAGGTCCGTGGATCGAAATCATGCGCTTTTAGAAATGTTTTGTTTTCATATCTTATGCGTTATTTTTACATTCTGAATCAAGTTTTGTTTGAAAACAAGCAGATAAACATATACAGACAATTTTGGGTTTGTTATATCATGATATATTGATAATTTATAACACGTTCTCGACGATGCCAATGTTTTATAAAATCATCCAAATCGTTACTACAAAATAGTAATTCCAATAATGCGGATTATTTATTATACAACTCAAAAACAGAAACCAATTCTGTCAATTTACTTTGTATCTTTTTTACTTTGTAATTTCTGTTAGTTTTACCTGAAGTGCATGTTTTCAAAGAAATAAATTATAATTTATAATTTATAATCCCTCATAAAAGCGCCCTCTTGCGGCTGTTTGTATTGGTAACCAAACTGCCTACTGTATTACATTTTGTACTAGCAGAACTCTCGCAGACGTGCGTGGAGGCAAGCAACGCGGACCCCCGGTCGCCCGCGTAACCAGGGTTTCTTCCGTGGTGCTCTAAAGTGAGGGCAGACGTCGTTGCGTATTTAGAAAATATACTCCTACACAAAGCTAATGACGTCAGAGACCGTGTTAGCTTCGGGTATGTTTTCAAATCCAGAAAGCTAAAATGTACTCTTCGAAAGTATACCTTCACCCAAAATTTATGACGTCACTGGCCGATCTGAGATCGGCTTTACTTGGTACTTTCGAATTTAAGATTTCAAGCGACATATTTTGAAAATATACCTCCACACAACGCTACTGCAACACATATAGATATCTGCTTCCCGACATGGTGGTGATAGGTTAGAATAATTTGCGAAGAAGGCGGGTTAGAATGAAGACTGTAAGTCTGTATATTTGTTCTTTGCATGACGTAAAAACTACTAAACAGACTGCGTTGCACTAGTGGATAGCATTGGGTTTGCCTTAAAGCTGGGGTACTTGGTACCTTAATCCGATGTTTAAATGGCGAGCAATCGAAAAAAGACTGTTTGATAGCTGAACGAATTTTGAAGAAATGTAGTATAATATTGTATTTTACGTCCTGGATATTTATACTTTTCGTCCTGGAATAATACGTATTTTAAATAAAATGACCACCTTATTTGACTTGACCAATTACCTATTTTGATTGATTTAGATTTATCAATGGATGACTCGCGTGTAGACACAGAATAAATAATAGTACAGATGACATGTGAGTCATTCATTGTTGAAGAGAGATTTATCATACATGAATGTATGTATTATATATTAAAGTGAGCAATAAAATCGCCTCAGCTGGCAATGTATGGCAGCACGCACGGCAGCAGGTTTACAAGGCAATGAAATATGGTATCATCTATTCATCAAAGTCAAAGTCAAAGAATTTATTGTAAACTAGTTTTACCCATGGCTTCCCACGCGTGGTCATTTCTCTAGGTTAAAAGTACTCAATGACTATTTCAAGACTTAATACCAATATACCAACATTGATCAAAATTCCTTCAGCAGTCAAAATGATTTTATCGATTGCTCGGTTCCTACTGATCGGATTGAGATACCAAGTACACCAGTTTTTAAGTCAAACTCTAAGCTATCCAACAGTGAAAATTGCATCGCATTCAGCCTAGTAGTATTTAAGTGATGCATGAACAAACAAACAAACAAGCAGACAGACGCAAAATTTATAAATGTTCTATTCTTGTTCAATAGCTTATTTTAAGTACCCTAGGCCTAGATCATTTGCTTCTTAATTAATGTTTCTTAATTAACATTAGTATTCAAGGAGAAATACATGAAATATTATAAAAAAAATGAAATTAATAAAATTTAGGAAAACTAAGTATGCTTTGTGTTTGAAAAGGAAATTGCCCTTTCATGTGTCAACAGAGTTAAATCTCACACTGGAAAAGGAAATACCTTCTGACTCTACCGGTGCTTCAGAAATACGCCCGTTAGAGAAGAGAGCACCAAGAAACTCTACGGGGATTTAATTTTTTCCATATTTAATAATGCTTTATTTTTTTTTCAAATGTCATAAATTATAATAAGACATATGTAAATTACAAATATAAAAGATAAAAATGTCAATGAGATGACCCACAATCATCAAACAATCAAAACGGTAAAAATAAAGTAAAGTATATTGTATAAAACAAAGTGACATCATTTCATGATCTCATGGCATGTTGTAGTCATGAGACATCTTAGAATGTACTTTTAACATTTTATTCACTTATCGTAAACATCGAAGTTTACTTATTATTATCATGGAGCTTGCAGATATCAGGCCATGCATTTCTGTCATTATTATAATCATTTACATCGTAATATGCTTTCTTTATAAGATTTACTTTAACAACATTTTTAAACCTGTGCATTGATAACTGATCAATGCCGTCAGGTAACTTATTAAAAAACCGTATACAGTTCCCCATATCGTCGTTGGCGAGCATGAAGTCATTAAGTGCAAAAAGCTAGTTTGTAGATAATCGCGTTTTAAAGTTTTTATGTTCTTATAATCGGCATAAATGATCAACGCTTATGGTTAAAAAAATGGTTTCTATGAACAAAATATTGATACTTTTACCCTGCAGCCTATTAACAAATAAAATATTTGGAACGTGACTGATATATAATAAATAGTATGATAGTTAAATCTATCATTTTCAAAAAACAATAAATTGAGTTGGTTTTGCTTTAATTTATAAACTTTAGTTAGGTTTCGGAGAACGTAAACACCGAAAAACGTGCGATTACCTTGTTATACTTAAGATCTGCTGGTGAGTTTTACCGAACCACAGAATTGCATTAAATTCAAAGTTTTTCCTCCACCAGAAATAACTAAGAGCAGTTAATAGCGCAGTGCTGCCCCAGTATTTGATTAAACGTCAGGAAAACGATTGTCATAAATTACTCAAGTACCGTTAGTTAATTTTGACAGACAGATTTTTCACTTGACAAGTAGTTTTGTACTTCTGACATTGTTGTATTATTGGATATACTAAAAAAACAACTCTTATTATCATTCCATAAGGTAAATAATGGGCTTAAAAACACTTTGACATCATGAGCTCATTTTGCCTAAAAATTACACTTAGTGACTTCTTGCTCTCCAACGACGATATATGAACCACTAAGTTTCTTTAACCGAAATCCAGACATATTGACGTATAGTTTTGATAAAATCTTAACTATGCGTCGATCATTATATACATTAAAACTGATAGGTTCCATTCCATTGTAACATTTTCTGGTCGATTAAGTATGTACGAGCAACCATTGAGTTATATTTATATTTTTCTATCTATACTTATAATAAAACTGTAATAGGTCCAAATTTATACGTTGAAGATATTTTGTAATATTTTTTTGGAAGCTGTTCTATATTCGATACCGAAGCCAAAAATTATTTTTTTCGTTTTTGTCTTTCTTTCTGTCTGCCTGTCTGTATTTTGGCCGCGCATCACACTGAAACTACTGAATGAATTGAAATGAAATTTGGCATGACTTGAGTTCCTACTATGAGGAAGGACATTGGATACTTTTCATCCCGATAAATCAATGGATAGGATAGGGGTATTTTATTTGGAGTTGAAATTAAAGTTTTCCCGTTTATTGTTACTTCCGTAGTGCACCTCTAGGTTACTCAAGGAATTTTCCTCCAAATTTCAAATCCCTAGGTCCACTGGTTTAGGTTGTGCGTTGTCTGTCAGTCAGTCAGTCAATCAGTCAGTCAGTAGGTATGTCACGGTACTGTTTTATAGACATGATTCAAATAATTTAATAAAACACATCTTTTTATTATTCTGCCCAATACTGAATATGAAATTTGGAGAAATATTCCTTCAGTATCCTAGAGGTGAACTATGAATGTAACTATAAATTGTAAAACATGAATACCAACTCGAAATAAAATACCCCAATCCTGCGAGGACCCTTCAATTTACCGGTATGAAAAGTATCCAATGTGCTACCTCGAGTATGAACTCAAATCATGCCAAGTTTCATTTGAATTCATTCAGTAGTTTCGGGGTGATGCGCGTCCAAGTTACAGACAGACAGACTACAGACAAAAATGAAAAAAATATCAGTTTTGGCTTCAGTACGAATAATAGAATAGCCTCCATTTTTTTACTAACTATCTTTCATGTACAGAATTTGGACCCATATCCCGCAGGAACTCTTTATTATTTCGGTATAAAAAGTATATGTGATAATTTTCTAAACGAAAAATTTGAATCAGGGACGGGGTTCGAACCTTCATCATTCCGTGCCCCTGCTCGGCACATGCCTTTACCAAGTTCGGCAACCGTGACAGGTACTCTATGCTTCAAATTTATCGCTTCGTCTTACGTGGACAGTAACGCCATCTATTGACTGTACAATGAACTGACCAACCGAACACGGCTAATATTACAATTAACTACGTGTCGTAAAGAGAACGCCTCCCAAATCAAATGTTTATATGTTTTTTTGCATTAGCGCAGAGGCACAAAATGATGCGGGTTTGAACCTCGTCCATGATCCAAATTTTTCGTTTAGAAAATTATTACATATGTTCTCGCTAAGCAGGCGTCGGCGTCAATGCTTAAAATCATCTAAACATACAAAACATATCCTTTATTTTCACTTTACATTCAATTCATTTAATAGTTTCGGTGTGATGCCTAGCCAAGATACAGACAGACAGACAGACATACAGGCAGACAAACAGACAGACAAAAATGAAAAAAAAAACTGTTTTGGCTTCAGTATGGAATACAGAACAGCTTCCAAAAAATGTTTACAACATATCTTCAATGTACAAAATTGGACCTGTTACAGTTTTAATATAAGTATAAATAATTTGTGACATATGTAAAAATATGAAGAATTAACATGTATGAAAAAAACCCGTAGAGTTTCTTGGTGTTCTCATCTCTAACGGGCTTATTTCCGAAGCACCGGTAGAGTCAGAAGGGTATTTCCTTTTCCAGCGTGAGATTAAATTCTGTTGGCACATGAAAGGGAAATTTCCTTTTCAATCTCAAAGAACACTTGTACATTAATTTTGATTGATTTGATCTTTATATAGTTTTTTATATATTTCGCCTTGTTCATGATATGTTAATTTTGACTAGTAAAAATGCTATTAATTTTGCCTATTTACAATAAAATACTTTGACTTTGACTTCGACAGATACGAGTATGACCAGCCCACTGCCACTTCAGC
This sequence comes from Alsophila aescularia, assembly GCA_946251855.1. NCBI lineage: Eukaryota > Metazoa > Arthropoda > Insecta > Lepidoptera > Geometridae > Alsophila > Alsophila aescularia. The sequence goes on from OX276380.1 coordinate 35,149,834, forward strand.
TTACTAGTACTTAGTTAGTACTTAGTCAACAACTTTGGTTCTCAGCCGGATCACCTCATTCCGGATACGATCTTTCAGAGAAACTTCATGCATAGCCCTTTCCATAGTCCTCTGAGCAAACGTAAATTGGTGGATTAGACGTACCGTCAGACCACGAAAAAAAACCGGTAAATCTTTATTTTCAGTAGTTATTATCATACTAGTTGTATCCGCGGCTTCGCACGCGTGGTCTTTTCTTTAGGTTCAAAATACCATAATGTGCTATTCCAGGACCTATATACCAACATTTGAACAAAATTTCTTCACCGTCAAAAATACTTTTATCAATTGATCGGCTTCTAATTCACTGGATTGAGATACCAATTACACCAGATTGAAATCAAACAATGAAAACCACATTGCAATTGGTCCATTAGTTTTTACGTCATGCGTGAACACACAAACATAGAGAGACAAACAGAAAGAAAGACACGATTAACAAAAAATATTGTTCAATAACTTTTATAAGCACCCAAGAGCATTTTTTTCATTTGAATTCATTTAGTAGTTTGGGTGCAATGCGCGGTCAAAATACGGACAAACAGACAGACAAAATTAAAAAGTGAAATTGTTTGGCTTCAGTATCAAATATAGAGAATGATTCAAAAATTTTTTTTTTTTACTTAAATATTAACATAACTTTGGATCCATATCCCGCAGAAACCCTTCACTTTTTCGGGATAAAACGTGTCCTAAATTTTAACCCATCATATATAACTTAAGATAGTGCCAAGTTGCATCAAAACTTGTCCATGAGTTTCAGCGTGGTCTTTTAAATAAGTTATAACCCACATCTTGCGAGAACCCATATTTTTTTTGAGATGTAAAGTATCCCATGTCCTACCTCGTAGTATGAACTCAAATCATACCAAATTTCATTTGAATTCATCCAATATTTCCGGGGGCGTAAAGCGCGGCTAAGATACAGACTGACAGACATCCAGACAAAAATGAAAAAAACATAAAGTTTAGGCTTCATTATCGAAAATAGAGTAACTTCCAAAAAAAGCACTATATATTTAATGTACAGAATTTGGACCCACATCCCACAGAAACCCTTAATTTTTTCGGGACAAAATGTATTCATAATTTTCACCCATCTTATAACCTATGTCTGTGCCAAGTTGCATCAACATCCGTCCAATAGTTTCAGCGTACTACGTGTTCTTTTAAATAATTTTCCATCCCTATCCTGCAGGAACACTTAATTTTTTCGGGATGAAAAGTATCCAATGTCCAACCTCGAAGTAAGAACTCAAATCATACCAAATTTCATTTGAATTCATTGAGTATTTTCGGTGTGGTGCGCTGCCAAGGTACAGACAGACAGACAGACAGACAAAAAAAAAAAAAAAACAGTGTTGGCTTTAGTATTGAATATAGAATGACCTCTAAAAAAAAACATGATAACTTCAATTTACAGAATTTTGGACATTATCCCGCAGGAACACTTTATTTTTCGGGATAAAAAATCCTCAATTTTTACCCATCATATAACTATGAATGTGCCAAGTTTCAAAAACATCCGTCTAGTAGTTTCAGCGTGATACGTGTTCTTTTAAATAAATTTCAACGCCTATCCTACAGGAACCCTTTAATTTTTCGGGATGAAAAGGATACTATGTCCTACCTCAAAGTATGAACTCAAATTACACCAAATTTCATTTGAATTCATTGAGTATTTTCGGCGTGATGCACTTCCAAGGTACAGACAGACAGACTGACAGACAGGCAGAAGACCAAACTTACAGTTTAAGCTTTAGTATTGAAAATAGAACGGCACCAAAAATAAAAATAAAACTTAAATTAACAGAATTTGGGACATTATCCCACAGGAATTCTTTATTTATTCGGAATAACAAGTATCCAGAATTTTAACCAATTATATAAACTATAACTGTGCCAAATTGCATCAAAATCCGTCCTGTAGTTTCAGAGTGGTAAGTGTTTTTTGAAATAACTTTAAACCTCAATCCTGCGGGAACCATTTCATTTTTCGGGATAAAAAGTAGCCTATGTCCTACCTTGTAGTATGAACTCACATCGTACCAAGTTTCATTTAAATTCATGCAGTAGTTTCAGCGTGATGCCTAAATACTTATAATAAAGCAGTAAGTAACAAAAAGTCTGCATAAAAAAGATAATAAAAAAAATGGTAAAGGGTAATTAAAATAAGCTACTAAATATGTTTTTTAAAACGTTTGTTTTTTCAACCATCGCGTAAAAACTAGGGTTTGTCTTAAATATTATTGTACTTGGTATCTCAATCCGATGAATAGAAGCCCATCCATCGATAAAAAACTATTTGAAGGAAAAACAAACTTTGATGAAACCAGTTTCCCCAGTTTTTTATTTTTTCTTAGTATAGCCACACCAAAAGGTTACGATCGCGCTGCGATCAAGTTGCGGTTTGTTAGATGAATCAGGGGGCAGGTAATTGAAACCTGCCACAACAAGTAGGTTAGGTATAGTAAAAGGTATAAAAATGGGGGGTATATGTATTTTAGTTATTATTTATTATAAAAAGGTTAGTTGTAATGTCACGTGGTTCTTACTCGTCATTTTCTTTTCTCTGTGGAGTCTACGCGTATGCCTTCAGTAAAATGGCTCAAAGAGTTTCGCTCGCAGTCGGTGTTTTTCCTTGCCTTTTTTGATTAGTGTCTTACTGGTATCTACAGGCTACGGTACGAGCTAAGACCATATGAAGGTTCAGAATAAAGACGTGTTAAATTAGGTTATCTTAATTAAATGCATTTCAAGTACATTTAATTTGTCAGTTGAGGAATTAAAAGCCGATGGTTCGAACGGTTCCATAGTGCAACTTAAAATCAGACGATACCGGGTTCGTTCCTAGGCTCCGCTCCGCACCAATGACTTTTTAAGTTTAGTTATAAGTTATATTATTTAGAGCGGTTATCCATCGCTCCGTGCTTCGGAGGGCACGTTAAGCTGACCGCCGCGTAGGCGTTGGATTGGCCGTGCGGCCAATGACCCAATTCATCGTGATCTTCTGCGCTACGAGCTGCGACCTTGTTATACAACAATTTCTGTCCATTTAAAGGTTATCTGGAAGAGATCACTTTTAGCGATAAGATCCCCCCCATGGTGATTATTTTCTATGTGTTTACCAATGTCCGTATCTTTTTTCTTGGTGTCAATAAAGGGTTAATCTATGTATCTATCTATCTACCTTTAATGTCAAATGTAGAGCAGTAGATTGAAAGAATGTCATTGTTTTCGATTTCAGCGTGCACACTAACCTCTCATTCCTCATCCCCTCGATCATGCCAATGGCCAGTATCGCGTTGATGGCCACGTCGACCGGGATGACTTGCGCTGTAAGGCTGCCGTCACAGAGCATGGTGCGGATGACGCCCTTGCCAGCGGCCATCGTAATCCCCACGGGCCCATTCAGGTTGTCCACCCATCCCTGCACCGGATCCTTGTACGACGGGCATACTGGAAACAATAAATTGCCAATGCAAATGTTGTTTCAAAATCATTTGTTATTGAAGCATATTTCCACCATATTAGGATATTATTCAGATTCAGACATTATTTAGGTTGTTCCATATTCATCCTATGACGTCTCATCCAACTATATTTATATATATTTTCCTTACTCAACCGATTTCTATTCTTTTCTCAACCGATAGCGTTTTTTTGATTTTCTGTTATTTATTTATCTAGGTTTGCAGCTGTATTTTGTTTTCAAAATACTTACCTGAAACGAAATTTAGCTAATTATGTCCGTCAAAATAAGGAAAATGGCATATTTGTTTTTAATCAAACATCGCAAACCTACGTTTTTTTATGTTGTTAGGATTCTTGCGAGTAGTTTATACTCAAGTATGCAACACTGAAAACCCTGTGCTACTGGTGATCGAAAATCTGGCACATGTTTCAGTTTTTTCGAACGTATACTTGTGTAAAGCAAACTAAAGGGGTTTGGGTAAAAGTGGCGTCACTTCCAAGTTTAGCGACTACTTATGAAATTAGTATTATTAAAAAGAGCTCTTTAAGTAATCAGTTTTTATTTCTACAGTACAAGTCTAAACTATATCAGAGCCGATATATTCGACTCGAAATACAAAAAAAGGCTAACATGATTTATCAAACATGTCATGTAAGTAATACAAGAAATTCTTTACGTATGGGCCAAAACTACCACTTAAAATCCCAAAGCTAACCACAACTGCCTACGATGCACCTTGACAAACAACAATCGAGGCTTGGACTAACGACTCATGGCGGTACAACCATCACAATAGTGGTTTAGCCAAATTCCATAGACCTATGAATAGGAATCCTAAGGAGAGAAGGGTCGAAATTCATTCAGCTGCAGGGTACTGGTTTGTAGTCTAAACTCTCGGCACTTACCCAACGGCATATAGAAAAAAAGATTATGTTATGTGCACATAAAAAAAAACTCCAAGACCTGGTGTCAACAATGAACCTCCTGAAGTTACTCAGGGATAGACTACCTCGGGCTTGAACAAACTGTGCCATTAAGTAGGAACAAGTTGTTTCTCCATAATGGCACAGTAACGGCTTCCTAGCCGTAAGGAGAATTATTTGTCTGGGATGGACAGTGTTTGGTAAACTTCGTCAAATTTTGTCGTCGTTCATACCACAGTACCTAAACGAAAGTCTTCAATGCGTGCATCTTACATACGGTGCTGACGGTGAGACTGCTCCATGAGGTCAAAATTGCTCAGCTAGCTATGGAGAGAGCTACATAAAAGGCTTGGAGTTTTTCTGAAACTCCACAATATCATGATTCTACAGAGAACCAAATTAAGCGAGATAACTCAAAGAATTATTACTAGCAAGCTGAAGTGGTACCAGCCTGGTTGTATCTCTGGAAGAACCGAAAGCCCTTGGGGTAAACGGACGGAAACAGGATTGGGTGCCCGCTGGCCAGGTGGAGTGACGATTTGCGAAAAACAGCTCAGCTTTGAATCGGGCTCAGTGGAGTTCACTTGGAGAGACCTACGTTGAGCATTGGATCAATATAGGCCGATGATGATGAAAGTTGCTTACGGCCTTTGTTTTTTATCTTATGATTTTACGTGGTAAGTTCATAATCAGTCGTCGTCCGGTCGTATTGAAAATATATTGTTAATATTCGATTTCAAGTAATAGGTTAGCTTTAAAACCATTCGCAGACTTTCGGAGTTGCCACACGTTTTTTTTCCTTTCCAGGGGGAGGGGAGTCTCCTTTCTAATAATACTACTCCCAGACTCCCAGCCCATGGAGACGCTTTGTTTTTTTGAAACGTGTATCGTAATATAACTTCTAAATAAGGTTTTTGGGGTCGATAGGGGTTGTATTATGTAGGGTTAAAGTGATATTTCTAAAAATTACACTCACAGCACTCGCATCATGGGGAGACTAGACGTAGCAAAAGTACATTTAATTATAAATAATAAATAATAATATATTCGGGACATTTCCACACCAATTATCTAGCCCCAAACTAGGATACCCTGTGCTATGGGCACTAGATAACGGATAAACATTAGATAAGAATATGCTTAATTAATTATGTTTGGTTATGTTAGAATACTGTCCCAGATCGGAATTTATATCCAAAAATTCATGTGGTAGGTACTTGTCCGTCTTACAGAGTATTATGTAGAAAGCCGAAGATGTTTTTTTTTGCTAGAGGCGCAGAGGCAGCATTTCATTGAAAACCGGTATAATAAGTGTTAAACTTAACTATTACTAATTGTTTACTTACATGATATAGTCATAGTATCGTTTTATTTCCATGTCTTAACTGTATGTTCAAATCCTTGTATCTCAGCTCTAATATTACTTAGAGCATAGGTAGTTTATTAATTCCTTAATGTTTTTTCGTGCAGGACTACAAAATAATAATAACCGCTAGGATGATCTCATATAAAAAAAAGACGCCACTCTCCGAATAAAATTACCCGAACCCCAAGATAAAATTTAAGCTCAACCCCAGTCTCCAAGTCCATTGATTGCGGAGGTACAGCTAGTCAAAAACGGGCAATTTTTTCAAAAATGTGAATTTTTTTTGGTTGGGTTATTTCCAAGACAAATACTGGCTAAAATAATGATCGTACAGAAAATACATGATAAAAGAATTTACAGAAAATTAACTTAGCTTCAGTTTGATTTCAGAATGGTCTCATCAACATTTTCGGTCTCACTTTGCTCGATCTATTTGAACATGTCGGTACAGTATTTTAGAACGTATGAATTTATTTATACATTGCTGGAAATTTCTCAAAATTTTCGCGTTAGCTTCGCTCGCCTTTATTGTTGTTTTTCGGTATGATTATACATTATGTTTAGTTTTATAGTTTATAATAAATAGTTCAGCATTTTCACGATCTCTCTGCTCTCGATATTTAATCATTCCTATTAATACATAAAATAGGCAGCGCCAAAATTCGGATTGGCACCGGCCAGCAAAAACTCACGCTACACCACAGCGACACCTCTGTCAGATATTCAACCTCAAAGCAGTAGTTAGCAGTAGCATTTCTGTGTTTCGGTTTGAAGGGAAATGTTTCCAGCTAAATTACTTGGCAATGATACTTAAAAACCAATGTTACAGGGTGACAAGCGCAGTGCAGTGACCCGCAAAATTATTCAACCAAAGGTCTGGGTGACACTGCAACTGTTATGGGCAGGTGTGACGCTTACCATCAAGCGAGCTACCTGCTCGGCTCGTCAGTTACAGGAAAAAAACCCATACTTATACTTACTTATACCATACTGTATATTAGTATATTACTTTATACCATACTGGTGTTATTTTGGTCAACATTGCTAGGTTTATATTAAAATCTGAACTTATAAAACAAATTAAAAATTTGTAAAATTCCTGGAATATAACAAATATGGATCATAGGTAGGGGTAATTCCGGAAGGTTTCGGGGAACCCTGCCTGTAATATTTTTCAATTTAAAAAATATTTTTTTACCTCCTGTATAGCACAATAATCTCCTTACCTACCTTACGAGGCCGCAAGGTAGCAATGGCCAAGGTAGTTCAACACATTTAACCATAATAACTTAACTAATAGGCCACAGCAATTAACCGGCTCACCTATGCTCGGGCGAGTGATGACAATAGGCAAGTCAGCGTAAGCGTTTTCCACTACGTTCTCTGCTAACCGCTTGGAGAATGTGTAGCAGTTTGGATGAAGACCGAGCAGCGAAGGTGTTAATAGCTCCAACTGCTTGTCATTCAACCACTCTATCAGCTTCATCACGTTCTCGGGCTTCACTGGCGGCGGGTGCAGCTACGCAAATAATTGGGATAAGCATAGACCAATATAGGAATATGCTTATAACCAACCTGGGCTAAGTCAGATCGTAAGTTTGGCATTTAAAAATTTTCAATAAGTGGGACGATGATGATTTAAAATTGTTAAATCATCATCAGCTCATTATGTTATCAAAGCAAGTCAGGCATTCCAGAAATTTCATCAATAATAAAAGTAGGTATTAAAAGTTATTTATAATCTTTATACTTCTAATAAAACTGTAACGGGTCCAATTCAGTACATTGAAGATAATTAGAATATTTTTTTTTGTGTACTCTGTATTTTGTTTCATTTGTATCTGTCTGTCTGATCTGTCTGTCTGTCTGATCTGTCTGTCTGTCTGTCTGTCTGTCTGTCTGTCTGTCTGTCTGTCTGTCTGTCTGTATCTTGGCTAGACATCACGCCAAAACTATTAAATGAATTTAAATGAAACTTAGTATGATTTGGGTTCACACTACGAGGTAGGACATAGGATACTTTACATCCCGAAAAATTAAAGGGTTCCCGCAGGATAGGGGTTAAAAGTTATTTAAAAGCACACTTACCATGCTGAAACAACTGGACTGATTTTGATGCAACTTGGCGCAGTCATAGTTTATGTGATAAGTTAAAATTAAGGATACTTTTTATCCCGAACAAATAAAGAGTTCCTGCGGGATACGGGTCCAAAATAATGTTAAGCATGAAGTATTTATTTTTTCAGATGGTACTCTATATTCGATTCTGAAGCCAAACTGTTTTTTTGTCTGTTTGTCTGTCTGTCTGTCTGTGTGTTTGTCTGTATCTTGACCACGCATGGCACCGAATTTCTGAATGAATTCAAATGAAACTTGGTATGATTTGAGTTCATACAACGAGGTAGGACATTGGATAATTTTCATCACAAAAAATTAAAGAGTTTCCGCAAGATAGGGATTGAAAGTTATTAAAAAGAACACGTATCACGCTGAAACTACTGGACGGTGCTTCTGATGCAAATTGACACATTCAGCTATCTATACTTATAATAAAGCAACTTGTACGAAAAAGGCTGTACAAAGAGATAAATAAAAAAATGGTCTTGGGTACTTAAAAAAGCTACTGGACAAGAATATAACATTTTTTTGAATCGTGTCTCTCTGTATGTTTGTTTGTTCACGCATCACGTAAAAACTACAGAACCAATTGCGATGCGATTTTCATTGTTAGATAGCTTCGGGTTTGATTTAAAAAGTGGTGTAATTGGTAACTCAATCCGGTGAGTTAGAAGCCGAGCAATTGATAAAAATATTTATGACGGCTAAAGAAATTTGATCAAATGTTGGTATATTGGTCCTGGAATAGCACATTATGGTACTTTGAACCTAAAGAAAAGACCCCGCGTGCAAGGCCGCGGGTACATCTAGTAACTATATAAATTTTACCATTGATTATCATCAATGGTAAGTAAAATTATAATTGGCGTATCTAGGGTTCTGTGTCCACTGCAGACCCCGGCACCAATTTCACGAGCATGTCTATCTCGGATTCTTGGCAAAAACCATAAAGTTCCTGACCTACGTATTTTCTTCATACTGTATCACGAAGGGTTTATTTGTGCACAATGTTATATTGTCGGGAAAATGTTACTGAATCGGATACCCTACTTCTCAGATGTAAGTACTACCTATAGAAATGTTTATACCTAATCCTTACCTCTTCTCCCAAAAATTCATAGTCTGGATAGCAGAATGCAGTCGACAGGTGGACGAAAATAACCAGATTCTTCAACCTCTTCGCAACTTTGATAGTCCTAAAAGTTCCCGACGTGTTAATGTTGACATTGTCCCTAAGGGGAGCTTCCAGGCGCAACGTGGCAGCGAAGTGGAAGAGCACTGATACTTCTTTAGACAAGTTTTCTATTTCCAGATTCAATAACCCGAAATCTTCGAACAGTATGTCCCCTTGTATGATCTTCAATTTGTTTAGCACACTGGGCCGCTCGTTTCTTATGCGGTCGAACAACTGAAAATAAAATAAATGGGATTTTAGTACCTACTCATTATAACCTTTCGCGAATTGAAATCATGATCTTGACTATTTGTGAACAGAATTATCAAAAGAGTATTTTCAAAAAGGGATTTTATCGAGATATTCCTTAGGTGTTCACTAAACCTGTTTTAATGAACAGGTAAACAGATAACAGGTAACAGATATCTTCTATTTATTTAAGTACTTATAGAAAGCAGTAAGCCTAAGTACCAAAAAGTCTGTACAAAGAAGTATTCTCTTTGTCTGTCTGTTTGTATGTATGTTTGTATGTAGTTCACGCATCACGTAAACTACTGGACCTCTTGCATGCAGTTTTTACTGTAGAATAGCTTTGGTTTTGAATTATAATCTGGTGTACTTGGTATCTCAAATCGATGAGTGGAAGCCGAGCAATCGATTAAAAACTATATATGACGGCTGAATGAAGTTTCATGAAATTTGGTATATTGGTACTTTGGTTTTGACATAATATACCACACGAGAAAAGGCGCGGGTACATGGAAGACCAATGGATATAGACAACGCAACAAAATTGGCGTATAAACCGTCGGAGTAGACATCTTAAGCAACGAGAGGCATGCTGTATGTGCGGTTTACACGCGTGCTTTGTGCTGTGAAGAGAAGAATGGAAATATGGCACCCTATAATATTAGCTTACGTGTAGACATAGTAGTACAATAGTAATAGTTCAATGGCTTTGCGTAAACCTCGTCTCCTTCCATCAATACTCACGGGCAATCGCTGAATGTCCTCTATCCGTTGAGCTACAGACTTTCCTCTCTTTGGCCGCATGAGGATGTAGATGTTGCCAATGTCGGGCACCGTGTACAAAAGCTTCTCTATGAGTACCTTACCCATGAAACCAGTGCCTCCTGTGACCAGGATGCTTCTGCCTTTGTAGAACTCTCTGATGGAAGATGTCGACTCCATTTCTATAAAAAAAATATGAAAATTAATAAATCTCATGTCTTTGATGGCACTGACTCACAACTTCCTAACAGTCGGACTTTTGGAAACTGTTTTTAGAATAAGAGCTTGATGTTTAAAACAATGAAATATTGTTCATCACAGGGAAGGGCATAAGCTATTATTTTCTTTTTACCCCAGAATTATCATTAGCACGTCGCGGTCGCATTTACATATTAAGTAATAATCAATATAATAACGCAAAAGGTAAGCTCATTATTTATTTTATTTTATTTTTATTTTATTAAGGCGCAAACAGTTTACAATAATCTTAAAATAAACATACTAAACAAAAAAAAAAAAGTACACCAATGAAGATGCCACTAATAGAAACATTATATTACGAGTAAGAACAGAACGGCACTCAAAACCAGATAATAAAAAAAATATATATATAATAAATTTAGAATTTAAATTTCCGGCTTAGAGACGACGGTTGTGCCATTATTGGTCTTGAGCTTCGTCAGGTGGGATCTACTCAATCGCTGGGTGAAGACTTTTAACCCCCAATTTTGCTCAATTGCCTTTCCTATTCAGCGAGTATTTGAGTGTCCGAGATTTTAGACTTCCCACCCATACGCTGCAGCTTATAAAATTTAGTTCCTTCTTCCCTAAGGATTCACACAACTTTTTAGAGATTCTCATCCACGTCATTTGTAGTTTCCAAGGCAGCGAATCGATTTTCCAACTTAAGTTGGAAGTGTTCTGATCCAACACCAGCTTGAGCAGGTTAGGTCGGAGCGGAGACTTTACCAGATGGCATTTTTCAAGCTTGTGGTCGATATTCAAGGAGCCTCGGACAAGTTGGTGATCACTATCGGTATTGAACCTTGTGATCACTGAGCCATCCCTGAATATGTGCTTATTTTCCATCATGATGAAGTAATCTAATTTTTAGTCACCGTGTCAGGGTTTTGCCAGGTCCGATTCCTGTGGGTTTGCTTTTTGAAGAAAGAATCAATCAAAAAGAAACCCTTTTTTTCCAGTAAGTTAACTAGCATTTGTTCCATGTGATTCTTGTCTCCACAGCCGTGGACCTATTTTCAATTCACTGCAAGTCTGTATTCCCACTTTGGCGTTAAAGTCTCCCATTATAACGTTGTAGTGGTCCTTGTGGTGTTATGTAGGACTGAAGATATATCATCAAACATCTCTTCTACCTCATCATCCGAGTGTGCCGAGGTCGAAGCGTAAACCTGTACGACCTTAAGGCTATCTTAAGGCCTTTCAGTCAGCTTCAAGAATCAGGTACGCTACCCTGGTCGGTACTTAATACTTCTACAACATTATCAATGAGGATTTTATTGACGAGGAACCCCACGCCACATTGAGACCGCTGATCGCCCTCTTAGAAATAGAATAGGTGGCCCGATTCGAAGGTTACTGTATCCTTCCCCTCTCTTCGAACCTCAATTTACCCTAAAATGTGCCACCTGATCTCTCTAACTTCCGTCTCGAGTTGCGCCATGTGCTCGTTAAGCCTTATCAGTCGTCCATTTTACTTAACCAGAGTCTTTTGTTTTGATTTTTGGTAGCTCACGGTAGCCCGGGGATTCTTCACACCCCCTGCCCTGCCACCGCCACCTTGGTCAGGACTAGCAGGGCGACCGGGAACTGGGGGCTATTTTTTGGTTTTGTCTTGCATAGAGTTTTTTCCTATAATCGTCACGTTGGGCATGCGGTTTGGCGATAGCAGGACGTAGCTTCTTGCACCGGTGACGCTGATGCCCGTCACCAGCCTGTGTCATTTGTCTACGATTGTTTTTGGGATTGTTATACCACTATTTGTCGGTCACCAGAGCTTTGTCCCTTATCCAGCAGGATAACCGCGTGCAGGTGAGGTTGGCTTGGAGGCTTTGTGCGTGCACAGGTAATTCGCGTTTACCCCTCCACAAATTAAATCAATTGTTAACCTACACTGACCTAACGTACTACTGTTTTTTTTTTTTTTTTTTTTTTATTTGCCCCTGATCTAGCCAAAGCCTTGGTTGTTAATTTAGGTAGGTAAGCTGCAAGAGATTTTATGTTTTGATACTTATCTTCCGAAACTCTAAAGAAATACCTATCCAGTCAGTTTACCACAATCTGACCACCGTGCCATTTAAGGATATTATAATAATTATATACACCACGAAATCAAAAATAATAGTAAAGCGATCAAAATAATAGTTGTAGGAAAGTAGGTAAACTTAATTTTTATCTTGTCGGATGTAGGATAGAGTAAAATGAAACTAAAAAAAGAAAAAATGAACAAAATAAAAATATGTAGCTTACTTCCGCCAAAACTGTAAGTCAGACAAATGATAAACATAAATCACAACAAAAAAAACCCCACGCTAAACAAACCCTACCCAAATTCAACTATCGTAAAATGTTGACTCGTTGAGTGCTGGACTGAGAGAACCATCTCTCAGTCCAGCAATTGACCAGTCAACATCACCCGAAGATGCCTCGTGCAGAGGCGAAACACGTGTCGTAATTGATGTCAAACGTTTGGTATTTGGATCGAGGTATATGTTTTTTGTTGTGTATATATATTATATGTATATAAGTGATTTTTCTGGCCTCCAGGCCTTGTCTTTCAATTCATTTATATTTTACGATAGCTGTTTTTTAGTAGTAATTTAATTTTACCATTTATCATTTGTCTGACTTACAGTTTTGGTGGAAGAAAGCTACATATTTTTATTTTGTTCATTTTAAATATGGATTTCCGCAAAATAACGCCTGAATCTATCAACTATAAAATGAAACTGTGCTTATAATTGAAGAAAAATGCAGATGTCACACATGAAACACGATAGATAGGCCAAAAAATCAAATACAATACACAATCTAAACCTTTGGACCTAGAGATTTAAAATTTGAAAGATATATTCCTTGAGTATCTTATAGGTGCATTAAGAAGTAATTTTCTGAAATTTCATCTTTAAAGGGGTGAAGTTTGCACGCGGACAATGCTGCGGGCCGAGCTAGTATAGATACAAACCTACTGCATAAAAAAATGTGGTTTATAAATTAACTGCCATGGTTTCATGTACGTATCGCCCTCGATACAGTTTTATTAAATGTATGTAAATAATATTATGAAGGGAGACCCTCCGATCTCTTTGAAGCGCAAACTCATCGACATGTGTATCCTGCCTATTCAGACCTGGTTACTTACTGAATGTCCCGACTCAAAGTTTGTCAAAGGGCAATGGAGCGCAACATTCTAGGTATAAAACGAATTGATCGAGTTAGAAATACTGTTCTGCGTTCCATGACAGGTAATGCAGATGTAAGAGAAAAAACTGCAAAGCTAAAATGGGATTAAGCGGATCACGTGAGCAGGATGCATCCCGAAAGTGGGCAAAGATCGCCACACATTGGGTACCCAATAACAGACGAAGGCGTCGAGGCTATCCAATGCAGCGGGGCGACGCTACGATTTCAAAACTTTTGAAGGAAATTGGCTTGGATTTGCAGAAGATAGAGATAGATGGAAGGAATTGGAGAAGACATTAGCCCAGCAGTCAAGTGGGACACTACAGGTTAAGTAAAAAAAAGCAACTATGGGTACACAGTACAGCCTCATTTCCCGAATGTTTTATCAAACACCAACACTACCATTATTCTAGGGTAACTACACTCAGACCAAATATTACTAAAACATTTAGTCTGAGTACTTAAATGTCATTTCAATAGTATTCCATGATGAGTTTTACTTAAAATGTATAAGAAAGTATATCTCAAAATCCGTGAAACTCAAACGAAGCGGAGGCAGGGTAAGAATAAAATGACAATAAGTACAATATTGAATTTTTAAATCATTACAAACTATTTCTGTGAGATGTTTCTGGGCCTATGTCTCAAGTCCCAACAGTGGGGATAATGATGTAAATTAGATACTTACCTACACCACTAGAATGATTGAAACATACATGATATAGACAGAATATATACTAGACTGGTGCATAATGCCATTGCCAAGAGCAATTGTAATCTATCTGTCATGACATTAAGCATTAAGATCACCAGTTAATACTGCTGTATATATTAGTTTAAAAAATACACCATACAACATCTTAATATTGTACCACATTTGTCGGTAAATTAACTTTAATAGCAACACTTTTAGACAAGCATCAAAGCGTATGTCACTTGCCATGACTTAATAATGCCACATTTTTAATAGAATTGATCAATTTTAGTGAGCTTTTGTTCGGAAACCATTTCACAATGTTAAAAATAATATAACGACGGCCAGATAATATTTTTGTAGACCTTATTTTAAATATTAAGAGTCAAACTAAAAAAACGGTATTTGCTGAACAACAATTTTTTATCTTGGTATCATTATGTTTAAAGTGCTACGAAACTCGATAGTGACGTCATTTTTGTAGCTCGATCTCACATCATTTGGCGAGTTTTTGCGTTCCGAATACCAATTCAATAAACTCGATACAGCCTAAGTGAAGTGAGGACGGTCACTCAGTGACCGCGCTCACCCAAACGATGTTTTTACAGAATTGCTCTGCACAGTAAAAAGTATTAGGCACGCCTATAACTAATTATATCTTCAAAAGTGTTAATCATTAAAAAAAAACGATTATTGCTTAGTCGACACCTTCCTAAAGTAAGACAAAAGGAGATAAAAAAAACCTGAACAAAGTACGACGACGGATCTCTAAAAATATTCAGGCTCTTTCACGTAAAAAAACTAGCGAGCTTTCTTATGAAAATATTAGGAAAATAAAGAGATGCCTAATTAATACCTTTGACCAAAGCTGCACTCTTCGAAAAAAAAGGCAAACGAATAATGGGATTAGGAGATATAAATGTAGGTTTAGTGTTGTATACCATAAATTGAAAACGGAACAAAAAAAATACGTGTATGCTTAACCCAGTTTTTTATTTACCTTTGCATGTTAGGAATTGCTCTAAATAACATGCTGATACAAAAAAAATCCTTACTTCCATATCCACATATCATACTTTTTTTTTTAGAAAGGATATGTGCTGTTGGTTTATAAGTTATAACTGACCTCTACAGCGTGGGGCGGGTGCAAAAGCGCTTCGCCGCAATGCGTGACGCAGAAGGCGCACGCCAAAGTTAAGTTTTGGCCACTTGCTCAAGGGGGTACAAACCTCGGCTTGGACAGTTGCCATTGATTACGGGGGGGATCGAACTAAACACCCCTGGATCTCTACTGTTAGTTATTGATCGAGGGGGCCCTGATGAAAAGCCTGGAGCCCTTTGAATTAATTGCATAACTGACCACCGATTACGTATACACCTTCGAGAAGAATCGGCAAGAAAGTCGAAGGCGAATAAAATCGACTTTCATGGTTTTGGGTAAAGCTTTTAATTTCATAATCTCGTAGTAAAGTATGCTTAGTTTTTAATCGATTCCGAAAAGGAGGTTCTCATTCACCTAGGTATAATTGATTTTGATATTTGTATTGTTTCACTCCTTTATCATCATCAGCCTTTACTTGTCCACTGCTCGTAAGCCTCTTCTATATATGCCACTGAGCTCGATGAAACTGGATGAGGAGAGCTGAAGACCGAGACCTTTTATGAGGGTGCGTAGACAGATAGGTGTATAAGGTATCGGAGATTAGAAGCTATACTTTTTACCAAAATTAATACGAATTCGGCTTTTAGTTCAAAATTGGTAGTTTTGTCATGACCATCTGTCTGTATGTCAAGTATATCACAGCCATTTTATTCAGACACTATTAAATATTGCAATATTGCGATAAATAAACTACGTAAGTACTATTATTTATTCTGTGGTTGTACAAGAAATTTAGCACATGTATAATTGTATAGGTAGATATTTATAACCTCAATTTTTTATTTAGTATGGCTTCAAAAGTAAAAAAGAAAATACATGTACAATTAAACTATAAAATTATAATGTGGTTGCGTTAACAATTTTTTTCTGTTTGGTTACGTTTACGCAAAATTAGACTCTAAAGCGACAATTTTTCTTGAGCTGTGTCAACCGTTCCTTACAGCGAATAATCAACATTTTACAGTTTTCCTGAACAAAATTTCTATTTTCCGGATAAAAAGTATTCTATATTTTATTCCAGGGTATAAGCTATCGCTATTCCAAATTTCATCAAAATCCGTCCATCCGTTATCGCGTGAAAGCTCCCCAAACAAACAAACAGACAACGTTTCACTTTTATATACTGGTATAGATTATAAAGCCATGCCTAAAAACTCCTCACTCTACAGAAAGGTCATCGACTGTTTTCTTATTTGTTACTTGTTTTGTTAATTAGCGGATTGGGTTGATACATAATATTGTTGTACTTTTGTACCTAGTTAACTATTGGCTGTGTCTTGTACTGTTTTTTATTCTGTGGCTCTGTGAGAGGTAGAACTCGCGAGTCTGTCTTTGCATAGCTTATAAATAAATGTTCACCGAGGTTTTTTTTTCATTATTTTCCACCCCCTCACATTTGTATACTCTTTGCCCCTCACACCCTTGACCCCTTGAAGTTTATGAACAAAATATTTGAAGAAAGAAGAAGAAGAAAAATCAATAAACAACATAATTCAGTCATTTTTGAAAATTTTACGAAATGTCTGTAAAATTACGAACTTTTACGAAACGTCTGAACCTATTTACTTAATTCACTTAATTTTTTTTTTTACCTTTTCAACCTCTATTTCTCAGCCATTATTTTTTTTTTATTTTCTTCTTTGTACATACTTTTTCGTTCCTTTTGCTTTATTACAGGTATAGATTTAAGTATAGATCGTATAATTATGACACTTTTTTTTTAAGTGAAACTTCTTATGCGACTTCCAACAAGGTTGCGTTAAACGTTTAACGCTACCATGGAGGCCTTCCAATTTCCATTTCCACATTACGAAGTTTCACTTCTTCCGCGCGGAGGGACTCCACGATCGTTTTTTTTTTTAGATTCATTCATTAGTTTCAGCGTGATGCACGGTCAAGATACACACAGAAAGGTAGACAGACAGACACAAAAAGAAGTAAGTTAAAAACGTTAAAAAAAGGTTTTATGCAGTAGCTATGTCATGATGAAACTTAGAACAGGCTATCACAATTAAATACGTATAATTACGAGTACAACATTTCATGTCTGTGCTATTAACCTTTGAAGAATTCACTAGTCAGGACCCAATCCTGAGTGCAGCAACCATGTTATGGTAAAACTTAAAACCAGCTATCATAATAAGAATCGTACACAAAATTTTGTGTCAGTGCTGTTGACCGCTGATGAGTTCCTTTAAATGGAGACCATGACATCGTAAAAATTTAAAATCGGCTTTCATAATGAAATGCGTACACAAAATTTCGTGCCCGTGCTGTTAACTTTTAAAGAGTTCCTTTGTCTGGAGGAATCCTGGATGTAGATTCAGGTCATGCTTACCATAAAAATGCATTGTCATTGTAAATGAGCCAACATGTAAAAATACAACTCCGTAGTATAAGAGGAAGAGGTTCTAATTCAACTTGCAAGATTTGACCTAAATAAACATACATACTCGTACATACATACATACATACATACATACATACATACATACATACATACAAACATTGCAAGATAAATTAAAACTTAACAAAAAACAGTATAGGCTTCATTATATAAATAATGACTGTGTTAAGTTGCATCAAAATCCGTCCAGTAGATTCAGCGTGGTGGTGTTCTTATAAATAACTTTCAACACCTATCATACTGCAACCCCTTAATTTTTCAGGATGAAAAGTATCCCTTGTCCTACATACTATACTGTGTATATATTATTAACTCAAATCATACCAAGTTTCATTTGAATTAATTCAGTAGTTTCGGCGTGATACGCGGCCAAGGTACAGACAGACAGACAGACAGACAGACAGACAGACAGACAGACAAATATGAAAAAAAGCTTCAGTATAGAATAACGAGGACCCTCCAAAAAAAAAACAACGTATCTTCAATGTACAGAACTGGACTTGTTACAGTTTTATTATAAGTATATATGGCATATACATATATAGGAATTTCAAAAGAGACATCTATTCCATTAATGTATTTTTTGTTGTTTATTGAGTTAATAAGAAAAAGTTAAATGGAATATTTGTAGTTCCATGATACAAAGTTCGCTATATATGAAACCTCAGTACCTAAATTCTATACAAATTAATTGTAATACCATAGTTAACGATTAAGATTTCGTCGTTTTAATTTTTTCACCTAATCATCGATCCAACAAAGAAAAGTGATTGGTCATCGGTACACGAAAAATGATGAGTACTTTTGTTGGGTAAAAATCGATTAAGTTGTGTACTTACTTTTCAATCAAAGTTGCGCGCACGGTCTGAAGACAGCTAGAGTGGAGGAAGCTTGCTTGGAAGGGTACACAGGTACAACCTACCAAGATTGCCTCTCGCGGCTTACTGACTTATAAACTTCATTGATTGAGTGTGAGACCTGCGCCTGAGCAGCCTCAACACGTAAACACCTTCTATCTAAACTGTAGTAACCTCTCGCTTGTGTTGTTGTTCGTACTTGCACTATTAGTTATTCTAAGGTTCCGTATAATTATTATGAACTATCTTTCGCCCGCAACTTCTTCCGCACGGACTACAGTCTTTATTCCACCATAACTTTTAAATGCCTGAACAGATTTAGATGTATGGGCTATCGTTAGAATCCTTACATCCCTTTGAGTAGCATAGGCTATTTATTAATAAAAAAAAACAAAACTAGCTTTCCCGCCCGCGACTACGTCCGCGCGGACTACACGAAGGTCAGAATTGGATGCAGCAGGCACATGATCGCCGGAAATGGAGACAAAGAAGAGAGGCCTATATCCAAGAATGGATTACAAGAAGGCCTCCATAATGATGCTGATGATAAACAGGTAAATGTCCATACAGGTTTCACTGTAGGCTGCAAACTTAGCAGAAGATGGTGGATTGACCACTATGTCAAAATCTTCAATTAGGTAGGCACCTTATCTAATATTGCTAAAACCATTCCAAGTCAATTGTAGGTCGATATAAAACAGTAAAAAAAAAAACCTTAAAATAAAATGAAAAGAACGAGAAGGTCAAAACAATAGTGTTCGCCACTTCAATCTGTTTATGTGTTAATTTCTCAGAGAAGTCGTCGTTTTGTTTTGTGTTTTAAGATAGCAGTAACTATTTCAAGATGTTTTAATTGAAATATATTCTAAAAACTTAATTATTTTTACAGAAATTACGTTTAACTATTGTAATAATAATTCAATCTCCTTAGTCACCTTTCCATGCAAGCGTGACTTTTTTAACTTTGTTATTGTTAGGTATAATTATAGTAATAATAATTAAACTAAAAAAAAAACTTATCTATTGTAATACTAATACTATGCAGCTTAACACAATACTTCACAACTTTATTAAGCTTCTGAAAAAAGGCAATAATGGTGTCTCGTTGTTTTTTTCTTTATGAGTAGGTTCAGTAAAGAATTTGATCACTATTTCACTACGTAATATTGTTATTTATTCTTTGATCTCACCTGGAATATCGTCTTCTCGTCAGATGTATGGTTTTATTTCACTGCACGCACGAAAAACCGAGGCTGGAACAGATCTGTAAGTGTGAACAAAATAAGTACGTCAGATTTGGAAACAAAATCTTTTGAAAAATTAGGATATCGTAATTTGACTGCACTATTTACATATTTGCCTATTCGCAGCGCCTTGGCTAGAAAACGGAACTGTATAATAATATACCTATAATGTGTACTTAGCCTTTAGCCTTCCGTTTAAAATGGTTCCGAGCACAGACTATAATAATATTTCCGAAACCCTCCCGGCCCGCGTACACCGCTTGCGTGAACTTGGTCGTTTACACCTTGTGACTCTACTGCGTAAGGATATATGTGTAGGTACTATGGCTGGAATACTATCATCTCTAAAATACGTAGTTTAACTACGGCGCTACTTATTCTATGACTATGGTTCAATGTTAATATGTACAGCATAATATAATAAACTAATCTCATTGGTGACGCTGATGTCATAGCCTGCTGTTATGCTAGACCGCACCTCCTCGTAGTAAGCCTGGCGATACTCGTACTCTTTGTTGTTCAGCTTCCTGATCTTCATCTCCAGGTGGCAGATGGAGTCATGCTTCTGTAGACAAAAATTACAATTTAAGTCATTATTTTTGTTTCGTACGTATGAAATCTTTCTCAAATGTTCGCTCACGGAAGTCATGGAATAGCCAGAAATTATTGTTATGACTTTTAATTTTTGCGAGGAAATATTTACATTACGGGCCCGCATCTTCCGTGCCATATGTTGCTGCATCGCATTCCAAATCCTTCCTTCAGTTTCTTTATATGTCTTATGCAAGTGTACATAAAAATCAATATTCAATATTATAATTTTTTTATTTTAAGTGTTCCAAAAATAGAAACTAGAATCATAAATTATGATTTTAGATTTTGTGTGATACTTTCGATACAAGCTTGAGATTCAAACATTCATCTGAGCTTCTATCGGATGATGTGGTGAATAAGCACAAATTCTACGTAGATATGTCAAACTGGTTACATCCGGGTCTTCCTGGGACTTTTTTTTGTATTGAGTAATGAACATTTGAGGTTTGTGTCAATCGTGTGCAAAGGTTGCCGTAAAGTGGGATCTAATATTAGCAGATAGTTATTGGTCTTTTAGCGGTACGTATCTCCCAACTTATGAAGTGCGGAAATTTTATTTTTAGCTTATCTCCTATTTCTGGGTGGTGCAATGTTTTAAAAATAAAATGTGTACATATACACTTTTTTATCATCCGGTGTGTTTGCGGGATATTCAAGGTTATTGGTAACTCAATTTATTCATGGCAAGACGTGGTAGGAGTTCTAATTGCAATTTTTTGTTATATACTAAATTTTGGGCATTTGTGACGAAATAAAAAAGAAATGGCAAATTGAATTTAAAAAAAACAAGTTGCCACTAAATAATTATTAAATGAAATGTAATATTTAAACTAATAAAAGTGGGATTTTGTGAAAGAAAGATTGTGTAAATGTGGTTAACTTTAATAATATAAAATTGAAAATGTTGTAAGAAGCTTAAAAGACAATAATTGCTACTATTTAGTTATAAGAATGATATATTTTTGAAATTGTATTTTAAAGACCTTCATTGTGATATGTAATGGTATTGTTTGTTCCGTACAATAATTGTTTCATACAATATGGCATCTTTAAGCCGCCATATCAGTTTTCTTAAAATTTTATATATCCTATACTACTCTCGTGGTCAAGACTAATCCAATGATACCACATTTATCATCATCATCCATCAAGCCCTTTGGCCGTAGCACGCGCTTTAGAAACGTTCAAACAAACAAAACAAACATACATACAACCCAAACACATAACTCTCCGTGCAGTCAGGTAAAAAAGTAGATTAAATATTGATTACCTACTTTAATGAATGCAAGTGCAATGGAGAGAGCTATGCTCGGTGTTTCACTACGTGATAGAATCTGGAAATGAGGAAATGAGGAAATCCGTATAAGAACAAAGATTACTGACATAGCTGTCAGAGATTGTGCAAGTTGAAGTGGCAATGGGCAGGCCATATAGTTTGCAGAACCAACAACCGCTGGGGAATAAAGGTTCTCGAATGGCGACCACGAACAAGCAAGCGAAGTGTGGGGAGATCTGTTCCTTACTGTCATTGATTTTGAATTTTCGTAGTGAAATTATAATCTTAATTACCATAAATATTGCTGATGCAGTCCAAAAATAGAAAATATTCAAATTATTAAAAAAGACAATAAAAATCCCGCCTGCGAACAACATTATAAAGAGACAAACTACTTGTAGATTCTTGATTTTGAAATATAAGATGCAGTCGAAGGCATCATGCATACCTATATAATTTCTCCTTGGACGGGGTCAGCTAGAATCTGGTGTCATGATGCCTTCAACAGCTATTATATTAAGCGCATCTCTTTTCTGGAAGTGAGACTAAACACGTAACTAGAAACATCGTTTTAAATGAAAATATTATAAGAGTCAAAAACAACTTCACGTGATAATTAATGAATTACAACATGACTCAAGGAACTAATTCAGTTTTCTTTGTACTTTCCAATTACCTCAGTAGGATTGTCGCAATTCAAATCGTCGCTGATAGGCTGCCTATTAAGCCTTGTTGTCAATTCCTCTCGTGGCGCCCGAGGACAGAGTTCGGGACCTTGTCTAGATTGTGGATCCTCAGGACGTGTTCGATGAAGTCCCAAGCCATGTTTTCGTTAGAAATGGACGATGAAGCCAGACATACGGATAATTATACCATTGATTTTGGCAAAATGACAGGTTGTTCGGGGGTTATGTGTGAATACACGAGCTCCAATGTGAATTTCTTTAAAGATAGCATATCAATTCACACGTAAGTACTAGAATATTATAGTTTTTTCTTACAAATCAGTTATTCAAATGCTACAGTAATCAAATATTTTTGCTTCATTACTTTGCGAACACAAAGTCAATATTTTCATTACGAACAAAAACCATTGCATTATTAACCATTACAAATCAATCAACGAATAAGCTATGGAAACGCGCAATAGATGCCGGTATCTACCGATGCTGTCACATTAACGACATGATAGTGGTGCAGCCGCTGCTCGCTTCCG
This sequence comes from Alsophila aescularia, assembly GCA_946251855.1. Taxonomy (NCBI): domain Eukaryota; kingdom Metazoa; phylum Arthropoda; class Insecta; order Lepidoptera; family Geometridae; genus Alsophila; species Alsophila aescularia. Next base: position 35,172,813 of record OX276380.1, read on the forward strand.
TGAAGTAGAGATGTGGCCTGACAAGAGTTCGCCGTGCATATTGTCGATATTCTATTTGACGCGATATAAAATAGTACCACTTATCCACTTAATGAATAATAAGATAATTATTTAAGTTATAATACTAACAAAATATGATATAGATTTGACATTCTGCATAATAAAATGTGTGTACGATTATTATTTATCAAAAAGTATCGGTATATAAGTATTCTTAAAAACATGTATTTTTTTCTGCTAATATTAATATCTACATATGTTGCATAAGTTACAGTTTGGTATGCAACATTTTATAGGTGTATATTTGTATGTATGTATGTATGTATGTATGTATGTATGTATGTATGTATGTATGTATGTATGTATGTATGTATGTATGTATGTATGTATGTATGTATGTATGTATGTATGTATGTATGTATGTATGTATGTATGTATGTATGTATGTTTGTCCACACATTTTTCCGAAACTAGTAATCGGATTGTGACCTTTATATTACTAATGGCTTACATTTACTTTAACAAGTTTCATCAAAATTGGGGGTTCCATCATTTTGCTGTTGAGTTCTTGTGACTACCTTCCGGCTCCATCATCAGACCTAAAAACCACATTGTGATGAAATTGTGTATCAACTACAGAACACCACACTATCTACTCACGCACCTATTCGCAGCCGCCATCGCCATCAACATTTGCTATGCATCACTCGTTTGTTTTGCGGTTTGGTCTCCGTCTTTTTTAAACCATCATGGCTGAATGCTTAAATATGAACATTCAAAATTATGACACTATCTTGCGTGATGTCAAGTGATGATGCGACTTTCTTGTTATGCAAGCTTACCTAGAAGTAACCTATTTACCTTTTTACGATGAAGTTATCCACGATGACGTCATTAATACTGCTTCCCTTTTGCTTATACATTACAAGCCCGTAACGACCGACAGACGGCGTTACCCCTGCTACAGGACAGCAATAGGATTCCATAAAAATCTTTGGGTGTTCCATTTATATTCTTAGGGTACAAACCTCTAAAAAGTAGTAATAGAGGCCCAAACTCGAAGGGGTTCCATCATTTTGTTGTTGAGTTCCTGCGACTACCTTCCGGCTCCATCATTAGACCCTGGATACCACATAAAACTAGAGAACTCATCAAGACAAACCAAATGAGCCCAAACTCGAAAGGGTTTCATCATTTTGTTGGTGAGTTACTGTGACTACCTTCCGGCTCCATCATCAGACCCTGGATACCATATAACACCAGAAAACCCATCAAGACAAACCAAATGAGCCCAAACTCGAAGAGGTTCCATCATTCTGTTGTTGAGTTCCTGTGACTACCTTCCGGCTCCATCATCAGACCCTGGATACCACATAAAACCAGAGATCTCATCAAGACAAATCAAATCAGCGCAAACTCGAAGGGATTCCATCATCCGATTCTGTAGATCTTTTGACTACTACTACTACTACTACTAGAGTTTTTTAATTGTCATCAAAACTACACCCATGTGCTAAACTTCAGCATCTTTGGACGTCCTTAAATTGTTTAAAATTGAGTTGCAATCCAGCAATAACACAATTAATTAAATTAATGCTCATTTAAAGCTACTAAACCAATTTTTATGAAATTTATTCAGTACCACACTAGAGGTCTTCTTACTCAAGTAAAAACAATCAACTAATTCGGTTCAGAAATCCCAAGATATTAGAGAACATAAACTATAAAACAAATAGATTTTCTAATTAAACTACTAAACCAATTTTGATGAAATTTATATGGGACTACACATAAAGTTTGCCCTTTTGAATAAAAATACCACCATCTAAATTGGTTCAGAAATCTTAGAGATAAACACAAAATCAAGGTAATATAAACACAAAATCGAATGGATTTACTCAAAAAACTATGTATTCTCGAAAAACTGCAGCAATTTTGATACAATTTATATGGGACCACTTGGAGAGTATACACTTTCAAACAAAAAATGAATTCTCAAATTCGGTTTGCAATTGACGGAGATATTGAAAGACATACACAAAAAAAAAACATGTTTACAATCGAACATTATAACAGTCTCCTTTTATGAAACGCTTAGGCCATAAATAAGCCTTGGCACTGATTATCTGCCGGGACCTAATTCTGAAATTACGAACGCAGACCATTTCCATCGACTGGTTAAGCGCCCCAGGAACAGCTGGAAGCACGGAGACGAGAAATATGAGAACTCCAACATGAGCAGTGAGAAGATGTTGCGCAGGACAGAGAGAAGTGGCACCTATAGTATCAGAGGGCACGACTGATTTAGGTCACTGGCGCCTCTTGTTAATTTATTATGATGTTGGAATGTATCAAGGTATTGATACACCCACCCTACCCTCAGCATCGACATACAAGTACCTATTTTGAGAAACTATTGTAACAGTTATAAAACACTAGCTTTCGCCTGCGACTTCGTCCGCGCGGACTACAGTTTATCGCGAAAAATAGCATCCTATGTTCTCCTAGGATATTAAAAACCAATGCCTTAATATAGCACCAACGCTCTTGATGCTTTTTGACAGACTAGTTTTTATTTCGTTTCCATGGCAACCGTTCCTTAAAGCGAGTAATCGACTTTTTCCAGTTTTTCCATGGAAAACCTGGATTTTCCGGGATTGACTATTTTCCGGGAGAAAAAGTATCCTATGTTGGTCTCTATATTGTACAGTACATATTTACTAACTTTCATCAAAATTGATTCAGCCGTTTTAGCGCGAAACAAAACAAAAAAAAACAAAGAAACTGATAACGTTTCACTGTTATATATTGGTGCGGATTACGAAACACAAGGCACACTGCTGAGATACAAGTATAGATGAGTCTATTTTGAAGCTCTGTTGATAACGTAGCTAGAACCACCAAGTAGAAGAGTACAATTTCAAGTGTTGGGTTCCCGTTTCCCTGCAGTTTTTTTGACCGAGCGAGCGCGAAGTGCGAGTGAAGCGTCTCCGTTTCAGGTTGGGAAAAATGCTTTTGTATGTTCGGTGGATGTCCGGATGTCCGGACGTCTGGGTTTTCAAATTCAAATTCAAATTCAAATTGTTTATTGCATTCCATAATGTACAAATAAGGTGGAGAACATAACTAATAAAGTAACAGAACATTATGGACCCTGTTGGGCACAGCAACCAGAAGAGAGCAGGAGTTACAAACCTACATTAGTTTCTTTACCTATAACAGTTCAATTAAAATTAAAATAAATTTAGATTCCTACTTTAATTAAGTATATGTTTAATATTGTTTGTTATCTTTGAAGAAATCGTGCAAAGAATAATAACATTTTTTAATTAGAAAAAGTTTTAATTTATCGACAAATACATTTACTTTTTCAATTTCTTGTATGCTTTTAGGGATTTGGTTATAAATTTTAATCGACATAACATATGTGCTTGAGCTGTGCATTTTTAGTTTGGAGTTAGGAAGCGCTAACAGCCTCTACAGGTCGCATTTCTCAACCGATCTGGACGAAACTTGGTTCTTGGTTCTGTCACAGAATAAATAATAGTACAAGTACAGAAGGCTAACTGAGTAAAGTCATTTAAATAAATAACGTCTCTCGCTACAACGCTATAAAGTGCAATTTAACTCGCACGGCGCTGCGAACTTTCAATTATATTTACCTAGAAGGCGCTCGCCCACCGCGTGCAGGCTAGAATGCACCGTATCACAACGCGCGAGAACTTCCATTGCTCTAACCGTTTCAGAATCGCTCTGTCCCTTTTTCGCTCGGTAGGGTTGTATTAAGATATGACTAGGTACTTGTACTACTAATTATTCTGTGATATGTTATGACATATATTGTAACAGAATAAATAAGTAATAATCTATTATGTTATTACTTATTATTATAAATTAAATAGTTCTATTACATACAATGACATTCTTATCAGAATAGACCTACTACCTCATTTTGACTACCTACCTATCCCGTTTTCAGAACGCCGATAAGTTTAGTGAGATACCTTATCGGCGACACGTAGGTACGTGTCGTTGGTTGATTATGATTATATCCTATAGGTATTGCACTTTGATGAATAAAGGCCTGTCTGAATTCCATGCTTTTTAATGAGTGAAAAATAAATTGCTACCTACGTAATAAAAGGTATTTAAAGTAGGTAGGTATTATACGAGACATATATTATATAAATTCCTAATTAGTTGTAGGCTACTTACTAAGTCAGCACAGTAATTCATTTTCCGATCAACAATACCTACTATAATCAATTATAAAATTACGTTGATCGATTTAATAAACGACTTTATTTCTGCGCGGAAAAACCTTAAATATGCGTAGCTTCGGTATGGAACACAAATGAAATAACATAAAACTATAGGAACCTACGTAATAATAAAATATCAATATCTAACTACATAATTAGGACCTATTATAGGTATTACAATTTATTACCTTTCAATATCCTTTGTAAGCGTAAAGAATGACAATTCGCCATTTCTATCACTATTCAAACAGCCGAATGCTTTGCAGTACTTTCTAGCTTTCTTCTTGGTACTCATAATTAAAACACGAATAAAGTTTGTCAATAACTTTACGTAAGTAGGTGCTCTATCGCTAAGTACAAGGCGCGCGACTCATCGAGCGCACGCTTGACACTCGACTGAACGTACCCGAATATTGGGTCCTTGAATTTATTTGTACTTGTTGCGGAGTGCGACCGCCCTGGTTCTGTGTTATTAATTGTTTGGTTAAATTTTGAATGACTCAAACCATATGATGAAATGCATTGATAGTCAATACATAGTATAAAACAAAGTCGCTTTCCGGTGTCTTTGTGTCGCTTAACCCTAGAAAGATAACCAAACCAAGGCTTACGTCAAAGATAACCATATGCTTCAGAGGCGAACCCTTTTATAATACGTGTTTATAATTGATTTAATAAAAAATATTAATGTTATTGTGGTATATATAAAACTATAAAATTCATATTTATTTTTATTTGTTTATTTAAAATAACTTAAAAATAAATGAGTGAACCATTTCAAAAAAAATACATAAGTCAACAGCCTTATGCTTCAGGAACAAAATTTCTCATGAGCTTATTAAAATAAAGTTTATACGAAATAAATCATTCCTAAAAACATAAAATAATACATTTAAAAATACGCTTTACATAATTACAACTGCAATATTAATTGACAGTTAAAAGTTTCATAAAACATAACCATACGCCTGGCGAGCGCACAGACTCATCATAATAAACAAAACTTTAGTACTTACAGCATGAAAACAGCCGCCCCGTGAAAGGGCAGACCAACGACTGAGTTGGCTGAGAAGGACAAACATAGACACATGTCGGATAAAAAAAGACAGCAATATGTTTCCCGCGCAGGCACCTCTGCGGCGTAGGTTATCTTTCATTAAAACAACGAAACGGATTTTAATGCGGTTTTCACCATCAGTTAGATTATTTTTCACGGAAGTTTTATATAAATGCTATGCCCGCGGCTTTGCCCGCGTAGTCAATTTTCCCGGATGCCTAATTCTTTTCATAAATAAAAGTAGCCTAAGTTGTCTTTATAACATCAGCTATCTACCATTTAAAGTCCCGTCAAAATCAGTCAAGCCGTTTCGGAGATTTTTATTATTATGGATTTGGATAATACGAGCATACGAGACCTGTAGGCCAATCACGAATATTTGCGAGAAAGTGTTCGTATCGTTAGCGTAACCATTTTGTATGAGATTTGATAAGCGCCTCTACCGGACGTTAAACACAACTAAATTCGGCAGCAGAAATACTATCGTGTCGCCTGCGTATGGCCTTCGTATCGCATGCCTAGCGTCACCTATTACATTTTGTACCAAAACAGCGATCACGAATATTTTTTTGACTTGAGCACGCAGGCTGGCTCACGTCATCCTACGGTGAATGTACTGTTATACCCTACTTCCCCTTGTCTTTCTGCATACCTATACATAAATCTGCCATAGTCTCTATTTTCGTATTGTCTCACCTCCCTTCCCATATACCTACTTTCAGTCCGATTCCCAACTCCATTCGCGCCGGTTCATTTTAATTATAATTCTATTTCTTTTTATATTCTAATTCAAGTTTACTTAAAGTTCAATTATATTATCTTGTGCAAATTAAAATCTTTTTTTAAAAAGCCTTTTCTCCGTATCCGCATAATATTGGTGGCAGCGCAAAGGGATTTTAAAATAGAAATCCAGGATATTCTGTGAAAACAAATCAAAATAAGTGAAAATCAGTGCAAAATAAGTGAAACAAAACAATTAAACTAAGTAAAAATCATACACACATAGTCGGACTATTTCGGACACTGAATCCACTGTACCCTCCGAGGAACACCAGTTCCCGGAGACTCGCTGAATCCTCTGTATCCTCCGAGGGACACCAGTTCCCGGAGACTCTCCGAATCCACTGTATCCTCCGTGAACACCAGTTCCCGGAGACTCGCTGAATCCTCTGTATCCTCCGAGGGACACCAGTTCCCGGAGACTCACCGAATCCACTGTATCCTACGTGAACACCAGTTCCCGGAGACTCGCTGAATCATCAGTATCCTCGAAGGGACACCAGTTCCCGGAGACTCGCCAAATCCACTGTATCCTCCGTGAACACCAGTTCCCGGAGACACGCTGAACCCACTGAATCCTTCACGGGACATCAGTTCCTAGAGACTCGCTGCGTTCTCTGAATCCTCCACGAGCATCAGTTCCTGGAGACTCGCTGCGTCCTCTGAATCCTCCACAGACATCAGTTCTTGGAGACTCGCTGTGTTCTCTGAATCCTCCACGGACACCAGTTCCTAGAGATACTGCATCCACTGAAGAGTTCCCGCTGTATCCTGCCAAAGTAACCAGAGCTGTTCCTTTTCTACTTGTATCTGGTACCCAACTTTGAAATGTTCCTGCTAACCCAGTGAGTATTAAATTTAATATTGTGACTTTTGTGTGACTATTGGTGATCCAGAAAACATCTCATATTCTACATCGTTTTACATCAAAGTACATTCCATAATTATTTTAATTTAATTGAGTGATTGTAAGTGCAATATTAATTCATACTTGATTGCATCATACATAATAAGTACTTAGAGTGTCGAGCTACCGCTCTTCGCCAACACGTTTCTCCGCGAATTCAACGAAATGATAACGCCTCAACCGTTCTAAGCCAGTTTTAACTTTGGATGTTTTAACCTTGAATATTATCTGTTATTTAAGTCACCTGTTGCATCGAATATTTTTACCGTACTTCTATTCTGATACATGACGTCTGTTACTACTCGGAGAGAGAAAAGAGACGAAGAAGCTCAAATTAAAATGTCAGAAATTAGCCTTAACGCTTTGATATAATTTGTTGGAAGTTATGATGGGTCCAGAGAAACGCTGGTTCCCTTCTTAAATAATTGCCGAAATGCTATTAATTTAGCGTCTTATTCCCAGCCAGACACACTATTTAAATATATTTTAAGCAGGCTCACGGGCAAAGCCGAAACAGTTTGTGCAATTAAAGAGTTCACTGAATTTTCTTAGTTAGAAGAGTTTTTAAAGACTCAATTTGGAGACCGGAAACACTATGCCTACCTACTTTCGGAACTGCAAGATTGCAAACAGGGCCATATGAGAATGTCAGCCAGTACTTCCTTCGAATTGAATCTTGTCTCGCAAAATTATTAACAGAAATAAACGTGTCAATACCAACTAAAAAGAGGGACGAGGTGGCAGACCATGCAGGATCTCGCTTTGAATACATTTATAATTGGGCTTAACCCAAAAATTTCAACAGTTGTTAGGTGCAAAGACCCAAGCACCTTAAACGAAGCCATCAGTTTTACCTCAGCCGAAGAGAAAATTCTAAACATTTCATATAAAAATATAATATAACATTCATTTTCATTTTCATCCAACACAAATCAACAGACGCCGTATCGCCAGAATGCTAATTCTTCATATTTCAGACGCCAAGGCCAGCCCTCGACTCAATCTAGGCCTTCTAATTTCTATAATCAACAGACGCCGTATCGCCAAAATACTAATCCTTCCTATTTCAGGGGCCAAGGTCAGCCCTCGACTCAGTCTGGACTTTATAATGCTCTCATGTGTCGATATTGCAAAAATGTAGGTCACACCATCGAAAACTGTCGTAAACGACAATTTAATAATAATCGCCGGAACCAAAACAACAATTTCAATTATCGAAACAATAATAACTACAGTCGTGCCGTGCACAACATATCTCACAATGATCCTCCAGAGGTTCAATGCGATTGCACTCGCCGTGTCGAGTATAATACTACTTTCTCCCCCGCAGATCACCAAAATGACAACAATCAAACTTATACCGATCATTTAAAAGAGTAGAATTTCCCGATAAAAGGTGTCGCACGGGAAATGCAGTCACTGAAGCCGATGCCCATATTTCTAAGCCTAAGAGACAAGACATTGATTCTGACGATGAATTTGACAAAGCCGTTTTCGAAGTCACTTCTAATACCGCTAAGCGATATTTACCTCATGTGTTCTTACAAACTGAAATGGCTGATTCTCCTCTTAACTTCTTAGTTGACTCTGGTTCAACAGTAAGCCTTATCAAACTGTCTTCCATAAAACAGAACAGACCTTTACTTACAGCAAACCAAATTCTTCTGAAAGGTATTGATGTTGAAAGTGAAGCCACACGCACCTTAGGCCATTCACAGATGACTCTTTTCCCAGACTCTAATCCTAAAATTACTCATGACTTCCAAGTTGTTGACAGGGTAAATCTCAAATACGATGGATTAATTGGCAGTGACCTTTTAAATGAATTGGAATGCACAAAAGATTACAATAAAAATTTACTGAAAATAAAAAACATCGAAATGGATCTCTATTTCTGTAACCCAGTCTATGTGATTCAACCACGCTCAGAAACTATTATCGAGTATTATGTTTCTAATCCTGAACTAAAAGAAGGACTCGTCCTAGACCAGTTCTATCACGAAGACTTACTTATTACAAACTGCATAGTTGCAGTCAAAAATAACAAAAGAATAAATGTCTCAGTCGTCAACGTGTCTGAAGCTCCAGTAACGCTGAAATGAGATTTGAATATTACTCTGGTTCCACTGAATTCATGCGATGAATCTTACGAATCTGTTAATTCTATTGCAAATACTAAATCTTACCAAAATCAAAACACTGACTCTTATCTTCGAACTCAGGATGTTCTAAACTTATTAAGAATATCTCACCTTAATTCTGAGGAAGCCAACGCACTTCACGATATTTGTTCTGATTATTCAGATATCTTCTATGTCCCTGGAGATAAACTCTCCCATACAAATGCTTTAAAGCATGAGATCGTAACTACACCTCAAAATCGAATTCATACTAAATCACATCGTTTCCCAGAGGTGCATAAACATGAAGTGAAAAAACAGATAGATAATATGCTAGATCCAGGCATCATAGAGCCTTCTATTTCTCCATGGTCGTCTCCTATTTGGGTAGTCCCTAAGAAGCTAGACGCTTCCGGAGAACGTAAATGGCGCATTGTCATTGACTACAGAAAATTAAATGACATCACTGTTGGTGATAGTTATCCCATTCCACAGATTTCTGAAATCTTAGACCAGCTTGGTCAAAGTAAATATTTTTCTACTCTTGACCTTGCTTCTGGCTTTCACCAAATCCTTATTAAAGACGAGGATAAAAGCAAAACAGCCTTCAGTACACCCAAGGGCATTATCAATTCAACCGCATGCCGTTTGGATTGAAAAATGGTCCTTCCACATTTCAACGGTTAATGAATACTGCTCTATCTCGCATTCAGGGTGTGCGCTACTTCGTTTATCTCTATGATATAGTTATCTATAGTCACGATCTAAATTCCCACATTGACAACTTCTCAGTAGTCTTTCAGAGATTTCAACCTCAACTCCAGCCTGACAAATGTGAGTTTCTCCGTCACGAAGTTGCATCTTGGACATGTCATAACTGAGAAAGGCGTAAAGCCTAACCCAGAAAAAAACAAAGCAGTCACTGAATTCCCAGTTCCTAATTCACCAAAAGATATCAAATCCTTCCTCGGTCTTGTTTTATACTATCGCCGATTCATCCCTGATTTTTCTAAAATTGCCAAGCCACTGACTCAACTTCTAAAAAATAATATTCCTTTTCATTGGCAAAATCAACAACAACTTGCATTTGACCAACTTAAACACAAACTTACCTCTGCTCCCGTCCTCATTTACCCGGATTTCTCCAAACCTTTTATCCTAACATGCGATGCTTCTAACCACGCAGTAGGCGCTGTCCTCTCTCAGGGTCCAATTGGTCAAGACAGACCGATAGCATTTGCTTCCAGAACATTAAACAAAAGCGAATCCAATTATAGCACCACAGAGAAGGAGCTACTCGCTATTCTCTTTGGTTGCAAAACCTTCCGTCCCTACCTTTATGGACGTAAATTTCAGATCATCACAGATCATCGGCCATTGAAATGGCCCTTTAATCACAAAGATCCCAGTAGCAAGTTACAAAGATGGCGTCTCAAATTGGAGGAATACGAGTACGAAATAGCTTACCAGAAAGGAAAACTTAATGCCGCTGCAGATGCTCTCTCTCGATATCCTGTAAACCCAATACAACCTATTGATCCTCTGAATCTCGACAAAAATATCAGCCCGTTCAGTGGCGATCTAAACATTGATTTTAGCCCCTTAGACTTACCAAATCCAATTCAAGACCCGTCAATAGAACAGCGACTTCCAAATCCAACGATTCCTGAAATTAATGTTGATCCTAATCCTGAACTTGACAACCTACCTTCAACTTCACGACTCGATCCTGGTCAAAACGTTGACCTACCTTCAATATCTCAACTTGACCCAGCTGTCAGCCCACCTGTCGAACTCGATGAACCTGAAATTGAACAAAATCAACCTACTCCTGCGAGTACTGTTCCTATCCATACAATAAATGACAACTATTCCAAATTTCTAAAAATAATGAGCAGTAAAACATTCAGCTCTGACGCAAAAATTTTGGAATCTAACTTTAGCGTCCTTAAGAGCACTGACAAAACAATCGTGATTCCAACTTCCGTTGACCTTGATGAAAGTAACCCTCATGTAGAAGAAATATTAAGCGAATTGGAAAATAAAGAAGTAATTCTAGATATGGATAGAACTCTGCATTCATTTATAAATTTTGAACTCAAAGGCCGCTCTATATATTTCTATTCACCAAGGTCAATCATTTTGATAATGCTTCTTATACACCAGCCTAGAGAATTTACGTAATGAAATCGTTCTGAAATCTAAAAGCCAGTTGAGCATCACAGACTTCAAAAATCCTTTTGAAGCTCACTCATACACAAAATTGTATAACATCATTCACAATACAAATATACTTATTACTATTCACCGAAATTCAGTAACATTTCCGTCCTTGAGCGAAATCAAGAAAATTCTTCGCGAAAATCACGACATACCCAGTTGTAATTCTAAAATCTTTCAGAAATTGAACATTAACACGTCCTCAGTTACAATTTCAAATGTTAATTTAGACAATCTCAAAAATTTGAAAAATCTAACAGAACTAGAAAGTAAAGACATAGACAGTTTCATAAACAATAATAATAATATTTTACCTAATAATATCAGTTTTCCTATTCTTACCATTATTTTAATAGTGCCCTTTACTGCTTTTCTAATTAACTTCTATTGTAAAGCCAGTATTATATCTATATGTAAAAAACCTACTTCACATGTAGAAGTAGATTCAAATGTGGAAGAAATTCCCTTACCTAGATTAAGAATAGGTTAAGTACTTACTTATATAGTAAGTACTTCACCTTCAACCTTAAGTTCAAAATATGTTAAATGTTAAGGCGCATCCTATTCCTTTACCATACCTTACTATACTTTACCTTACCTCACTCACTGACTCACTTACCAACTCATTTGAATCTTTTCTGTAAACTTACTTTTTACGGTAAGTTTACACTTGTTCGGGGGGTTGTTATACCCTACTTCCCCTTGTCTTTCTGCATACCTATACATAAATCTGCCATAGTCTCTATTTTCGTATTGTCTCACCTCCCTTCCCATATACCTACCTACCTTCAGTCCGATTCCCAACTCCATTCACGCCGGTTCATTTTAATTATAATTCTATTTCTTTTTATATTCTAATTCAAGTTTACTTAAAGTTCAATTATATTATCTTGTGCAAATTAAAATCTTTTTTTAAAAAGCCTTTTCTCCGCATCCGCAGTACGCAATTCATGTAGAATTTGTCAGTGAAAATACTTTCGTAGGGTATTGAATTACAATAATATTGTTTAATTCTAGTTTTTTATGTAGGTACCCGGTAGATCCACTTTGAACCTTATAGCACAGTATGTGTATACATAGGCACAGATAAGTAATAGTCACTACGTCGAATTTGGCGCGAAAATATTCTCGTCGCTGCGTTCCCGTAAAACTCATTTTCCATTCCTTGCTCAATGGTTTGACGCAATCGCACAAAACTTGGTCTGTGGTTGCCTGAATATATGTTGCCACTGACAAACCGAACCAAAGACATAAGAAAATATTATTTATGGAAATATAACCTCGGAAAAAATATGAAGACAAAAATGGGGTGATTTTCCAGAAAAAATATTGTATCTTGGAAATAAGATCGATGACATCCTATTATTATGCTTTATTCAAATATTACACGAATGTAGCTATCTAATAACATTAAAATATCAACACAGCTTAGTACAAAAAGTGACCAGAATATCAATTTGAAAAACAGAAATTTTTCAAAAAATTTCGTCTAAATTTTAGGTCTAGTTTTATACGTGTTCTATTTATTATACTAAGTTTATAGGTACTTATTTAGTGTTTAAACATAAAGGAAAAATATCCCTTAAAAGAATAAAACACTCAGATTGGATAAGGAACGCGGGAATCCATTTTAATCGAAATCTTGTACAAAACTGGCTGCCACAGCAGCCAGGTGCATTTAGAGTTTTTATTTTTGGCAACAGGAGGGGCCGCGTGTATCGGAGCTCCGGGGATTTGGCAACAGGAGGGGCCGCGTGTATTTAGCCGGTACATAAGTCAAATAATATTTTTTGTAGCCCTATATTTCAAATATCAACATATTAATGACCATGTTACTGAGAAAAAGTTGAGTTTATGCTACTATAAAACTTGTGTGTATTATACGTCTAAAAACTGTTTTATATGCTCAAAATCGAATGGGGGACCTCTTATTATTTAATTTGCTACAAGATAAATTGAAAACAAGAAGAAGAAAGAGATAAAGTGTGAAGATAAATTTCATATTTTTAGTAAGTACCTAGGTACCAAGAATGTTAAATACGAAACAATAATATAGTTTAATTCTAGTATTTTATAGTTTGTCATGTAGGTACTAAGTAAAATAACATTTTTTGTAGCCCTATGTTTCAATTATGAAGATATTATGGATCATAAGTTGAGATTATGTTATTGCCTTTACAACTTCTGTGTTTTAAATGTATAAAAACTGTTTTAGATACTAAAAATGGAATGGGGGGCGACTTATTATTTAAATTTCTACAAGATACATTGAAAACAAGAAGAAGAAAGAGAAAGAATGTGAACAAAAATTTATTTTTTTCAGTCTTACCTCCTAGGTACCAAGAATGTTTAAAACATGACGGATTCTACCACCGCTAAACAAACGAGTGAAGCATAGCAAATGGCTGCTTTGCATAATATATAATTCAAGATATTTGTGTAGAGCATCGTGTTTTTATCAATACAAAATCGGTCACTCACGATACGCCAGTACTCATAATCACTTCTTTAAGCTAAAGATTTACTAAGTTGTCTACGATAAATATAGGAAACCTTATAACCTCATACAAAGATATTGAATTATGATTACTGATTTGTACTACCTCTACGGGTTCATATCTGCTGACCGAGCAGGCCTTTAAATTATGACAACATTAAAATTAGCCCGTCAAATGTTGCAGCATGCAGGGCGTTTAAATTTAGGAGTTTTATAATTAAAAGTCATTAACACTCTTTTTAGTTGAATCAATGCTACACTATTAAAAAGTAATATGTACCTAAACATAGCAATTTAGGTGTTACTGCACACAGTGTGCTATATATACCTAACCTAACTACCTATGTACCTACTTTCAGAGATATTAGTCAAAGGGAAAAAGGTCCGAACATATCTATGGAGATTAACATAACCGAATCAGAAGAACAAGCAAACCAATCGATCTCATCGCCTCCTAACATTTTCAAATAAAACAGTAACGAGGTATGAGGAAGAAGCTAAAGCAGTCTTGCACTGCACTGTTACAAGTGACAGGGCCTTCGCTTCGCCTAATTGTGGTCTCTGCTATCTAAATTATCACTTGTACATGACTATAGAACACTAGAGAAATATTTGAATTAATAATTAAATTATATCAGAACATCAGACAAGTGACAGGAGTGATGTGGAACAGAGCGGCTCAGGAAAGGCATGAATGGAAAAGGTCGGAGGTCGGAGGCCTTTGCCGATTGGCAAATAGATCTACAGAAAATAAGCAAGAAGCAAATAGTAGAAACACAACAACAGACTTAATTCTAATCTTTTATAATCTTTATACTATGTCAATAAAAGAGCTGAAAAAAGGCTATATTATTATTATTTAAATAAACAAAATTATTGAAAAAAAATATCAAAAAAAAGTGTACTACTTCATCATTCCTATGTCTTTCTTTCTTTTTTCTATGTACACTAAGGCAAATAAATCTAGTTACTAGTACATTTGTTGTAGGTACCTATTTAATAATAATTGGTGCTTGTAAATAGGGAGAAAGGGATCGGCTTTCTCCCTTTGACTTATTTCTCTAAAAGTAGGGAAATAGCTAGGAAACCTTATAACCTCACCTTCACCTTATAATTTAGATACTTCCAAACATATTTATGGATTACCTGGATCAGAAGAACAAACCAACCAATCAATCTCGTCGTCTACAAACAATTTTCAAGAAAACAGACATGTGGACTGATAGAGCACCCCTGCTGTGCCAGATGTTTGCGCAGCTAAAATGCTCTGGAACAGACCCACATCAAGTTTGTTTACATTTACCACCTTAAATAATTCCTCTCTCATAGGTGCACTCCGGTCTTATTCCATCAGAAAATGGTCGAAATACCACTTAGATCACAGTTGGGGCTACTGATTCTCTTCATTAAATGTTTAAAGGCATACGTCTGGTGTGCAATCTATGAGCAATCACAATTAGTTTCCTACTCAACTTCACATCAGCATACCATGGTATACGAGGAGGCTTACTTCGTTTTGTTCTGTACCATATTCCCTTTCTCGACAGACAATATCAAAATACTCCTTCCAATGGGATGTAATATAACTTTTGTATTGGATAAGTACTTCGGAGTATTCCGGTTTCAGATGAACTTCCGTACCATTTGTTATTGCCTCTCTGGCAAGTTTATCTGCCTCCTCATTACCTTGTATGCTAACATGTGAAGGAATCCATTGCAATCCCAGGGTCGTCCCCCACCCCGCGCTATCAGGACTAGAACTGCACTGCACTGACTAGAGCAACAGATACTTCAATAAAACCATTGAATTAGTAAACAGTATATGTGTTTAATCAGAACTATTACATAAATAACCAGATTTATTAAATCTTCTTTTTAACAAACAAGTGCATCATCATTCTTCTTTATATTGTTTGAGAAGGCTTCTATTGTTCATCAGGGAATTTCTACCACAATAGGTTGGCTTATCCCCAGATGTACCGATCTGAAACATTAAATAGGGAGTAATAAATAAGAGATACCTATTCAAAACTACTGGGCCAACAAGTGAGCTTGTGACAATGTCTTCCTCATCAAAATTATAACCTCTTTCATATTTTATCACCATATCGGTAGAGAGTAACTGTATTCTTTTATCACCATACTGTCCACACACATATTTTATGTCATCCTGACATTGTCTTTGATTGGAAAAACTCTATGTTTTTACCTATTTTTGTAAAAACATTAATAATACAGTATTTAAACGAAATGAATACCTGCATAAAATACATTTAATTTTAAAGTCAAAGTTTACTGAACGTAGTTTAAAGGAACGGTGTATATAATAGTATGCAGTAGACAGGAGCTCTGACCTGTAGCTGCGCAGGTGTTCGTATGAAGACTTGCAGCTGAGAAGCCTCCGTTGCCCATTGATGGAGGAGTCGGCACAGAACTTGGTGCTGTTTGCGCACTAAGTGTTTATTGGTTTGTTTGGTAGACTCCTCCGTGTTCCTGTACCATATTATTGTTTGCTGAGAGTCGCTCCCTTGAGCTGGTAGGCCAGTAGGTACTTACTTTTCCATTATTCCAATCCAATATCATCACGTTTGGAAGTGGCTTGTTAACAAATTCGGTAGTTCCAAAAGCGTTTAAACTAATTTGAATTAGACATTAGCCTAAAAACAACGAGATTCTAAGAAAAAAAAAGAATTCGTATATGTAAAATATATTCGAAACAAAATATTATGTCAACGAAAAAAATGTCAAGCATGACAAAAAGAGAGTCGTTCATAGACAATTTAAAAAAAAAAGAGTTTTTACAGAATATACATTATATTATTAGGTTTTCAAACAAACTATTCGTTCTTGGTTCATTCAATTTGGCCTGCTTTCGTTCAACCGAGCCCATCCTTAGTTACGTTAGAAAAACGTCATTATCGTAAGGACGCTAGTCGTACGCAAGTCGTACGAAAGGCGTTGTGATGGCGACTATCGTCTTGCTCTGAATTCGTATGCACAAATTTTTCAAACATTCGTATCGCATGCGTACCGTGTTTAACGGTACGCATGCGATACGAATGTTTGAAAAATTTGTGCTTGGCCTACTGAACGTAGCGAGCGCCATCCCCCGAACAGGATTGAAGGTCGAGTGTGTGATAACTACATTTTTCACCTCTATTTTTAATTACAACTGTGCAGGCGGGGTGGGTTGCTAGTTAATGAAAAAAACTGTAAAATCCTATATTGATCAATATAGGATTTTACAGTTAGTTTCCAAGTATTAACAATTAATTGTGATGAAATTACTTACTTATTTCAAAGATAACAACCATCAAACATTATCTTTTAGAACTAATTAAATAAAACTTTGACTCTACAGATAAAATGTTTATCGAATGTGTTATTGATTTGGCATAAAATCATTTAACTATTACAATTATTTATTAATCATAATAAAAATATTTTACGCATGGTTTTGCGTCGACAGATATTTTTCAGATATTTTTATCATATTTTTTCTAATATTTTCCTCATTATTTTTCTTGTTTTTCATATATTTTTCTTAAATATAAGCAGATTTAAGAAAAATATTTTTTCTGATTTTTTTACTGATCGTATTCTGATATTTTTCTTATTTTTTCCTCAATCATTTCTTGATATTTTCCTCATTTTTTCTGCTATTTATAATTTCCATTTTTTCCCGATATTATACGAATAATTTTCTGATATTTTTCTCATATTTTCATCATATTTTGCTATTTTTCTTATGTTTTTTCTATATTAACTATTTGTCTCAAAAAATTCTGATATTTTCCTAATTTTTTCATATTTTTCTGATATTATTTTTTCCTGAAACATTTCTTGATATTTTCCTCATTTTATTCTGATAATTTTCAATTTTTTCCGATATTATACAAATAATTTTCTGATATTTTTCTCATATTTTCATCATATTATACTATTTTTATTATGTTTTTTCTATATTAACTATTTGTCTCAAAAATTTCTGATATTTTCCTCATTTTTTCATATATTTTTCTTAAATATAAGCAGATTTAAGAAAAATATTTTTTCTGATTTTTTTACTGAACTTATTCTGATATTTTTCTTATTTTTTCCTCAATCATTTCTTGATATTTTCCTCATTTTTTCTGCTATTTATCTGATAATTTCCATTTTTTCCCGATATTTTACGAATAATTTTCTGATATTTTTCTCATATTTTTATCATATTTTGCTATTTTTCTTGTTTTTTCTATATTAACTATTTGTCTCAAAAAATTCTGATATTTTCCTCATTTTTTCATATTTTTTTTTAATATAAGCAGTTTTTTTCATATTTTAAGAAAACCTGTGCTTCTTTATTTGTGTATACATTTCGGAGTTAATAAAGAACTTATAACAAAGCAGTAAAAATGGTCTAACGGACTTTTAAGCTAATGAAAATACTTCCTTTTTTAAATCGTGTCCGTCTGTTCACGCATCACGTAAAACCTAGGTATTGATTTAAAAACTGGTGTACTTGGTATCTTAATCCAGTGAATAGAAGCCGAGCAATCGATAAAAACTGTTTGCCGGATGAGTGAAATTTGGTATTTTGTACTTTAAAGGTAGTTTTGATCCTGAAATAACACAGGTTACTTTTATTTTTTGGGTTTCCACCCAGAATCAGCCAAATGGATGTTTTTGTTATCTTTAATTCGGTATAACTCGCGATTTGTACGTGGCGTAGACGTTTCACAACAAACAAATGACCGTGCGCCACACATAGCACACCCGTTTTTTTAACCCTCTGACAGATGTTGTCAAATTAAAATTCCAACAAAGCTGAAACAAACAATAAGGTTATTAAAAACAGACGGAGACCACACCGCCAAATCCAAAGTGAAGTACCCAAGATATTCCGATCTTCTCATATGCACAAGCCTCACGCACACAGCCTCAAGACAACACGGAAAATCCCAAACCATGCAGTCTTTTTTGATGAAATTACAAAATTCAACTACAAAACACCACACTATCCACTCACGCACCCATACGCAGCCGCCATCGCCATCAACATTTGCTATGCTTCACTCGCTATGCTCACACTTTGTTTTGCGGTTTGGTCTCCTTCTTTTTTAAACATCTTCTCTTATATCCTCTACCTCTCTCTATATTATCTTATATATGAAAATTGGAAATTATGACACTATCTTGCGTGATGATGCGAATTTTCTACGTTATGCACGCTTACCTAGAAGTAACTTATTTACCTTTTTACGTTGAAATTACCCACGACGACGTCATTATTACTGTTTTCTTTTTGCCTATACATTACGAGCCTGTAACGATCGACAGACGGCGTTGGCCCTGCTACAGGACAGCAATAGGATTCCATAAAGATCTTTGAGGGTTTCGTTTATATTTTTAGGGTACAAAACTCTAAAATGTAGTAATAGAGGCCACCTAAGCGAACGTTAAAACCTTTAGTTAGGTACATAAAATGTTTTAAGTTATAACATCCATTACCTAAAAGTGTCCCAACGATACAAGAAACGGCTCAAACGTGACTAACCCCAAGCCTGTAAATTCTTCCCACAGTCCACATCGCTTATAAATTCGAGACAACAAAAGCCGTTGTACAAAAATTATACACGCGTAAAAACGAGAAAGGTCCAAGACATAACATATGCCCCTTCAGAATATTTAAGAGCAAACTGTGTGAAGTACCTAGCGCTGCGCCCTGCGGAGTCACTCGCAAGTATTTTAATTTTCCAGTAGGACTCGTTTCTTATAAAAACTGTACAGTAGTCCCAGCGGATCTTTGTGGCTCGGATACTGTCTGCAAGTCACTGCGCAAACTGCTATTTTTTAGGCGCAATCCCAATGTTGAATGAAGGTGAAGACAGCATTGTATAACTGCCTCGCTCACTCGCTTACGTTTTTCGCATGTTCTATTTCGCTCTTACTTTATGCTGTTTTATCTTCACAGCTGTAACTGCGCAATCATTCACCACAGAGCCTTACTTCACAACCACAAAATTTCGCTGTGACTACAATACAAAAAAAAATGAAAAAAATGAAGGATAAAATTATTTTGTTTTTTTTTAAGTTTCTTCAAAATCGACTCAGTATTTTCACTTAAAAACATCATAGACGACTTCATGTATAGCCTTTCACATCTTTGGTTAGTGGGCTTTCTTGTAGTACGAGTATGTTATTCGCCTCATTGACTGTATTGTCGATCTATCCATCGCTGTCGGTACCAACACTGCGCTTTCTCTGTCTTACAAAGCCTTAACAAGATGCTTACTTAGTGGTGGACACAACCGAGTAAGCATCTTGCTCCACCTGTCATGATCTTGCTGAATGTTCTTGTTGAAGTGAAAAGAAGTCAATAACATTTAGTGTCGTCCGCATGATTTCAAAATATGAGGCTCCATTTCGTAGTTGTGCAAAACTGAAATCTTGTGCACAGCCTCATGTGTGAGCGTCTATGTTTCGGCACCATAATAATTATGTCATAGTGGGCAATACACACGTGACATGCCTTGGGAGAGGCTTTTGTCTAGCAGTGGACTGATATGAGCTGGTAATGATGATGATGGGCAGGACACACTGGTTATCGAGGCAGGTTTTCAGACAGTGGACAGACAGACGTTACTTTTTTATACATATGAGTAGAAAAGCAGGGATAATGAACAGGGCCTATATACCCAGAGATTATCCTAAGGGTACCATTCTGGGTCTTCAGAGCGTATGATGGATACAATGAGGGTTACAGACTAGTGTGTACTGACCATAACTCATGCAAAACGATTTGTGACAGAGGGTGCTAGGCGCTTCACAAACTTACGACTAGTCTGGTACTCTTTTTAAAAGCTTTTATTTAACTTGTAATGTTTATATGTATGTTTGTTTAGGTGAAATCTTGCAAGCTGAATTAGAAAAACTTACTCTTAAACTACGGAGTTGAATTTAACATGTTGGTTCAGTTCCAATCACAATGCATTTTTATGGTAAGCATGACCTGAATTGATATTCAGGATTAGCTCCAGATAAACGAAGTCTTCAAAGATACAGAACACAGATACGAAAATTTGTGTTTGCATTTTATTATGATAGCTGGTTTTGTTGGGTGCTCCTCAACGGTTAACAGCACAGACACGAGATATTGTATACGCATTTAATTGTGATAGCCCGTTCTAAGATTCACCATGACATGGCTACTACATATAAGCTTTTTTTTTATTAACTTATTATTTGTTTCTTTAATATGAAGGACGCATCATCTGCGGGAGATTAAATCCCACATACTTGACTGGCTCTGCTATGTTGAGAGGATGGGTGCATGAGGATCGGGCAGTGAAACATTGTACTTGGGACGACCTTCATCCTACATCGCTTGGTTAGGCGCCCCAAGAACAGTTGGAAGGACGAAGGCGCTATATATGAGAACTCCAACATGAGCAGTGAGAAGATACAGAGAGAAGTGGCGCCTTAAGTATCAGAGGCCAAGACTGATTTAGGTCACTAGCGCCCTCTTGTTAATTTATTATGATGGTTATTGGAATGTATTAAGGTATTGATGAATAACCCTAAGTATCGACCTACATGTACTTATTTATGAAAACTATTGTAACAGTTATAAAATTTTCCGAAACACAAGGCACACTGCTGAGACGAGTCTATTTTGAAGCTCTGCTGAAACATGTTGCCAGAACCACCACCAAGGAGAAGAGTGCAATTTCAAATGTTGGATAAAAACTTTTATGATAATCACTAGCCAGTGCTATTAGAATAAATCCTGTTCATAAACGACACAAAATATATTTAAAAAGAAACGCTATTCTGTAAACAGCCTTTCTGTAAAGAGTGACCTACCTACGCTTATTCCCTTTGTAACATTATGAATTCTTTTCGAAGGATGAACATCTTTTGAATATCTTTGGGGTTTTCTGGATACAAAAGAAAATTTTGAGGACGAAAGTTAAATACAATGTAAGGCAGCTTGTGTTTTTGTTGAATTTACTTTATAATATAGCCTATGAAAAGATATCTAAATGGAGGCAATATGGTCTGTAGAAGATTTTATCATATTACGTCCTTGTTTAATATTATAGTAAGTCCGCATAAAAATGAAGTAATTAAATTATTATGAGGCCGTTTCAGACACATGTGAATAAATCTAATTGACTATTAATTTAATACTAGCTGCGCCCCGCGGCTTTGCTCGCGTGTACATACTGGGATAAAAAGTATTATAATATGTTGGTCTATATGTTATGCAGCATCTACAAATTAAATTTCATTAAATTCGTTCCAGCTGCTATCTCGTGAAAGTGCCCCAAATAAACAAACAAACCAACAAACAAACAAACAACGTTTCTTTCACTGTTATATATGACGGAGGACCGTCAGGATGGCCATGAATACTGCGGGATCATCGATGTTGATGTCTATAGTTGCAAGTGCTTTGTGTGTAGGTTTCATAAATCGAAGGCACTGACGGTGGTTATGAAAACACTGGCTTGAATCACGCAAAGTGTGAACACTGAGCAGTTACACACAATAAGAACAGTCTCCTTATTCTAAATCACAATAATTTGCTGTGTGGGGTAGCTAGAATAATAGGAGTCGAAAAAATGCGGTATTCCCGACGTGCACGTATGACACGACAGTACGTCACGTATTTATTGTTCTCCCCGAACTTCCAATCTTCGCTCTCTTCACACCGCAGCTGATTATACCCGAACGTAGACAAGCTATCAACAATCGTTTTTTTGCGCTCGACGTTTCCTCATCTCCGACACGGCCATTTTGACCTGTCATTCGTCCTCGTATGACGTGCCTGCAACAAAACAAGGCAACGAGAGTAGTTTATCCACTTGGCATTCCTGCCCTACACACTAGCGGTACCAAGAATTTATTACAAGATCTCCAAAGATTTGGGATATGATTGCAAGAATAACACAAACTTTCTTCCAAACAATAGTAATAGGGTTCACGTTACCAGCGAATCAACTGAAAATCAAATCATCAGTCAATATCCAACAACTTCAATTGTCTATTTAAATATATTGTTAATGCCTCGACCACAGAGTCTACCACTATCACTTAACCAGTGGTAGCAACACCTTTATCTGCATGGATTTGATTTCCAGGCATTCATCTAAAACGATCATGCAATAAGTAGCTATCGGACAACAATAAAAAAAAACAGGAGTTACGTCATTCATATGTACCTACAGAACAAGATCAGTAACAAACATTAGGCACTTATGCACTGGTGCCTAATGTTTGAAAGAAAAGAAAGAAAAAGAAGAAAGAAAATACATTTATTTCTGACAACACACAACATTAAACATTATCAAAAATAAAAAATAGGAAATTAGATAAACAAACAAAAAATAATGCTGTGTGTTGTCACAAACAGGTCCCGACTCAGCAAACGCAAAAGGCCAAGGTCTTGGCACTGATTTTCTGTCAGAACCTTTTTGTGACATCACGAACGGAGTGAAACAATAATACAAACACAAAAAAATAATAATTAAACAAACACCTAAAAATAAAACAATAAAATTCACAGTACATAAATAAAATTACATCAGAAATGCCACTTTATACAGGAAACTTCAAGAAAGCCATCCGTCGTTCGGTTTGGGAAGGATCGTTAGTGGCAAATATTTGCAAAAGTGTTGAAATTGCACTAAACCATAACGGCCATTTCCAAACCGCCCAAAACGCCATCATGCCAATCCGAACTTAGCCTTCGACAGTCTCATTGACGGGTGAAATGACACCTAGCTAAATCCTCTGTGGTCTGTGCACAGAGTAAATACAGTGGCTATAAGGATTATAAGCCATATATTTGTTATAATATGTTGCTATGATGCAGCTAGCAACCATTTATTGTTTCATTTTTGATTAATTTTAGAAAATAGTGTTGTGACAATTTGATACTCTGAAAATAAATCGATATTGTTTGAAGATTAATATGTAATCGATTTAAACAGAATTGTCGAGTGTAAGCCTTGTGTTAGTGTCATAAGTAGATCAGTATATGTCTCTGAACCATTTTAGTATGTAAATTATGAAATGACAAGGACATCAAATTAAACTTGTGTTTTACGACTTTATCTCGGAAACTATTGATATAGACTAGTAGTTTCTGTACTTATGAGATAGATTTCATCGAGATCTTTTTTTCATATGACAGCTGTCAAACTTAAAAGGGCTTTATCTTGGACCCTATTGATCCTATACTAGTAGTTTCTTTACAGAAGTGATAGATCTCATCAATATCTTCGTTTTGGATGATAGCTGTCAAAACTAGAAATGACTATAACTCGAAAACTATTGATCCTAGACTAGTAGTTTCTTGACAAAAGTGATAGATCTCATCGAGATCTTCATTTCATATGACAGCTGACAAACTTAAAAGGGCTTTATTTCGAAAACTATTGATCCTAGACTAGTAGTGTCTTGACAGAAGTGATAGATCTCATCGAGATCTTCATTTCATATGACAGCTGTCAAACTTAAAAGGGTTTTATAGGTGAAACTATTGATCCGTAGTAGTTTATTTGCATTAGCTGTAATCCAAAACCAAGATGTCGATAAGACCTATCCTTAGTTTCAGAGTTATAGCCCTTTTAAGTTTGACAGATGTCATCCAAAACGAAGACATTGATGAGATCTATTACTTCTGTAAATAAACTACTATTCTAGGATTGTTAGTTTTAGAATTATAGGCCATTTAAGTTTAACAGCTGTAATCCAAAATAAAGATACCGACGAGATCTATCATTTCTGTAAATAAACTACGATTCTGGGATCGTTAGTTTAATAATTATAGGCCATTTAAGTTTGACAGCTGTCATCTAAAACAGAGATATCGATGAGATCTATCACTTCTATAGAGAAACTACTAGTTTAGGATCGCTAATTTAAGAGTTATAGCCCTTTTAAGTTTGACAGCTGTCAACCAAAACGTAGATATTGGAGAGATCTATCACTTCTGTAAAGAAACTACTAGTTCAGGATCAATAATTTCTGAGTTATAGCCCTTTTAAGTTTGTCAGATTTCACCCAAAACGCAGATATAGATGAGATCTATCACTTCTGTTAATATTACGTTGTTATTATCACGTTTACTATTATATTCAGTATCACGGACTGAATGCCTATATTTGTCGGCAGATGATGTGATTTGATGATGATGATGATGCGTGTGAAGCAGAGGATCACAGTAACAAGACGTAGTATTATCATTAATAATAGGTCACTTACAGTTATACATATGATTTTAAAGATGCGGTAAACAAATAAATCGCAGCAGACACTAAAATCTGTACATCCATTTTCATAAATGCGCTTTGACGTCATAAAGGTGTCACAGGTAGTACATAAAGTTATTATAAAATCGATACAAAGTAATAGTCTTTCGATGTGATAAATTGTCGTTTGGGTCACATCACTATGAGGTCGGCCATTTTAAACAGAACACACGTCACGTGATCATCTAACCCAAAACACGTGATCTGAAAATTAAAATACCTACAATAGAAATAAAACGATAATAATAACTTTTACACATGAATAATAATACCTTTCTATTTAATCTAGTGACTAGCCGACGAGGAAGGCTTATAATAGCATACGCTATTCCACGAACTTGACAGCTTAAAGTACATACACTACATGCTTATATAATCAAAATAAAGAGAAGAAACAGCAGCAAGAAAGAAAGCGTTGTCATGTATTGAACACCATTGCAGAACGAGCATAAACAAATAGTAAGTACAATTTTACAATATAATCAACATTTTAGAGTTTTCACGTGGAAATTTAAAATTTTCCGCGATAAAAAGTACTCTATGTTATATTTCAGGGTATAAGCTATCTCCATTCAGAATTTCATTAAAATCCGTCCAGAAAGCTCCCCTAACAAACAAACAAACAAATAGACAACGGTTCACTCTTATATATTGGTATGGATGTCTATAGTAACTTTATAGGCACCTATAATAACACCTACAATTTCTGCTTGCTTGTCATATGAGGTAGTGCTGGCCTCTGGTGTCAGAGTTTGTGAGACCGCGCGACGGCCTCATCTATACTATACTATCTATACTTATAATAAAGCAATAGGAACGAAAAAGTCTGTACAAAGATGATAATTAAAAAAGAAATGGTCTAGGGTACATAAAATAAGCTACTGAACAAGAATAGAACATTTTAAAAATTCGTGTCTATCTGTTTGTCTATTTGTCGGTCTGTATGTTTGTTCACGCATCACGTAAAAACTAATGGACCGATAGCAATGCGGTTTTCACTGTTGGATAGCTTATGTTTTGACTTAAAAACTGGGGTACTTTATATCTCAATCCGAAGAGTAGAAGCCGAGCAATCGTTTAAAATATTTTTGCGGCTGAAGGAATTTTGATTAAATGTTGGTATATAGGTATTTTAGATCCTGGAATAGCACAAAGAGTACTTTTAACCTAGAGAAATGACCACGCGTACGAAGCCACGCGCATCTGCTAGTATACTATCATACTATATATCTATACTAATGCTCTGTGAGCTGCAAACCTCGCGCGTACAAACTTTTTTGCAAACAATCTAGCGGTGCACAGTAGCGCTATCTAGTTACCTTATTGTAAAACTAACATTAATATAATCAAGGTGCTCCTATTTTGTAACCAACCTACTCGTAAAAAAAGTGAGAAATTTTCTGAATTTGGAGGAGCAATAGAACAGAGATCCAGACTGACATTTGGACATACGAAAGCATTTTTGCCCAAGCTGAAACGGAGACGCTTCGCTCGCTCGTTCGGTCAATAATATTATAGAGGTAAAATTTGTGAGTTTGTGAGGTTGTAAGGGGTAATCTCTGGATCTACAGAACCAATTTTGAAAATTCTTTTACCAATAGAAAGCCACGTTATTTGTAAGTGTCTTAGGCTATATAGATAGATAGATAGATAACTCTTTATTGTACACCACATAGAACAAAAATACAATAATAACTAAAACATTTATACAAAATATATGGGACAATGGGCGGTCTTATCGCTAAAAAGCGATCTCTTCCAGACAACCTTTAAAATGACCACGCGTGCGAAGCCGTGGGCATCAGCTAGTTTATTAAAAACATCTGGGACCGCCAGCTTAACTTGCCCTCCGAAGCACGGAGCGATGAGCCCAGGAATTTACCCGGTATTGTTGGATTCTCACTAGCACTGGAAACCCGCTAGGCTACCACCGCGCTGCTCCTTCTTTAGTCGTTCGCTCACTGAGCATCGTGATGAACGCATAAGCTTGGTGGGAATTTCCCACCATTTATGGCGGTAAGTAGCACAGTGAAGGGCATCGATAATCTTGGTGTCCAGCTGTTCGGTCCCTTGATCGGACCACCTCTTTGGACTTCGGACCCTGGATCGTCTTCCCTCTACCTTTGCTGTCACTTTGAGGCATTTTAGGTTATCGCCGGGTTTTCGAGCTGTGTCCAAAATATTTTTAAACCCGACGTAGGCACAAATGGTCGAGAGGCTTTGGCTTATTCAACAACCATCGCTCCAACGAAAGCATTATACTAAGCGAGCAAGCGAGCTGTCCAGGTAGTAAGGAATTCTAGGATCCGGAATGTCTGCACAATATCTAATAGAATAATGAACACATTTTTATTAAATTTGTATAAAATCACACTTTGTTATACCCTGTCAAAAAAACATATCGGTCCAGAAATCCTGGAGATATGAGTGAAGTGAACATAAAAAACAGTCGAATTGAAAAACATCCTGTTGAGAGTCGATTAAAATTTAATTATGTCACAAATACCCTTAATAACTGTACCTGTCTTACTTTGTTTGTTTACTTATAAAAAGTTTGTACAATGAAGATAATTTAAAAAAAAAGGTCGAGTGTACTTAAAAAAATGGTATAAGCTGCTGAACAGAAGTATAATCTGTATAAACTTAGTCTCTCTGTTTGCGCACACATAAAAACAACTAAAACGATTGCAATGCTGTTTTCACTGTTAGATAGCTAGGTCTAGACTTAAAATCTGGGGTACTAGGGGTAATCTAATAATTAGAAGCTGAGCAATCGATAAAAAGCTATCTGCCGCCTGTACAAAATTTGGTATTTTGTACGTTAAAGAAACTTTTGGTCCTGGAAAATCACTTAAGTTCTTTTAACCAAGGGAAATGACAAAGCGGACAAAGCCACGGACAAAGCCGCGGACAAAGCCCCAGGCACAGCTACTCATAATATAAATGAAACTTTTCGTGTTTCTAAAACAAATCTCTTGTCGAGAGTGTCGAGGATCTAGTAAAATTTTGTTACAATCGAAATTCTGCAAAACATCTGTTCGCCTTTCGAAATGATTCATTAAGAAAGTAATTAAAGAAGGAAATCGTCGCCTCCTTTTTAATTTAGGCTAAAAGCCTTAAAGGGGACAATGGCGCACGGAAACAAATAAAATTTTTGCTCCCAATAAAAATGTATTTTCGTACTGGTTTTAATTTTCAGTTATTATTTTATTTTGGACTTCTGTTCGGTGTAAGATAGGTACATAACGATATAATTATTGGCCACAGGAGAAAAAGAATGATAATTTAGTTTCTACCGTTGTCCTCACTGACAAAAGATGTTTTAGAGGTAAATAAATACAAAAATTAAAGCTTTTTTTACCCGAAGGGGTTTGGGTTGTAAGTATGTTTGTTCTTAAGTACGTCCTACAGCCTAAACGGCTTAAAGGATTTTGATAAATTAGCTATTATTGGATGCGTCCTGATCACGAAAGTGCTACTATGAAATGTCATGAAAACTAATATTGTATGTCCGACGGAACTAAAAATGACTAAAACCTATAGAGTGCGGTATCAAAATGTCTTTGAAAGACTGTTAAAAAAAATATACTTAAACAGTAGCAATTGTCTCTGAAGCTGCTTACAAAGTTTTCATTTTTAGATTATTCAATGTAATGTAAATACTATAGTCTAATGTAATGTCTTTAATTACGACTTTAATTAAATATATAAGTAAATAAGAAACATTAAATTTACATATACAGGTGAATTTTTCAAGTGGGCGTGGTTGGCTAAATCAGGAACTATGAGGTTTAGCGAAAAGTACTCAAAGGAGTCTCGGGCCCGATTTTGATGAAAACTAAAACTGCGTATTTAGATTTTTGAATAAAACAATATTCCTAGGCAGGAATCGAACACGTTGATTAATTCATTGAATTCTGGGAAGAAATGACATACGGCAAACTTAAGAAAAGAGCTAATTTTTAACGAAAATAGTTAAACCATAACTGATTAATTGTTCAAAATGATGACCGTTGTTTTCAATACATCGAACCCAGCTAGGATTCGACGACTCAATGATTGTACTGCATTCAGTATTAAAATTTTATTGATTCCGCTTAGAATATTTTCCAAAGTTCGTTTCAAGTCATCAATTGCATTATACGTGTCTTTGTAGATTTCGTTTTTTACATACCACCAGAGAAAATAATCTAAGGGGGTAAGATCTGGTGACCTCACTGGCCACGGCACAGGACCATAAATTGCGATAAAATGTTCACGAAACTGCTGAATCAACATCTCTTTTACGACTATTAATACGAAATAGTACGCAAACAGTGAGTAATAATCAACGAAAAGTGGAACAAAATCTAAATTATTGGCACCAATTTACTCTACGTTCTAATTTCAATTGTTTACATTTTTTTCTATTACTGTGGCCTTTAACTTACTTTAATGTCTTCGCCATAATAAAAATTTGAAATTAGAACATAATGTTGTGAAGATGACCGCGCTGCGGGTCTGTGTTGAAAAAAATATTGAGCATAATTTCGGACAAGGAACAGGTAATGCAGGTATGAATTAAAACAGTACTTTAAAATATGAATCAGTTTATTAAAATACAACATTTTCCTTAAGGCGCTCTTCTATAAGGGCAGTATGTAGGTATGAAAACATTTCCTCAGCCCCCGCAAATGGTTCGAGCGTAAAGACGCAGCGAGCGAGAAACACGGCGCGAGCCGGGATGCCCGCCGCGCTTTTCGGCATGCCACAGTATAGTAAATGCAGAAGATATGTAGATCGGGTTAGGGTATAATCTAGTTTAGCTTTTCGCTATATTGGGTGGGTACGAAAGAGTAAATAAATTTGCTTTTCTACTGAGTACGTTTAATTATTATGTAAGTACCTAGGTCTGAATTATTATTGTAATTGCAATCTAATCTTATAATAAATATCCAAAAGTTTGTGTGCATTTATGTAAATTCAATTTGATTTATTTCAGATATAAACATTCATATTTGTTAGTATACCTATGTGTGTCTGTTACCATTAAGCGCTGTTATGGCTGAATGGATTTTGATGAAATTGTGTATATCTTATCATCATCATCTATCATCATTTCTCCACGCAGGTAAAACCACTGGGCGCAGCTAATAAACGTATAGCTGTAATAATATCATACTAATAAAGATTGTGTGCCTATTTATGATTGAAACTATGTTATCTATATCAGCTGAACGGATTTGGAAGAACGGCTAAAATTAGAAAAAGTGTGATATGGCATATTATTTTTAATGTATGTATAAACTAAAACGTTTCACAATATTTTCACTCTGTAATGTCGTACGGGTCTGAGACAATGCTGCTGACACCAATCGAATTTTTGTATTACAAAAACGTGCTGTAAGGTCTACGTATAAGCTTAGCCATAGAGAATCGCTAAGAAACGTCTTTTCACAAGTGAAATTTTTAACATTGCCTTGTAAAAATAAAACACACACATAAACTGATAACTGATATTTTAATAAACTGATTCATATTTTAAAGTACTGTTTTAATTCATACCTGCATTACCTGTTCCTTGTCCGAAATGATGCTCGAAATATATGTCCTCTTGGATATTCTGTACGCTCGGAAACATTTAAACAGGATTACAACATGCGGACAACGTCACAACTATGAGACAAGGCACAAGTATAAACTTGTGCTGCCCAAAACTAGGCTATCAAAAATGTACCGATCCTTTTTTTAAAACTATGTTCGTTTTTATAATTCACATGGAGTGAATAATTTGTGTGAGCGGATAATTTGTGATTGATACACAATTTTATCACAAAAGACTGCATTGTTTTTGATGTTTCATGAGAACTTGACAGAATTGAAACGACGAACAAGGTCTAGATCTTGTTGCGATGTGGCGGCCGATCGGCTTAACATGGTGTAAGTGAGAAGCGGCTTGTGCAAACGAGTGGAATATTTTAGTTGCTTCTCTGTAGATTTCATCATCATCATCATCAGCCTAGATATCTGTCCACAGCTGCACGTAGGCCTCTTCTTATGAAAACAATACTATTAATTCAAACTGACAGCGTATTTAAAACTAAAGTAAAGGAATTTTTAATGCAAAAAGCATATTATTGCGTAAAAGATTTTTTAAGTGACAAGACTTTATGGCTGAATTTGGACTGTACCATAAGTACTAAACTCTAAGATAATTTTCACAGCATTAATTTACTTTAATTCTTTAATATATAGATATTTTTATTGTTTATAATAGATTTGTACTTTATGTTTTCTCTGTTGACGCTCATAAGTGTACCGTGTTGTACCTATATTAAAATAAATGAATTGAAATTGACAATCATACTCAAATATAAAAACTGAAACAAAGGTAATCAAATTAGAATGACATGGAAACTAAAATCAGAGATCACATCAGCGGTCTGCTGATGGTATTTATTTCTTCTCATCAAAGCACAGCATTTTTTTTGTGTTATCCTCGCCATTTATACGGCAATTTTTCGACCTTCTGATGCTTCATTATCAATCAAAGACAAAAAGAATAAATATTGACATATTTACTTTAAAAATATGTGTTTTTGTAGCAACCATCTTAGCAGCACAAACACATATACACAAAATCACTTGCGCAGGCGTATTATTGAAAAAAAACCAAAACAAACCATGGTATGAAACGAACATGTGGTATAACACAATGGATACTTTTTATCCCGGAATATAATAAGTCTCCTAGGAAAAACTGGAAATTATCGATTACTCAC
The DNA here is from genome assembly GCA_946251855.1 of Alsophila aescularia. NCBI lineage: Eukaryota > Metazoa > Arthropoda > Insecta > Lepidoptera > Geometridae > Alsophila > Alsophila aescularia. The sequence continues at coordinate 35,204,720 of OX276380.1, forward strand.
TGTACAATGCTGTCAAAAAGCATAAGCCGGAGATTCTGTCTGAGAACGAAGACTTCTATGGTGGATTGTATGACTCGCATGCTTCTAAACCTGAACCCAGCAAAGAGGATTCCCACGCAATGACCCGCCACTAAACTGACAAACTGCCTGACGTCAGTCATACACCTACGGAGCCGAAATGTGGACACTCATGGTCAAACTAGTCCACAAATTTAAGGTTGCTCAGAGGTCACATTTCCCGAAGAACCAATAACCGTTGGGGTAGATGAGTTCTCGAGTGCAGACCACTTTTAGGCAAACGTAGTGTAGGAAGCTCTGTGGCCAGGTGGAGTAACGACCCGTGAAAAGCGGCTGGTAAAAAATGGATGAGGAGAGCTGAAGACCGTACTCAGTGGCGTGACTTAGGAGATTAAATTTTTGCCTAAACGCCTTGATAGATTTTGATAAATGAGGTATCATTGGATTCGTATTAATCATGAGAGTGCTAAAGAATATATAAAAGGTCAAGAAAACTAATATGACGGCATACAGCTGCAATATTGTATTTTCCACTGAACATACAATGATCCAAACCTATCGAGTGAGGTATAAAAATTAAGGTCTTTAAAGGACCATTCCAAAAAAATACAATTCTTTTTCCTAAATAGTAGCAAATGTCTTCTTACAAAATTTTCAATTTTAGTCTTTTCACGTTAGTACTATAGTCCAATATTGCAATTGCAACTATTATTTTAAAAT